>CM046471.1:20468642-21730128 GCA_025506415.1 Flaveria robusta | reverse complement strand
CTTATCACGAACGCGCAACGACCCAAATGTAACACCCTCACATATATTGAATAAATTTATTACTCACAAACTATATATATATATATATATATATATATATATATATATATATGTCCTACATATTATATTATATACATATCACACATGCTTAATACTAATACACAAACCTACAAAATCAACATCCACTCAACCTCACCAATAAGCAATCAAAAAGAAAGAAAAAAAACACACACACACAATGCACACACACAACCATACGCATGCACAGAAAAAGAAACACACCCCAAGGAACACACACGGAACACACACAGAACACACACACAACAAAACGCAGGAACACACACACATCTCACGCGCAAGTACATTGATACATACAATTTCCCAAACATGAACATCCCTTACGAACACCATGGTCACCCATATAATACGCAAACCGCGAGATCAAGTAATCCGATTCAAGACCGAAACCATAACCAAAACGAGCGCGAAAAACATAACGGAAAGAGAACTTACCGCTTGGAGTTGTTTCAGCCGACGCTCGTGGTTGCCGGAGGAGTTTCGATCGCCGCACGCCTGCCGCCGCTAAGGAGGAAGATGCCGTATGAGCTTGTCGTGAGGGAGGGAGGGCTAACGTCGAGAGGGAAGTTGGGGTCGGTTTAGAAGAGAAGCCGAGAGGGGGAAGGGGTAGGGTTACGATTTACATGCTAGGTTGGCAAGTAAATTTCACTTTGGTCCCCCCTAAATTTACATAATTGCACAAAGATTAGTTAAGTTTAATTAATTTAAGGATGAATATTAATAATAATTATAATAGTAATCAATTAAATTTAATGAATAAAAATTTATTAATACCATTTAATAAGTAAAACTGATTAATTATAAAGTTGCGGAGAATAACGTTAACTTGAAAAACTAGAGTTGTCACATCATCCCCTTAGGACATCAATTAGAACATCGGGTTTAGCGAAGAACCTCAGATTCAATAACTGGTTGCGTACCCAGGATGGTTTCCAAGAAACCCTGAAACAAGTCCAGATGAAAGAATTTATGAAGATTTAGGTTTCGTGAGAGTTGCGACAAAAACCAATATAAGATAAAGAACTCTAGACCTCGAATCGCTATTATCTCCAACTTGTAAAGGATGCTATGAAAATTAAAATCATGCTTATATTGATTGTCTTTTGGTCAAATATGTGGGGATAAAGGTATTCTCCTTGAAAAGGTTCCTTTTGCCTATCGATATGAAGATTGGTAACGTCTTGAGTGATGTTAATAATTATGGTGTTAAGAAATAAAATATTTAATCATCTTTAAGTTAAATGATTTCAAACTATGATTTATCGCAATCTATGTCGTCTAGAATTCTCAAAATCACAAACTTTTCTGGGTTAAGCCTAACCTAATTACATTAGTGCTTTCATGAGGTTCGAACTCAATCATTTTGTTACATATCAATAAACGCCACAAGTCAAGTTAGTCTTTGATCATTGGGTGAAAGTATTGTTCTATAATATATGTTTCCTTATCTACATTCCCTTTTATAATATTTGTATTTTTGTTTTTAGTTTTTCCTCCATTGCACCCCACTTTTAAGTCTTTATGTAGGTTCTATAAGTTTGGATCTCATGTTAGAAGTCCTTGAATCATGTATGAACCACTATCAAATTAAAGTTATACTAGTCATTGTGCTTCAAACTCTTTAATCAAATCTGAAAAAACCATTCAACAAAGAAAATGAAATTCTCTTGTGAGGACTATACTAGAATTCATATGTAAAATTTTCATGTGTTAAATAAATGAAGGATCACCCATTTAGAATATATGAACCATCACAACGTTTTAGTTGTTGGTTATAAACGACGATAGTTACATTAAAAGTAATGGGCATAGGCATAAAATTAATGAGTATTGTTGTTGGTTGAGTTACCATTGCTCAACAATTGCTACTAACAACCGCGTTACTAGGACTGAACCAAGTCCTTAAAGTTGACTAGGTTGCCGTTGATGATAAATCACTATTGTTTAGTTTCTACTAATCGTACTTGCTACTCAGGACCAAGGTGCCAGTAATATCAGTAATATCAGTCACCAGTACTTATGATTAATAGCAACTTATTGTTGATAATTGGTTATTATAGAGATTATTACTTGCAAGGATGATAATTTCTAAACCCCTTTTGAAATGTTGTGTGGAAATGAGCGTTAGGAGTTTGATTATGAATAGTAAGTACTACAATCATCAACTACAGTGGAGATCAACAAAAACCTGGTCCAGCAACATCAAGTATGATAAGGAGAAATCGATAAGTTGAAAGTAACCAGCAGTAATAGATCATTAGTGGAAACATAGTTAATAGTGACAACTAATTGATTCAACAACAATAACTAGATTGCCAATAGCAACAGTTGAACAATGGTAACTTTGTCATAAGTTACTGCTAATGAAGTTCCATGTTGATGGACATTTCTACTATTGTAATTGTCCAACTGTCGACATTCTAATCCTCACATAAGAAACTCTCATACAATTCTTACAACATAACTTCGCACTCATTTTAATTACTTGCATTTGTTCTATCTGGATTAAAAAGTTTGGAGTACCATCCAATCTACTTTAGTTTGATGATGCAAGATTCTTTTTATCCAGGTGATAGAAAACTACATAACCTACATGTCACGCTTTAATCCTTCTTCAATCTCATGCTTTAGTTCTTCAATCTCGCTCGCCACCTCGTTGCACTCCCTATACAATCCAATCGCAACTTGGAATGTAAAGGAACAATACTCTGATTACTCAATAAAAGTGTGTTTCTTGCAAATATTCACAATCAAGTTAAATCGATTTTACTAGGCAGATGTCAACTATTTTTATTTCCATGGTCCGTATCGTCACATTTTATCTTGTGAAGACATTATACTAAATAATGTTTAGCATGGTTTTCTAACTCATACATTTATAGTATTAAATCAACATCAATGTTTATCATAAAACTATATCTATTTTCCACTTGAAAATGAAGATTTGATTACACTATATAATATCGTTATGCTATAAGCCGGTTAGCATGGTTTCAGATATAATCTGACATCGGACATATGCCTATATATTATAATTTATGACAATCATTACTTCCAATTGATCATTAAATACATATCATAAAATTTAGTGGTTTAAGAACTAAATAGACTGGAAATTGTTTAATTTAAAGATAATGATAGTGGAAAATGGCCACTAATAATTTTTCAATTGTTCCTTATATATACTATGCCGACGAACTCTTCATTGGTTGACACTTTTGGGATGTTGGCCACCTAGGGTGCTTGGTTCGATGGCCGCCTTATAATATGATAATGAGCTAGTGATAATGTAATAAATATTTATTGCTTGTTTTATGATAGAATATTATTTATTTATAAGTGAGGAATAAAAAAAATTAACTTAAAGTTATATGATTTTAATATGTAAATATTATTAGAAAACTTAGACGATTATGTGTTTAACATCTGTTGTATTTAGTAGAAATAAATGACCGAGACATATGTTTCTGTTTTGGTGAAGTCTCCTACCTAATAATTTAAAGAAGGAGGTAATCATTCCCTCTTTATCTTACGAATGGAAGCTTTTCCCGTCACCGTCTTTCAAGCTAAAGACAAACATTTACGAAAGGACAACATTTTAATTCCTATAAATTACGTTTTTTTCTTTATATTCATATCAATTCGAAGATATCATTCTTAAACTACAAATATTACAAAAACTAACTTTTATTTTTTGGGTAACTTTTTAAAATAGTAACAAACTTTCAAAATTGTTTCAATTAGATTACTTAAGTTTTAAAAATGTCTCAATTAAGTCACTCAGTTTTATATTTTATATAGAGCGAATTACCGTTTTCCTCCCTATGGTTTGGTGTTATTTGTCATTTTCATCCAAAAATGTTTTTTCTTACATTTGGCTCCTCAAGGTTTGAAAAAGTTGCTATTTTCATCCAAAAACAAGAATTCCGTGGTAAAATTTTTTATTAACAACACGTAAACACAAATTAGGATTTCGTTTTTATATAAAAATTTACGTAAGTACCATTTTAACAAAGAATATTTAACATTTTAAAACAATGTAGCTAAGATTTTTGGATGAAAATGACAACGTTTCCCAAACCTTGAGGAGCCAAATGCAAGAAAAATATTTTTGGATGAAAATGGCAAATGTGATCAAACTATAGGGAGAAAAATGGCAATTCACACTTTTATATACATAAAAAGCTTTAACATGTTTTTTAGTATGTTATACTTTTTGTTTCAAGTTAGAAAATATTTTTTTCTATCTTTTGATGCTGATATGAAACGTTGATGTAAATTTTAGGCATTTTTTTATTTTTTTTCATAATTAACATGTTTTTTAATTTTTTAATATAATTTTATATATTGAAAATTCTAACCCCCACACCTTCTCCACTGTTACTTTATTGACATAAGAAAATTCAATTATGACTCGATTTAATCGTTTAGTGGTCCAATTTGAGAAAAACATGCATGAATGACTAAATTAGAATAATTTTGAAACTTGGTTACTATTTTGTGACATTTTCCCTTTATTTTAAATGTTGTAACGCATCTTTTTCTTTTTTCAAATCATGTACACTACCTATATATGTGGACAATTTAATAATTTTATTTTATTTATTTAGTAACTATCTTTATAGAAAACAAAGAAATTACATATATATAGAGAGAAAATTTAAGTACAAAGTTCATTTTATATATAAAGTATACAAAGTAGTGTGAAATTAAAATACGAAGTCCATTTTATGTATAAAATGATGTGAAATTATCACGCTAGATTGATTAACACTTTAGTGATTATTAATATGTAAGTGTAGGATTATCACGCAAACCCCTTGGTGACGGGTTAGCAACAACCCTTTAACTTTTACTGATAATTGTTCTGATGAAGATTTTATTAATCATGCAAATTGATTTAATAAAGACCAATCTTAACTTTTTCACAAAGTTCCTAAAAATTTATATTAATTTTTAGAAATTCAGAAGTTATAACTACATTACAAAACTACAATAAATAAATGTAATTTCTTACGACGATTCTGGCATTGTGTATGACTTTTGCATATAACATGTAGTGTATTCAATATCTAAAAAGAATAGAGTTGGATAATTTGCGGAAATATTGGTAGCGTAACAACCACCATTACATGTTTTAAAACATTATGCAACATGATGACATTAAAAGTGTCAACCAATTAAACTATTAAACATACCTATTTCAAAAACATGTGTGTAAGGTATGGTTATATGTTGAACACTATTACGAGAACACGCATAATAAATGAATCATTGTCAATAAGTCCTACATCAATTGATTTAGGAGGAGGCATCCTATGACTTTTCAAGGTGAAGGTCATAAGTTCGAGTCTCATTTGGTGCAATATGCTCCAAGTGGGCCAGAGATTTTACCACAGTGGTACTTCGAGTGGTGGGTTTCTCCTGGATTGGTGGGCGGGCTGGGTCACCAGCACTGTTTGTGTTCGCGGGCGTGGGTGATCTTTCGCCATTGAGTTTACCCGGGTGACCGGGCTTAAAAGTATTTGTTGGCCATTCAAAAAAATAAATAAATAAATAAATGAATCATTCATTTTGTTTTATTTTAGAAATTTATTTAGTTAAAGAAAATTAAAATTTTTTTTTACTGTCCCCTAAAATTCAAAAGAATGTATATAAATTTTGTTTATAGGTATATATTTACACATGCTAAGGTAACTGTTAAAAGTTTATATATATATATATATATATATATATATATATATATATAGAGTAGGGTTATCTTGCGAACCATCTTTTTTTGTGAGAATTCTAGGAACTAATATAAGCCAAATATTTCTTATCATATGCAAGTCACATGCCATTTTCACCTTTTTTTAAAAACGTTCATAACTTTTTTTTTCACGACATTATTTGATTTACAAAGAAGTTTGTTAAATCAAATATGAAGAAATCCTCATGGACCGTAACCCATGGCAAGTTTGTTACGGTCCATGAGGATTGCTTCATATTTGATTTAACAAACTTTTTTGTTTAAGTACAATGAGACAATAAAAAGGTGATATCCATGGCAAGATCCTAAATAAAATATTAGAACCCTCTTTAATATAACTAAAGTCATGACCGTTTACTTTTATACATACTCGGGCCGACCTTTGGCATGAACAGTGTGAATTTCAACGAAGTGATGACATTATGGTTCAAAAATAACTATACGTGTGGTTGTTCAACGTGCTTTTAGACCATCCTCATAAGGGAAGTGAAATAAGGATGAAATATGATGCTACTATCTCTCCTACCCATGTACTCACCCTTACAAGAACCGTTTTTCTCCTCAAAACAATCTCGAACGTTCTTTTGATCTCCTCTCTCCTACCCCACACTCACAAAGGGCGCATGGTGTCTTTCATACACAATTTTAACACATTTTCTCTTTTTTATATAACCCGTTTTCTCTAAATAAACACCAAAAGAGAAAACACCCCTATTGTCATAAAGCCATATTAATGGTGTCCTCTTGTAATGGTGCCCTCTCTTGTAATGGTGCCCTCTCTTGTAATGGTGCCCTCTTTTGACATCAAGAAGCCAAGTAATATTTAATGTGTGCGGGTGTTATGCTCTTAGTTGATGGTTCTTTCCATAGGAACTATAGTCATTGTTAAATGGTTTGATTGGATTCCCACTTTATCTCAAAAAAAAATTATCTTAATAATAGTGGAACAAGTGATTTGAAAAATAGTTATAGAAACTAAAATGTTTATGGTGTGGTTCATTAAAAAGTGTTTATAGTATTATTTAAGTTTAAAGAACTTAATTCTGATAATAATGTTAAGACGACAATTCAGTATTAACTAGTCAAATCCAACCTCATAAAAACTTCAAAGAACCAATGTTTTCATGACAAATAGTTGACTAGACCAGGAATCGATGCCTAGCTATTTTAGTTATGCCTATTTTGAATCGTCTACATTTGAAGTAACTTGTTACCATCAAATGAGATCTACACTTTCTTTTACTTTAAAATATCATATTGGATATATAAAGTATTTTATCAACCATATATTATTTAAAGAGTAAAAAATAAAACCATTGTGTAACAAGATGGTAAGGGTAACTTCATCCTGAAAATTTGGATCACACGAGCAAATACGTATGGTTCTTGAGGCAAAAAACGCACGATGGATGTGGACGTGAAAATGCACAACGTTATGGATATGAAGCACACAATAGAATTTGGATACACAAAGGATTTTGGGTGCATAGTTGAAACAACACAATTATAGAAGATAAAAACACAATTATACCGGAGAAAAATACATAGTTATACACACGTTTTAAGAAGGTTTTGTTTATATAAATTAAACCATCAAAATAATATAAAAATTGATCAAACCAATGTTTACATATGTTTTAGAATTTTTTTATATATTTAGTTACACATGTCTAGATTAAATTCATTCATTGTTCTATTTTTTTAACTTCAAGAGAGAATTAAATATTATATTTCAATTAATTTTTATATAAAATATATAAAAAGTTTTGTGTTTATGTAATGTAAGAAAAGGAATGAATATGAGAAGAAATTATATCTTTTCTTATATTGTATGTGGTTTAGTTCTTGTAGTCTACATATATATAGGGATGCATTCTATTGAAAACCAAAAATATGTAAAGAACTATTAAGAACCGCACAAACAATGGATATAATACCTCAATAAAAATAGTAAAACTAAAAGATTACGGTTTGATTTTATCATTTCATTGTTTTATTAATTTATCACATCTTTACTTAATTTTTCTAGAAAAACTATAAAGTGTTCATATATGCAATACAATATGGGTGCATATATGCAGATTTTCAAAAGACTATAGATATTGTATTTTTAAAAATTTATTTTAAAAATAGTACAATAGTTTAAGTGGTTATTTATTGATTTTTGGTTCTCGCTTGAATGTCCATCTATATATATTATAGATAACAAATATTAACCATTGTTTATTATGTTAACCTCTTAACTAAACTAGAAGTTCACAACAAACGTTAAAAAAATTATAAAAATATACATAAAGAGACTATACTCGAATGAATATATAAAAATAATTTATATAATAGTGTAATTTGTACAAAAAATAATATTATACAAAACAGTTTAGAATGTTTTAAAAAAGAAGGGATATTTTGAAAAAGAAGGAAGCAATGTTACATCAGTGGTGTAGTATGGTATAAGTGTTCCTTGCTTTGAGTTAACAAGTTAACGCAATAAATAAAAGTTAACAAAGGAATCTTACTCCCCCCCCCCCACCCCACACACACACACACACACATATATATATATATATATATATATATATGTATATTATAAGAGTTTTCTTGAGAAATTTAATTTATTCATGTAAACCAAACGCTAAAATCTCTTTTTTACACATGTGTAAACATACGTAAAATAGTTCTCGTTTTCTGTACACATTTATACTCGTGTTAAAAATAGTTTTCACAAAAATTAAATGATAAGTTTTTAATTTTTTAAGAATTTTAGGAACTCATTTTGTTACACATGTGCAAAATTAGTTCTATTTATTATATAAGTTTACACATGATAAAACATGTATAAAAAAAGCTTTCACCAAAGTTCTTACGTAAAATAAAAGTTCTCATTTGATCTTCCCAAAACTTTAAAAATTATTTTGTACACAATTTATTCCTTTCTTATCTGTATTACTATATAAAGTATCTCTCGTCCTTTATTGTAATTTCATAAAATTATTAAGATACCTAACACAAGTTTTAATATATAAGGTACAATTTATCAATACATGAAAATGAGATCTCTTAATTTTACCCTTATTAACAACATGTAAACCTTATTAATTTCACTTATTTATAACATGTAAAACTTCTATTTTTAATAAATTAAAAAAACCTAAAATAACATCAAATAATAAATAAATTAAGAGGTGAAATACAATATTTTAAAATAATAAAGAAATTAGTTAATAATTATAATAAAAATATACAAATTTAATTTAATTTTATGACTTTAGAGTTAAAGTTTTTAAAACAAAGAAAAGGCCTTAATTGGTATTTTACCTATTAATATTAAGGTCTAAGAGAGAAAAATTCAAATTAAGTGGGTTTAATTTGTATTTCAACTATTAATATAAACGCATAGGTGAAAAAATCTACCCCGGGATTAGGGGGTGGTGTTCCCGAACGGGGTAAATTTGATTTTAGCAAAAAATAAAATAAAAAAACGTTACGCAAAGCATGTTTTATTGTTTGCCTTTTCTTAAATAGCGTTTTCTTATTGAGAAATATTATTAACAAAATAAAAACACTATGCAACATGCCTGTTAGATTGTTATTGAAAAGTGTATAAAAAATTTGTTAACGAAACAAAAAGCTTAAATTTATGATGAACGAAACGAGACTTGCTGTAAAACACTTTTTAATAAGAGATTGATATTTTAAAATACAAAGCTTGTATCGCTTCCTAAAATTTTAAATTGATTATTAAAAAAAAAAATCAAGTTGAATGTCAATTTAAAAAATAGTATTGGTTAAAAGCAAATGGTTTGAATCATGTTTGGAAGAAGCTCATTTGAAAATTAAAAGGTCAAATATGGTGTTTCTAAACTTATATATTTAAACTAGATTAGTACCCCGTGTATTGCACGAGTTGAATATATAAATTATTAAATAATTAGTAAAAAAAATTATGAATTATAAAACTATGCTTAAAGATAAAATATTATTATAATTACTTATAAATAACTACTTTAAGTAAATAAACAATAATATATTTTTCTTAGACTTTTGTTTTATAAAAAATTTATGATTTGTAAATATTTTGTTTTAAGTAAAATGATTTTTTTTTAAAAGTTTGTTGCTTTTTTGTTTTTAAAAAGTGTGTTTTTAATTTAAAATAAATAGATTTTCAATTTATTAAATTATACATTTTTTAATTTGAAAATGGTATGAGTAATATTATTAGTATTCAATATTAGTTTTAATAATAGAGAGAAATGAGAAAGTTAGTATGATTAGGCTTACAATTACATCACGTATTATCTTATTTTTTCTTATTATGGATAGATTGATAGACAAACAGACAGATAAATATATAAATAGATAGGTTAAAAACCCATTTTTAAACGGATTATAGTTAGTAATAAACACAAAGATTTACAGTACGATATTTTAATATAAGATATGAATTTTATATACGTAATAGTTCAAGAAAATAAAATAATTATAGTATTTTTTTTAACTCTCTTATCTAAATAGTTTTATTTTTAAACATTCGTATTAAGATTCTTTTATAAAATAATTTATTTTAATACAAATTTTGTTTATTAAAAACTCTGGTTTGTAATTATTCTGGTTGTTTTAATAAAATTGTTTTTAGAAAAGTTCATATTTTTTATATTTTTTTTAAAAAAGGACGGATTTAAAATATTTTGTTTCAAAAAGGTTTAGTGTTTTTGAAAATTTCATATTATATAAAAAAATTTTTATTATTAGTTCTATTTTAATTAAAAAATGTGATTTTTTATTTTTTTTTTAATAAAATCTAACTTTAAAAAGATATATTGATTTTAAAATTTTAAATAAGAGAGAGAAATATTGTAATTAATAAAATTGATTTTTAATAAGAGAGAGAGAAATTAGTTTTAATATATAAATTACTATAATACCCTTTTGTAAGGAAAAATAAGATGATAATGTCTAAAAAATAACCAGTGGCAATAAGGAAGGTCAAGAGAATGACATGTAGTTTTAGAAAGCTTGATTTATTAGAATCTATAGATATTTTAAGTAATTAAAAAAACCTAATATATCATCAAATAATAAAAATCAATAAATAATAATTATTATAACTATAATTTAATTATATGAGTTAAGTTTGATTTTATAACTTTAGGGTGAAATTTATTTTAAAACAAACAAGAGGGTTTAATTTGTGTTTTACCTATTAATATAAAATCCCAAGTAAAAAGAAATCAAATAAAAAATGTTTAATTTTTTATTTTAACCATTAATATAAGAGTAAAAGTGAAAAAGATCCACCACCGAATTGGTGGTGGTGTTCCGGGATGGGGTAATTTGATTTTAACAATATAAAAAGTTACGCAAACATGTGTTACGTTTTGTTTTTTCTTATATAAAGTTTTTGTTGAGAAGTGTTTTTAACAAAATAAAAAGGCTATGTAGCGTGTGTGGTAGGTTTTCGTTACGTAGTGTTTATTTCTATCTATGTTTTGTTTTAATTTTGTTTAAATACGTTAAGTTTCCTGCCACGAAAAATGGGTTCTCCGGCTGGTAATATATAAAACATAATGTATTCTTAAATAACAATTATACTATTGTGATATGTATATTTCTATTTAAATATCAATTTAAATTTTACTCAAAACTAGTCGAGTCAAATATAATATTTTTTATTTTATTCATATATACATTTTATATAAATTTTATTTGAAACCAAGTTATACTAAATGTAATGTATCTTTTAATTTCATTTCTTTTTTAATTCGCTTTCGTGTTCCTTAATTACGCTCAATTCTACATAGATAGTGAACATTCCTTTTATGCCACGCTTATTTTTATCTATATTTTATTTTTATCTATATACTTATGACGACATCCCTTTTTAATCCGGTTCGATTGATAAAATGATTGATTCGCTCTTCAATCAGTTTTAATTTAAACCATTACTATTTACTAACACCAGAACTTTAGAAATTACACTTTCACTCAAAACTCATTTAATATGTTAGGTTACCCATGTCCCGACTCATCATTTTGACACAAGAAAGTTTAGTTATAAGGATTTCATTGATATATCGTTGGTCAAACCCCATAATATTGTTTAAATATCTTCCTCCTACTCCTATATAACACTAGTCATGCATTTTAGCTGTTTCACATTTCTTTGAACAATAACACACAACCCTCAACAACACAATTTTAAAATGGCTGATCAACAACACTACCACCACCATACACCACCAGAGGAATGCAACCAAAATATTGTCTCTAACTTCTACAAAGCATTGGCTACCCGAGACGCCGCCACGGTCCACCGCCTCCTAGCCCCCAACATTGAATGGTGGTTTCATGGACCACCGTCTTGCAACCGTCTTATGAGGTTGCTCACTGGCTGCACCAAGGACCGCTCGCTGGATTTCAACCCTATATCAGTCGTCTCCATCGGCTCGATGGTGCTGGCTGAAGGGTGCTTTCCGGTGAGCGGTAAAGTCAGCTGGGTCCATGCATGGACGGTTGCTGATGGGGTTATAACTCAGGTGAGGGAGTACTTCAATACTTCGGTTACGGTCACCCGGTTCGCCAAGTCAGCTAACGTCAATGTCGGATCACGGGGTGGCGACACGTGTCAATGTGTGTGGCAGAGCAAGCTTACTGATCATTCGTCTGTACCTGGGCTTCTTCTTGCTGTATAAGCATCAAATTAAGGGTTACATTTTTAGGTTTGTTATATTTTTAACTTTTTTTTCATGTTATTCTGGCAATGAATTATGAATATCATGATTTGTATATCATAAATTAAAATATCATAAATTACTATGTTGGTATTATTAGACGTGTTAACGGTCTCTCTTCAACTACCAATTGGAAACATACAATAAATAAAAATTAAACAAGGGAATTAATATAGTTGTTTGGCTATAAATTTGATTTCTTAAGTCAAAGCTTGTATTCCGTATGATTATAATTGTTCTTACTTTTTATGTCCGTATTTTTGTCACCTTTTTGCTATGTTATAAGACTTGAGGTATATTCTCATACGATCTGTATTATCTCAAGAAACAATAATTTATTTGTTTATTAATTAATCTTAAGAAGATTCAAGAATTTATTTATTAACTAATCTTAGGAAGATTAGGTCATATTATATATTCTTATTGAAGCCGGCATATGATCTCATGTTCTTTCAAGAAAAAAAGAGCAAGTTTTTTAGTGTAAGACAAGAGGAGATCCATTTTAAATATACAAATTTTTGTTTTAGTTCATCATATACAGAGTCGATTTAACCTTTTCGAACGCTTAAAATGAAATCAGATGAAATAGAGTTCCTAGGTCTCATTTGAGTTTTTTTTTTTTTATGTTCATAAAAGTTAATAGTGTCGAAACAGGATTTCCACATAGATGTTGCAACAACTAAAGCATAACCCCATATCATTCCTTAATAAAACAACGATATTCATAAAAATAAATAATTACGCATGTATAATGTATACTTTAATACCTCATGAGTCATGACGGACCCCCAGGCCACTAATCTGCAAACATTTAACAATGTGTGGCACAATCTAGCAATAGTTTTACACTGTTTGTTTGTTTGTTTTTATTTTTTTATTTTTATTTTTTTCTTTTCATGTCCCCCCAATTTATACATCTCTGTTGTATCACTGCTAGAAAACTATTAAACTATATAATTTATTGCCTTTGCATCTGAATATACGGAGACTAAAACCTCTGTTAGCAACCGTTTCTACGGTTCAAAAACTTACCCCCGGTTTGCGACTAGCTCTTTTTAGCGACCGTTAGTTTTGTGACAGCTTTGCGTCTCATCTTAATTTGTGAAGGATTTGTAACCGCTTTTTTACTACCAATTGCGACTGAGTTTATTTTTATTTTGAAACATAATTTTGTTGGAGGTTTTTTTTTTTTATTTTTTTTTTATTTTTTTTTTATTTTTTATTTTTATGAGAATGTGTTTAGATTGATGGCGGTTGCTAGTTTTACACAGGTGTGATTTCGGTATCAAATATTCATCGCAATTGACCCGTTTTTTTATTACTAAATAACATTTCTATTTCTTTAAGAGGCAAATACATATTTTCTATTTCTAAGATCATGAATTAGATATTTTTCCAAACTAAAAAATCTATTATATTTTTCTTTTTTATAACATATATATTAAATATTTATAATTCATTAAACTTAACTTATTGAATGACTATCTATCTTTATTTTTAATAAAAGATTTTTATATATTTCCCTTAAGTCCGAGCATTCTGTATAAATAAAAGCAAAAAATTACATCAAATTTAAAAAGGTTAAAACTTAATTTCAAAATAATAATCATCAATAATTATAGTTACATTTTTAAATATTAAAAAAATATCAAAGAAACAATTTCAATACCAAAATGTCAATATGTGAAAATCTCATAGTAAAAACAAGGTAAAATCGTCATTCAATAAGTTACTTAATTAAATAAAATGAAATTATAAAAAATTATGATATTTCTTACAAACATATAAGAAACTAAATTAAGAAAATGATTACTTTGGTGTTGCAATAAATACTACTAGAAAACTAGACTTTAATAGACAAAAATATTCTAATAGACGAGGCTTTCGAAAGATAATCAATGTTGAGACGGATTCATGAAGAAACATTTTTGTTATTTTTTAGAAAAATATTAAAAGGCATGTTGTAATCTGTCGTAAATTTATGGATGGCCAAATTGGCTAACAGCTATATGTTGGTTGCTTACCATAAGCAATCACTAGTTGAGGGAGTACTTCCCATGACCTATAATTGTAGTGGTAGTGATAGTGGTAGGCGGTGACAGTAGTAGTACTAACAGTAGTGCTACTAGGAGAGCGAGTAGCAACAGGAGCAGTAGTAATAACGTCAATTGTAATGGTAGTAACAAAAGTAGTGGTAGCAACAAAAGTAGTGGCAACAAGAATGAATATTAGTAGTAGTAGTATGAAATAATTAATGAATTGTATGATACAACATATTTAAAACAGACGGTGAGGCAACTAGGTAGGAATGCCAAGAATTAATGTCGGGTAGCCTTTTATTTCTTGCCCAGCATTCCATAGCTCCTTGTTAATGCTTATTTTTTTCATTCTAACATGCAAACTAAAAATTATTAAAACTAAATGAGCTCAAGGTTTGAGAAAATGTTTAGGTATCTAATAACATATAAACACTTAATCATTTAGCATAAACGTAACCATAGCTCAATTAATCATTCTACGTATAACATATATATGTATATATCACATTATACATAATCATATAACCATCACTCACTTTTAATTATACCAGTATATTCTTCTGCTTTTGCTAGACCTAACTGATTTGAAATGTAACTAATATTGTTGTTGACAAACACTCAAGCGCAGAGTCTCACATTCAAGACAAACTTGTTATATATTGAAGAGTACCCAAGAGCTAGATTCCTGTTCCTTTCAATGAAGAATGGACAAGTTTGGATAGGGAGTAAAACAAGTCTTCTTGATTTTAGAAGGATCAAGAAGCAAACAATATGAAACATGTAAGTAAACTAAATAGCACACTCAATCAAAGATAGAATATAAACAGAAAAAGTAATGTAACTACATCAAATAAGTACACAACTATTATGAGCCTAAGATCACACAAAACACATATTCTGTCAGGAGAGTTCAGAGAAGGTGCACCAAGAATAAAACACCAACTTGCTAGTGAACTAACAAAAGAGAACTCGTAGAATAAAAAACAAGGGTTTTCTAAATCATTCTTTATTAAGGAAATTAGGAAAATCTCATATCTAAGTTTCGATGTAGCAGATCGAAAAGCAACCAATAATTAGAGTCAATATGAAAGGATTTTGGCTCCCTAATCGACGATCAGAGAACCACTCATAGTAGTCTTCTTTGTAAACCTAAAGAACAATTTGCTATGGTTCTTTGAAAGTTGATTTAACTAAAAATAATATATCAAAAGCGCTTGACTGTGATACCATGTCTAATTTTGAATATAAACCAGCTTAATGAACGAGAAATAAGATTCTAACCAGCAGTAATTCACACCTATGTTTGATTACAAGTAAAACCCTAAACAACAAATTATCAATATCAGTGATCGATGATCTGGTGCTGGAACAAATTACAAGCAAGAACTATAATATGAACAAGAACAAAGGTTCTATTAAAGCTTTGATGAAGAAGGCAAATAGATAGAGAGCGTTATTTAGAGCACTCCCAACCCATTTGTTATCCCCACCTGTATTCTGCTTATAATTTATTAAAAAAAATTAACGAATCCACTAAAAACGTCACTCTATCTTATTCTTCATCTTTATATCATATTCTTTGAATTTTATGACGTTCAATAGTGAATCTTTATATTTACAAATCTACTCTTACTCCTTATCCATTGCATGTCTTCTCTTCCCTTAAGAACCTTTGGCTTCCATCCTAAATAAAGATACCAAAAAAATACATTGATAGAAAGACATATTAGATTAAAACCATTCCACCTATTACCTATTAATCGATAATAATTCAACTATTATTTTTGTTACGAATAGCAATCTCGATGATGTAATTATCCAATGTTTACACTTGATTTGCACCCAATCTCGCTCATGTGTACGTACATAATGATTATAAATGAAACCAAAATGATATAACCAAAATCAATAGGAAAACAAATATAAATCGAATGTGAATATATGATAATTATGCTTTTAAGATATAAAATGAGTGGTAACAAATTTTCCTGATAAAAATGACCATAAACTTTGCTAAATTGATCAATATATTTAACAAAAAGAAGTTAAATAAATGTGATGTAATTATTTGGTCATAGACGGTTGTGCTTATTGAAAATGTGTTAACAACGATAGGTCTTTTTTCGCATAATGTGTTATATAGTAATCCATAGAATATAATAAAAAAATGTTTCTTTTGCCACATGTCATTCTCTTACACCATCTTTTTGATACTTGTCATTCATTTAAACACCTTCACTTCATTTTCCCTTAAAAAAGGTATTATAGTAATTTAAATAATAATTTCTCTCTCTTAATAAATATCAATTTTATTAATTGATACAATTCTCTCTCATCTAGATTTTTTAAAATCAAGTTATGTTTTTAAAAATAAACTCTATTAAGAAATTTAAAAATTATATTTTTTTATTAAAATAGAAATAATAAAAAACAAATTTATATAAAATATAAAATTTTCTAATAATATTTATAAAACCTTTTTGAAACATAATATTTTAAATCGATCGTTTTTTAAAAAAAATATTAAAAAGTATGAAATTATCTAAAAGCAGTTTTATTAAAACAATCAGAATAATTCGAAAACTAAGTGGCCGTTTGGTTCGCAGAATGTTTTACAAAAGAATTGGAATTGGAATGTTGTTGAAGTTAACAACGTGTTTTGGTTGGTCAATTTTGAGTGAAATTAGAATTTTAGTTTTAAACATTCCATTGGATTGTTAAACATTCCATAGGTAAGTGAAGGAATGTGAATTCCAACAAATGAGGAAAAATTTTCTAATTCCAATTTCATCCGTTGACCAACCAAACATGATTTTGGATGGAAAAATTTTCAATTCCAATTTCAATTACTGAGAATTCTATGAATCAAACATCCCCTAAGTTTTAAATAAACAAGATTTTTATAACAATAATTTTTTTTTAAAATAATCTTAAAACAAATATTTAAAAATAAATTTATTTAGATAAGAGAGTTAAAAAAATAGTATAATTGTTTTATTTATTAAACTATTACGCATATTTAATTTTAATCATATCTTATATTAAAATATTACACTGTAACTCTTCGTGTTTATTACTAACTATAATCTGTTTAATGAATTAGTTTTTAGCCTATCTATTTATTTATATATTTATATATCTATAAAAAAGAAAATTTAAAATAACACTTGACACAATTGTAAGTTTTATCATACTAACTTTCTCATTTTTTTTGTTATTATTAACAATATTAAATACTAATAATATTAATCATACCATTTTCATATTAAAAATTATATAATTTAATAAATTAAAACCTATTTTTTTATTAAAAACACACTTTTTAAAAATAAAAGTTTTATAAATACAGAATACAACAAACTTTTTTCAAAATAAATTCATTTTTCTTAAAATAAAATATTTAAAACCCACATTTTTTATTAAATAAAAGTTTAAGAAAATATATTATTCTTTATTTACGTAAAGTAGGTATTTATATGCAATTATAATCATATTTTATCTTCAAACATAGTTTTATAATTTGTAAGTTTTTATTTGTAATTATTTAATATTTTATTTATTCAACCCGTGTAATACACGGGGTACTAACCTAGTTTGGTAATATAATCTTGTTTTCCATGATGTGCTTTAATATCTTTTTTTTTCTTTGCATGATGTGTTTAATGATATTCTCATAATCCAAGCATCGCTATTAGCACCAAGTTTACTATCTCATATCTTGTGTTTGCATGATGTTTTGCATTGTGTATTTGTGTTCTTGATTCCACAAGTGATATGTTCTTGATTGAGTAAATGACTTTTGTGTTATGGTCAGTCTGGGCCAAGTCAAAACACCCATAAATTGGATAGTTGAATATAAAAAATGTATTAAAAATTACTTTTAAAAATAAATAATAATAAGACAAAAAAATTAATAGTTAAAATTATAGATGTAAGAAAGAAAAAATAATAAAAAAGTAATATAAAGATAAGAATAAGGAATAAGATGTAATAATTTAAAGGAATATAAAATATAAATATAAAGGATGATAATTTTTAATTACATTATAAAACCATAGATAAAAGTTAAAATGTTAACGCTGGGCAGAGAAATAAAACCATCAGATCACTCAATGAATGTATACGAAACCATCAATTTTAAACCATCAGAAATAAAACCATCTGTTTGGTATGATACAATGTAATGAACGAATGAATAAAATGAATGAATAAATAGAATGGATGAGAAAATAAAATAAATTATTACATTTTATTGTCGTATTTGGTTACTCCTTAGTAATAAAATTAATCATTAGTTAATGTTGTTTGTTAGGTAGGAAGAGACAAAATAATAAAACGTAAAAGTGGTTATGGGTAGTGATGATTCCCAGTGGCGGTTGATTGGCCGCCGCGGGTGGTTGGCGGCGGCAGGTAGTTGGCAACAACGATGGTGTCGGCGGTGGTGCCGGTGTTGGTGGCGGCGGAGGGGGGGTGGTGGAATTGGCACACGGGCCGCAAGTGGTCGGTGGTAGGCGGCGCCGCGGGTGGTCGGTGGTAGGCGGCGCCGCGGGTGGTCGGTGGTAGGCGGCGGCGCCGCGGGTGGTCGGTGGTAGGCAGCGGCGCCGCGGGTGGTCGGTGGTAGGCAGCGGCGCCGGTGGCCGGTGGTTGGTGTCGCCGCGGGTGGCCGGTGGTTGGCGGCGACGACGCTGCTGGTGCCCGGTGGTGTGCCGCGACGACGTCGACGGTGGCCGGGGTGCTGGTGGTTGGCGGTGGCAGCGGTGGGTGGCGGCGGTGGTGGAGGTCGGTGGTGATTGTTGTGGTGGGTGAGTGGATGGTGTTGGTGATTAATGGTGATTAATCAATGGTTTATTTCATTACATCTCTCATTAAATCTCCACATTATTAGCTTCATTTCACCCGGACTCAAGCCCATCCTCCATTTACCCCATGTACAAGCCCAATTCAGCCCAATCTTCATTTAATTATAAAAAAGAAACTAAATATAAACCATTACTTACGTTGAATTAAAATAAAATAGATGCATATTTCAACAAAACCATTCCGTTTTGAAAAACTCCATATAGTATAGTTATAACAACCAAGAACACAGACCGGTCAACGACTATACAAATTAAAACATAACACGTAACTAGAATCAAATATTGAACTTTTTCAAACGACGAATCAAATATTTAATAACTAAAAGAAAGTAAAACTCCAGCGTGACTTCTATTAAACATCTTGTGTGAAGAGTTTGAAGAACCAAATATTTGAGAAAAACTTGTTTCATATAGGTGAACAATATTTATATGTTTATAAATATAGAAAATTTACCAGCCAAGGTGGTCGGAGTGATCACAACAAAACATACATGATCAAGGGAAAGAAATTTGCAGTTTGATTGCGGTGAACCTTCGCAGCCACTTTGAGGCTGACAGATTACTATCAATGACCCACTGAATACCTCTTATTTACGTACAAGGCTCCTATTAAATATAATACATATAAGTTTGACGCATATCATATAGTAATAATAATAACTAGTGTTATTCCTTTTCGCGCTTTGCACGAATGTTAATTCGTTTTTAGGCGCCCTATGTTTTTTTGCCTGTTTACAACAGCACTTTTAGGCGTGTACGGTAACCAACATCAAAAGCATATGTGCGTAGATGTGTTCCAGAGTATGGAGTTGTAGTCGTATGGCGTGGTGAATATAGTTGGGTTTCAAGCTTAGGTGCAGCTTCAGAAGTGATGCATGTGGATGAGTGTCAACCTAAGTCACAAAATTGACAAAGCTATTAACAAACTATAATTCTGTAAACACTTGTTGGAAAAAAAATTTGCAAGCATAAGCAAAAACTTTTACGACAATGCTAAAAAATGGGTCAATTTGGGTAAAAATCTTATCTACAAATTGTCAAATGCGTAGACTTTATTAGAACTACCACTAAACTGTAATATTTAACGAAAATCAAAAGTGAGTGCAACCTATTTTCTAGCTCATGAAACTTCAAGGTATAGATTAAGCTGCCATGAACTTCACAAATAAATTGAAAACTTCCATGAAGAATATCAAATTTATAACATAATATAACTTAATTTAAGTTTAATTGGAAAAAGGTACTGGATTAGATGTTCTTACTATTTAGGTGTCTTTTGTTTTTTGTCTACTCTGCTGGGAATTTGCTCAAGTACAAATTGTTGTTGAATGTGAAATAGTTATGTGTAGGCGCAAACTCTATGTTCTGTTCTCTCCACCCTTGAAAAACTCCACGGAAACACAATACTCTACAAAACATATTATTACAAATGGTAATCTAATTCTTACCATTTAATATCACAACATGGGCTAACAAAGAACTAAAGGAACATGTTACCCTTGAACAATTGAGAAATTAACACCAACTTGAGTCTCTGCTTCATCTGCTGTAAATACGCATAAATCAACAACTACTTAAGTCAAAAGTAAAAAGGGTAAACATAACCATGAAAAGGAAGTTTTATACATATAAATTTATGAAATAAAATGCAAAAGAAGCATGTTAAGGAGCATTAATATTCCAAAAAAATATTTTCTCAGTTGAACACTTGTGAAACTTAACATGAAAGTCAACACAGAAACATACCGAAACAAAACTATTACTCGAAGTGAATTCCTATGTAAACCAAGCTCAACAAGCTTGCAAGCTGATTAACAACTCTAGCACGCATATAATATGCAAAGACTAAACATAGTTGGGTTTTTGAGGTAATAAAACAGGATTAGCTTGACTACCTTTAATAGAAACAAAATGGTGTGCATATCAGAATTACATCTCCCTTCATACACAAATATAACCTGCAAACAATAATACGCATCCATGAGGAGTACATTGTGCAGATAAATGCTGTACATACCTAGGTTTCAATGATGATGTAGGTTTTAAGAAGCGTTCAGCAGCAAGTCAATAGCCGTGTAGCTTAGCTTGCTTCACTGTCACCTAAGGATAACTTGGTCTTGTGATCATTTTCTAGTAAATCTATTACCCTAATTTTACTGGACAATGGCCGAGGAAACACTCACTGGAGCTACCTTATTATTCTCTTTGAGAAACTTTAGAAACATAGCTTTAGCTTCATTGCTAATGTTACCTTTTTTTGCTTCAGAACCCTAACCATAGCGGTAAGCTTCATCAACAGAATTTGAAAGAACAAAGGCACAAATAATCATGTACTAATTTAAAAACAACCATTAAAAATACCTGAAATGAAACCCCTTACCACAAACACGCAAGTGTTCCCCTCCGTAAGCAACTCCACATTATCAAGCCCCCTCGAACCTCGGTTTTCAAAAACCACAAATCAATTTCATCGCTTAAATTCATCGAAATTCACACCCAGTTCATTGCATGATGATTGAAGGTTTACGGTTTTGAATCTGGGAGTTCAAATACTTGTAGTGTTTGAGATGATCTTCAATGGTCGTTGAGTGAATCATTGAGGAAACGGTGCGATTGAAGTCTGGAGAAATTGAGAAGCAGAAGATGACGTCGGTTAGTGGTGGACACCGCCTCCGCTGTATCCTCTGCTTTTGGAGTTCTCTCCCTCTCTCTCCAACATATCGTGTGGCGGTGATGTCATAGAAGAAACCAACAATGGAAACTGAGAAAGAAGAAAAAATTCCGATGTAAAATACCGGGAACACCCTCAAAATACTGTTCATTTCATTCAACTTTAAACATATAGGAGAATAATAACAATAATCAAATTGATTAGTAATTAACATTCCCTCCTAATCCATAGTTCGAGTTGGCTTTTATTTTCCGGTAGAAGGAGCTTCACCATTTTTGTCGTGTTATTTGTTTCGTTTGCATCTTGTAAATCATCATCTTCTTTATCATTGTTGTCATAAGGATTTTGATTTTCTTTTTCAATAGAATCTTTTTTAACCTTAATTTCATCATCAATCTTGATTTCATCCTTGACATCTTGTACAACATTTTTAACACTTGCTATTTCATTCTTGTTATTTGATTCACTAATCTTTTTCTGTTTATTTTTTTTATTTTCTTACATCCACACCATCAAATCCAAATATCCTTGATAAATTGTTCAAGTTTGCAACAAAAATTACATTCAAGCCAGTGGTGGAGCTTGAACTCTTTCGTAAGGGGGACGGGGGCGAAATTATTTTTTTTTTGGGGGGGCGGGGGGGCGAACTCGATATTTATATAAAAATTTACACTACCTTGCCAAAAATTTACACTATCAGACTAAACTTTAACATTACTGGCGAAAAAAACAAGGGAAGCGGCACCCCCCCCCCCCCCCCCCCCCCCGGCCCTAGTTAAGCTTCGCCCTTGGTTCAAGCGTAGTTTACTTGTAACTGCATGTTGCTTTTCATACTTAAATTCCTTTTTGTTTCCTTTCATTTGATCAACAACATGTATAGATCAAACAAATCAATAGAAGTATCATTGGTAAAACTAGGGGGAGTGGTATTCTGTAGTGTATTGTCTAAAGTGTTTCTCATAAAACCACTTTACAAATTTGACAAATTGTCCCCTTAAACACTTTTTGCTTGACGTAATTAACAACTCAGCTATTTGAAATGTGTCAAGGAAAGATACCCAAAATTGGTTTAGTTCTTTATTTTGAATAGTTATTCTATCATCGATAAGGCACTCAATTTTGTGATCACAATATCCCTCGAAGTATGATTTAACTTTGTTTCTTTCAAGTTCGAAAACCATTTGTGGATCCAATGTTTTGTAAAAAAATTATCATGATCCGTATCAACATACCTTGACAAATTTGAGTTGTTTTCATCATCGAACATACCTTTCACAAAACACATATCACCATCAAAAGTGACATGAAATTCTTGGTCTTGTAATTGAGTCAAACACAAAATATTTTCATCCAAGAAAGGTATGTAAAAGGTACGTATAAGAGACTAAAGATTACTCATTTTAATTGTTCAAATACAATTCAATCTCACTAATTTCTTGAGAAATTAGACTTTTATTTTCATGAGTTTTAATTTCAATAGTGATTTCGTCTTTAAACTTTGTCAACAAATCTCTATTTCCAGTAACATGTTTGTCAAACAAGTCCACAACCCAAATTTAATTTCAATGGTAATGAGTGTTTTTAGTGAATAAGCCACGTTAAATGTTACAAAGAGTGTCCAGAAAGGAAAAAGCAAGAAACGAACTTGATTGAAGAGAAACCAAAACTGATATGTCTCCTATTCGCTATTCTTTATTTCAAACCAATATGAAATATTAATTTGTTTTACAAATGCTTGAAACAATCCATGTGCAATTCTAACATTTTGTAATGCTTTTATGCCAAATTTTAGTACGTAACTATTGGTACACTGAAACACTTCTGAAATTTTCTCAATTACTAAAGCTTATTTATTAATTATTCTAGCAATTTCTTCCAGGGAATTTCAAAAAATAAAAAATAAAAAACACTTGTTTTGATATCAATTTATGTTAAAAAGTTGTTGACAAACTCTAACTAAAAAGTTGTGTTTTAATACATGGAGAAAATTGCATTAATGCTTTATGTAGTTTGAAAGGATTGCAATAGCCCCTAGATTTTATATATTAGAAAGTTAATCTAAATTTTTATGTACATATTACACGTGGTCCATGGCGTCAAATCTCGTTAGGTTTATAAGCAAATTAATGAATTTAATATTGGGGATCAAACGTGCACACAAAACTTTTGAATAACTTTGCAATATTTAAGACCAGAAACTAAACATCTAACATACACAAGAAAGTTTGGAGTAATCTTATGTGACACCCTATATAAATCACACATTGACCGTTGACAGAAAATATTCTTGGTTCATAAGTAACATCTGATCTTTAATATTACCAATGAGTTTTGGGCGTATTGGCTGTGGATGAGAGGAGAACCCTACAGTTAAGCTTGCTCAGGTGGCAACAATCCAAGGATGGGTGATCTACCCTAGAAGTTTTCACCCTAGCAACCAAAATCAAATCCGTGATGCTCGTGGACAAATCAGACAATATTGATGGTACGAGAGGTCGGGTGTTACATAATGGTATTAGAGTCACTCCTGTGCCGTTTGGGATGGTGGGACAAACCTCACTGGGGAGGTGAGTTCTCGGGCTCATCGAGGACGATGAGTCCAAAGGAGGGTGATTGTGACACCCTACATAAATCCAGCATCGGCCGTGGACAGAAGAAATTACTGATTCATAAGCAATGTCTGGTTTTTAATATTACTAACGCGTTTTGGGCGTATTGGCTGTGGATGATAGGATAATTCCACAGTTAGACGTGCTCAGATGGCAGCAATCCAGGGATGGATGATCTCCCTGTAAAGTTTTCACCCGGGCAACCAAAAACAAATTCGTGAGCTGCTCGTGGGCAAAGCGGACAATATTAATGGTACGAGAGATCGAGTGTTACATCTTATACTTTTCAAAATCTAAAGCCCAAACGTGTAATCTAATCAATCGACATGAAAAATTTATGTATTTTTTTCTAATATATAGGATAATTTATATTCATCATCAAACAAAGAGAAACTAAAAATGCTCTTGATATTACTTTGTTTATAAAAAAAAATCATAAACAAAGGTATACTTTTCCAATACATGGAAAAAAGAATGAATATTTAAATCTATCCACAAGAAAACAAAATCCCAAAATTCACAAATAATTATTATTCTTCACATATGCTCTCAAGATGAGGCCGCCAATCTCCACAATCAACACTCCGGCGACCTCTATGCCTCCTAACCTTCGTCTCCGCCACACCACCACCACACACCTTCACACCACCGCCGGAGACCGCCGCGGCGCCACCCATCACCGCCTTGATCCCCGCCACCTTCTCCGGCCTCGGTTTTCTCTTCCTTTCAGGCACAGAAGAAGCAGGAATCAAAAAATAAATCCCACCTCTCTTGAGCTCCGTACTACTCGACACGATAAGTATTCGTCGCACCGCCCCTTGCGACGAGGGTTTGGTCAGTACATAATTAGGGTAACTAATAAGAACCTCACCAGCAGTAATTGGTCGTGTGATCACCTCAACAAAGCCGTTTAAATGAACAATTCTGATCAAGTCTAGAGCTCCACAAGGTATTAAACATGATAAACAACACCTTAAACTGTTTCCCATTGCGCGCTATCGATCTTCGATGTCGAGTGATATATTAATGAAGATATTCAAGAAAAGTAAGTGAGTTTTTGTGTTGAGGGCTGATTGTGGATGAGTATTTATATAGAGGAGACCGTACGAATAATATTATGGGAGTGGTGATGTAGTGTTATAATATTGAGGAGGGTGGAGTGAGGGTTACGATAATATCACGGCAAAAGTTTGGCAAATCTTTTGGATCGTACATTTTTAATTAATCTTAATCATGAGATTATATTATTATTATTGTTATCCTTTTAGGTTGGTTATTGTACTAAATCATGCTTTTGTAAGTAGCTAGGAAGCTTCAATTCTTGTATGCTTTAGATACCCACCATTCCCATGATAGCTTAATTATTATTAAGCGTTTCCAAGAATAATATCGTCATATAAGATTCTACTAATTCACATAAAATAATAACAAAACATGATAAAATAATCGGTTATATACAAGACCCTTGAGACTAGAATGAGATAAACTTTGGGGAGATTTAGGAACTAATTTTTTACATATATTTGTAGTGATATTAGTGGATAAATGCATTGTTTTAATTTGGAAGTGCTTCAAAAGTAGAGTCCACAATCCTTCAGTGTAACATCCAATGTCAAAATAGCTCAATATTATCCGACATGGCCATAACAAGCTCATGGATTTTATTATTATTATTATTATTACTTTTTTGTTGTTCGAGGGGAAACATTCTAGGATGTCACCAGTCTTAGGATTATTGTCACTTAAGCACGCTTAACTGTTATTAAACCCCAACCCAAGAGAGCCAAAGTTGATTTTATACATCATAAGTATAGTTCGTAAACTGTAATTCATTGAAGATAAAACATGCAACGAAAAAATTCATTACATCACTCAGGTTCGTTACATTGTTCAATCATTAATAAAACTAATCCAGAGGGTCTTCCGTAAATGATAGTCTTCATTTTAATCCATGGTGATTTTTCACTTTTAATCTAGCATGCATGTTAAATAGTTAGTTATACTTTTATAATCAAGCATCATAAACATAACTATTATATTAAACATAGATAACAAACAACCATACATTTACTTAACAATTAAATATTGTAACAAATACAAACAAGCTAACATAGGCGAAAGACTCCATCTCCGACCATTGAACAACACCAGGTATAAAGACCTAAACATCATCAGTCATAGAGACCATAACATCACCCACCACTATGGCGAAAATATTGCCACCCATACAGTTGGATATCGCTCGTAACGAATGCAAGACATCACTATATCCATCAGCTGATCAACATAGGAAGACATGCAACATCATTGTAGTCATTAGCATACAACAAAGCATGCACACATTTTCATAAAATATCAACATACAAGAACTATTATGTCCTTAATACCCTTCCATGCAACATCATTAAGAGAGTTTAATTGATATATCATAACATTTGAAATACATTTTTTGTACAAAAAATAGCACGGTTACAATATTAACATACACGGTTTAGAAATATTATGTCCTTAATACACTTCCACGTCCTTGACAAATATGTTAATTTTTACTAGTGTTTACAAAAGTGTCATCATGTAACTCTTATCCTTGATGAAGTTCTTCTTACTCTTTGAATATTTTATTATTTTAACATTTAATTGAATCATTGACGGGTTACTAGCCCAATCATCTCCATTAATCAAAAAAATAACCTTATAACACTAGGCTGCATGTCCTTAAAGAAAAGTTCGTACATCAGTTCGTCTCTATCAGTTCCAAATCTTAGACCACTCTCAAAAGAAATTTCATATTAGATAAGAAAACTTCACCGGCTCAACAAGAAACTCACCTTTTTTTTTTTTTTTTTTTTTGTTTGTCACTTGTGAGACTTGAATTGAAATCAATACCTTTGTGTATCTTAATAAAATCTCGGGTTATCTCAACTCAACCATTTAAGCTGAGGATAATTGGTTTTTGCATCTTTCTTAATAAAACCTCTCTAGTTTTATCATACACTATATTTTTTAAATTCTTGAGATAGATATTAGATATACACATTAATGTTAGAAGAAAAATCATATTGTTAGCATGTTAAATTTATTTTTATTTAGATTGTACATTTTTTTACCAACCTGTTTTGAGTGTTTTAAAAGATCACAATTTTTTTTAAACTCAAACCCTTTATAATTACTATTTTAAAACTAATTAATTGACAAACTAATATGATTATGTTAAATGTATCCTGACACCAAAACGCACGAGGGTCGGTTCAATAATCCAAGATAGTAAACGACAAAAAAGAAAGCAATACAATATCATTTGAGACTCTGTCTTCATCCAGGTGGAAGCTTCTGTTAATGAAATTTAATTAGAAATGCTATTCAATTATTCAACTTTTGAATTTAATCATTAGGTTCTAAAAGAAATCATTTGCTTATAATCATTGTTGAGAGGGTTACCTGTTTATTTATAATTTTTTTTACAAAAAGTATTAGTGCTTCTTATAATTTAATAGACTTGTTATAGCAACATAGCAAATAATGAAGTTGGAGATGTTCTTTTTTTTTTTTTTATAAGTTTACAAAAACTTCTTTTACAATTATATTCAGTCTGATATGGATATTCATAACTAAAAGATAATAATTTATAAATACTAATTTTGATAAAAGTACTTATAATGAATTTATCAGTTTTACACACCAAATGCTAACTAATATATTTTATTCAGCAATCCATTATTGTTGACGAAAAAATCCATCAATCTTATGAACATCATTAAAAAAAAAATTAAAAAAAAAAAAAAAAAAAAAAAAAAACCTATTTTTGTTGGGTTGGCAAAGTTAGACGACTTATTTTCACAATTATATATTATAAGTAAATGTTATTTGTTAAGATTTTCAATCAAACTTACATTTCGCAATATATATTTTCAATCAGAGTTACGACTTTAGGTACCTCGTTATAATTCAAACTTTTTCAAAAACGTACATTTGCACCTAACAATTTGCCTGACCTTAGCCCATTATCAAAACTTTCGGCACCCACATGAGATTTGACTCCAAACTAATTAACAAAAAAATATAACTACTCATCAAATTTTTATATGCATGACTTAGTTTCTTATATCATTCGATGTGTAGAATATGTTTTACCCCCAACAATTGATTTAGTAGTCTAAATTGTGAAACATAAACAGAGATTAGATGCTTATAATTAAGTAATTATTATTGTGTAATATTGTAATTTCAACTAAAAAAATTTATAACAGATAAGAAGTTAAGAGAAACATGGGCTATTAATTTTTATTGTATTATATAATATAGTGTTAATTTATGATATAAACATTTTTTTAATATGTTTAACTAAGGGGTCTAAGTTCAGTGTATGTGTTGATTTATATATTAGTGGGTTGACGTTTCGATAAGATATGCAATGTAGATCTTTTATACGTTCATGATTTTGGAATATCTGCCTCACATGTTCTTTTTGTTTTTTCCTCGTATTTTTTGAATTTAAAAATTCATTTATAGTGATATAAGTTGTACTTTCAAAATGACCATTCTTAAAACCACTTTTAATACATGGAAGTATGAATTTTAAATTATTATCGATTATAGAAGAAATACATCGAATCAGCCATGTAAAAATTGAGGAAATTTATTTATTTTCTTTAACGAATCCCAGATTCTTCACCATAGCTTATACCACGTACACAAGTATGAAGGCAAAAGAGGAATACAAAAACGGTTATGCCTTTTTTTAGAACGTTAAAAAATATTTATGCCTATCTAACATACTAGAAAAACTAACATATTTCATTTTCACTAACAAAAGAGAAGAAACTCAAATCATGACATGCATGCTTCTTATTTGAAGCCTACACCCTCACAAAAAACAAAATAATAGTAACCCTAATCTAGATATAGTAAATATATATAGAAAGATGAGGTCATGTAATATTCATTTTGCCTTCACTATCTTTTTACTCTACACTTCGTCTTCTTCATATCTTTCTATTCTCACGGCCGATGGTGGTCACATGGAAAACTTCTTTGTGTGATGAGTCTTAGCGGTGGTCAGTTTTGTATGATTAATTCATCATTTTACGAAACAAGTCTAAAAAAGACACCGTATGCATTCTTTGACAGGTTGAATATATATGTTTATTTAAACGAGTTAATTACATGTGTTATATATTTAGTCAATTTAGATATGTTTTTAACCATGTCCACCAATTTATGATCTGGAAGTGTTTAATCTAACCTAAACTTATTTAACTAAATTCATGTCGGTAAAATCAATCCTAATATGCGTGCAATTATTATTTCATTTCACTATTCCCCGAGAAATATAATTGATAGAGATTAATTCTCGTGCATTTCAATATCTTAAGAACTCATTGGAGTTTAAAATATTTGATGGAAAACATGTATACTTGTTATTATAATGAAAAACATTACCTAGAAGGGTTTCACGTCGTTATATGCATGGAATCTCAAACAATTAAAACACCACTTGCCATACTTTGTTTCTGTTTAAATTTATGCAAGTACACGTTGATGAGGTGGTATTTTAAAGTGAAAAAGCAGATGTAAAAACTAAATAAATAAACAAACACCACTTAGAGCATCTCCAATGTTAAACTCATCAAACGGTAACACGTATCATGTTAGTTGCCATACCACATTACTATAACTTAAAAATAAAGGTTGGTGGGGTTTTCCACCGGCCTTTCTTCCCCTCCTTTTGATCTTTACATTTTCAACCCCCGTTACTTTTTAAAAACTTTGTAAAATATCACTTTTACCCCCTAAAGTTTCTAAAGCTTTGAGTTTACCCCTGTGCAATATAAATTCAAGTCCGTTTACATTTAGACATAATTAGAAACGAATCGGGTCAAATATAAAATGTTCCCAGGCTTAACTCTATACGCTTTACGACCACCTACGCTTCGACATACGTGTACGTTTTGATGTAAATTTTGTTCAGAAATAAGTTGGGTCAAATATAAAACGTTTTAATGCTTATTTTTATGTACGCTTTGAGTTGACTTACGTTTCGACATTGGTTTGTTTGAAAATGGATCGAGTCAATATAATACTTTTTCATTTACTATACGTTTGGACGTAAATTTAGTTCGAAAAAGATTGGAGCGATTGTAAGTCTATGTTTCAACATTAATTTTGTTTGAAAACGAGTCAGGTCAAATATTAAACGTTTTTGTTCAACGGTATAAATTCGAGATTCTCTACTGATCGTGTGTTAATAAATCAGTGTTTAATTAACCTAAATGTGCGATTTAGGTCATGATACGTGTAGAACAAGTTTACTTTATTTATGTTTTGATTCATAAGTGTTTGGAGCTTAAAATAGCTTAATTGGAAGCAAAAGAAGCAAAACATGAAAGTTGAAGGACTTAAGATGTAAATATCAAAAAATGGAAAAAAAGAGGTCAAGAAAGAGACCCGGCGCGTATCATACGTCGGGCGACGTATGAGACGTCGTATTTGACAAAAGAAACAGAAAGTTGGGCGTATGATACTCCGATGGACGTATGATACGCCGGTGGCCTAACAGCATCCAGATTTCTGGATTTTCAAGTTTATTTAAATCAAATCAACCCCAATTCGATCTAGAACTTCTTGGGGACAAAAATTGACGAACTTTAGGTGATTTTTGATGTTCTAAGACTCCCCAAATCATCCACAAACATTCTCAAATTCAAGATCGAAGGCATAATGAAGAGGATGTGTGGCTAGTTCTTTCGTGATTGCTTCCGGGAGAATCAATTATGTTAAGTAATACTTCTTATATGTTTTCATTAGGGTTTTGTTAACAAATAGTTTTTGAATGTAATTTTACATTTTGTTTAAGTTAAGAGATTCATTTATAAATAAAATTGCTTGTTGAAATTATCAGTTTTTCGGTTTTCTTGCATCGTAAAGTCATTAAGATTGAGAAGTAATTTGATATAGATGAATTAATATCATTGTGAATGAGCGAGTCTTAAAAGTTTTATCCTATGTTATTACTTTAACCAAAAGTTGAAATCTTGAGAATTGAATTTTAACAAACCCTAGTTAGGCAATTGTTGATCTTACATAATTAAGGATCTGAAAGTGATTATCTTTTATTATTTAACTAAATTCGTTCTAAAGTTTGTTGCTTTTTACATTGTGTTCTAAATTTCATCCAAAGTTCCAATTTTTAATTACAAAGTCATGTTTTTAAGTTAATCGAGTCGTGTTGATTAAACACTTTCCACATATTTTCTGTGAAGACGACCTTACTTATCCTTACGCAATAAAGTTAGCTAAGACTGATATATTAACTTGTTTTTGATCGAGTCTCGACAACCAGATCATCTACGTATTGACGTAAAATTACTTTGGAAACGAATCGGGTCGATTGTAGTCTATATTTTATCACGTCACGTATAATGCCGCGACAACAAGCAACGGGTAATAAACCTAGTTCACACTTATCCCTTAAACACTCATTTCTCCTTTAGCACTACATCTTTTTTCGGACATCATTATAAACAGACAGATTTTCGGATGAGTACCCAACAAACTCCTATGTTTGGATTCAAACGCCAATAGGCAATGGCGTTTTTTGGGCACCATTGAAGCTATTCTTACAAACTTAATACAATCCATAAACTTATACTATATTGCCCATGAAAACTTGTTTAAACTAATTATTTTTCAAATATATTAGCTGTGTTTATAAAGTGACAATAATAACCCAAAGTCACGTTTCAGTCGTTAAGTTGAGACAAAATAATGTTGAATAGACAAGACATAATTCTTGTACAATCGACAAGCTCAGAATACAACTTAGAAGAAAGTTCATACCCTTTTTTGTTGTTAAATTAAGAGTTTAGACAAGAACACTATGAATGACCGAGACATATTTCTAGCGCAAATGTTCAACGTAATTATGAAACCAGATCTAATTAAGTTAAATCATATAACAACTGCGTAAGTTAGATCTGGTTTAAAAGACCCACATTGGTTAATGTAGAAAATTTTTCCCCTAAATTACGGCTTAAAAACATATAATGGAGCTTAATGAATCATAATCAAAACATCGACAAGGAAAATCTAACAATAGGTTGTGGATACGATAAAAAAGAATAGGCTAATGTATTCATTAGGTATGAGGCCCTTATCATGTATATACTTTAAACAGACAAACTATATCTTATAATCGATTGATAACACCTAAAACAATCAAATGGCAAACATGTAACACCCTTGAGTTTTTGTCTTTTAGACTTTTAGTTGATTAAAAATAGTTTGAGTAATGCCACTCTGTTCCCAGCTGGACATTTATTGCAAATCTTTTTGGAAAGAATTTAATAGAGTTAAAAAAATTAGAAAAAAATCAGAAGCCAGTGAACCAAGGATCATCAGTTGCTATTAGTTTATTAGATTGCTTCATGTTTCCGGACATCAAGCTTTTGCAATTTAACGCATTAGCTATCTTTTTTTAATCAAAATATTTTAGTTAATAAAAATATATGATAATATTTACAGGTTAGAATCATTAGAAAACTACAAAACCAACAATACCAAACTTAATTTGATGATCGATGTCAAAAGATCAATCAAAGATAAAAGATTGTTTACGAAATATTCATATTAGCTAATAGGACAAGTAGGGTGTCAAACAACAGAAAGTTTGTTGGATGGCTCTTTGTTCAAATTGATCGTTAAAACATCATTTAATATCCAACTTGATGTCGTTTAAAAAAAAAGATCTAAATTAACTTGATTTTTGATTTGTTAAATGACATGCATTCACTACAAATAAAAACTAGTATAATAAATGAAAAAAAGTGTGATCACATGATGGTTTGAATTTAATTAACAGCTTGATGAATAATATGACTTGGTAATGACACTCATGATACACTACATAAACATGATGTTATTCACAAAATTGCATGACAAGTATGTACATGGCAGTACAATCACACATACGTTTCTTTTGCTGATTTTAAGCCGAATAATTTACGATGCATGACCTATCACATACATTACCAACACATCATTTAACTCTAGTACTCAATACACTTTGTTCTCTAATAAGATTAACCCAAATAAAAGCAACTAGTTTTATACCCGTCCGGTGGTCGGGTTGTTTCATGTCATAATGTTATAACTATCTCTTTTTGTATTCTAAATAAAAACACTATTTGTTTCAAACTAATGTAACTTATTAGTATAAAGATAACCAACTATATTAAAAAAACCACAGAACAATAAAAATCAATAACTATTGAACGACTAAAATGTGATAGCGTGTCATGCTGACTTGCAAAAGATAAACGAAAACTATACATCCAAAATTCGCATTCACATACTCGTTAGTATGAAATTAAAAAAAAAACACATAAATTTAAACAAACAATATGGGAGTGGACAGGGAACAAAATATATTATTAAATATTAAGTAGAGATTAATTCTTGTATTAATTATGTTGTTACGGCAATTGGCAAATACCCAATACATCCACGCGGGCAAAGAATTATTATTTTTTAAATTCATAAAAATATATCGCATAATCATGCAACCATTCAGACCACAAATAAATAACTTATTGCTCATGTTGTTCTTTTCATATCCAATCTAACATTAAAATCTAGCTTGAAATTTTTAAAGCATCCAACTATTTTACAAAAATCGTAAAATATGAAGGAAGATGTGTTAGGTATGATTTGGGTAATACACAAGTTAAATTTATTGGTGAGATATACTTGACTTAAAATAAGTATGAAAAACCATTTGAATTATTGGCTTTCGGAAGGAATTTAGCTTTGTGGAGATGGTTAGTTCCTTTGTGGATATGAATTTGCAACATAACATGAAACATATGTTGTTATAACTTGTGTATGTAGCAATATAGAAGTATTGTAGTTTTTTTGTTATATAAAAATTAAAATGAGTAAAATAGATCATATAGTCCTAAGTTAAAAGATGAGTTTGAAAAGGACGTCTCCAAAAAATAGGTCATACCCGTCAAAGATACTCATGAGAACCCATAGTATGAGTAGGGCCGTCATGAGCCCGCCTTGGTTAGAAGGGGAAAGAAACCCGAATACTGCAAATATCATGGTGATTAATACCATACCGACGAACTGAACACCTGTTTCGACGTAAACACATAGTAAATCTTAGTTAACTGGAGGGCGTAAAACATCTCCGTGAACCAATTTCCAGCCACTTTCTTCTTGGGCTTCCTCTTATGTTTTTAGTTGGTTGTATTTGGAGATGTCACGGTAAAATATTCTTAACATGATCATGGCCACCATACCCGATAAGAGAAGAACGATCATAAGAGAGTTGACATTAAAAACCGGTGAACATGATCATTTGCCAATAGAAGATAAATGTCCCATCTGGATGTGCATTTAATATCACTCTCCTGTAGATCAAGCGCAGTACTTATCGGAATTAGTACGAAGGCAAATAAGGTAAAGCAATACTTCTTTTAATGAATAAAAATTGATTACGATTAGTCGAGCTATATTAATTGTAAATCTTTAAAAATAAAACGTTTTAATAGGTTGCGTGTATTAAAAGATAGATTTAGACAACTTTCAACCCTGTTGGTAGGTTCCTTTATGCTAAACTTTTTAAAAATCAATTTTGAGATATTACAAAACAAAAATCAAGTGTTAATATATAAATCAGTTGAAACAGCAAACTCTAAATAATAGTAAAAATATCTTTAACCTAAGACTTACCTGAAAATCTACAAGATTAGTGAATATGAATCCATGATAATCTAATACAATCAAAATGATATCATTTATCACAACATTGATCTCTAATCATATGATCTCCTACATATGAAGTAATGCATACTCCATTGTCTCAATAACGACACTCACCAAAATTACACCAAGTTAAAATTTAAAAAAAAAGCATTTAAGCTCAAAATGTCACTTCTGTTTGTTACCTTAATTAAGTTCCTTCTCAAAATGCACCAGAATATTTTCAAATTTACCAATAAGTCTATAAACTTAATGCAATTCAAGTGCACCAGTATATGTTGAAACTTGTTGTATTAGCTGACTCGACCCACAAAAGATATTAGTTAAAAGAGACCAAATTGCTTTGTTGTCTCAAAGTCTATGCTAGAAATAATCTTCCAAAGTGTTTATTCTTTATAGTAAGACAAATAAAAATACATAAAAAAAGGATAAAAGACACATAAAAATACATCTTCATCGCATATATTAATGAACTGGTATTAGTGGTTAACATGTGAAACTTGCAATAAAAAAGAATGCCAATGGAAACAAATAGAAATTCATGAAACTTGTCACAAATGTGTATAAAACATACATCACAATTGTGGGAATCAAAAACACTTTCTTCAAATTTCTTTCCGTTGAAGACATCAATTGCAACAAAATTACATTTAGCATTACCATGATTTCGTGCCTTTAAAGTTGAGAGTTACACAACCTGCAAAATGAATTTATCAAGTTATCACATAAAAAAGAGTAATCAACACTAATTATAACACAAAGTACAATAACATAATTTACCATCATCTTCTAACTCAAAGAGAATTTTATGTCTGGTCAAGATTAACAACCACTCGTGAAGACCAAGATTAAACTTTATCCAATATTAGATAACAACTGGAAAAGATGTATGATGATGATGATGATCAATCTATATTATTCAAACATTGCGACTTAAAACCACAAATTAGACCATAACAAACCATTACAGATGAACATATTTACAAACAATCAATAACCTTGAAAAGTTAATCATGTTTTCTTTCAAGGACAAAGAATTTTAGTGCTTTAATCATAAGAATATAAAAAATTAACAGTAGAATACACAATAAAGTTTTTTGAAAATGTAACAATGACTGTGAAAGGAGATAACCAATTACATCCATCAATTTTAAAAAAAGAAAAGATGTATGACACCACCTAAAGTTGCATTTCAGGCCCTTCGGAAACATGGATATACCTCATACTTAGGAGCTTTGTCAATCTTATGTGCACCTTCCTACAACAATACGCAGGATGTGAGTAAAAAAAAAGGTAATGCATTAGAAAATGAGTGAGAAATTTACATGACATATGGAGCCTATGGTGTCATTGTGCTCAAGGAACTATTTCCATTTTTTCCCAATGCTTTGACTGCAAACAAAGACATTTTATTAGAATCTGATGAATAAATCGAAGTTCCGCTTATGTTGGTTGTATACTTACTAGTCCGGAATGCATAGTTGCGATAGAGAAAAGGTTGGGAAGACTGATGTTTCTTCTTTTGTTGAATTCCTACTAAAAATTGGTTAACTTTAACATATTTTCACCCAAATGGCCAAATCAACGGCCAATATATCCATTAGACCTAAAAACACACCTCAATTGCCACCATAACCCTCACCGGTTGTCCATTGTTGTCGATTGAACTCATAACACCCACCATCGCCAACTGCTGAACCTAATTAAACAAATATGAATAAAAATTGAAAACCAAACATGATGAATCTAGTGAAATCAGTTATGGGAGCTAATTCCTTCAAATCAAAACAAAATAATCAATTGGTATAGGATGAACCTGAATAATCCTCCATGTAATTCGAACCACACCCGCTGTTCAATTGAACCTAAGACATAAGGATTTGTGACGGAGAGTTATCGTGAATCTGGGTCAAATTCGGTGTTGTCCAAATTGATGTTGTTCAACCGATGGTGTAGATGTTCAATCGATGCTTCAGATCCATGGTGTAGTCGTTCAATCGACGGTGCTATTTATCTTTGTTTTCCACCTCTGAATTCAATCAAAAACAAAGCAATGGAATCTGAGAACTTACGCAGATTTATAAAAGAGCAGAATCAGTTTAAAGTTAAAATACATTTAAAATAAAGTTACAGTCATAGTTAAATTTAAAGTTAAAATTTTATTAAAACTGTTTTACTAAAGTAAAATTAAAACTCACTCAATAACTGTGCGACTTTTAATATGCATGTAAATTGATGGGTGTTGATGATGGAAACAACTTAGTGACTGTTTCGTAGCCTTTTAACGATTCATAACTTTTTAATGATTAAAATATAACATTAATGCTAAATGGTTAAAAGATGCATTACCTCTTAACCATTCAGTTAATAAGATTATCTTTTAACCATTAAGACCTGATTAACCATTAATAGATAGCTTCTTAATGATCATTAAAAACCTATCAAACAACTGCTTAATATGGATAAGTCGGTCAACTTTGCATACAAGGGTAGTGAAATTTCAATCATAGTTTATATTGGGGAAAAAAAAGAAAAAAAGGAATGGATACTTACCGCAAATTCCCAAATTGACCGGTAAAGTTTATGCTAGCACGACTCTTCACCAAACTTATCATAATTGAACTTCAATACAAAAATATCAAATTTTGAAAGTAATGAAGCAAATTAACATTAGTTTCTGTAATTGATCATGATATTTCTATCAACATCATTGCAGATACTTCATCATATTTTTATCAACATCATTGCAGATACTTCATCATTTAATAGAAGTATAGAACGAACAATAATTAAATTGAACATGAGAAGAAAATATTTGCATGTTGTTCAAGAAAGAGAGAACACTTTCAATGTTAGACAATAAGATCAATATATTTAATAGAAAATAACAATATTTCTGGATCATAAGCCCTAGCCTTCTAGGCCTTGTAATTGATCCGTAAAATACTTGATTTTTGCTTATCAAATTGTTTTTAGTACAAAGATTAAGGGCTTTTGATCGAATCATAGAGTTCAAGATGCATGAGCTTTGTCCACTGCCGATATCAAGGACCTAAAAACCAAGAACATATATGATCGATACAAGAAATTCAAAATTTATTAGAAACAAACCTAGTAATCCAAACTTGGGTACACATGAAATCATACCAAAAAACAGCAATCAAAGTTTTAAAAGACAAGGCACAAACTTAAAGAAAATAATGAAGAACCTCAAATATGGTTTAATAGGGTAATCAAAAGGTTATCTTAATATAGGGGAGAAACCATACGAAATTCACGAACACGAACCTCAAATAAGTTCTGTGGTGGTGGTGTTCATGAAATCTCCATTGATTGTAGTGTGAAACCTTAAGTAGTTTCAAGAGATCATAGACACACTAGATTCTTCTACAAATGAAGATACGACATGGAGGAGTTCAAGATTGAAACCGTTGAAGCGTATGAAAAGGAGTGTGTACCCACCCTCAATTGCCTCTTCCAGAAGCATTTTCTAACTATCAATGACTAGGATTAAAAGTTAAAAACGTTAGAGGGTCAAGATCTTTCTAAAAGTTTATTACAAGTTTACAACATCTAGAAGTAAGCAAATATAGAATTGTTGCCAACTCATTCAATAAACTTATACGTATTCTAAAAATGAAATATTCGTTTAATTACTTAGTATTATAAAGTAACTTTCTGTTTTCAATAACTCTATAAACTAGTTATTATTAAAAAAAACTTTAAGTAATTTATATAATACTAATTACCAACTTTGTTATGTTTAGTGGTTTGTATTATGTGTTTAGTGGGTTGTACTCACATTTGTCTTTTTCTTAAATTTTAACTTTTTTTTTATTTTAACCTACTACTTTTACATCTTTTACAATTTAACCCTAATATTTTTTTTATTTTCATCTTTGATCCCCCTATACTTTTCATATCATACAATTTTTTTTGGTTTTGCGTTTCCATCTAAATTTTACGAGTAACACACCGGTAACACGTGTGTGATTAAACATTTTTACCCTTATTTTTTTCAATTTAACGACCCTGTCGCAACGCGCTGTTTCTAAATTGACCTACTTATTATTTTATATAATTTACGTTTTACTTATGTGATTCAACGTTTTTACGCTTACGTTTCGTTTGATTTTATTCTCTTCGTTTTTTATTTCCTTTTTAATACGAACTTTTTCGATGTTTGTGGTCACTTGCGGTTGTGTGTCATTGAAGGCACTTGACATGGTTTTACGCCCCCTGCAACGCAGGGGGCTTAATACTAGTTCTGTTTATATAAAATAAATGACGATTAGGTAGGTACAATTTACAAACGTACAATACACATTGGAGTTTGGACTAAGAATATGAATGGTGGGCTGATTATTGTAAAACATGCGAAGAAGGAAACTACATGGGTCCGACTATCGTAAGTTCGTAACCTGCAAAAAAAAAAAGAAAAAAAAAAGGATTATCGGCCTATGAGCCCACATGGAAAGCCCAATTTATAATCCAACATGTTACATGGATACGCCACTAAAGTAATCGTACTTTGGTTGGTTAATATTACATGTTTATTAACTTATCAACATAAACATGACCTATTTACTACAAAAGTTATCCCAAACACGACCTATTAAAGAACACGTTGACATGTTAGCCCGTTTATGTTTGGTTTATAAAGTCCGTATATTAAGGATCTATAGGGATTCCTCTAAATAGTTTAACCCCCTGCTAATAGACCACCTCCAATCCCGGAAATCTTAATCGAGCCAATAGAATCTTGGAAATCGACTAGCCTTGCTTCTTATGCGACTCCATCCCACTTGACAATATAGGTAGGAGCTTAAGGTACTCCTCTTGAGATAAAAGTTTTATATTAAAGCTCTCGACAACCCTGAATTACTAAAACCTGTGTTTTTGATTTGCTTGTTCAAACTCTTCTACTATTTTATATGAGGTTATTTAAAAAGAGTTAGCATTCAAAATTCTAAACTTTGATTTTTAATTTTTTTTATTTGGTTATCTATTTTAAATAAAAATTAAACCATTCACTACTCTAACTACTCTTTTTTTTATTCTTTCCATATGTTTCATTTAATGTCGAATTAAGTATATAAACTTAAGTTTGTTAACTGAGAATGAGAGAGATAATGAATAAAACCAATTAACAAGACACAAGACACCAAATTATAAGAAAATTGTTTGATTAAGCTCAACTCATTGGCTGCTTAAATTCTTACCAAGTCATTAGTATTACTCATACTAGTAGGTAACCCACGCGTTGCGGCGGAGTGAACAATTTACAAGTTTATACTTGTTATATTTCACTTAATTTATCAATTGTTTTGTTTTATAGTTTAAATCTCTTATACGACTTATGATTATTATCATATGTTAGAGCTAACAAATTGTTACAGAACTAATTAGCATTAACAAGAATAATTGAATGACTCAACTTTTAAGTAAACATAAGTGTTGAACATGATTAAAATTTAACGAATAATTTCAAGAAAATTCACACTCGACATAGTATAGGTTGAATTGCTTTAATACAACAATGCAAAGATTTGTGGTAACATTATATATTAAATATAGATATATTAATAGGAAACCATGTGGTTCATTTCTTTAAAACAAAATGAGAGTATAATAGAAAATTTTCTTATAATATTAAAGATTAATGCTTGCAATCCTTTATATGTTATCTTAAAATTATTGTAAAATTAAAATTTTATCGTAAAGAGATGTTTTATAGATAGTAATAAACAATAGACGGTATAGATATAGATTATTATTATTATTATTATTATTATCATATTATAAAAGTTTTTGTAATTATATAGTTAAGTATTCAAATAGAATAATGCTTATTTATAATTAATATTATTATTATTGTTGTTGCTGCTGCTGCTGTTGCTGCTACTGTTGTTGTTGTTGTTGTTGCTGATATAAGCGCTTGGATTCTCATGTATATCTACATATGCTTTAATGATTCGTTATCATATAATCATGATACTATTATTGAACATATGATATTTAATAAATCGTGTATATCAAGTAAAATAAATATGCTAAAACTATTTGAATAAAAACTATCATAAAATATAGAACATTGTATCATGATTAATGATATGTTATTATTATATTCTTACAGATACAATAACATGATAAAAACATATTATTAAATTTTAACACAATATTGTTGTTGTTATTGTTGTTAACTTTTTAATAAAAATAATCATTACTATTAATATTATTATATTTATTATTATTATTATATTTTTAGACGTATTAATAACATGTCATTTACGAACAAATTTAATCATAAATACTAAAGTTATCGACTACCCAAAATACCACTAGAAAATATAACTATTAGTTATATACTTAATTATTTAAATAGTATTCAATAAATTTAAATGTCCTTTTCAAGTATTAAAAATAATATAATATTAAATGTATTGAATTAAATAATATCATATTATTAAATAATGTATTAATAATATGTATTAATAGTGTATTAATTAAAATAGTTTATTAAATAGGGGTAAAAATAAAACTATTGCATAGGGCACTTGTACTCTATGCTTAAAATATTATATTAGTTGTCTTATAATTTGAGTAAAATTACTATTTTATCCTCCTAATATGTATTATATAGTAGTATAGATATATGCATTTTTTATAAATGGGTCGACCCGAAATAATAAGATACCAACATGACATGCTTTTTTAATATGGTAAGATAGTGTTGATATCTTTAACATGAATAAATAAAAATATATGGGTTGTATTTTGTTATACAAAACCCATTAATCCGAAATCCTTTAACCCCGCCAACCCACACTTCTCACCCACCTAATTTACGCATAACTATTAATTGTTTTATATTGCAATTAAGATCACCAACCAATGGCCCCAAAACAAGTCAATTGCTTAATATTATTAAACCGGTAACATTCATCCAGTGATGTCCCCAAGAAAGCATACCTAACAGTTCAATTTTAAATATAACTAGTGTTTTCTCTCGTGTTACGCGCGCGGGAGTTTGGTTGCTTTTCTATGTCTTACGCCACCGTGACTTTCTTCGTTGTCAGGTTGGCTCATCGGAAACTACAAAATCGTATACCGATACCAGTTCGATTAAATACCGAATACCGATACTAGTGTTTGACGTCAAAAACACAAAAAATAAACTTTTGTGGTCAAAAAGTAAAAATATAAAAACTTTGTTGTAGCACCTCACTTGTCTTTATCATAAAAAAAAACCAAAAGAATAATCCTAGTTAGGGTTTGGGTTTTAATATCAATTTGTAAAAAGATGTGGCCAATATATTAAAAAGCAAACTTCACCCGCATTACGCATGCGGAAGTTTGGTTGTTTTCCTCTGTCTTACGCTACCGTGACTTTTGATGTGTTCATGTTTTGTATATGTTTTAAGTGTTTAATTGTATGCTTTTAACATTATTTTCCTATCGAGCGTAATCACTTTGTGTTATGTTTGAATTGCAGGTTTAGTGAGCTTAAATGATGTATTCAAGGGTTGCACGAAGATTGGATGATATATGGATGAAAAGAGATTAAGAAAATGGAGAAATTGATGCAGAATTAGCCTACGACGTAACTTACGTCCTAAAGTAAATAAGCTACGTCATTTCTAAAAAATAGCAGTTTTTGGGACGTAAGACAGACACTAGTACAAAATAGATTTTTTGGGGCGGCCCTAACTGATTTGTTAGGGCGGTTCGGTTGCAAATCGCCACAAAAAATCTTTGCTTATTTTTTGGGGTGGCCCTAACTGATTTGTTAGGGCGGTTCGGTTGCAAATCATTTTTTCTTGATATAAGGTACTTTTATGGGTTAGACAGTTCTACACGTGCTTTCTTTAATCCGAGTAACATCACAAGTGACATGTGCACTACTAATTCCAATACTGTTGCAGAACACATGATGAATATATATGTACTTTATATAGACAAACCATTTTTTGTTGCACCATATCTTGCTAGGTAATATTTATTTATACACTAAATATACATATAATCATATGCACTATTTATTTGTCTATAACTTTTTTTTGTAGTTCCTATTGGTTGCTATTGATCATTTCACCTTCAACACAAAAGGGATATATTCTTGATTCTATAAAAGAAAAAAAGAATTTCAAATCCTATGCTCTTAAATCTTTAATTGATCGAGTTTTTGGGCTTACATTTAAATGAGAAATTGTTAATGTATGTTTCTAGTTAGTTATTAATTTTTTTTTTCTTGTTGATAAAACTAAATTAACAACTGTGATTTTTATTGCAGTGTAAGCAACAACTAAATAATTGGGAATGCGGCTTTATGGTTATAAAACATATGTATGAGTTCGTCAAAGATATTCAACATCAATTTCCAAAGAAAGTAAGTTATTTTTAGCCATCTTTATACTTTACGTTTGTATACTTTACATATTGCACTATTTATATATTAAATCTTGTTTTTAATTTATTTGTTTTTAGACTTGGAATGACACAAGCTATATGTCAGAAATGGAAATTAACAAGTTGATTTTACAATTAATGCCGTAGTTTATAAGCAAAATGTATATTCGGTAGACCTTAACAGATTTTGTGGTATCATTGTATTATGAATCAAAATTTTGTACACTAAACACTAAATGTGTGTAATACAATTGTTAATTTTGATCGTTTTGAGGAGTTGTTGTACAATCAAGTTGAATGATATGAATTTAGATTCAAATGGTGAGTTTGACAATACCATGTATCTGAAAATTTAGCAAAATATATGCTGGAAAACACCCAATTAATAGATTAAATATATTTGAAAACCGCCCTATAAAATGACAAATATTTGCCCTATAAAATGAAAACTATTCGCCCTATAAAATGGGTGACCGCCCTACAAAATACCAAATATTTGCCTTATAAAATGCACCCACAACCCGCCCCAAAAAACACTCCAACGCCCTATAAAAGAACCGCACTATGAAATAACCTATTTTTTAGAGCGAGGTTTTTTGGGGCGGTGAGAAACCGCCCTATCAAACATTAATCACCGCCCTATTAAACCGGTTCTGTACTAATGAGAGGCTAACCACGTATTTTAAGGGAAGGACGTAACTTACGTCCCTAATGACGTAACTTACGTCCCTAAGGACGTAACTTACGCCGTGTACTTAATTTTGGTGTAGTTCTTCGGATTTTGACCATATTTAAGGAGGGTTATCAATTCTAAAAACCTTAATTCGCATTGGGAGCAAAAAGGAACGAACTTTGGTCATTCTTGAGGATTCTTCCATTTCTCCAACTCATTCCAATCCACCAAATCATGTTCCAATCCGATTTTGTTGCCGAATTCATGAAGATGCAAGGCTAAACTTCTCGTGATCTACCTCGGGTAATCGGGTTTGCGTTATTAGGTTTTTGCTAATGTTCAATTTGTGTTGGGATTAAACTTTGGAACCCGTTAAGTTCTTATTCGAGTTTAATTTGTGTCTTGATTGTTTAAACGATTGTTTTTTTTTATATCTTGATTTGAATGTCATATGATTTTGAGCAAGTTATATGATTGCAAGGTTTTGGTTGTTAATTCAATTGGCATAGTGTGCTAAGCCCCGTTAAGTCTTAGTTATCTCTATCACTTAATCATTACACGTATAGAATCCCCATTAAGGATTTCCCACTAAGTTGAACAAAGCAATTCCCGAAAATCAAACCTTGATCTCGGGGTGGATTACTTTTTCTCATAATTATCTTCTTAATTAATTTTAATCAACTGCAATTTGTTTTGATAGTTTAATTGATAATCCTTACAAAATCTAATCTTCACAGCCAAGAGGCAATAGTTAGTAATCCATCAATCTAATCTGTTTTCTTACAAACCAAAGTACGACACACCGACCACTAATTCCACGAAGATCGACAACCCTACTTACCCTAATTAGTTAAGGTAATTAGGAACACACATTTTACATTTTATTTGGTTGATACTTCGACATCGATCAAATTTTGGCGTCGTTGCCAGGGAATCGGTGCGCTTGGTGTTTTGTTATTTGATTTGTTTTAAATTTTAGGTTACTTGTCTTTAATTTATTTGTTTTTATTTTCATGTTACGCTTGGTGTTTTTCAGTGTGCAGGTGACAGGTTGCATGCATACTCGATATTCGGGTAGGAAATCACCGTTAGTATTCGATCCAGAGATAGAGAAATCAGCACGGTATAATCGTGTTCTTCATCGATTAGGGTTACCGACTACATCAATTTCACAAGCTATTGATCAAGCAGCTGATAGTTCATCTGATTCAACTCACATGGATAATCCAAATAACCAAGCACCTCAAAATCCAAACCTTCCTTCTAATAACCAAGATCAAAACCCGAATCCACCTCCACCACCAAATAACAACCGCAACAACCGGAATCAACAACCGCCCAACAATAACATGAATCAAAATAATCTCAACCAAGGAGATGAGTTTGATCATGTGAGCATGCATAGTGTTCACACGGGTGATGAAGACTATGAGGACGAGTGGAATAACGATGAAGAGCCTTATGATGATGCAAATTATGATGCTTGGGATGGAAACTTTGGTGGAGTTTATGCACAGAATGGAAATAACAATTGGGGAAATAATCAATATGGGTGGAATGCACCACCTATCAATCAACCACGGAGGAATAATAATAATAATGTCAACCAACCAAGAAGACCTCAAAGAGCTCAAGCACAAGGTGTGGATAGCCATTTCAAACCGGCTATTTCTGAAAATCCAAATCCTATTGCACCTCCAAATCATAAAGGGAGAGCTTTTGATGTACGCCCTCATTATCTCACCATTCTTTCTGCATTTAGAGGAACTGCAACAGAAGAACCATATGTGCATCTTGCTGAATTTGATGTCATATGTAGCACTATTGGTGGAAACCATTTCACACAAGATGAAGTGAGGCTGCGATTGTTTCAATTCACTTTAAAAGATAGAGCTAAACAATGGTTCCTCACCTTACCCGATAATAGTATTCACACATGACAGGAAGTGCAACAAACATTTTTGGATGAATACTATTCGATGGGTAAAACTAGTGATGCAAGAGATGCTATCCGATCTTTCCAACAACAAGCAGGGGAGCAGTTTCATGATGCATTCACAAGATTTAAGGAACTTATCCGCATGTGTTCACATCATGGAATTGCACGTTGGGAATTGATAAGGGCTTTCTCGGATGGATTGACAGATGAGGAAAGAAAGTATTTGTATTCCACAAGCAATGGCACATTCCTTTCTAATCATGAAGATGCAGACTGGGAATTTTTAGAAAGGATGTGTAGAAACTCCAAGGCACAAGCCTCTGCTAGTAGACGATCTAAACCTAATTCAACAAGGTCAACCGCGGTTGATTATGAGACTAAGGATCGAATTGTAGCGCTAGGGAAACATTGGCAAGGTTAGGGCGAACAGGTGCAAAGGAGGTTGCAAATGTGGGATATGATGTATGTGAAGAATGTGGTGAGTTGGGTCATAACATTGACGCATGTCAATTGGTAATGGTAAGAAAAGAGGAAGTTAATCAAATTTATGGAGATAGGAAGCAATTCGATATGAATTCCAATACTTATCATCCCGGGTTGAGAAATCATCCTAATTTTAAGTACAGAAATGCTTTAAATCAAATGAATCCTAACTTTCAACGCAATAATCAAGGTGCTCAAACATATCATAACCGAGCACAAGGGAATTATAATCAAAGTGCTTATCAAAGAACTTCATATGCTCAAGAAAATAATCAAGGAAGTTACAACCATGAGGGCCAACAAGGAAGTTAATCACGAAGTTATCAATCTAATTCTCAAACTGGAGCAACTGTTGGTGAAGAGTCTACAAATGCAAAGTTGGATGCTTTGATGAATATGATTAAAGAGAATATGCAAGAGATTAAACGGGAAAATAAAATAAGAGACAAAACTATTGAAGCATTTAACAAACAAGTGGGTCAATTGGCAGAGGACGTGGCTCAAATCAAAAGAAATTCCGGGAAATTGCCAAGTGACACTACAATCAATCCACAACATCAAGGGCCAACCACAAAGGACATGAAAAATGTTTATATTAATTTGGTTAGTATCCTTCCTAACTTTAAAATTTTTAATGATAACTTTACTTCTGTTTCACAAGTTGTAGGTAAGGAAGATGAAGGTGATGTAGTGAAAGAGGGTGACCTAGGAGCACCTATTATTTCAATCAAAGTGGGGAAACTGAAGATAAAAAGAGCACTATTGGATTACGAAGCAGGTGCTAGTATTTTGCCAGGTACGTTATATGATCAGTATGACTTCGGTCCTCTAGAGCAAGTAGACACCACTGTGGTGTTAGCTGACTTGACTCAGAAACGTCCTCGGGGGATGGTAAAAAATGTCATAATCAAGTTGGGAGAATTTTACTATCCGGTGAACTTTATGGTGCTTGATTATGCACCAGTAAGGACAAACGAGCAATCAAAGGTCATATTGGATCGACCATTTTTAGCAACTGCTAATGCTCAAATAAACTGTCGGGATGGAACAATTGACATGACCTACGAAACCCGTAAGTTACGTTTTGATTTATTTTCCAAGTCGGTTAATTATTTTGTTAATGATATAATTTCTGTGGCAGATATGACTAACATGTGTATTCCTACTTACATTTCACATGTAAATGCGAACATCACTTTTGAGAATAGTTTTGAGTATAACAGGGTTAAGCAAGTGGATTTGAAAGAGTTGGCAGATTTAAAAGAAAAGAAAGAACCGGTAATGAAGGTGGAAACAAAGAATAAGAAGCCTAAAAAGAAGAAGATAGTTGGCAATCCACTTGTACTTATAAATCCTCAAGTTAAGGGGCTGACGTTTGAACCAAAATACAATGAACTTAAAGACATACCGAATCATTGAAGTATTCTAGCCGGAAGAAACCAAAGCCATGACATGGAAGCTTGTCTAAATTTAATGGTGGCGATAATGCAATAACTATTCAACAAGATGGGGAAGTGAGTTTATCGTATGCCATTTAATTTCGCTTGAATAATATTCTCATCTACCTTTATTTAATGATTTTGAGATTAAACTAATGTTTATGATTCCTTCATGACAATTGTTGGGGTCTGTATCACATGATCGGATGGAGAAAGTAATGGGATGGACAACATAATGTCATTACCATTCCATTATTATGTTTCATTGGTTTACAGTAGTAGTGTGAGTCTTTTAAACATTTTCTTCGTTGTTATTTTATGCCCAACTGACTGAAATCAAATCAATAAAATGATAAAAGGAACACCTTCTATAGAGATTAATCTATATCATAAAAAAGATACATGGGTTGAGTTGACTGACCCCTTCATTTTGTGTGACTTTTGTTATTTAACATATTTTGTCATTCTTATTTGTATGATATTCATGTTCTTAATTTTGTGTGACAGTGTTGGATTTGATGGCATCAATCGAGGATAAGGTGAGTTGACCATAAAAAGTCAAGGAACGTTGCAAAATCCCACGAATCCATTTAAGGTTCTAATATTTATATCATTAGTGTGCTTTTTCTCTTTTATCCGAATGTATTCTTACTAGATGTTTATTTCCATTTGGATTACACGAAGTCAATGGAGTTGAAGTTTTCCATGTTGCGATAGTTGCTAGCATTGCATTCAAAGTATCTATCATACAAGTTTTTAATTATGACTCTGATTTCTTTTTGTTGTAATGATCATTATATTTCTTGATATATTATTTTAATAATTTTATTATAATTTCTTTAATGTCTTCTTTTTGATTTTTATTCAACTTTCTAGGCGTTAGTGGATGATGTTCTGGCACGGCATCATTGATGAAAATGGATTAGGTTTAAAAGTGACTAAATTTTCATGGTGGTTGTTGTCAAGTGTGTTTTTAATTAGGTTTTGCTTGTAATCTTCATTCTAGTCAATCAGTTGGGATTATTATCATATTTCAATGATGATGTCTACTATAATTCAACATCTTGATATGTTTGAAAAGCTGTTTAACTTTTGTGTTGATACTGATTTCGTTTATTCCGTTCCATAAGCCTATTATTCTTAATTAATATGCGAGCAAGTCAATATGCTCTAGTGATTTGGTAGTGCGTTTTTGGTGGACTTGCTAAAGCACATGTTTCTGACAAAAAATTACATGATGGTCTTCGGCTATTGTTGACAAAAGGCACCATTGACATACTTTAAGTTTTTAACCACATATACAGTATATTTATATAATTATCTATTAATTGTATCATTGTATTCGATCAAAATGTAATTTTAGGTAATGAATAAGATTGTTGATGTAAAAGGAAATGTTGTCTTGATCTTGGATGGCATGATTGATGCTATTAATGAGTTATTTAAGATGCGAACCGACAGTTACTAACAATCAAATATTACTTGTACCTTTAATACATAGAGATGTAACATATTTTTGTTATATAATATAGAGAATTGCATAAATGGTATATGTGATTTGATCAAATTGTAAAGTTAGTCTAAACTTTTATATAGTAATTGCAAGTTTAGTTTCTAAATTTCAAAATTTATAAAGTTAGTCCAAAATTTTATGTGGGTGTAAATTTTATGTGGGGGTTGTATTTTTTATACCTAAAATTACTAAAGTTAAATTTAAAAGTTAATCTAAATTTTATAAAATTCATAAAAACTAAATGAATTTAATGTCAGAGATCAACACATGCAATGAGTATACAAAACTTTGTACTAACTTTGTAATTTTTAACATTTAAAACTAAATATGCAAACATTAAACCATATGAATCATTTAAATATTTTTCTTTATAACATATAGAGATGTAACATGATTCTATTATTCTTTATAACATATAGAGATGTAGATGATTCTATTATAGTATTATATACTATTGTGGTGGAATGATGATGTCATTCATTCTTAATAGCATGGTCAAATTGAGATATGATGATGTAAAATAATACTCTTATATAATTGGTATATTATATCTCAAACTCATATAGAGTATGTTATATTTAGTTATGTTCATGTTAAAAATTATATCTTTAAAGTTTATGATCTTTTGAAACTTACAAATGTGAACCAAAGTAAAATTATCTAAAACTATTTAAATGTTACTCAAAAGCATAAAAATATTCATATTTAATATGTAGAGTTTAGAACACATTATATTTTGGAATTTTTATATGATTTTTTTTTGGAGACGTGCTTTTCAAACTCATATTTACTATGCTTTATTGTTTTTATACTAACAAGTTACATTAGTTTCAATCAATTAGTGTTTTTGTTTACAATACAAAAAGAGATAGTTATGATATAGTGACATGAAAACTCCCGACCACCGGACGAGTATAAAACTAGTTACAAAGGACATCAGTGGCATTTGCCGCCGGCTAGAAACCCCCCTCAAGTTTTTTTATTGACACTTTTTACTTTTAAACTTTTTCTTAAACTTTGAAAAATATCATTTTAACCTATTTGAGTTTCTAAAGCCTTGAGTTTACCTTTTGTATATATTTTTACTTCAAAAAGCAAATTTCCCCTGTCACTGTTTTTATGTACGTGTTAGTCTAAATTCGAGTTCGTTTACGTTTTGACATAAATTTTGTTTTGATACGAGCTAGATCAAATATGAATTTTGTTTTGACATAAATTCGAGTTCGTATTTTATATGCTAGAAGCACATGACACGGTAATTCATAATTTTGTTTTTTAAAATTCATCATTTTTGAATCGCATCAGTATCTAGAAAAACATAATAATGAACGAAAAGACACTATGATGAGCAGGAATATAGAATGACGAGTAGGAAGACACAATGATGAGCAGGATTCACAAAGAGCTGAAAATCTTATTTTTTTGGTTTGTGTATATAATTATATTGTATTCATTTTAAAGATAAAAGAAACGTTTATTTTAATGGCATAAGTTTTATAAAAAAAATAATGTCGTATATAAACGTTATGAATATTTAAAAAAATAGAGGAATTTGAAAAAAAAAAAAAAAAAAAAAAGTCAATAAAAGTGGTAATGCATAAAATTTGGGGTGTGCATGAAACCTAAATAACCGAACTGCAACCAGAAAAACCAATGCAACCAAACCCAAATAAACACAGACCGTTTGGTTTGAAGTTTTTCTAAAGCCGAATTTTCGGTTTCAACAGCAGCAATAATAATAATAATAATGGTCATAGTAATGGTAATGGTAATAATGATAATAATAATTACAATAATAATTAGAGTAAATTACATGGTCCCTATGGTTATGTTAAAATTTTTTATTTGGTACTTAAAGTTTAAAATCTTTAAATATAATCCCTAACATTTCTTTTTTTTTCCTATATGGTCCATAGGTTTGTTAGTTAACCGTTAGTGATGTTAAATATTGTAAAAATTAGCATTTTACTCGCATTAACTATCTATTTAATTTATCTTTTAAACTATTGTATTATTTTTATTTAAGAAAATTTTATATTTTTATTTTTTAAAATTTTTTATTTTTGTAATTATTTTTATAATTTCATTATTAATAAGATTATTATTTAATTAAATACACAAATAAAAAACTTGTTAAAAACATGTTTTTTAAATGTTTGGTTTTTTAACCGTTCATTTTTTATATGTCATTCAAAAATTTTTTTGATTTTTTAAACTGGTTGGTTTCTAAAGTTCTTTTTTTTTTTAAACCATTCAATTTTTAAAACATATTTTCTTAAACAAATTTTCTTAGTTTTTTAAACATTTTTTAAAAAAACAACTCAGTTTTAAACGTGTTTATAAAAGAAGACATGTTATAAACAGTGGCGGATCTAGATATATATTTCAGGGGTAACGTAATTTAAAATTTTTTTTACCATACATTAATATAAATAAATAAAAAACATGATAATAAAAAAAAGTTAAAGAAATACTTAATTGATCTCAGAACTCTCCTCTTCGGTTTTTCATAGCTTGAAAACGAAGCATTACATCCTCATTTGTCACTTCGTCAAACGTTTCCCTTTCAACCGCACATACTAGAGCATTGTTCAAATATTCCTCCACCATTCGATTCCGTAAATCCGTCTTGATAAGCTTCAGTTTAGAAAAATATCTTTCAACCGTTGCTGTTGCAACCGGTAAAATCAATGCTAGCTTCAATATCCGATAAAACAAAGGAAAAGATAGATTTTTTCCGGTTTCCACCATTAGCCTAACAAGATGACACATTCCATTCAAGTTTTTAAATCTATCATCTTCTTTTACCGAGTGATAAAACACTTTAAGCTCACCCAAAATACATCCTCTTTCATTCATATTAAAATCAACCGGATACATCTCAGAAAAAGCCACTATCTTAGATATGTCAAACTTCGAAAATCCATTACAAGGATTTAAACCCGACATATTTTCTACCAATGTAGTTGATACCTCATTAAACAGATTTCCCAATTCTTGAATTTGCGTATCCAAAACCATATTAAAAATCTCAACCTCAAAATGATGTCGATTAGTAATGACATTCTTTCGGTTTCTTGGGTTACCATAACTTTCCATCATATCCAACACCTTAATCTGATTTTTTTCACAAAAACAAGTCACTTTTTCCAACATAGCATCAAACCCCTTTTGCCTTAAATCATTCAACGCTTGTTTTGCTCCATTTATCAACTTACTCGCTTCAAATAAGTCTTGACTTTTTTTTTGAAGATGTTTAGATAAAACATTTGTGTCCCAAAATATGTTCCGTCAAGTGTGCATAAAAAACAAACTCAAATTTTTTAAAATACGATAGAATACCTTTTGCACTAGTTCGTTGTTGAGGTGCTATCTCCTTCTTTTTTAACATAACGAAGCACGTCAACAACTTCCGGAAATAATTTAAGCACACTTATGATTGTTGCATGATGAGAACCCCATCTTGTATCTCCGGCTCGTACTATGAAACTCTCTTGATTTAATCCTTTTCCGGTCTTAATTTCACCTGATAGAATTCCTTCCTCCACACTCTTTCTTTTTGCCTCCCGTAATATATCTTTTCGTTTGCAAGAAGCAGAAACCGTATTAACAACCATGTTAAGATAATCATAAAACTCTTTAACACCTTCATGCTTTTTTGCAGCCGTCACAATCACTATTTGTAGTTGATGAGCAAAGCAATGTATATAATGTGCCGATGGATTATCTTTCAAGATCATTGCTTTTAAGCCATTAAACTCTCCTTGCATATTGTTTGCACCATCATAACCTTGACCCCTAACCTGTTTTAAAAAATAAACAATTGCAAAAAAATAAATAATTTATATTAAAGTTTAATTGTAGAAACTAGAAAGTATAAAATTTAGTACTTACTTGGTCAATACTCAGCTGGTTATTTGTTAACAAAAAAAGAATGGCTTCTTTAAAAGTAGAAGAAGATGTATCTTTCACATGAGCAATTCCAATAAAACTTTCTTTAACAAACCCGAGTTTATCTACATATCTCAAAACTACCGTCATTTGTTCTTTTAAAGATACGTCACTAGACTCATCTACTAACAATCCAAACACATTATCCTTGATTTCTTCACAAATCTTTTTTGTTACCTCTTTTGCAAAGCAATCAATAATCTCCTTTTGTATTGATGGAGCCGTTAATTTATTATTCTTATTTGCATTCCCTAATGTGTACTTACCAATCTCCAGATTATTCTCACTAACCAACTTTAATACTGAAAGAAAACAACCCTTCGAACGAGATTTCTCTGATTCATCATGACCCCGAAATGGCAAAGTATTTTCTAGGCAAAATCTAGCACTAATAACAGATCCCAATAATCTGTACCTGTTTGTAACTTTTTCTTGATCACTTATCGTATTTAACTTAACATCAATAGATTGTTTTTGTTTCAAAAGTTCATCACATTTTTGCATCGCCTTATTATGATGACTGTTAACTGATCCAACATGGTCTTTTAAGGCACCCGGTTTACTCCAATTACAAAACCCTTCACTTGAACTTGAAAAAGTATCTCTTCCACCTTGATTGCCAACGTTTTCTTTAAACAAATAACAATATAAGCAATAGGCTTTGTCCACTTTAGTATTATACTCTAACCACGGATATGCATCAAACCATTTAACATTAAAACGTCTTTGCCCACTAGAATACTCTTTGAATGGAAATTTATGATTTCGTGGTTGAAAAGCCTTTTTAACAAGATAGTGTCTTCTTATGTCATCCATTTGATTACGATGATAACTAGCAATAGGAGGCCTATCAAAGGGGTCAGAAGGAAGGTCATTCAAATCAAGTTCATTTGGGATCGAAGGAATTGAACCCCAAGGAATTGAACCCCAAGGAATTGAAACCGAGGGAATTGAACTCAAAGGAGTTGTTGATCCAATATTATCATCATTATTAGAACCAATATCTTCCTCTTGAAATTTTCTTTTAAAAAAATTGCCTATAAGAACTTGTTTTTTCATCTTCTAAATCCCTAATTTATAAGAAATAACACAATAATCAATCTTCTACTCTATAAATAACACAATTCAAATTCATAACATTTTAATATCAAATCTCTAATTTCAATTTCAATCTTTTACTCTAGAAATCTTGCAAATAAATCAAATAACGATACAAATCCCTAATTGAAAATAAAACCTAAACATTAAATCAAATAACAATTAAACCTAAAAAGTGAAAGATTACCTTTAAGGCTTCAAGCAGCAAGATCGCAGCAAGCAGCAGCAGCAGCAAAATCGCAGCAAGCAGCAGCCACAAACAAGCAGCAGCAGCAGCAAAATCGCAGCAGCAGAAGCAAAATCGCAGCAGCAGAATCACAGCAACAGCAGGTCCGCCCCTGGTTGCCTGAACTGCTGTTCGATTTGGGGGTGGGGGAAGGGGTCGATTTGGGTGTTTTAATGTTAAATGGGTTTTTAGTTTCTTTTTAATTTGGGCTTTTTAAAATTAGTTGGGTTTAATAATAAATTGGGCTTTTTAAAATTAATTGGGTTTTAAAATGAATTAGGCTTTTAATGTTAATTGGGTAATTGGGTTTTATAATGTTTTTATAAAAGTTAATAAAATATTAGACTAATTTTTATAAAATATAAAAGTTTCTATAAAGTTTTGAGTTTAAAATTTTTTTAGAGGTAACGTAAAAATTTTTCAAGGGTAACGTTATATTTTCTCAGGGGTAACGTAAAACCGTAAAAAAAATTTTTTTAACATAAAAACGTAATTTTTTTTTTTAATACTAGGCGTAAAAAGTTGAGGGGTAGCGGAGGCTACCCCTCCAAGCAATGTAGGTCCGCCCTTGGCTATAAAGGTTTAAAAAAACCTGCATACATGTTTAAAAAAATTATAAACCACATTTAAAAGAAAATGTTTTTTAAAATATTTTTTATTTGTGTATTAAATAATAAACATATTTATAATAAAAAGATTATAATAAAATTAAATTATATTGATGATCCTTACAAGTAAAATAGTTATTTTGACAAATTTAACATCACTAACTGAAGTAAAAGAGTAGGGACCATTGATGAAAGATAACTATAACATTAGGTTCTATATTCGCAATTTTAAAACTCTAAGTACCAAATCTAAAATTTTAACCAAATCACAGGGACCATCCGTGTAATTTATTCTAATAATTATAATAATAATAATTTATTATTTTATAGCCCAAGATCTCATGCGACTAATTATTGACATCGATTCATTACGATTACGAGCACATTAATTTTACAAAGAAAATAAATGCACAATCAAAAGATAACGAACTTCAGATTAACTAACGAACCTGGAAGTGACAATTGTCACATACAACATACCCCTATTTTAAAAATAAACAACCAATAAATTTTTTTTTAAATATGATTTTTCATATACTTTTGAACATATCGTTACAATGTGTTTACTTTTATATATGTTTTTAATAAAAATTTTATAGTTTTTGTGATTTTCTTATTCTGACTTTTAAAATATGAGGTTTCATAAAGAGTAACTGATGTTTTGCTCTCTATGGTTTAATCACATTTGTTATTTTCATTCAAAAAAAGATTTTTTTTGTTCATTTGTCTCCCCAAGTCATCTAGCATTAAAAAGAGTAATAAGGTCTTATATAGGTGTGGGTTACACCTAACAGAATATTAAAGTTTCTAAAATAAATATAAATATATAGAACGCATCACATGAGAGTTGGTTGATAACTCCCCCCCGTGATACTCCAACCGCCCCAGGAATTGGTTATTCCTAGACGAGTCATGAAGGGTATAACGAACATACCCTGTCTCCATATTGGATCAAGAACAGTGTCAGAAGGATCAAAAACTGCTAATTCATACAGGGCCACCGAACCGGCCCAACCAGCAACCAAAGCTGTATGCATTATATGAACAGAAAGCAACCGCCCGGGATCATTCAATACAACGGTATGAACACGATACCAAGGCAAACCCATGGAAATACCCCTTTATGAAAGAAAAAAGACACTACGTAACTTTATTGCATTGGAAAAGACTATACTATGACAAAGATATCCATGTAGTCAATCCCTTCCTCTTGAGTCTACCCTTAGACCACCAGTTTTGCTTTGTTCTTGATGACAAGTCCTCCGTCATCCTTCTTGTTCCTAAAAATCCATTTGGTTCCTATAGGCATCTTCCCAGGAGGAAGAGGATAGGTTCCAAACATCCTGTCTTTTGAATTGAAGCAGTCACTCCACCATTGCATCACTATCTTCCATTGTTAACAAGTTGAATTTTAGAATTAGGTTTCCCATTTTTTGTTATTCTTCCATTTTCTTTCTTCAAAACAAGGTATGTCTTCTATTTCTTTTCTAAGTTTATGGTTTTGTTTGGTTTGTTTTGTTTAATTCTTGGTTTATTTGGGTTATTCTTTGGTTTCTCACTAGTTGAACCCGATTAATTGTTGACATTGTTTGAAATTGCTTGACATTAAAGTTGAATGTAGTGCATATGAAGATAAAATTCTAATTTATGTTAACGCATTGGTGTTAAAATTTCATTTATGTGTTATTTTTTTATTCACGAAACTTAAATCGTACATTATATCTTCAAACATTTCATCATGACTGAATCACATGACTTTCGACTTTATTGGTGGGGGAGGAGAAATGATATCGTTTTTTTGTGGCTATCAGAAACCCATTACGAAATAGTTGTATAATATAGACCATCGCCTCTAATTGCTATCTCCCCTATATCGTGATTCAGTTTCACTCCATTATAATTATGTAATTGAGAGATTTTGTTTCGTAGTTTAAAGAATAATATTGTCAATTTACATGTTTGACAATTTAAATTAACGAAGTTAACGTTTTTGAATGAAAATGACAATTTTATTAAACCTTAGAGAGTCAAATGTAAAAAGATCTTTTTTGAATGAAAATGATAAATGTGAACCAAGAGAGGAAAACGACAATTTACTTTTTTATAAAATTATGATGTTTTTATAACGTTTTGAATATATGTAGTGACATGTTTAATTTATCAACAGTAAGGTTTAAAATTTATTCAAAATAGCGGAGTGATCACAAATATACTACTCATCGAGACCAAATGTTACAAATTTCCCTCGTTGTAGCACGCGAGTTTAATTACCTGCTAGGTTATTTTATATTGAGGCACTCAATTTAATTGTAATCGTTTTCGATTGTATTTCTGGAAACCTTTAAAGTTTGTATTAAGTGATTACAAAAAGACTCACCGCTTACCATTTAATCTGTTTCTATTCTATTCACGTTTTACATTCTCATTAATTTATCATTTTCTATATATATTTTGTGATTTATCTAATTATGTTTATATTCTTATGTATATCTTTTAAGATCATATTAGGAGTCGTTTTCAAATTTATTATCAACAAACGTAACATGATCTAGTTTATGAATAATTTAATGCACGGTGGGCGGGGTAGGTACTAGGCAGTGTGTTAAGGAATGATTTGTGTTTGTATAATCCCTTATAAAACATTACTCAAAGATATGATGGTGGTAGGTAAGTCTACAAAATTATATATACACATATATAATCCCATAAAAAATATTGCAACATGTATAAAAACACATGTTGTGAATAAATACAGATACCCAATCACAAAAAAATCTTATATTATAAAGCCACAATTCGAAGAACTAAGTGTGAGACTCAAATTAGTGTTTTTTAGAATATTTTTAAATTGTTTTATAGATGACTAGCTTTAGTACACGGGAGTGAGAGAGTTAATTATTAAATAAGACAAATACATAAATAAAACCAAGTGTGTTATATATTAAATAAGACATAACAACTTTCGATCATAAGGTCACAAATAAGCAAAAACCTCCTTGTAAACTACATTTGTAGTAACATTAGTAGGTTTGCCATCACTATCTAAAGCTAAGAGTTTCAATCCATCTCTACTCTTGACTCGTGACAATGCGACATAAAGCTGACCATGCGTGAAAACAGGCTCTTTTAAGTACAAACCGACTCTTGACAGAGATTGACCTTAACTTTTGTTTATTGTCATAGCAAAACATATAGCCAATGGAAACTGTCTTCTTTTAAACTTGAAAGGAATCATTTTGTCAGAAGGTGTTAAACTCAATCTTGGAATGAATGTACGAGTGCCAACATTGCTACCTGATATAATCTCAACTTCTATAACATGATTGCAAAGTGATATAACCTTAAGTCTAGTTCCATTACACAAACCACTTTTTTGATCAATGTTTCTCAGAAGCATGACGGGAACACCAACCTTTAATACTAAAGAGTGGTTTGGTAATCCAGAAACCTTTATTCCGTTTAGAAAATCCGGAGAGCATAAATTCTCATCGAATGTATCGTTAATATACTCTTCTTGGCTTATAGAATCGGAACTAAGATACTTTTTTTCGTCACCTGAAAACAACGAAAGTAAACGATCATTGATCTTTTGAACAACTTTATTTTTTGAAGCAAGAATCGCCCTCTCTTGAAAGAAAGTTGGATTATCTGAATTAGTAATGATAGAAAGATACACAAACTCGATTAAATCTGATATAGGATTTTCAGAATTAGTGTTTTTTAGAATATTTTTAAATTGTTTTATAGATGATTTCTTTAAACTTTTAGAATTTTTTTAGTTTTGCATTTACCAACTTAAATACATGTCACTGTTATAAAAATAAAAATACAGTACATTTTAGGAATCAATTAAAAATCCAGTGGGTTGATTTTTTTTCCATCCAAGGTATACATAACAATTTCAATATTTTTAACCCGGTTTATAAAAGAGAAATTCAAGTGTAAATTTTTGTTTAAAATATTCTACTAATTGACATTCGAATTGACATTTCTTTAACTTGTTTCAAATATTTTTTTATTGTTCATGATATTTATAAATTGCTTTTTAGGGTGTATATTAGTTGTTCAATCCGGACCGGGCCGAAGAAATGATCGGTTTATGATTTGACGGTTCATTTTCAAAGCCATCGACATGCTTCAATCACAGTCTCACAAATTTTTATAAGAATTTTAAATAGTTATCATTATCTGAACATCACAGCTGATTAGCTCATTCGGATTATTAAATTCATAGTAGAGATTAATATAATTTGAATATTCACACAGATGAGTGTTCATCCAGCTTATTTGTTTGCCACTTGATTATTTGTGCGACATTTTTTTAACATAACAAATTATTGAAGATGATCACATGTTGTTTTCACATTCCATTTATTTTCCTAGCTGTGTGTAAACAATTTATATTGCCGATTTTCCCGTAGCACAAGATCATGGTGTTTCACCTTTTAAGAAAAATAATAAAATCGTCATTATAAAAAGCTAGAGAAATTAAAAAAACATTACTATTTTAATAGAACGATTAAACAATTTTATACAATCATTACTATATAATTTTGTGAAGTGTTGTAAAAATATTCCTAGAAAACTTAAAAATTCTATTTAAAAATTATTTCTAAAATATTGAATAAAAACTCTCTGGAAGAATTTTGAAACATTCAAAAAGGTATTTTGTAAAGTCTCCAATTACGATAGCAGTAGAAAAACGAAAATCTCAAATAACACTACTTTGGTAATTAAATATTTTTTCAGCTATATTATTTTAGTAAATAATTTTTCCAACCATGTTTTTTGGAAAAAAAAAAACTCCAAACATATATATCCAAATATAAATCACACGTGGTGTGCATCTCAGCCGCCATTTAGCCCGCACACAGACACAAACCCATGTTTTTCATCCATAGGTTTTAAGAGTTAGGTTTTACTCATCTCAACTTACATTATGTGTCATGTGAGGTGAAAAATAATTAAGAGTAAGAAGGTGGCATAACGTATTGTTTTGAATATCTGACCAGACCAAGCACTCGTACCATTTCACTGGTCAATGTGGGATAATTTCAAATCTATAGAATAATAAAAAAAGGTTTTTCTTTGACACTTGTTATTCTCTTAAACAATCTTTTTGACACATGTCACTCATTTAGACATCATGAATTCATTTTACCTCCAAAAAGGTATTATAGTAATTTAAATACTTAAACTAATTTCTTTCTCTTAATAAAGATCAATTTTATTAATTGATATATTTTTCTCTCTCATCTAGATTTTTTAAAATCAAGCTATGTTTTTAAAAATAAACTTTATTAAAAAAAATAATAAATCATATCTTTTTATTAAAATAGAAAAATAAAAAAATAAAATTTTTAAATAATATAAAATTTTCTAAAACAGTAAACCTTTTTGAAACATAATATTTTAAATCGCTTATTTTTTTAAAAAAATTATAACCTTTTTGATACAAACCTTTCATTTTAAAGATCATATCTTTTTATTCATATGCAATTATAATCATATTTTATCTTCAAACATAATTTTATAATTCATAAATTTTTATCACTAATTATTTAGTATTTTATTTATTTAACCCGTGTAATGCACGGGATAATAACCTAGTTGAAAACATAAATGAAAGAGTAAAAATTAAAGCAAAGAAAATGTTAGCTCCAATTAAGACTGAATCTGAATAACACACTAACACCATAATGCATGGGTTAAAATTTATAGTGATCATGATTATTTAAATGAAAATTAAAGTTTTTATATTTTTTAATACTTTTTTTTGTAGTTAATCTGACAAAATAAACTTCATTAAACAAAAAACATAAAATACAAAGTTTGCTAATTTTTCTTGCTTGATGTCTTTTCTTGTTGTTTTTTTGACGTTTCTTGAAATATGTTTTTTTTATCATCAATCATCATGTGGGCATGCAAATACTTTTTCAATTATTAAAAAAAAAAAAAAAGTTTCTCTACACTTCACGTCATGTCTACCTCAATGCCCCTCACCACTATACACTTTTATTTTTAGGGGCGTTTGGTTCGTGTAATTTGTTAGAAATTATAATTGGAATTGAAATTATAAGGAATTGTATTTGGAATTCTATAGTTTCTAAAGGATTTAGAATTCAATAGAATTGAAATATATAAAATAAATTTAAATTTCAAATGTATTTTTAGTGATAAAACACTAATAATAAAATTGGAATTTATCACCCATTGCAAACCGCCACCACCTCAATTACCATTGATCACCGTCGCTGCATACTACCGACCGCCGTCGCCGTCACCGCCGCCCCGACCGTCAACCGGGCCCGTTGCCGCTACCAAACACAATGCTCAATGGAATTCAAATTTCAATTCCATTAAATTTCATTGAATTTCTGCATACCAAACGCCCCCTTAGCTTCTTGTGATTTTTGGACCGCCCCCTTGCTTACGTGGCATGGGAGCACGGTTTTCACATCTTTACAACACTCACCCTTATAGTATCTGTAGTGGGGTCATCATAAAAGGATGCCACGTAGGCCAACCATGCCCTTACCATAGGCGTTACAATTACATCTGATCAACTCCACTAATTATAAAATCTATCACTATCACGCATCTATTACATACATTTTCACTATCACACACTACTGATATGTCTATTTACGTGATATCACTTTTCTATTATTATTACATTACCACTACCATTACTCTTAAAACTTAAAAGTGAACCCAACATCTTATCAACTTTGTTTCTGCAATTTTTGTCACTAACAACAAAATCAAATGAACAACCATATTATTCTTTGTTCTTCATGGTCATATATTCTCCGACCAGGGGTGTACCTAGGCTTTTGGTTGGGTGGTAGCCACACATCATAAAAAAACTTTTTACTGTTATATGTACGACAAAATCCCGAGCCCCCCCCCCCCCGGGCGGAACTATAGCTACGGGAATAGGGTCAAGTGACCCCATTGATTTTTGAGTGGTTAGTGTATCGTATAATACCGAAAAATTAAGTGAACCCATAGTTTTTCAGGAGGTGAACCCTTAAATATTATTAAGTTTAAAATATAATAGTTAATCCATCCTAGCTCACTAGTAACTCGCGCTCACATGTTTCTCGTATCCCTTAGGTCTCGAGTTCGATCCTTACAAGGGCCTTTTTTATACTCATATTTAATAGGTAAAATTACCTTTTTATCCTTAAATATAAATACTTCAACCCTAAATCACAACCCTCCCCACCCATCACTGATCTGCTGCTGCTTGCCTGCTCACTACCTCCCTTCGACCATTCCCAGTTCCCACCCATTGTTGATTTGCTAACTGCTATTGCTCACGACTCATGCCTCATGTTAATCATCCATCTGTTGTAGTGCTGCTCACTTAACCCTAAACTCACAACCCTTGCCACCCATCGATCGTCCATCTTCAGATCTGCTGCAATTTTTCACTTTTCTTTCAAGGTTAGCTTCTAACTTTCTTTGTGTATTTACACCTCTTTTCATTGAGTTTACTATCTCGTGGTTAACGCTCCGACGGCTAATACCGTTGTGGCTGCTACGCACGGGATCGCCCTTCTTACTGCTATGGGTAGGAATGTTGCTTAGGTTGATTCGTCGACTAAAGCAGGTTAGTAGTCTTTGATTTTGCAGATATACGCTTGTAAAATTTTAATTGTTGTTCTGTTAGATGATGAATTGCTTCTTTCCTGTAGTTCGTCATATTGCTGAAGACATTTTGAATTATTATATTATCTTAATAGGCGCACAGGTCTTGATTCTTAAGTGATTTAGTTCATCTTATTCCCAATTGAGTTAAATGTGATTATGTTGTATCGTAATGGATAAAATGTGTAATTCAATTCATAACATATTATGAATAGATTGTAAATCTGTATGTAGAGTAGTTGGTTCTTTATTTCCCCTTGAGCATTTCTGCTCAGCTGTGCTATGGTTTTAGTCCATTGAAATGTGAAGTTCATAACCATTATGCATACGTTGAGTTTTCTGATGATTGATTATGCTTGAGCAAAATTTGTTGAAGTATTACATTTTGCTAACTAGTCTGTGTAGTGTACCAAATTATGTTTACTATCTGTTTTTGTTATTTTGTTTGATTGAGTTTACTATCTAGATTTATGTTTAGTGTCTAGATTTAAACCCTAAAACCTTGTTTGTGCTTTTCTTAATGATCAATACTTTAATAATGTCTTGCCATATGAGGATTATAATCAAAACAAGTGAAACCAAAGGAATATTAGATGTTAATAAAACTAGAATGTAGTTAACTTCTTGGTTGATTGTCATTTGGGTATTTAAAAATCTAGGATGTAATTAATTTGTTTGTTAAATTGGATATCATTATAATAGTTCTTTAGTTCATTTAGATTAAATCTAAGAACCTTGTTTGGTTTTTCTTAGTGATCAATACTTTAATAGTATCTTGCCATATGGGGATTATAAAGTGAAACCAAGTGAAAATTAGGTATCAAAAAACACTAGAATGTAGTTAACTTATTGGTTGATTTGTCATTTGGGTATTTAGAAAATTGGGTATTCCAACCCGACCCGATCCGACAACCCGAAAAATTTTATATTGTTTCGTTATAAATTAAATCACCGAAAAATAGTGACCCCCCCCCCCCCCCAACTAAAATTATGGTATCATGCCCATTTTTACCCCTATTAAAAAAAATTGAGTCCATCAATGTCTCCCGACTACGGACCAAACATGCTTCCACAATTCACCACGTACCTTCTATTAAAAAACAATATATAGTATCAAAAAACAATGTTTCAAGTATCTTAATATAGTTTTGTAAGTTCCTACTATCTATAAAACTTAGGGATCGTTTGGTTCGCAGAATGTTTTGCAAAAAAATTGGTATTGGAAATAGAAATGGAATTGGAATGTTGTTGAAGTTGACAAGGTGTTTGGTTGGTCAATTTTGAGTGAAATTAGAATTTTAATTTTGAACATTGCATTTGATTGTTAAACATTCAATAGGTAAGTGTAAGGAATGTGAATTCAATAAATGAGGGAAAATTTTACAATTCCAATTCTATCCGTTGAACAATAAAACATGATTTTGTATTGAAAAATTTTCAATTGTAATTCAATTCTAATTTCAATTCTTGAGAATTCTGTAAACCAAACGTCCCCTTAATTTTCACGACATGAAACCCAAAACTAAGTACTTCAAATATTTTCCACTTGTGTGTATCCAAATTTTATTAATTGTTGGAACCACGCAACATCACATAATTCACATATATTCGGATATGATCATACCATTAATAATACCTCGTGTAATACCAATAGGAATAATCTAATACATTTGGTTTTTAATAATCACAATTATCTTCACCCTTGTGAAACACATAAAGTATCCAGATGCTTCATGGCCGTAGACTTTTTGATTTACAAACTAAGCAATTGACCACATAAGCTTGTGTCACGTGGGCTTATTTATACAAGTTATCAATTTCTTTTATTTCCTTATAACATTGTTGTTTTTGTTTTAAAATTCTTAATTTTTTTGTCGCAAAGACTTTTCTTTTTAATTTAATGCAGAAAATTTTAAATTCTTTTTTAAACCCATTCATGTTTGATTTTATTTTAAAAATGTAATAATTTAAATTTACAAGTTTGTATATATTTTTTTAAATTAAGTTTTCAAGAGAATGAGCCGACATTTTGGTTTGCTACATTTTTGAGTTAAATGCGTTTTGCAACCCTGAGGTTTCATATAAATTGTCATTTGGATCCAAAAGTTTAATTTTTGTCATTTGCATCCAAAAGTTTCACAAAAATTGTCATTTGAATCCACTTAACAACTCCTAATTAACGTCGTTAAGGTTTTCCGTTAAGTTTTCTAAATTATAGGTATTTTGGTCAAAACAATTACAAAATAAAAAATCAGCTCTAAGTGATAAGTCTTAGACGTTCAGTCTCTTTTGTTAATCACCATTGCGATTTTAATTTACAAGGAATGATAAGTCAGTAATTTTTTTATTTTATTAAGAAAGCCATCTCTGGATGTACTAGTAGATAAAATAAAATATAAGTATAACTAACTAAAAGTGATTCATTTCTAACTTTATAAAACATACAGAACAATATATATATATTCGAATCATAACCATAAAAGACAAACGATTATCATAAAAGTATAAGAACATTTAATAATATGACATTAACTGCTCATTAATAATAATCATAAAACATCAATCATCGTAATCATAATTAAACTTTAAACCAAAGAAACCTATGTTTTATAAAACGGGCAAAAGTAACATGATTACTAAACCAAAATACATTAATAAAACAAAACAATAAAAGAATATTATAGTGTCAAATCATAATTGCAATTATCAAAAGATGCTAAACATATAAAAATCCTCACATTAGTTGGTTCTTTATTTTGTAATTTTTTGACTAAAATAACTCTCATGTTGGAAACTTAACGGAAAAAGTTAACCATGTTAGTTAGGTGTAGCCAAATGGATTCAAATGGTAATTTTAATGAAACATTTGGATGCAAATAGCAACATTTTAAACTATTGGATTCAAATGGCAATTTCTACGAAACCTCAAGGACGTAAAATGCATTTAACTCCTACATTTTTTCTTATAACATTGAAAAAGTAAGCGTTATAAAAATCAAAAATTAAGTTTCCATAATTTAAGGTTTTTGAATATCTATTTATTATAATAAAACAAGGTTTTAAGATGACACTTGGCACAATTCTAAACCATCTAATTTTAATTTTCCGACTCTCTCTCCTATTAAATAATTACATTAAATACTAATAATGTTAATTAATTTAATAAATTAAGATAGAAATGTTTTTATTAATGTAACATCTAAAGAAAAAAGATTTTAAAAATAAGAAAATTTTCTAAAATATCAAATATTTTAAAACTACGAAATAATTTAAAATCGGACTTTTTCAAAAATATTTTTTTTATAAAAAAAAATAATTAAATTTTAGAGTTAAAATAAGGAAATTTTTGAATTTGAAGTCTTTTAAAATGGTTTGTCTTGCAACAAGTTGTTTAATTTTTTCTGAAAAGAAAAATAAAAAAGGTTTAAAAATAAAAGTTTAAAAAAATATTATTACTTTTTTACTAAATATATCATTACTCATATGTGATTCAATTTCAATCGTATCTTATTTCAAAATATCGTTTATAATCTATCTATTATAATAAAAGAAGATTTTAAGATTACACTTGACACAATTCTAGACTATCTAATTCTCATTTTTCCGCTTCTCTCTCCTATTAAATAATAACATTAAATACTAATGATGTTAATTAATATAATAAATTAAGATAGAAATGTTTTTATTAATGTAACTTCTAAAGGAAAAAAGATTTTAAAAATAAGAAAATTTTCTAAAATATCAAATATTTTAAAATTACGAAATAATTTAATATCGGACTTTTTCAAAAATATTTTTTTATAAAACAAAATAATTAAATTTTAGAGTTAAAATAAGAAAATTTTTGAATTTGAAGTCTTTTAAAATGGTTTGTCTTGCAACAAATTGTTTACTTTTTTCTGAAAAGAAAAATAAAAAATATTTAAAAATAAAAATTTTAAAAAATATTATTACTTTTTTACTAAATATATCATTACTCATATGTGATTCAATTTCAATCGTATCTTATTTCAAAATATCGTTTATAATTGATAAATATTCATAACTAATTATTTAATATTTTACACGTGTAATACACGGGATACTAACCTAGTATTTCATAAAGTTAAGTTTTAAAAATTTCTAAAATTTTGACAAACCGAAATAACGTTCGATCTTGTTTCTTGGGCGCATCTGGTGGTATCGTATAAAGTTTTGGTTTTTAATTCTATTAACAAAGATTCAAATATAAGTTTGTATATATTTTCGGTTTCCTAGATGAATCAATAAAGATTATAGTTGCATTTTCAATTTACACTTTTTTTACAATTTAATAGAAGATGACGATTAAACTAAAAACTACTTTTTGCCTAAGAAGGTTAAAAACTACTTTTTATATAAACATGTTAAAAACATGCTCTCTTTTATTTAAATTATGTCTATTTAAAAATTTATGTTGTCTTTGTAATTTTTATAATTTGTACTGCTAGTTGAACTTTATACTGTCTGGTTTAATTTTGTACAACTTTTTTGAATTCGTATTGTTTGTTTTGTACTAATAAAATCCGATTTTTTTGTTTTGGGGGTGAGGGGGGGTGGGGATTGGTTTATCATTCATGATAAATCCAACTATAGGACTAGTTGATTACAACGTTGCTGAAATGAGTTCAATTAGAATTATTTGAATCAATTTTAAAATGGTTAAAGTCATTATTAGGATACTTAGACAAAAATTGATGATTATTTTAACATGTGCCTTTAATAGAATTATTTCTTTTTAAATTTTGATGCAAAAACATAGGGATCTTGCTAAAAATTAATGATTATTTCAACCTATGCCTTTAATAGAATTATTTCATTTTAAATTCTGATGCAAAAACATAGGGATCTTGGTTAATTAAGGTGTCACGTACAATACTTGCAACTCTTGTGGCATAAGATATGATAGAATGGACATGTCTTCTACGTGTTATTATTATTTTTGTTTTTAAGAAAACAAAAAATCAATAGCTAATTAATTTTTTAATTTTTTTTCAAAGTTACGTTTTTGGTGATTTTCCTTAATTTTCATTGATTTAAAATTTCTTTAAATACATGGAATCTTAAAAACTCAAGAGACACCATGTCTAAATGGTTAGGCAAGATTTTTGTTCAAAAAGGGAATGTTTTGTCTTTTAAATTTGACCTTAATTTGTACATATAAGCACCAAAGGATAATAGTTTTCTCAACTACACAAAGGGGCTACAACGTGCATATTTTTTATTAGTTTATTTACTTATATAAAGGTCGATCCAATTATTGCAACATCTAACATTAAGCATTGCAAGAAACTTGTTCTAATATAATGGACTCTACATACATAAAACCTTCCCTTATATTCATCATCATCTTTGTGCATCTCACAGCTTTAGCAAACTCCAGCTCAATCATCAAAACTCTTCCTGGCTTTCATGGTGATCTACCATTTATTTTTGAAACCGGGTATGTATGTTAGTATGTATGCATGTATTTTGATTAACTTTCTGTAAGTTTTCGTCGTAATTAGGAAAATTGTTAACTTTGTTTTATTTCTTTTGATTTTATGTTCATCAAAAGATATGTAGAAGTCGGAGATCACAACGAAATTCAGTTTTTCTACTATTTTGTTGAGTCTCAAAGACACCCGATGCATGATCCTCTTCTTCTTTATCTCACCGGTGGCCCTGGCACTCCGGCACTATATCCGTTCCTTTATCAAATTGGTAAGTTTCTTATATCTTCAAGAATGCATGTTAACTATTTATTGTGTATATACAAAGCGTATGTATTAATTTATAGATTTTTCTAAAGAGAAATTATGATAGTAAAACGATTTACTTCTCAACTTGTGAAGTCCAATTCTGCAGAGTCAGGTGTTGTGATAAAGTGTGTGTTTGCTAATAAAAGTAATTTAATAGTTGAGTGAGAACTTTTAAATACTTTGTCCTCTTTCAAACACCTGCCTATGCATCCGTTAGCTTTTGTGGGAGATGCACTAACCAAATCAAATATATGTTATCCTTTTATTTTAAAAAAATAACAAGCAGTACATTTATAGGGCAATCTTTTTTTTTTTTTTTTTCCTTTCGTTGCTATCAGCAGCAAAAATTCCGATCATGTCATTTTACTTCTTTCTATATTATAGCAGCGTTGCTATCAGTTGACAATTTCTGATCATAACATTTTTACTTCTCTATTTGTTATAACGGTCTCAATTCAAAGAGTTAAACTAAAAAAATAACTACTTAACATACCTCTATTTTTCTAATAACAGATCTATACTACTTGTACTTTTAAACATATCTCTATTAGTGAAAAAATTGGTTGGTTAAGTTGGAGGGTCAATCCCTACAAACTCCTGTCCATGTATATTTATTTATTTACACCAAAATAAAAGTATTTAAAGTGAAAGGTTAAGTATTTTTTTAGCGTAACCTAACATCTCTTATTTTGTGTACTTGTAAAGATCATCAAACAACAACTCCTAATAATATCTCGCCCTCAAAGTAGGTCTAGGAAGGATAGAGAGACTGAGCTAAGAAAACCACTTGAAATGGTCATGTCGATACATATAGAAATATACATAAAATGATCATGTCGCAAGGATATATGTGGAATTTGAATATATTACGTGGTCGTAGAGAAAAATTATAAATATAATATATATTAAACACAAGTTAGTTCCGAATGAAACCTATACCGAAACTTAATAAACATATTATATAATATTATAATATTATAAAAATTCAGATTAAAAGTTATGAACAAAAATAAAAAAAATGTTCAAAACTGATTATGATATTATAAAAATTATAGATTAAAATATTCAAATATGTTGCAAGTTAGCCGGCTCCATTGCATCACATTTTGAGGTGTCAAAGGGACGTCTGTATAAATCAGTTGTCCCAGTTGCCCGCTATGCATTACTTGCAGCCCCATAATTAGTTATTAATACAAATATAAATGTTCATAACTGATCAAAAACTCACAAAAATATAAAAGAAATTAATACCAAAAAAATCAACTGCTCAAATAGTAAGACCAAACAGAAAGTTACAAATTACATGATCAAGTAATCTAGACTACTACAATATTGTATTACCTATGGTGTTATTATATTAAGCTAATCACTTTTACTTTAACAATGTATCATATTTAAATGTTAACCATCTTCATTTGCACACGTGCACCATAAGTCTTTCATATACCAAACGTAGAATTGTTTGTATGTGTAATAATCGAAAGTGACTAGATCTCAAGTCATAATATTGTCCGGTTTTTGAAAGCTTGTATTATATATTTGGTTTTATCAATCTTTATCATCATCATCATTCATCATTATCCGATCAACGACATTTGGCTCTAATCTATTTGATATGTTTCTTAAATATGCATGTTAATCATGAAAAATATTTCACTCTAATTCATTTTAACCCGTTACATAAACTTACCCGACCCATCCATTGTACCACTAATATTAACCAATATTTTCAGAACCGGATCGGACGTCGAACCGGACGCCTTACTGGTTTGGTGGTCGGACCGGATTTAAGAACCGGATGACGTCATAATTATATATATACTATATTATATATATAGTTATATATATAATTAAATATAAGTAATTTATATATGTATTTTATAGTTATATATAAAACTTAACTATATTTTTATATCCAACACACTAATTTATGGTTCAACACCCCGTTTTTACCCAATAAAATCAAAAAAATAAAAAAAATAAAAAAAAATACGAAAACCGGTCCGAACCGGTCTGGTTTCGCGGTCCGACCAGCGGTTCGGGACGAACCGGCCGGTTCGACCAGTCCAAAACGAGTCGCACCGAACCGGACCGGCTAGGTGGCCGATCCCCGGTCGAACCGGTCGGACCGGCCGGTCCGATCCGGTCGTGAAAACACTGATATTAACTGATAAACATTACTTCTGCAGGTCCACTAAGTATCAATCTTGAACGTTCATCTTGGGATAACGTTACATTGGAGTTGAATCCCAATTCATGGACAAAGGTTCATATTATTTCTATTCATCTTATATATCATACAAATTAATTATCTGTACTATTTTATAATAAAATTCTTCAAACACAATTGTTATTTTATTTAAAATTTAAGACATATAGTATAATTTATTAAGCATAAAATACATGTAATCTATGCAATAATTTTAATTTTGCCCATTTAATAAATTTGTTTTAAATCTACGTTCAACATAAATTTTAAACAAAACTGATCAGCATCAAAAATATTATATTATTAACCTTTTGTTTTAAATAGGATCTAGTTTATTTAATAACTTTTGACCTATAATATTTTTATGAAACTCAAAATATATCCCTATGACATACTTATCTTAACATAAATATAATGAACAATAAGTTGGTATTCTAATATATTAATTTAATTAAATTTTTAAATAACTTTTTCCTTTAATAAATTTATAATTGTTTTATAAGATTTCAAATCTACTTTCGTGGTATACTTATATAATATACGTTTTGATATAGCTTTTATACAAAACCAATCAATGTTGAATGTATTATGTTTTTAACATTTTTGTTTTGTATACAATTTGATTTTTAATAGCTTTTGATATATAATATTTTATGAAATTCAAAAATATATAGTTGTGAAATGCTTATTTTAACTTGGATCACAAAAGTGTCAGATAGGAGGTGGCAAGAGGTGGCTGTCCAGTTGGACATATGACAGTCAACGATTCGACACAAAAGTTCTTTTTTTTCAAATTTTAATGTCTTTATAAAATATTTATTCGCAGAGACAAAAGTTTTTAAGTTCTCTTTTCTTTCATTTTCTTTTTAATTTTCATGTGTCGTTTAATTTGTCTTACGAACTTTTATTGTCCAGGTACGGTTTGTTTTTCCTTAATTATTTGTTGATTTTGGATTTTAACACTCCTGTCCTATAAAAGTTATAAAATATACAACCGTGAAAAACGATTATAATTACGACTCGGCTGCGTAGCGCGGGGTGGTAAATCTAGTTCTATATTATACTAAAGATTTAATTATATGGTTATTCTGTTGTAGCTATGACTTATGATGCAATAATTCTGAATTTTTTGTAGGCTGCGAATGTAATATTCCTAGATTTACCAGCTGGTGTGGGGTTTTCATATTATACAACATCAGAAAGATCGAGTAGTGATTCCCTCTTAGCTTTACACAGTTATGAGTTTCTTAAAAAGGTGAGATAAGTTTAGTTTAGTTATTTTTACATTGTTTTAATTGTATGTGAAGGCTCAAAGTGGACTCATTCCCTTCGGAACTACGCATGTGGGAGCCTCTTTCACCTAGTTTTTTTTTTTTTTTTTTTTTCCTTCTAATTTCATATGTTTTATGTGATGCATACATATAGTGGCTTTTGGAGCATCCGAGGTTTCTCAATAACCCGTTATATATAACTGGGATCTCGTACATGGGCATTTTAGTACCGGTTGTTACTCTAGAGGCATATAAAGGTAACAACTTTCAAATAAAAATAAATATTACTGGTATCCTGATATATTTAAATAGAAGGACAATGATGACTATTTATAGAAAAGTAACATTTTTTTTTTTTTGTTTGCTTCTTGTGAAAACAAACTGAGTCATGTATTTATGAAGTATTATTGACAGATTATTTACAAAATTCCGAGGATGTTTCCGACGGATATCCTTTTTAAATTTCTTAAGAGACACATAAAGAATCATTTCTGAAAAGCTATTTGTTGGGAAAGCATGAGTTTTCTAATATGTTACGACTTAATTTTTAATATGTTATTTGCCCTTGTTACAACTTAATTTCTAATATGCTATTTGCCCACTTTAATGAATCCTTTCAACCATTAACCATCATGTCTCCCAGATTCCACTTTTGCCCCCAATTTATTGACTATATTTCTCTAATTTTGCAGGCAATGAAAAAGGAAATCATCCACAACTGAATATCAAAGTAAATACACACATACATGCATGCATACATAGAACATACATACTATATATTCACAACAAGTTTTTTTACTTAATCACAAAAAACACCATATTAACTATATGTGTATTATATGATCCCATTGTACAGGGATGCCTAATTGTTAGCCCACTCACAGATAAATTCAGTGATTTCAATTCAAGATTAGAGTTTGCTCATCGACTTGCGCTTATATCAGATGACATCTACAAGGTAACAAAAGATATATATTGTGACATATTTACATGCTTCACAATGTTAAGCTAGCATATCATGTAAATACGTTTTGACATCTTGTTGATTTGTGTTATAATACAGTCAACAATAGAATCTTGCAATGGTAACTATGTAGATCGTGATCAAAACAACATGCAATGTTTAAATAGTCTTCAGCGGATGGATGAAGTACGTACGAATGGATCTTATATATATTTTGATACGATTTTTAGAAATTAACTTTGTGTATCGATCACAACACTAATTAGAAATCATTTTTTTTTTTGTAACAGTGCACAAGTGGGATTAACTTATCAAATATATTGCAGCCGCTGTGTGAAGATTTAGATACTGATCCAACTTGTGTAATTAACTCTCTGAAACTTAAATTTTATAATTAAGAAAAATGAGGGTATTGACTTCATTAATTTTATATTTTCAGTCGATTGATAAGTTATATTTGGAGTTTTGGGCAAATAATAAAGATGTTCAAAAGGCTCTCCATGTTCGTGAGGTATGTTGGTGACATTGACATTGCAACTTATGATCTAGTTTATTCTCAAGACTCAAATACTAGACCCATGATGCTTGACCCATTTGACTTGAACCGTTCAAGATTAATAACTTATTGTTTTGTCGCTCGAATCTAATTATTGCACTCACAGTTTTCATTCTTTTGACACAAAAAGACATGTTACTATTTCAGTTGGATTCAGCAGTCTTAGGTTCCCTTTTGTCATGTGCAGGGAACAGTTAAAACATGGCAGCAAAACAACGCTATCCTCCATTACGACTTAAAGAAAAATGACACCATATATTACGCATACGACATCTTCAGCAGCGTTACATACCATAAACAGCTTATTAGCCGAGACTGTCAAGTTTTGATCATCAAGTACCACCAATATCCTTACTTATAAGATAGTATTGTTGATTGGTATTTAATCATATGGTCAGAATAACTTTTGAAGTTTTAGGTTTGTTATTTATGGCAAAGAACGGCCTAACTCAATTTCAAATTGATGTGAGAGTCTAGTTGTATTTAGAAAAAAATAGATTTTAATAATTAAATTATCAATGTTGGTCAATTTAAATAATGACACTCAGAGGTTTTAGTTTTGTTGTCAATAACAATCTCAAAGGTATGAGTGTATGACCGTCATGATTTACACTCGATTTACAGTTGAGTTCACTTAAAAGATGATTGAGAGCAAGATAGATAAATGTATATGTCTTGCAAGCGAAATCAAGTGTAAATCTATGATTATCATGTAAATGAGATTTGTCTTGAGAAAATTGAAATTTAAAAGTGTTGTTAGCCAAACTAAAAGTATGTATAATTATCAGCTAATAATAATAATTTGAATTATTAAAATTCAATTTCAAAGAATAAATCAAACTCATATCAAGTTCTTAAATGGCTATAAATAGTTAAAAAGTTCTTACATAGATGATTCATAGAAAGTCTATATGATTGTATGATAAAGAAGTTATTACTACATGTATAAATACCTTTTCCAATCTACACGTTTGGTCACGGTGATAACTTATTGACTTATTTCAATTGACAGCGGCGATCATGATATGAATTTTCCGTATGTGGGCACAACGGCATGGATAGCATCTCTCAATCTTCCAATCGAAAGCCCATGGGCGCCGTGGTTTGTTCGAAACCAAGTTGCTGGGTGAGCATATTTCAAGTTATCTTTTAGTAAAACTAGAGGCGCTATACTTAGCTATTAGTTCTTCTAACATTTGTTTATTGTTAGATGTTTCGGATCCGTTTTATTATATGAAATGATATAATTTATTAAAAACTAGTCATGTAACGTAAGTCATTGTTTTTGCAGATACCGGATGATATATGCAAAGAATGAATACTCGTTAATGCATGCAACCATTAAGGTAAGAAACACGACACTCTCTATTGAGGCGAATTTGATAATTCGATAGTCATGTTAGATACATTTATGCACGTTTTAAAACTTATGAAACAAACAAAATTTAGAAAATAAGTGAATCATTTGTGTTATGTAGGGTGCGGGCCATGCAGTTGCACTATACAAGCCTGAAGAAGCTTCGGTTATTGTGAATGGATGGCTTGCTTCACATACCTATTTAAGGGATTACTAATTAAGCATGATAATATGTCATTGTGAATAAAAAAAACCTTCTAATTTTTTTTGTGTGAAAGAAAAGATGTACCATTAATAGACACAGAATAGGATAATCAATATTTATGTTTCATTTGTCTAATTGCTTGTATTATTAATTTGTGTTATCCATGTAATATTCTTTATTATATATATCATAAGGCTCCATCAATTTTAGTATTGAAATTCCATATTTCACATGGTATCAAGCATAACTAATTTTCTTCCCCTTCCCTCTCAAACCCTAATTTCTCATATTTTATGTAACATCCCATAATTTTCTTTCATTACCGTGTGGTATATGTTGTAAGATTTGTAACTTTTAACTCGTTGCGCAATAAAGAAAGTTGAGGGGGAAATATGTCAAACAAACAAAGTGAGACATGAGGGACCTAGATTGTCAATACCGCAAACTTTCTATCTCCATCTCCATGGATTTCAACGAGGGACAAACTAAAAGATCAAGTAATCATGGATTTCAATGCTTCTAATCTTCATCTCTATGGATTTCAATGAGGAACAAACCAAAAGAAAAAGTAATCATAAGAATCATCAATTCCAATTGTTTCTATTCATTCTACGATGTTTTGGCTTGAGATTGTTAGAAAATCATTCCCCAATTTCCTTTGTTGCTACCTTGCGAAAATAAAGAATTAAGAAGGTGGTTTGCAACATTTGATCATAGGTAAGCACGCTAACCCAACATCCTTTTGATTATCTAGACTTGATATGATATTCTCATGTTCTGATTAAGATCACGGATTGTTACGAATGAGTGATGATGAAGTATACACGTAATTGTAAGTAGGTATGAAGAAATCCATGTATGTTGTGCAACGCTTTTCTGCGCAGCTGCTATAATCGGGACTTTTGATCCTTTCATAGTTTTATTTGGCATTTCACTTCTAAATATGAAATGTAATAGACTCATAGAGCTTTCCAAACACATATAACACACATCTATTAGATTTTTTTTTATGATTTTATATGAGTTTTCAACGAACATAACGGAACCAAAATTTAGGACAAACAATATTGTTGAATTTTATGTAGGGTCACGAGAATAGACTGTTTTGACCGACATACAGCTCAAACTAGTTTTTCATGTTTAAATAGCACATAAATTATAATTCAGGACTTTTCCCACCATGTATGAAACACCCTTGTTTAATTTTTTATTATTATAATTTTGTACTATTTTTTTAAATGTAATAGTAATACGACTATTTGTAAAGACTTATTTTGGTCCAAAACATATTTATACACTATATCCAGCATGAAAGTTCTGTTTCAGTAAAGGACTACTATGATACTGATCTTTTTTTATCTTCTTTTATGTTTCGTAGCTCGTCAAATTTCTCATAAGTATAACCATGTTAATCATATATGTGTGATTGGAAGCATATTCCTTAAACAACCACCAGTTAAAGTTGGAATGTTCAAATGTTCAATGATAACCATCCAGGACATGCAAAACATTGGCTAACAAGTGTATGAATCATTTAACAACAAGATGCGTGTTCTTTAACTCGTAATATTTTAGAACTTATAATTAGCATATATGATAAATTATCACATTTTTTACCTTTAGCGACGACATGTTAGCTACTACATGTCGTCGTTGTAGGCTATCGGCTATAGCGACGATTTTTGTGAGCTATAGCGACGATTTTTATGAGCTATAACGACGACTTTTGTCCCCTCTATTGCTCTTGTTTCTTATATAGTGTATATCCTAGACAATGTGGTATGTGCTTGTTGTATGTGGGATTTCCTACATGACCTGGTACTAATATACCTATAAAGATGATGCTATATTGAGCTAGAATGATAATGTTCTGAATGGTGTTTGTTTACGAGCTCAACGTTATAATGACTCATTTTATTTTTAAACTCACATCTTAGATGGTCGATATATGTAGGGCTTTGATAGTTGCTTTATCTGTTGGACTTTATGGTTGAAGGATGATGATAGACTAGCGATTTGATAACTATGCCTTTAGTATTTAGACATGGTTTAAGATATACGTATACTTGTAGACGCTAAATGTCTTTGTTATGTATTTGTCATCCGTTGTTTGGTTTGTTAGATAACATGTAAATTCCGACTTATGTAATAAGGAAAGATTCTAATAAAACCACAAATTTTTGAGAAAATTAAAGAAAACCAATGAAACCTGTCATAAAATTTAAAAATTTTTTATCACTACCCTTTATATATGTGTGTGAGTATATACAAATAAAAGTATGGATCAAATGAAAACCATAGCATAGTTTCACATTTACCTCATACATGGGTTACGTATACGTAACCATTTTTTATTCGACATAGTGTTACGTATACGTAATACTCTTTATTCTCGTATTGATACTCAACATATATGTACCAAATACTTAAATAATATTTTAACAATTAAAATAACAAAAAAATTATAAGTTATGTTATTGGTTTTCGTGGTTTTCATTGGTTTTCACATAACTATTAGTTTTTTTAGTAACCATCCCCTATATTATGGAATGTTTATGCTTACGAATATTCCGCTGCATAATTATAAGTTAATCTTGTTACAATCAATTTACAAGAAAATATGAAGTCCCAGATTTGTTGATTGCGCCGATATAAGAGACTTATCAAACCCACATGGAGCTCGATATCAATTTGCATTGGTTTCACTTATGAAGGTTAATGTTTTTAACGTATTCAAGAATAATGTAAATTCTAGTCGATCAATTGGAGCCCCAACCTCACTATATAAAGAAAATGAATCTGTGTCATCAAATTAAAGAAGACTACATCTAATATCTAGTTAATTAAGCAGTGTTCACATAAAGTGTTGAAAATTAAGATGTTAAACTAAAGGGGAGTTTTTTTTACGTGTTGTTGTCTTTCTATTTGTAAGTTTTATACCATAAGTTTTTTAACGTAAAGTTTTAATGAGACAACATGTCAGCATAACTTTATTAATCACTACAAAATTTTTAACTATTAGCGGCGACATTTGTCGCCGTTAATACCCCATAATGTCGCCGGTAATGCTTCTAGCGGCGACCTATCGTCGCTAAAGGTTCGCCGCTTATACTTTGTCGCTAAAGGTTCGCCGCTTATACTTTGTCGCTAAAGACCAAATATTCGCCGCTAATAGGTCGCCGCTAATAGTTTGCAAGTCGCCGCTAATGATAAAAATTTTTTTATATATTTTTTTTTTGTTTTTTTTGATTTCCAGTTTTCAACCCATATAAACCTAGATATATTAGCAATAACATTGAAATTTCATACATATAAATCTAGTCATACAATACACTACTAATTCAAATAAATCTAGATATATATATATATAATTCATACACTATATATATATATATAGATAGATTTCCTAATAACATTCAAATTTAAACATATATAAGCAATTAAAAACAAACGTAATCCAGTGATACAATACACTACTCATCCTCCTCGTCCATATCGACCCACCTACTCTCATTACAAACTGGACATGTTTCTAACTAAAGATTTTCTCCCCAAAAAAGAACACAATCATATTTGCACACATGTATCGACTCATATCCTAAACCAATCTTTTTTAATGTTCTTTTTGCTACATAATAAGAAGTGGAGATTTTATTACCCTCAGGATGTGAAGATTGTAACAACTCAAGAAGCTCATCAAATGAGCTATTAGTCCATTTATTCTTCCCCTTGATATGCATAAGCTTTGATAAAAATTCAAGGGAAGAAAAGTTAGCACAACCCGGATATAATTTTGATTGAACTTCCTCTAACAAATTCTCAAAATCATCATTGATACCGCTACTCTCCTTCATAACGTCTTCGATGACGTCACCCATTTCGTTTGTTGACGCAACGTCATCTACAACTACAACTTCAAGAATTAAACTTTCACCGTCATAGATCCAATCCTTATACGACAGGCACATGCCCCATATTTCTAAATGATATTTCATTTTAACCCATCCTAATAATACTGTATTCTGACATTTCATACACGGACATCGAATCTGGCCATAACTGTTGATAAGTTTTTCGAACATAGTTATAAAAGAGTTGAGTCCTTGTTGATACTCCAGTGATCTACGGTTCGGATTAAGAAGCCAACTTTTATCGACAGTCATTATTATGAAACTGCAATATATATTAAGATTTAAGTGGATGAAAAGTATAGGATAACGGATTGATAATTCAAAAAGATAGGCTGCTATACCCACTTTTCGAATACCTTATCTCATATGTGAACGTGTATTACATAATTGTTTGTTTAAAAAAACTTCGGCAGCATTTCCTCTTAGCTCCCAAGTATATAGAAATATATACCTGAGGAGCAAAGTGAAAATGACAACCAAATCTTTCTTACACAAACAATCAAATAATACACATTCAAATCCTAAATGAGATAAAATATTCAAAAAGCAGTCCCAAAATGGGGACAACCCGAAATTGATTACTAAATCAATTTTGAGCAGGTATTTCTAAGCTCGTGGTGATTAAAATAAAGATACGAAACCTAAAAGCTAATAATACACAACAATTAAAAATTACAAAAAAAAAAATCAAATTAAATATGAAATTGTTTGAATGAATTGCAATATTATTGCAATTGTTTCAAGTAATTTCATGTTTCATTTGAAAATTTAGGTAATTTCTATTTTTGTTCATTATAGCTAACTAGTTTTGTTTCTTATTTTTGTTTATTATAGAGTGTTACACAAATGTTTTAACAAGTTTTATTCAACCAAGTAAAAATTAAAATCTAAACATATTTTAATTATTTAAACAAAAAGTGTATATCAAATGCATAAATAGATCCAAACAATTTTTAACTAAATTTTAAGTAACTAAATACCAAATCTATCTAGTTCAAACCTACAACATATATAAATATATTTATAAACTAAGCATAAATTACATATAACAATGTTATCTTAATATTCACTATCTTGAACATGTTATAATTAAAACCTAACAATCACACAAATATTTTAAAAAGTTTTATTCAACCAACTAAACATCAACATCTAAACATCTTTATACCAATTTAACAAAAAGTTTATATCAAATACCCAAATACACCTAAACTCAACTAAATTTTAAGCATCAAATTTTATTTATCAAATCCATAACAAATACTCTACATCAAATGCCCAAAATACCTAAATCAATCTCACTAGTTCACCATCTTCAACAATTTTTATTAAAACCTAAAATTACACAAATTATACTAAAAATTATGTTCAACCTACTAAAAATAAAAATATAAATATGTTTCAACCATACATTAACATAAACAAGCAAAAAATTATGTTTAAACAAAAAAAATTACCTTCTAACTTATGTCGAAAGGAAAAAAGGTATTAGCGGCGACGGTGGTCGAGATCTACGACAAGAGCAACCACGGGAGTAGCAGCAGGTCCATGGTGGTGGTCGTGAGGGGATGGTGGTGGTCGGATTTTGATAGAAGGCAGAGAGGTGACCGGAGGTTTAGCAAGGTGGTGACCGGAGCTTGAAGGAGGTGGTGACCGGAGGTGGAGGAGTGGTGGTCGTCGCCTGGTGGTCGTGAACTGGTGGTCTTCGGAGGTGGGGGAGCCCTGGTGGTCGTAATCGGGTAATGAAGGTGTGGTGTGGAGGGAAAGATAGGAAATGAAAGGGAAAACCCGCTTGTTATTAGATCTGCATCAATAGCGGCGACATATCGTCGCTAATGGTCTTTAAAATGTCGCCGCTAATAGTCTTGTGTACGGTGAAACCCTGACCGTCAGATCTAGCGTATTTTCAACGGCCAGATCTTAATCTTTAAAAAGTATACGGATCGACACTTAATAGCGACGACAGTCGCCGCTAATGGCTGATGTCATCGTTATTGATAACATTTATTGTAGTGGATAGTAGTAGTTTATTTTCTAAACCCCAAACTATCTATTTAACATCATTTTCTAAATCTCAAACTACCTATTTAATTAACATTATATTAAAGTATGTTGTTGATACTGTATAATAAACAAGGACATCTATAACATTAACTTGTAGTGTTATTTATTAACTATAATAAAAGAAGGTTTTTACATGACACATGCTAACATATTGGGTATTTTTATTTTTATTTTTAATTTTTCTACCTCTTTATCCTAATCAATGATATTATTATATATAGTAATTATATTATTTAAAACATTTCTAAATTTAAAAAATAGATATCATAAAAATAAAAAATAAAATTTTTAATGAAAAACACACTTTAAAATTGTATAAGACAAGAAAAAATTCTTAAATACGAAGTATTTTAATACAATTTTTTAAGTTTTATAAGATGATTATTTTCTTAAATAAAATTAAAAAAGACCAGAATGTTTTAAAAAACAATTAAAAAAACACAATCTTATAAAACGATATTTTAAAATGATGTTATTATTTTTTACTTAAAATACTTATATACATAACTCAATCATATCTTATTTACAAATATTATTTATAATTTTTAAATTTTATTACAAATTATTTAATATTTTATTTATTCAATACTTGTATTACACGTGATATTATACTAGTATATAAATATCTAACAGTTAATCAAAATTCAATATATAAGTAGATGATTATATCATGTATCTCATTCATTATATTTTATGTTTATGTTTCAGACCTTGCATTGTATATAAGAAACCCCGTATCTCAAAGAAAAATAGATATCCTTGAACCTTTTCTCCTTTTCATTTTATTTTAGGTTATATACAAACAAATAACTAAGGAAATGAAACGACAACCACCTCAAAATCCTATTTACAAAATTTTGGATGACCTTGAATTTCAATTGTTTTGATCAAGCCTTTCCTTCTTGAGTGCCATGAACTTAGCCACTAACTCATCATAATCTGGTAGTCTCGGGTGCACATGAGACGATGACGGTTCAACAGGAAACGAATAAGACCTCATTACACCATCTTCATCTCCACATCTCTCCGTTTGCTTACAAGGCATGCTCATGGCCCTCGAACACGTTCTCATCGGCTTAACAAACAAATCGTCGCCCGTGGCTCTCTGGTTGGGCTGTCTTGATCGTCTCCTAACTTTCATTGAGTCTCCTAACTTCTCGATAAGCAAAATCATTACATTGAGGGTTTTAGGGTTTCTTGCATGGGGAAAGAGAGAAGATGAGTACTTGAACATGAAAACCCTTTGATCTTTTGCATTTTTGTTGTTGCTACATGGAGATTGAAACTCTTCAATATCGTCTAGGTGTTTGGGCGATGAGGATTTGGCGTCGCCATGATAGTTTATTAATCGATCTTCGTGGTGGAAATCAGATTCATTTGGTGAGAAATCAACGTCTGAAATTTGCTCATTCCCGGTGCCATGAATATCATTGCCTTTAGTTTCCTGTAGTTGTATGCATCATCAAGATCAAATTACAAAGAAAGTTATAATCATTGATACCATTAGTATTTCAAAATCCCTCAGACAGTACAATATTGTGGTGGTTTTATTTTAGAAAATTTAGGTGTTATGGTTTAAAGAAATTGAAAATCAACAATATTTTTTATGAAACTTCTAGTTTTATTCAAATGAGACTGAAAATGTAAATCTGTGGTTGCATGTACTTGAACTACAACTCTTGTAAAATTGCACATATACCCTTTACAAATGCTGAAATGCATATATATATATATATGTATATGTATATGTATATATATATATATATATATATACACACACACACCATATAAAGCATGCATGCATGAAAATGGTTCATACCTGTTCACAAGTAAATTCTAATGCCAAAGGTCCTGTTTTTAGAACACTTGTTGTTATCTCTTCCATCAATTTATACTTCACTTCATTTGGTACTTTATTGATGGATAAATTATCTCTAATCTGTATATATATAATCATATTTATTATCTCATATTCCATATATTAACATAGATAGAAATTTAAATAGAGATTATACATACACATGCGTATGTATCACCTGAAAGTTGACTAGATTTCCCGGAAGTAATTCGACAGCCCTGGCCTCGAAATGCGGTCCATAACGCTCGCTAAAGAGTTTACGTATGCGTAGAAGCTCGGGCAACTCACCACATCTTGCTGATGCGAATATAAGGCTCGATATTGCTTCATTGATGTCGTTGGGGCAATCCCTAGTACCCAAAAAAAATAAAGTGGCCTATAATTTGATATTCTACATCTTAAAAACTTAACTAATTATTAAAATAGCTAATATATATTATATACATACGTATATATGTAAGACATTTATAGGTCTTTCGTTAATGATTTAGGTTATGAGGTTTAAGGTCTTACTTGGTACGACGAATATATGAGAGTTCAAGACATAAGAATTCACAAAAATGAGCCAAAAGGTCGTATACGGCTATGATGCATTCGTCCTTGTAAATTTGATCCACCTGAAAATTTAATTACATTTATTTAATTTTTCGTTAACATCAACGTACGTACACACTAATCTAATCAATGAGGAAGGGAGCACGATTTAACACATCAGAATAGCTAAATGAACTTTGGTAATTACATTATTTATGTTAACAAAACTTGAACATTTTCTATAAATCGATAAAACATGGAATTCCGTTTAATAAACTATGATTGAAAACTTGAAAAAAGACATATATAGAAGCTATTAGTTATTAACAAATCCTTTTAAATATATTAATAAAATAGGTTAAATTTGCACAAACTTTGTTTCATTAATAAAGATTCACAAATATTAACACCAAAAGGGACAAGATTTTAATAAAAACTTTTAAACATGGAGATTTTTAATTCATAAAAGTCATGGAATATATTTATATGGAGGTTGCGCGTATGCGTATACGTACTCTATCGAAGGCCGTATGGTAATAACCGTGTTTAATGAGTTGCGCGACGTCTTCTCGTAATTGTCTTACGATGCAGCATCTCTTGTTCTTCAGCAGATTCAAACGACACCTAACCTTGATCAGCAACTTCTTGCTGCATCAATCATAGATGAAAACATATAACTAGAAAATAATGAATTAAAAAAAAATTAGAATTGAAATTATACGTACCATTGAGAGGCTTTTCTCCATCCATATATGAAATCAAACATATTAATATATAAATTCACCGCATCGTTGAAGTGAAAAAGCTAGGTATATACGTGTATATATAGGTAAAGAAGAGTGGGTGTTTGGTAATGTGGTTTACCACTAAACCGCTATAGTGAGTAGTGAGTGTGGAGGTAGGTTAGAAAAAACATGGAGAGAAACGTGTGTGAGAAAGTTTGGTTGTGACTTTTACGAGTGGTTCATCAGCTTTTTTCTAAACCGCTTACGGTACTACATTAAATAATTGTATGCATTATCTTTCGTATATTATCTAAAAAGAAAAAAATTAGAGTAGTAAATTATAAATTGTGTCATTTGTTAATATATATAACCATATGTTTGTCTTTTAATTTTAATAATTACATGTAATGTTACTTTTTAAAACAATTTGTACATTTATCGTTCTTTAAACTAACCTCCATCCAAATTTATAGTTAAGTAGGACATGTGTTACTCACATGAAAAATATTTATGTATTTTACATGCCTACGACGAGTCAGAAATATTTATATGTTGCTTCATTCACGTCGCCTTCATATTAGGGTGATAAATGTTGGATATCTGAAATTTTCGAATAGTATAAATCACTATCTATATCTGTATTCGTAACTAAAATTTTGGATATCCAAAACTTTGAATACGAATAGTGATTCAAGATCCTTGCCAAATTAATCATAGTGGTATCAAATTGTGCTTCAATTAGATTTAATCCAATTAGGGGAGAGGAAGAGGATGGATTTAGTGATGTCGAGTTTTGCTTTAATTCGGTTGAATCCGAGTGAGGAGGAAGACGATGAATTCAGTGATGACAGCGTTGATAATTGCAGTTGTTGTCGTCACTCTAACCGTAGAATCCACCTTCACGTCAGAGCGTCGTTCTCACTTTTAGCTTTCTCATGTAGTGATCTGGACTTTTATGCTTCATTTTACGCTTTCAATTTTGGATTTAGAGTTTGTTCTATACTGTTCGTTCTTAAATAAAGATGGCATAGGAGTTACATAATTTAGTAAAGTCTAAATTACTCAATGTTTTATTAATTATAATTTGTAAAAATTACATAAATGCTAATCATGTGAGGGTTACATGTCCGACTTAACTGTAAATTTGAATGGAGATTAGTATAAAGGATAATATGTGTGCTATTTTTATAAAAAAAGGCATACAATGTAATTATTAAAACTAAAGTACATACGATTTAATTTCATGAATTAATAAGAGACATAATTTGTAATTTACTTAAAAAATAAATTATGAAATTAAAGCACTCACTTCACAAAGATGAAATAAACATACATCTATAGTCTCTTATAAAAGAAGGTTTTTTTTGCTATTTGTCACTCTCTTAAAACATAATTTTGACACTTGTCATTATTTTAAACATCCTCGCTTTATTTTTCCTCCAAAAAGGTATTATAGTAATTTAAACATTCAAATTAATTTCTCTCTATTAATAAAAATCAATTTTATTAAATAATGCATTTCTCTCTCTCATCTAGATTTTTTTAAAATCAAGTTATGTTTTTAAAATTAAACTTTATTAAGTAATCAAAAATCAAATATTTTTATTAACATAGAAATCATAAAAAAACAAAATTTTTATATAATATGAAATTTTCTAAAACACTAAACCTTTTTGAAACAAAATATTTTAAATATATCCTTTTTAAAAAAATTATAAAAATATGAAATTTTCTAAAAGCAGTTTTATTAAAATAACCGGAATAATTAAAAACTCGAGTTTTTAATAAACAAGATTCTTACAAACAATAATTATTTTATAAAACAAATCTTAACACGAATATTTAAAAATGAAACTATTTAGATAATAGGGTTAAAAAAAATAGTATATTTGTTTTATTTCTTGAACTATTACGTATATATAATTTTAATCATATTTTATATTAAAATATGTTACTATAACTATTTGTGTTTATTACTAACTATAATCTTTTTAATAAATGGGTTTCTAACCTATCTTTTATCAATATATCTATCTATCTATAACAAAAAAATCAATATAAGACTTTACACAATTGTAAGTTTCATCATACTAACTTTCTTATTTTATTATTATTATTAATAATATTGAATACTAATAATATTACTCATACCATTTTCACATTAAAAATTATATAATTTAATAAATTAAAACCTATATTTTTATTAAAAACATACTTTTTAAAAAAAAAGTTTTATAAAATACAAAATACAACAAACTTTTTTTAAATTAAATTCATTTTTCTTTAAAGAAAATATTTAAAACTCTTATTTTTTTATAAAATAAAAGTTTAAGAAAAGTACGTTATTATTTATTTACTTAAAGTGACTATTGATTTGCAATTATATTCATATTTTATCTTCAAATATGGTTTTATAATTTATAAATTTTTATTACTAATTATTTTATATTTTATTTATATAACATGTTTAATACACGGGGTACTAACCTAGTTATAACATACATAAAAAAGCCAGGTCCGTGGCTACTTTGTGCTTGCCACATGACGCATTATGATTGGCCAACGAAATGTTTTATTAGTCTATACTTTTTTCAAGACAAGTTTATACACTTGGATTTTTATAAGTCTACTTGTATTACTTTAATTTTTGTAAGTTCTTTTTTGTACGAGAGGACAACTGTAGCAACACGTAGTTCACAATTCTGGTAAATAGAAAACAGTTTAATATCATTTTATATATATATATATAAATATATATATATATATATATATATATATATTTTATTAATTTACTATGCTAGAAACTCGTACATTACAAGAATTGAATAAAAAAAATACTTAATAGTGAATAATAAATATCTAGAAATATTAAATATTTTTAGAGTAAGATTATAATAAAAAGAGTATTTAATTTAAAAAATCTTAAAAAATGTGGGTTTTACACGTGCGTATCAATTGATTTAAAAAGGATGTCATTTTGATTATTGTGTCAAATATATCAGTTAATTATGTTTTATATATTCATTGTGTCAAATATTATCAATTAATTATATCATATATTTTACATCATTTGTTACATGTATTATCACTGTGTTGTACGTTTTATATCATTTTGTGTTATTTTTATCATTGTTTATATAGATTATATCAACTTGTTATTTATTCTTGTGTTTTATAATTACAAATACATAACAATATACTTTCATTCATTGATTTTTTAAAACTTATAGTGTTGAAGATAACATAATGTGTCGTGTTTTTAATAGTTTATATAAACTTAGTTATTTTCTACTATTGTGTTTTACGATTAGAAGTATACAATAATGTTATTACACCAATGTATTTTATAAAACTTATAGTATTTAAAATAACACAATAATAATCAAAAAACACCATAAAATATTGTGTAATTTTGTCATTGTTTTTAATATATTAGATTAATTACTTGTTAATTTATTATTGTCTTTTACATATTAGAGATAAACACAACATTATTCAACCATTATATATTTTTTAAATGTAATAATTTTAGAAAAACACAATAGTATTTTGTTAAACACAACAGGTAACAAAAATACATAATAAACTGCACTAAAACATAATGACAAGATATGAGCTTTAAAACGTAAAAAAATTATTATCTTTTTATATAACAATATTGTACTCGTTTTACCCTTAAAATAAAAAAAGGCCGTTAATTAATTCCGTTAATTAACTATTTAATCATTTCGTTATTTAATTAATTCCGTTAATTAATTAACTATAACACCACTCCGATCATCTTCTCCCAAGTATGTTTTATTCCGGTGAACTACACCCCTCCGATCGTCGCTCCTACGGTGGCTTTCCACCACCGGCGTCCCACCTTCCCACCACTGTTGGTTTCTTCCTCCATCATATGTTCCAACGACAACCACCAATCTGTTTCGACAAGATTCCCACAAGTCGGCAACCACCTTGCTTACTTAGTGACGAATTTGCATGTGGTGGCGTAGAGGTGGTTGGAGTGAAGAAGCAGGTTTTGACAAAATCGGTGGTGGTGGTGTAGAGGTGGCTGGAATGAAGAAGCAAATTGATATGTGGAGACAATGGTTAGGATTTGCAAGTTCCGGGAGTGATGGCAAGTGGTACGACGGTGGTGGCACGTGATACGGCAGCGGTGGTTATGAGTTGTTTATGATGACCGGAAGCTTTAACCTTGTCAGAGGAGTTGTTGCTGGAGGAGGTTTCGACGATGGTAGTGGTGCAAGTGAGCAGCAGTGGTGGCAACTGATATGTTAGAGTTAATTACATAGATAGTCCCTGTGGTTTACGAAAAATAACAAGTTTTGGTACTAAGCAAAAAAAGTAACAAGTTTGGGTTTTGTAATTTTAATTTGTAATGAGTTTGGGTATTATCACTAATTTCTGTTAATTTTTCTATTAGGTTTAAGGGCATTTCAGTCATTTCATATTTAAAAGATTGATTATGTTAATTAACAATTTGGTAGGAGGTTTTATGTAAATTACTTAATATAATATGTGTTTTATATAATCATTTAATTATGTTAATATTAAAAAGTTAAATTCAAACTTTCAAATGGGCCACCATTCATCCCGTACCCCAACCAAAATCCCTTTTTTTTCCTCCACTCCTAATCGCCGGACTTTTCATCACCACCACTACTGCTGCTTCGATTACCACCACCACTAGTGGTACTCCAATTACCACCACCACTAGTGCTACTCCAATTACCACCACCACTTCTTTTCTCTCGTAGCCTTAGGTTTCATGACCACCACCGCACAAATACCACCCATGAGCAGCACCAAATCAATAGTATAACCACCATCACCATCGCATCGTCACCACCATCTACCATCACCACATTGCAATATCCATCCCTTCTTCATCTCCATCGAACCACCAGTGTTGCACGTTCTTATTTTGGGTTCAAAGCTATATCTACAAGCCCTAAAATCAAGAATCCCTAACTTAGTTTTTAGGGTTTTGAGAAAAGGTTTTGGGGTTGAAGACGATGGTAATGGTGAGGAGGATATGAGGGATACGGTGGTGGTGGGGGGGTGGCAGCGATGGTGGACGGCATCGATTGCGGGCGGCATCGATGGCGGGCAGCGGTGGCGGATTAAATTAGGTTCTTAGTCTGAAACGGGAGGGGCTGGTGGTGGTTGGTGGCGGTAGCTAGTTGCATGACGGGGTGGTGGCCAGCGATGGTGGCCGGTAGTGGTGGCGACGATGGTGGTGGTGAAATTATTCTGGAACAAATTTGTAACTAATATATATATATATATATATGTGTGTGTGTGTGTGTGTGTTAAATTACACAGATAGTCCTGTATTTATAATAAATGACATAAATAGTCCCTTTAACTACATTAGTAGTCCTTGTAAAGTGAAAAGACAAAAATGCCCTTAGATTTAATGGAATAACTAATGGCTGTTAGTGTTAATACCTTAACTCGTTACAAACTGAAAACACAATACCCCAACCTGTTACAAAAAACTCTTAGTACCCAAATCTGTTATTTTCGATAAACCAAAGGGACCATTTATGTAATTAACTCTTATTATTATTTCCAAGTCTTCTTTTCTTTATATTATTCAAGGGTAAAACGGTGCTTTTACTGTTAACGAAATTAATTAACGGTCTTTTGACCTACGGACGTAACTTGTTATGGTTTTTCAAACCTTAGAACTAAATTTGTAATTTTTCAATCCTAGAAACAAAAGATGAAATTTAAGCAAACCTCTGACACGGTCCTTATAATTTACTCTATAACATAATACCCCATATTATTAACCATATAAATAAGAATATATTGCTAAAGATTAGACTTCTCCTTATCATTCTAATTAAGCCACATACATATTACGCATAAACAAACCTTGGTGGTTTTACAAACCGGCCATATTTATGGAACATGTGGTAACTTTAGCCCTTTGTCACAAGGTATGATCCACATTTTGGATTGTAGTTTTTTATTCTTGATGAAAGTTTTTAAATGATCCTATTAAGAGGTTAGTTGTTAATTAGTTTCATTGTTTATGGTGTTTTTAAGATGAGAATCTATAGATGTAATCATGTTAAATACAAGTAAAATATTATGGTGTTCTTAATATTTATAAAGTGACACTCCTATAGATTACATTAACCTTTAAGAAAGACAATTAATTAGGTTGTACTTATTTCATTATTTTTTAAGTGTTGTTTGACTTGAATGTAATGTGATGAGTTTTCATATAAAGATCTTAATTTCATGTTTCTTGCAACACTATAACATAACCTACTTAAGGATTGATTCTATGCATACATGATGTGAATGAAACCCGTCGCAACATTTACTGTTGCCTACTAGTTTATATGAAAAGCAAAATCGGATAGTTAAAAATAAGAAATAAGTTAAGTGATGCAAGTTTGATTGGAATAGTAGAAAAAAAAATAACATCAAAGATCATTTTGCTTCAACTGTGATACCACCATCAAGAGGCGTGAATTTTCTAGCTCATAACAAAATTCATTACACGGGTATCACGTGTAGAAAGATATGAATTGTTTATAGATTTTGAATTTGTGTTGTTTATGTTATGTATACTGAATATTAAAAATATAATATTTGTTGAAGCGTAATAATTATATGATATCGTTTAAGTGATATGAAAGTATCGGCACATCGCATGAGTCCAATTACTAGTTCATCTTTTTAGCTACGTTTTAGTAAATAAATTCATTTTACTTTATCCTAGTCAAACTATATATTTTTAAATTTATAGAAGTTAACTCTTTCTATTAAGTACAAAAATTTCATCCTTTTCAATACATTAAGATAATGAATTATAAGTAAATGGATATGTTTTCGTCATTATAAGAAACCAATTTAAACTTTTTAGTAATAAATCTATTTTTATTCTCTAATTACAAATGCTACCACCTATTTATTATTCTTCCTATATATCCTCTTTATCAATCTTATTTCCTAAATTATCTTCGTAAATAATACCATTTAAGTTTAAATCATTGTTTAAAAAATGATTAACGTTTTCGGGTCACACAATATTTGTTTATGATTCCGTCATTACTCTGTTTCAAATAGGAAAATAAAATTAATAAATTACCACATGCGAGACCAACGTTATATTATTACATAACGGATAAAGTAACACTTTCAATATATTCTGTAGCCTATTAATGCAAAAATACTTGTAATGATAGAAAGTTATATTATATGAAAAAATGTTTTTGAATGATTTCTTTTCTCCTCGTAATTAATCATCAACAAATATTGATACTACCTATAACATTTAACTTTTCACGTCAGTAATATGTCTGTTTTTTCTAGTAGAAATTATTCACATATTTGTTTTTTGATGCTCGAGTGTGACATCCGAGTACCTATCTCAATCATTGAACACAAAACACGGTGATTATATATTAGGCAAGAAAATTTTTATAGATTGATATCTCTCATGTGTACAAAACAAAAAGTACATAACGATTTGATCATATTTGACTAAAATGATACACTAACAGATTTTAGATTTTTTATTAACTTCTTTTTTATTAAATGAGTATTATACACTTATTGTTAAAAAAAAGAAAAAAAATCCTTGGTACCCCCGACATCCGACTCCCCCTCCTCTACCCCCGACATCCGACTCCGCCTCCTCTTGTATACTTGGTTTTCTCTAGCAACCAAGTGAATTTCTAATCACCATAAAAAGGTTTTTCTAATGTCCTTTCACTCAAACGATCATGTTTTCGCAATTAACACACGTACTTGAAGAACAACCATGGTCAAATGTGTAGACAGCTTCAAAAGGCATTAAGATAATGCCACGTGAACTAGTAATACTAAGTTGTGACTATGCATCTAAGTTATTATGTATAATTTATTTAAGTTATTATATAAGAAATGAATAACATTTTTTGTTTAACAAAATAAATTTTGGGTGACATAATATTTGTCTATGATTTCGTCATTACTCTATTTCAATAATAATAATATAAAAATCATATTACCACACGTGAGATCAATCGTTATATTATTACATAACGAATAAAGTAACTTTTTCAATACGTTATATAGACAATTAATGCAAAAATCCTTCTAATAACAAGAATAGTTTTTTTTAATTTTTTTTTAATCTCACTAGTTTACTCAATCATTTTTATTACTAGAATACAGAACCTTAAGTATTTAGACCGACACGTCTCTAATAGAAGCTTGTAACTTAGTTTGTCATCAGTTTAATTAATTTAAAACCAATTTATTTTACATGTGAGAATTAAACTCAAAACCTTTTCATTTTAATATAATATTGTTATCTCATTTCAACCACTTTAAATGTTTAAACTTTTTTAAAAAATAACACTTATTACACGTCCCCATATAAAATTACTCAAATCCCATTTCATAAATGCATATCATACGTCCATATATCATGCATTCATGCATGCCAATGAAACTTCCAAATCATTCATCAATGGCGTTCACCATCATCACCTTCATCCTCCTCCTCAACCTCTCCTCCGGCGACTCCGCCACCCGCAACCTCACCAACCTCTTCAAAGCGGTCCTCGTCTTCGGCGACTCCACAGCGGACTCCGGCAACAACAACTACATCTCCACCACCTTCAAAGCCGACCACCGCCCCTACGGCCAAGACTTCCCCGGCCGAATCCCCACCGGCCGCTTCTCCAACGGCAAACTCGTGCCCGATTTCTGGGTCTCCTTGTTAGGGATCAAACAAACAATCCCACCATACTTGCAGCCCAATCTCTCCGCTTATGACATTCGAACCGGAGTTAACTTTGCCTCGGCCGGAGCGGGGTACGATGATATTACCGCTAGGGTTTCGCAGGTGATTCCGGTGAGTGAGCAGATGAGTTACTTTAGGGAGTATGTTAAGAGGTTGAAGAAGGTGGTGGGGGTTAAAGAGGCAAAGAGTATTGTTGAAGGGGCATTGGTGTCGCTTAGTGCTGGAACTAATGATTTCGTTATTAGTTATTATGATTTACGAACGAGAAGAAGTGATTTCGCCATTGGTGAGTATCAAGATTATGTGTTGAAGAAGCTTCAAAACTTCATCAGAGTACGTAATCTCTCTCGATCTCTTGATCTTCTTGATCTCTTTCTAGCTGAGTTAAACAGATTGTGTTTTCGGGTTGGTGGGTCCAGCCAGACACAAACCCGAAAATTTTACAAGAATCTAAATAAATACTATTCAAATCTAAAAATCATATCAGACATGTGAAACCCCAGAAAAATTTACGGGTTGACACGAACAAAAAGACCCGTTTAACCTTATTTTTCTAAATTTTGAATTATTTCAAGTATTAAAACTTTAAAATTACTATTTTACAAAAAAAAAAAATACAAATGAATAAAACAATTGTATTTTTGATTTCAAATCTCAATTCAGTTACTACTTTTAGTTTTAACTTTAAAGTATTAATAGAACACTCAAAAAATATTAATTTATGACACAAAATATATTAAAGAAATAAAATAAATTATAATAAATGGTTGTCATCAACCCATTAACCTATTAAGTTGACCTCAACATAACCCACCTAGTTATATTAAACCTATAATCTGTAAATTTCATGTTAGGTTCGTGTCGTGTTTTCGTGTCTTGTCATAAAATTTCACCCTTTTTTTATTTTTTTTCTCTCTTGGAATTGAGTTTTCTGGTGGTGGTGGCGGCGGTTGTTTATAGGGGCTTTACAAGCTTGGGTGTCGCACGATGGTGGTTTCAGGTTTACCGCCGATGGGGTGTTTACCGATACAAATGGCCTCAAGATTCACAAGAGAGTGCTTGAAGGAGCAAAATTTTGATGCAAGAATCTATAATCAGAAGCTGATGAAAATGTTGCCTCGAATTCAATCTTCTTTGAAAGGAAGCAGGATTATGTATGCTGATATCTACAATCCGATGATGGAGATGATTCAACATCCAGGAAAACATGGTAAGATTTTGATATTATTTCTTAACACAAAGAAATTTCGATCCGTTGTTATTAATGTTTTAGAACTTGAATAGACAGCTAATGATCTTATCGGTTTACTGGTCAGATCGATTATATTATATTTAAGAACCTAATAATAAGTTATAAATAAATATAACATTTTCGCACTTATTACTTTGGCTAATTTAATTAGCTTCAATTTGATTGCAACGTACGCGTGGACATATGAAGATAATTAATAATTACGTTTAATTGAAACGAGTCAAATAAGATGAATGATTTCAAGAATATTGAGGTCCTTTTAAACCGTTATATTCAAACAAGTTATGTATTTATTTATGACGTTTTGATAACAATAGTTATTAGCATTAATTTTGCTAACATTTTTAGTTTATTTCTTCTTATTATATACATACTATGATTAGACGTTATAATTTTAATCCTGTCGTTATTAAACCCTTATTTTAGTTATATTTTAAAAATATGTAACAGTTCAGATGAGGTATTAATGATGGGTTAGAGCATTCACAATCCATCCATCATCTCCATCCATATAATTACATTAAAAACATCTATTTTTTATCTGCACTTTTCAATTAAATAATATTTTTTCATACTTTTTTCATTACTTTTTCTCTCTCATCTACTCATAACCACTTTTAAAATATTAAAAAATTTATGGGGAATCACGGTACAACCTTAATAAATTTTATTTCTCATTCACTAACAACCACTCACAACCATCCCCCATCTACTCATATAAAAATAGGGTACGGGGTGTGAATGCTCTTAAAATGAACAAAGTTTAGAAACTGAAAGACAATAATGAGTCAAAATAAACAAAATTTTAGAAATTGAATGATAATTTTCTTTATCTTCTTTGATTTATACATATAATTACAAAAAACAATTAAAAAAAAGGTAACAGAATTTAAGTATATAAAAGAATTGAAGATTTCGTGTAATACTGTAATGTACTTTATTTTTGAATTCATTCAACTTATTTGCAAATTTTAAAATTTATTTTATTATGTATCTCTATGTATGAACAGTTATTAATAAAATAGCTTGTTATAAACACACTTAATGTGTTATTCGGACACTTTATATCCATGTCATATTGTACAAGATGGTTCCGAATTACCTTAATTAAACGAACAAACCTACAACCATCAGTCTTTCGTGACCTCTTACGGTCGCAATCATTTATGAGGCCTATGCTCAAGACGGGCCGTGAAGGGGAGTCATACAACCATAACTAAGGCTAAATCTAAATCTATATCTAAAAAAAAAAATTTAAAAACCTTACTTACAATTATATGGCTCGTTACAGTTCCGTGACGTAAAATCATCACGTAATGTACGAACAATTTGGCCTACATTTGACAATACAACTGGTATTTGTTTTGATCAAAGAACATTTACAGGCTTTAGTGTACTTGTATTCTGGAGTTTAATAAATATTATTAAAATGCCTCATACTTTACATTAAATAGTTTAAATAGTCCCTCCGATTTTAATAAGTTTAGCATTGAACCCTTTAACCGTCTTTAATATATCCTACTAGCTTTAGTAAACCCGTGTATTACACGGGTTAAACAAATAAAATATCAAGTATAATAAAATTTTATTAAGTTTTACGATAAAATATGATTAAAATTACGTATGAGCAAGAACAATATGTAATAAAACAATTATATCAACTTTTTAAACTTTTGTTTTAAAACTTTTTTTTCAAAAAAAAAATTTGTTTCAAAACAAACCGTATAAAAAAATATTATTTCTAAAATTTTTTTATTATAATTTTCAATTTTAATTATTTTTTATTTATAAAAAATTACTTTTTGAAGGTACTAATTTTAAAAAGTTTGATGTTTTATAAAAATTTATTATCTTATAAAAATTATTTTTTAGAAATAATATTAATAAAAAGATTATTCTAAAAAAAAGAATGTGATACTAGCACGTGTCATCCCAAATTACTCTTTTATTAGAGTAAAAATATTACTTAAAACAGATCTTGCACTAGACTATATAGATATCCCATTTACCTGAAACACTACTTTCAAACTCATACATTTTATTTATTTATTAGAAATAAACGTAATTAATTAAAACAATATATTTATAATATTTTTGCAGGATTTACAGAGACAAAAATGGGATGCTGTGGAATAGGGTTTTTGGAAGCAGGGCCAATATGTACACCTTTTACTCCACTATGTACAAACCCTTCAAACCACCTGTTTTTCGATAGCATTCATCCAAGCGAAGCTGCGTACCGTCACATTACCAAAACCCTTCTGAAACAAATCATCCTTCACATGAATAACTCCCATCATGTTTTCTGAGCTTTTGAAGTAATTAATGTTAGATTAGTCCTTTTTCCAAATAAGAAATGGTCAGATCCACAACAGTGTATAAGATTAATCAGCAATGTACAAGTTACTTATAAGATTTTGCATTGGAAATGGTCATTTCTTATCTGGAAAATGGGTCTTTATCATATAAATTGTTTTAGTTTTGGAGAAAATTATGCTTTTAGTCGGTTTGTGAGAATCAACTGTTTTTAGTTTAAAGTTTTATAAATTGTTTTCAAGTCCCTGATCTTTAAGTCTCTTTGCAATAAGTCTCCCTTGTTAACATCATCCGTGCCATCCATCTCTTTCGTTAACTTTTTGATGGAAAGACGAAAAGACTCTTTCGACATCAATGGTTACTATGAAGACTTTAGTATCATTTTTATAAATAAAGATGGTACTTTATAATATAAGTCTCTAAACCCATGTAATCTAAGGCAATTAACTAGGAATGATCATTGATGAATTAGTATTATAACAAGTCGATTAAAGTGTGCATCTTTAAGTAATAGGTTTGGAAAGACCATTGTTCATGTTAGAATTTGACCTAAGCATTGTTTGATAGAATTGTGGACATGCTAACTTCAGGAACACTTATTTATTCATGTTAAAAGAGTACTAAGTTGCATTGTAGTTAAATTAGAATTGCTTCATATTTAAGGTTTGCTAACTATACCAGCAGGTGTTGGTAGATTGAGAATTGTAGAATTATGGGCCTCTAACGGGAAATTGAACTGTTTCAAGCACTTTGGTGATAGTAGGATTGTTGGTTCTTCATTTCAATAACTCTTAACAGCTAGCTAGGCATTGGTACCTAGAATACTAAGTATTTATCCAAATGGGTATCTTTGATAGGAGTCTAGTATATTAGTACAGTTTCAGAAGCAAGCTTGACTAAATAAGTCGGTGCAAAATTAAAAGATTCAAAGCCTATGTGATATGATTTCTCCACTTGAATTCCCTTAGTTTCTCTAGGCGTTTAGTTTCTTTAAAGTTATTAAGTAGTTTAGATTTATGATCAAGTTATTAACCTCAATCTTGTTTGTATGTTAGATATTAGTAAGGATTTATTACCCTTAGCTATTGTGTCCTTAGAATCAATGATGCTACGAATGCGATAGGTACAATTATGTATGTAGTTTGGTTTTTTGGTATTTTCCATCTTATAAACTTAAAGCTTGTGCAACCGATATGTATTTTATACATACCTTTCGCACACATCATGCTGCTATATGACAGTATTTGATGTATAAGATTGTTACATAGCCAAATAGGGTATGGAACAGTAGTAACGATGTGAATGACGTGGTGTGGTTTTGAATGAAAAGAAGATAGTGAAAAAGGGAATGTCGTAGTATTAAGACGACTTGTGTGTAGCTATCGTTGGTGTTGTTTTTGTTGTTATCGTTGCTTTTACAATGATTATTATTAAAATTAGAAAATCAAACATGTTGCACAATTTTATCATCATTAATGACGACTAGTTCTTACCCTTTAATGGAACTTGTAATGTGTTAGTGATTTGGTTTTGGTTACGCAGAGACCTATTAGTCAATAACACGTTATTTTGGATACACTAATTGCACTAAATAGGCTTTGTAATGTGCTAGTATGTTGGTTTTGGTTGCATAAAGCAAGATTATATTTTAAAAGATCATTTTTGCACTTCACTACATGTCTAGATTAATATATGAAGTATAAATATTTTTACACTATCTTGATTTTCAAGAGAAAGAGTATAAGAATTATGAAAAGGGTTTCTAGCATTAAGTAATTCGAAGCCCCGCCACCACCCACGCTAAATTCATGTTCTTTTAATATATAGACCATAACAGATATTTAACATGGATGGTTTACCATGCATTAATGATGACATCACATACAAAGACGCAGATTTCTATATCATCATTGTCGCATACGGTTTTAGAGTTAAATTTTAGAGTGCTTTTAGTCCATGAAGTTTGCCAACCCTAACTCTTGTAGGCCAAAAGTTTAAAAGTTGCTTTTTTAGTTCATGATCTTTGAATCTCATTGCAATCAGTCCACTTCCCACCACACGGCTAATTAAAATCTTGATCTTTCAATCTTCTTGATAGCAGTGTATTAACAAGTCACATGAGCCAAATTAGTTTTTCGGTAACGGGTTCTCGTGTGAAAAAAAAATCATTACCGACCTGTCTTCGTCCCTATTCCGGTTTAAAATTATCACCTCTTTGACTCCTAACCCCTGACCGGTAATATAAGTAGGAATCTAGGAGATAAAGGATGAATTATGAAACAACTTAATTCATGGGCCGGGGAAACTTAGTAACTGATCAAGGGCCTGAATATTTGTGGTGTCAACATTCATAATTTCATGATACCCAATTGCCCATCGTTAAATTAGCAGAAAGTTTTAAGACTTTAGAGAATTACAGTAGTTAGTTTGAAAGCCCAAATTAGACGATAACCCAAGTAGGCAACTTAAGGAAACAAAACCAACTTTCAAGTATTTCAACAAGAAAACAAAAAAGGGCATTATTCAAACATTTTTAATTCGCTAAGTACAATAAATAGTAAAGATAACTTTGATTCTTTCACAAAGGACGTATGCAATTATATAATAATAACTTCACTTTGAGATTATGTGTTACTAAGTTTGAAAAAAAGCTAAAACCAGTCCATCGTTATCCAAAATCCGACGCGATAATCTTCGTTGTCACGCCTAGATGAAGCTTCCATTCAAATTTCAATGTTTCATTGTCAAGGTAGTTCAATTGACTCGTGCAAACCAAGGGCATAACTGCCATGGTTGAATTTATTTGGTGAATTATTGTTCCCTTTTAAGAGAAAAATATATTCAAATTAGTCCATTTTATATTGACTTACTAGGTTAGTGTCCCGTGTATTACACATGTTAAATAAATAAAATACTAAATATTTAGTAATAAAAAATTATAAATTATAAAACTATGTTTAAAAATAAAATATGATTATAATTGTATATGAATAACTACTTTAAAATTTTTATTTTAAGAAAAATAAACTTATTCTAAAAAAAGTTTGTTGTATTCTATATTTTATAAAACTTTTATTTTTAAAAGTGAGGTTTTTTAAAAAAATAAGTTTTAATTTATTAAATTATATAATTTTTAATATCAAAATAGTATGATTAATATTATTAGTATTCAATAGTATTAATAATAATAAAGAGATATGAGAAAGTTAGTATGATAAAACTTACAATTGTGTCAAGTCTTATTTTAGATTTTATTTGTTATAGATAGATAAATATATAGATAAATAGATAGGATAGAACCTCATTTATTAAACAGATTATAGTTAGTAATAAAACCGAACAGTTATTGTATAATATTTTAATATAAGATATGATTAAAATTATATATACATAATAGTTCAAGAAATAAAACAATTATACTATTTCTTTAACTCTCTTATCTAAATAGTTTCATTTTTAAATATTTGTTTTAAGATTTTTTTAATAAAAAATATATTGTTTATAAAAATCTTGTTTATTAAAAACTCGGGTTTCTAATTATTCTGGTTGTTTTAATAAACTGCTTTTAAAAGGTTTCATATTTTTATATCTTTTTTAAAAAAGAACCGATTTAAAATATTTTATTTCAAAAAGATTTAGTGTTTTAATTTTTATATTATATAAAATATTTGTTTTTTATTTTTTTATTTAATAAAAAGATGTACTTTTTAATTTCCTTAATAAAATTTATTTTTAAAAGCATAGCTTGATTTTAAAAAATATAGATGAGAGAGAGAAATGTATCAATTAATAAAATTGATTATTATTAAGGGTGAGAAATTAGTTTAAGTATTAAATTGCTATAATATACTTTTGGAGTGAAAATAAAATGAAAATGTTTAAAAAAATGACAAGTGTCAAAAAGGTGGTTTAAAAGAATGACAAGTGGCAAAAGAAATCTTGTTTTATTAGATTCTATAGATTAGTTAAGCCTAATAAAGTTATTACTTATTAGTGCTAGATGATTAGTGCCTTGATTGAAGGCTAAAGCCAACACCCTACCTAAGTTAACCTACTCTTGAAATTATGTGACCTTTTCAATGTTAATGTGGGGCTAGCCCACTTGGTAGAGGCTTTGCCTCTTAAAAAGGAGGTCCTGGGTTCAAACCCAGGCATGGTGTAATTTGGAGTAGTTTAGGAGTAGAAATAGAGTAGATTTGTTGTTCAAAAAAAAAAAAAAAAAAAACAAAGTGACCTGTTCAATTTTGTTGAGGTATAATATTTTATTTTTATTTATTTATTTTCAGTTTAATATTCAAATAAAATTTATAAATTGCATGGATCATGTTTGATTTTATCATTTGCGTTAAAGTTTTAATTAAACTATATGAAATAAAAATAATTGTGTTTTAAGTGTAATATCAGTATATCACTGATGTCTTGTGGGCAATTTACAAGCGTTTCGGTTGCCAAAGAAAGCATAGTTATCAAATTGTTTTTATATCTTTGGAATAGAACAAGTCATTTAGTGGAACATCAAAACTTTACAATACGAAATAATAATAAAAAAAATTCACTTTCATTTTTCTTTTAGTTTTGCTACACATTTTTATTTATTTATTTTCAAGAAATGAATCATGATTAGTTCAACATATATTAAAAATCTTCTTTGCAAGTTATTAGACTTTTTAACAAGTTATCCCCCCCTCGTTGTTCTGTCATTTGCTTTGGCACAGTAATTAGTTAAAGTAGTGATATATTAGTTGTTTTCTTAATCACAATTGATGTAGTAAATCACCACTATCTTAGGTAATTTTCTTAAGCACTATATGGATAAATGATTCCCAATTAAGTTTCAAAGTTTTATTTTTCTGATTTATTGTTATTTATGTAGTTAAGAGGAAGTATTGATGTGAGTAGAAATAAATACAAAGGTCACAAGACAATTGTGAAATATTTGTTCTTTTGATGATGTTAAGGAAATTATTAAGCCACTAGCAGTAATCTTGTTTTTTTTTTTTTTTTTTGTTTTCTTTCGTATGACATATTAACGTCACGCCAATTTTTTTTATTTTTCTTGTTTTTCCCCACTTTACATGGTGTCATCTTAGTTTTTTCTCATGTCCTCATCTTCCCCAATTTAGTTTTCAATTTGAAGGGGGAAGGGCCAGTGTATCCCGATATAATTCGAGTTCATCTATGTTTTATTGTAAATTTTTTTTTGAAATAAGTGGTGTCAAATGTTGAACGTTTCAGTTCTTGTTTTAAAGTACGTTTTCAGTTGATTAGCGTTTCGACGTAAATGTTGTTCGCTACTAGTCGGGTCAAATATAATGTCTTTTCATTCGACGATATACTTGGGCACTACTCTACGTTCCGACATAAATTTAGTTTTGAAAACGAGTAGTGGCGATTGGAGTTTATATTATCACGTCACATATGGTGCTGCCGCATGTGCTTATTTTTATGCTCCCTTTTAATTTGGTCTACGTTTCGATGTAAATTTTGTTTGAATTCGTGTCAAATATAATATATTTTTATTCAATAGTATAAATTCAAATTATATTAGGTTGAAAAGGGGAGTCGGGTCGATTGCACTATGTACTTTACCATGCTGCTTTACCTGCGTACGTGTGTGATGAGTATAAATAATAGTTATATATTAAAACCGAAATCCTAATGAATAAAATTTAGTATTTTTTTTAATCCCCCCCCCCCCCCCCTATAGATAGGTTACATTCAAAATCTTTTGATTTTTTAATAATTTTTTTTCTGTAATAACTTTTGTTGGTTAACCTTTTATAGAAATAGAATGTAAGGTTGTTTTTAGTTTTTTTTTTTGTCTACATTTTGATATAAAACATGGTATGTAGCGAGTCCAATTACTGTTGTGATACAGTGAGAGACTGAACCGGTTATGAGCAAAACAATTGTTGTTGGAATTGTTATTATTAGAACTAGCATGTTTCGGTATTCGTTTTTATGATTTTCAGGTAGCCAAGATGAAAACAATCAAATCCACACCGTGGAGCACGGTGAACTGACTTTTGTCTGTTAACTTAAAAAAATGGAGTTGTATCCAAAATCGAGATTTTTTTTTAATTTCACAGCACAAGTTATAGCGATTTCTTTTAACCAAATGTCGGTATTCGCTTTTATGGTATACAATAAGCCTGAACAATAACAACCAAAATCAGGCCAAACAACGCGAGAAAAAATGACAAAACTTCTCCCGAGGTTAGAGAGAAACTACTTTTATGATAATTCATAAATGCATGTGTTTTACTCCCTTTTACCTCTTTATTTGTATGCTCTATTCGTTTGAAAACCTTAATTTCTTTCATGATTAAATGCAGTTGGATGCACCGAGGCAGAAATACAACCTTGTAACATTGTAATATGCTCAGATTTGAGCCAGTGGTTTCCCAGTAATTGGTTTCCTCCTGAAGGGGTTGGGGGTGCGGTCCCGGCTGGGACACAGATAGGTGAGCCCGATTAAGATAACAACTATTCTGCGAATCAGGATCGCACATTTGCCATTTAAAAAAAATATATATGTGTCATTGGAACTTGCATGTTTCCTTACATGTCTAGAGATAAATTGGTTTCACAAGTTGTTTATGTAAATTAAATAAGTATGTATGTGTAGTGGGATGTGTTTAAGATGATCTAAGAATTTGGTCTTTAACTAGGATTGAAACCCCCGCGTGTTGCCGCGTGGATCTTTATGTGACGACATGGAAACCATATTAACACAAAAGAGTAAAAAGTCATCAACATGTTATCTATGTCGAAATGTCATAACTGTTTTGAATATAAAAGTACATCTATGTTATATATCAACCAACGATCATACAAAAAGACGGTTTGGCTAGATATATACATAAATTACGTGATAGACCAACCAACGATTATAAAAAACATATGTATCAACTTTCGTAAAGTAAATTGTAGTTTAATCCAAAAAAGAACTTTTAGAGAATGTTATTTAAACAAACCCATTAAAATTTTATGTTATTTTAGTTGTGTATTATAAAATTTAACTTTAAGATATACTATTTTTGTGAAGGTGAATGTTAAATTTTTGTGTATTATAAAATTTAACTTTAAGATATGCATATGTGAGTAAACTAAGTTGTGCTTATTTATAAATTATTAAATTGAGTAAACTAAGTTGTGCTTATTTATAAATTATTAAATTTAGGTGTTCAAAATAAAATGTTCTAAAGGTTTCCTATAGAAACCGACATGGTGAAATAATATATATATAATTCCTCCTAATTTGTCGAAATGTTGAATTCTCACTCTCAAGCACACGAGTATCTTCCCATTCTAATAAAAAGATAACTAAGTGTGACACGTGTCACCAACACGTTTTTCCTTAACAAAACTTTCCCGCTTCTCTCTCTTATTAGTTACTACATTAATTACTATAATTTTATTTAATTGTTTCTTAAATTAAAAATAGTTTTTTAATGAATTAAGTAAGAAATCTTTTTATTAATGTTCTTTCAAAGATACAAATTTTTTTAAAACTTTCAAACTTTTTAAATACGAAATATTTTAAATTAATATTTTTAAAAAGTAAAAATTTTATATACAAAAATAATTAAAATTGGGAGTTATCGTAAGGAAATATTTGAAAATGATATTATTTTAAAATGGTTTGTTTTGAAATAAAAATATTTAATTTATTTTTGAAAAAACAAAAAAAAGTTTAAAAACAAAAGTTTACAAAGTTAATATCATTGTTTATCACTTATATTTCTTACTCATATGTAATTTTAATTGTATCTTATCTTAAAATATTATTTTATAATTAATAATTTTATTTAATTTAATATTTTATTTATTCAACACGTGTTATACACCGGTTTACTAAAGCTAGTAATGCAATAAATCACTTCTATTTATTTATATCTATAATTGAGTAACTTTGATACGCTATGTTTAGATCATGTTTGTGTTAGGTTTATTTATCTACTTCTTGTGCCCACAATTGTAATATTATATGTTGTCTTCTAAGTTTTGTGCTTAAAAACTTAAATTTTAAACTTGCAATTTTTTTTTCCTAAACACAATAAAATTCATGGATACTACTTTTAAGTGATAGTAATGATGGATTTTTCTAAGTTTCGTGTTTAATTTTTATTTTTTATTATTATTTTTTTATTTTTTTTATTTTTATTATTATTATTATTTTTTTTTGTAGTACTGGGGTTGTAGAAAAATATAGTGAAAATACAGTTTTAATGATATTACATTGTTGTATGTAACTCGATTGGACGGGTATAAAGCTATATTGATACGTGTTATAAGAGTAACTAAAAAGACAGTGATAATCGCAAAGCAATAATCAAGATACAGTTCACTAAGAATTTAAAAGCCGTCTAACACCAATACCTTATAACTCATCATGTGTTATGATTATCCTTCAATTCGATCTTACTTGTACGACATGAAATCGTTTAACAGGTTATAAGATTTAAACCTTTGACTCCAGATTAATAAGCAAATAAAATGTACAACTCTTGACTTCTAAAAATATAAATCACATTGGGATATAACTATTATGTAGGTTGTTACAACATATGTGAATCACAAATTGATTGCTTAAAGTCACAGATATCTTAACTAATTCTGGGTACGATTCATTTGATGTTCGGGACTCTGGTACGCCTTTTGAATGTGCTAATATAATATCACGTCTCTCGTATATAGTATATTGGATTATTAGTTATTTTCGTTCACTGTTATATGATCCCATTATGTCATTACCAATGATTTTGGTAGTTGTAGCAGTAGGAGATCTTATTGATCTTTTATTCCATTTATGTTTATTTATATGGAATTATTATTTATTGTTAACAAAACTACCAGTAATTTGTATAATGCTTAATGTTTGTAGATTAATGTCTAAGAAGGAAAACTGACGACAATGAAGAGGAATCAGTTGGTAATTGGCAGACATGTACATGAAATTGGAGGTTGAGGGGAAGTATTTCATAAGACTTGCTCTAGTTGATGTTGGAGCTAAAACATAAGCATACAAAAGGACTTGTTGAATCAGTATCAGGTTCAAGAAAGTGACATGCTCGTCGCCATAAACTATGAGCATGTCATCACAACGTGTCATCCTGATCTTTCACTAGACATGACCCTTCTGCCCCCTATTAACAAGATAGCTTATTATTATGGTCATATTTTGTTTATTTAAACTTACTTTTTATAGTCTTTTTAATATATTTGGATGTATTATTTCAAATTATATGAAATAGTCAATATTTTTTACTTAAATTTATAAAAAAAATTGCTACCACCGACAGATCGACCAACGCATTAGCTGCGTTGTCGTTAGTAATCTACGAGCAATATCCATCAGTGATGTTGTCATATGTAATCCACCAATAATTTCATTAGCGAGCTGCCATTGGTGGTTCTTTTTAATATCGGTCATGATCTGATGTTATTTACTTACACATGTTTGATTTTTATTGTTACTAGACAACGTAGGATAACTGGCATACGTGAAAATCCTCTTGTAGGTACAAACTAATTATAATGTGGGTACAAACTAATTATCTAATTATAATGTTTTTAAAATGCGGATATATATATATTTTGTATCAAGTATTGAAACGTAGCCAATTGTTGATTAAGGTAAATTAAGGAATCTTAAGTAATGAATTTGAAGTAGTTTAATTATTTGTCTTGATTATACTACAAACATTAATGAGTTTAAAACACAATCTTAAACACCCGCAGTTATTATTATTATTCATAACTCAGGTTATTTAGACAATTCTAAACAAACTTAGTAGAATCGATTTGGTATTATGGTACTAAACCAAGTGTAAACAGCCTTATTTCTTTCTAATCTATAGATTCTAATAAAGCAAGCTTTCTAAAGTCACATGTCATTCTCTTAGCTTATATTTTTGTCACTTGTCATTCTTTTAGACATTATCATCTCATTTTTCACTCCAAAAGGGTATTATAGTAATTTAAACATTAAAACTAATTTCTCTCTCTTATTAAAGATCAATTTTATTAATTGCAATATTTATCTCTCTCATTTAAATCTTTGAAAATCAATGTATCTTTTTAAAGTTAGATTTTATTAAAAAAATAAAAAATCACATTTTTTAATTAAATAGAACTAATAATAAAAAAAATTTATATAATATGAAATTTTCAAAAACACTAAACCTTTTTGAAACAAAATATTTTAAATCCGGCCTTTTTTTAAAAAAATATAAAAAATGTGAACTGTTCTAAAACAATCTTATTAAAACAACCAGAATAAATACAAACCAGAGTTTTTAATAAACAAAATTTTTATATAAAAAATTCTCTTATAAAAGAATCTTAATACGAATGTTTAAAAATAAAACTATTTATATAAGATAATTAAGAAAAAAAATAATTCTTTTATTTTCTTGAACTATTACGCATATAAAATTCATATTTTATATTAAAATATCTTACTGTAAATTTTTGTGTTTATTATTAACTATAATCCGTTTAATAAATAGATTTCTAGCCTATCTATCTATATAAATTTATCTGTCTGTTTTTCTATCAGTCTATCTATAATAAGGAAAAAATAAGATAATACGTGACGTAACAGTAAGTCTCATCATACTAACTTTCTCATTTCTTACTATTATTAAAACTAATATTGAATACTAATAATATTACTCATACCGTTTTCAATTAAAAAATGTATAATTTAATAAACTAAAAATCTATTTATTTTAAATTAAAAAACACTTTTTAAAAACAAAAAAGCAACGAACTTTTTAAAAAAATCATTTTATTTAAAACTAAATATTTACAAACCATAAATTTTTTAATAAACAAAAGTTTAAGAAAAATATATTATTATTTATTTACTCAAAGTATCTATTTATAAGTAATTGTAATCATATTTTATCTTTAAGCATAGTTTTATAGTTCATAAAAATTTTTACTAATTATTTAATAATTTATATATTCAACCTGTATAATATACGGGGTACTAACCTAGTTTATTTATACTCCACTAGCCTAAACACCCGTGTGTTACACGGGTTGAAAAAGTTAAATTTAAGATAAAGTAATTTAAATGCATGGTTCTAATATTATGTAAAAATTTTAGATATGGTATTTAAAGTTTAAAAGTTCGGAATATGATTCTCAATATTCTTTTTTCATCTGTGGTCCCAAGTTTTATTTGTTAATAATTAATAATGTTAAAATTTATGAAATTGATATTTTACCCATGTCGGACCATCAATTTAATTTACTTTTAAAACTATAGTATTATTTTTACTAAGGAAAGCTTTATATTCTTGTTTTTCAAAACTTTATTAATGTTTAATATTTTTATTATTTCATTATTAATATATTTATTATATAATTAAATACATTTTAAATACATGAATAAATTTTTTAAAAATATTTTATAAAATGTTTGCTTTTTAACGTGTTTAAGCCGTCCATTTTGAATTGTTGTTCTTAATACCGTTTGATATTTTAAATATTTTTATAAAAGTATTTGGTTTTCTAAAGTTTTTCTTAAACCATTTATATTTTAAAGCATCCTTAAAACACAACCACTTTTTTAAACATAGTTTTTAGAAACAATTAATTTTCAAATGGCATTTTTAATATTTTTTTAAAAATATATTCAGAAAATAAATAATTACAAAAATTAAATTTTGATGAAACAATTAAATACATATAAAACAATATTAATGTTTATAAATATCTAAAAACTTTTTCATATATAAATCTTTAACCAGATTGATTAAATAACTTCTGAAACTTAAGAAATTAGTTTTTTTATAATATTTCTATGTATTGTAGCTTTCTATAATTAAAAATGTAAAACATTAAGGATATATAGAAAATATGTTTTATAAGATAAATATTAAAAGAATAAGATAACAATTCGATTATTTAAACAATACCTTATCCTCAACTACAATAAACTTAATAGAGTAATTTTCTATCGGATTATTATACATTTCTTGCCTCCATAAACAAATCACGACGTGATATGTTAAGATCCTTTTAAAAAGTTAATTATAATACTGATGATGTCCTGTTGAGCAAGGTAACTTGATGATTTATCAATAATGTATAAACCAGTATACATAAATAAAAAATAAACGAAGTGAAAGTTATGGTAATAAGAGAAAAAAATATTAATATTAAGGTTTATCATTAAAAACTTATTTTTTAATTCCAAGTGTATGTAATCTTGTACTTGAATGCAATACGAAATAAGTTGAAAATAATGATTGTGTGAATAATGGAGAAGTAAGAGAAAATTTTCATACACAATACATGGACTCTTTGATCATAGGAGAAGTTAATTCGTATATTTTTGAAATATTTTTGATAATGAAAGAATAATAAACAGAAAAAATTGTTGTATATATATAATAAAATAATGGTATTATGTTATATAATATAGACAATTATTATACGATATTGTTAAAATATAGAAGATTTTAAAATTTGAAATTAATAATCCAAAATACTCAGATGTATTGTTACCGATATAATTTAAAATTTGTGAGATACATATGCTCCATTTTAACACTCAAATTGTTAGTGTTAAATTTTAACAAATTTAGTTAGTTATTTTTAAATAAAATCTTAGGTTTAATTGCAGATTGAATTTGAAATCTAAAAATCTAAAGTTTTTAAATTTCTTGTTTCAATTATTAAATTTTAAAATCTAATTTTGGAATTTTGTTTAATTAGACATTAAATATTATTTAAGCATTTCTTTGTAAAACCATATGGCTAATAAAATGACACATGGCATTTGTATGTTGTGAAGATGACATATGACAATGCATTAGCTAAAATCTTGCCATGTGGCAAAACCTATTTTCTTTTATTATATACTAGTTAGAAACCCATGTATTACATGGGTAGAAAAAAGTCAACATATTAAAATTATTAGGCTTTAATAATGTATTATATGCTACATGTAATTAGCAATTAATAAAATAACAAACAATGAAAATTTAAGAAATTATAAATAACAAATAATAAAAGCCAAGAATTATAAAAATATATGTTAAAATAAAATATAACTGAAATCTACCAATTTAGCATGTTTTAATAATTTATTAGAATAAGAAGATTTATATTTTGGGTATCTAATTATTTAGTTTACTTAATTAAAAATATTTTCATTTAATAGGAGAGAGAGGCGGGAAACAATAATTTAGACTTAACCAGAAGTTGACACGTATCCATAAAAAACCTTCTTTTATTATATATATAGATTAAGATTATAAAAGCAAATCTATGAAACGTATACACGTGGTTAGTGTCATACATCATTTTAATTATCTAACAGATTATTATTGTTAATAAATGTGTTATAAGCATATTTAATATATTATTAATTGTCAAATGCCGGCCTTAAAGATAAACACACAATCTAGAAAAAATAATACTAGAAGTCTAGAAGAAAGGGTCAAGTAACCAAAGCAAATAAATATTGCATCAAGCTACTTCAACTTGTACACATTACAAGTTCAAACTTTCATTTTCATTGTTTTGAAATTTACAATCACAAATATACTTATTTATTAGTCCAAACCAAACCACACATAAAAAAAAGAAAGTAAGTAAATGTGCTTATAATTTACTTGTGTGCTTATATCTTAGACATAGTCCAAATCAAATAAATAAATGACACGATACCATATTTTGTTATATTAAATTGTTAAAAAATGTTAAATGTATTTTTCCGTCAACTGAGGTATACATAAATATACATGTATGAAATGATGACGCGCAGGAAAAGAAACGATCATTTTAAGTACGAAGATTATTACCGAACTAGTATAGTACCCCGTGCATTACACAGATTGAATAAATAAGATATTAAATAGTTTATAATAAATATTTAAAAATAACAAAATAATATTCTCAGATAAGATATGATTAAATACTTCAAGTAAAATAGTAATAATGTCATCTTAAACTTTCGTTTTATAAAATTGCTTTTTTACATTGTCTTTTTAACATTTTGTTTTCTTAAAATAATTTCATTTTTTAAATTATCCTTATAAAACTAAAAAAATAATTCAAATAGTTTGTAAATTTAAAAAGTTTTTTATCTTAGAAAATTTTTGTATCTTATTATTTTTTAAAGTGTATTTTTTAATTAAAAAATCTGGTTTTTAATTTTTATAATATTTATTTTTTTAATATGAAAATGTTTTAAATAATATGGAAGAGATAGACGGGAAAATTAAGATGAGTAAGGCTAAATCATGACACATGGCAAATTATAAATTTCTTTTATTATATGTATAGATGATACTAGAAAAAAAAAGTTATAAACAACACCAATTGGATTAACAACTAACTACAATTTTCATATCCTTAATTTGTAAGCTCGCTTAGTGTTGGAAATTTTAATACCAACACTTGTAAAAGAGAGTAATTTATTCACGGTATGTCATGTTATATTATCATTTAAGCCATTTAGGTCAAGTCATAAACAGTAATCTAATATTTTATATCGTTAAACGATCAATATGCATTCATGCAAGAGATGCCTCTATATCTTTGCATCGAAAGGAAACGAATATGATTCGTTGGACTTTATTAAAAGAAAGAGAATTAGACAATAAGGTTGAAGTTTTCAAGATCATCCATGTTACTATTAACTTTTAAATGTCAAAATGATAAAACAATTGATTTCAAGTTAGTGGTTGCACCAAAACCCTCTTGTTAGTTTGACTAAATTGCAAAAGTTAATAAAAATAAAATTGTTATACTAATGACTCACTTGTAATAATAACCTAATCACCCTCTTTTAATCCTACTATAAATATACCACCTCTTTTTGCTACAAAAGCCACATTTCCAACACAATGGAGTCTAACCCCTTCTTCAATGTTGTTTTACTTGCTATCCTCTTCACCCTTATTTCAATGACCCACGCAAATCCAGAAAGTCACTACTATGAGTTCAATGTATGTTTCCAAATCTTGTTTAAGGTTTTGTCTTAGGTGGAACTAGAGGTGGTGTGTGGGTTTGTTTGATAGACAAAATTTTCTATCAATATGGCTTTTTAAATTCTTTGCTTTTATACAGCTTGACTCGTGAAACCGTCTCATGTATAATAGTCAAAGCGAGCGTAAAAAGAAATTTACTCTGATCACCCGGTTAAAAAGTCACATATAATGTTCGTCACTATTATCATTCAAACATATACATTTTTCTTTTTAGTGACTGGTTGTGCATTGTTTTTTTAATTATCAAAATTACCTATTTATTCAAAAACGACAATAGGCATTGTAAGAATAAATGTTTTTAAATTCTCGGTTTAACATGAAAATATTGCCGATTAGGGTTTATATATTTTTAAATTTACTAACGGGACTTTTACTAATGAAAGGTTCAAGAACAAACAGTGACACGATTATGCAAATCTCATACGATAATTACTGTCAATGGACAACTTCCGGGGCCGATTATAGAAGTGCGTAACGGAGATGCCGTTACCGTTAAAGTCACAAACAAAGCGCGCTACAATGTGACCATCCATTGGTACTTGGCACATGATTAAATTTTAATTTCTCCCCAAACTTTATAATCTGCTAATTGATATTTTTGGGTGCTTTATGTTCTAGGCATGGACTTAGACAAATGCAAAACCCATGGGCCGATGGACCTGAGTACGTGACTCAGTGTCCAATCATGCCGGGTAGAACGTACACTTACAGATTCGTCATACAAGATCAGGAAGGCACGTTGTGGTGGCATGCTCATAGCCGATGGCTACGAGCCACGGTCTATGGCGCACTCATAATCCATCCTAAGTTGGGCTTTTCATACCCTTTTCCTAAACCAAAAATAGAACTCCCAATCATTTTAGGTATAATTTTATATCAAAAATTTTACCTTTTATACTAGTTTTGTTACTCTCTCACTATATCACTTGATGGTGATCGCTAGGCGAATGGTGGAACCGAGAAATCATTAGTGTCCTACAACAAGCGTTATTCACTGGTGCGGCTCCTAACATTTCAGACGCATTCACCATCAACGGTCAACCTGGTGATCTATACAAATGTTCTCGACAAGGTTTGTGTTTAATCCAACAAAAAAAACAATGCTAGAGGTGTTAAAATGGACAGGCTGCTTAACTCATATTTTTGAAAAATATGTAACCTTTTTATATTTCTTAAGTCGGGTTAGCTAGGTTGATTAATGAGACTTTTATTTGTTTATTATATTATATAAACTAATAAATGAGCCAAAAATGTCACCTATACTCATTTCGTGCCAAATATGTGACAATGTAGGTACCGTAAGATATTCAGTGAACTCTGGTGATACCATTCTACTACGAGTCATCAACGCTGCACTCAATCAACAACTTTTTTTCACTGTCGCGAACCATAAGCTAACCGTGGTTTCGACAGATGCAATCTATACTAAACCATTCACCACTAACGTCATCATGGTCGGACCAGGGCAAACCACCGATGTCCTCCTAACCGCTGATCAAAGCCCAGGCCGATACTACATGGCTGCTCGAGCCTATGCTACCGCTAGAAATGCCCCTTTCGACAACACAACCACCACGGCCATTCTCGAGTACAAATCCTCCACTTCAACACCAATACTACCACCACTTCCCGCCTTTAACGATACCAACACAGTCACTTCCTTCTCAAACCAAATCAAGAGTCCTGGAAAAGTCGATGTCCCAACAAAAGTCGACGAAAACCTGTTTTTCACGATGGGTTTCGGGTTCTTCAACTGTTCGCCGGGACCAAGATGTCAAGGCCCGAATAACACGCGGTTTGGTGCTAGTATGAACAATGTGTCCTTTGTGCTTCCTAGACAAACTTCATTGCTTCAAGCTTACACAAACAATATTCCTAATGTTTACACAACCGATTTTCCTTCAACACCACAGGTGAAATTCGATTACACCGGCAACGTCCCACGAGGACTCTGGCAGCCTATTAGGGGAACAAAACTTTACAAACTGAAGTTTGGTTCTAATGTTCAGATTGTGTTACAAGATACATCCATTTTCTCGACTGAAGATCATCCTGTTCATCTACATGGGTACCATTTTTATGTTGTGGGACAAGGTTTTGGTAACTTTAATCCTTCTCGTGATACTGCAAGCTTTAATCTAATTGACCCACCACAAAGGAACACGATCGATGTCCCCGTTGGTGGGTGGGCCACCATTCGCTTCGTTGCTGATAATCCTGGTAAGTTTAATCATGTCGGATTGGCGATTCATGTCAAAATTTTATGAGAGTCATTCGGAATTTTATCATATATGTAGCACTAAAAGAGTTTTTATGGGGTGCGGTTGACCCTCACCCTTGGGGTATACCCTAGGTTCATCACTATTTTTACGGTGTCATGCTATTAATCGTATAAGAAATTCACACCCTAAAAATTTTAACCTTTAGCGTTTGAAAGTGGAATAAAAATAGTTGTTGCGACGTAAAATCAGTCAAAAACTAATTAGTATATGCATTTTTCTTTTAAAAACCTTCATAAAGTTAATCATCTTAACCGATTTACCGATCAAATCAATATGAAACAAAAAAAATGTATGACCGTTAAAAACAAATTTAGGAGTTGATCATATAACACTTGAGTAGCATTTTTATGATCATTTCAAAGAATGTTAACTTTTGATTTGAAATCTACAACAGGTGTGTGGTTGATGCATTGTCATATAGATACTCATTTGGCTTGGGGTTTCGGAATGGCATTCATTGTTGAAGATGGTGTTGGACCGTCACAGACACTGCTCCCGCCTCCGGTGGATCTACCACGTTGCTAGTTGAGATTCTTGATTTGATCATCTGAATTCAGACACAAAAGTTTAATCGTAAAGGGGCGTATTAGTTTTTGAAGTTGACAAATGTTTATCATTTTGTCATTGTCGAATGTTTTAAGTGTGTTTTATTTCTTTCTGATATTAAAAATTGTAGAAAACTAAACCAAGATTTCACACCAAAGATTAAGAATCAATCAACTCAATATTGAAAGAACATTAACACTCAAAGCTATTCCCATACGATTATGAAACTTATTCTGAGAAGAAGATGAATCAAAGAAATTGACTCTACAAAGTCAAAATGTAACTAACTAAAACCGAAGTATTAACAAACTATTAATACCCCACACTAAGCAACAATCAACCCTCTAAGAATACAACAATGACATAAATGGTCCTTGTACTACATTTCTTACATTCTCCACCTTAGTACAAGACCACAACTACTTTAACCAACATCCAAAAACTTCAAACACTTATCAAATTTAGAACTTGGCACCACCTTGGTTAACATATTCGCAGCATTATCCTCGGTATCAACTCTTTCTACTTTAACCTCTTGAGACTAAATTACCTCTCGAATAAAGTGTAACCGAACATTAATATGCTTTGTTCTCTCATGATGCACTTGGTTCTTTGAAAAACAAACTGCACCTTGATTATCACATAACACAGTTGTATCAACTAAGTTAACTCCCAACTCAGTGACAAACCCTTTCAACCAAAGTGCTTCTTTAACAGCTTCAGTGAGTGCTATATATTCAGCCTCCGTAGTAGATAATGCAACAACATGCTGCAATGTTGCTTTCCAGCTTACCAACCCACCTAGCACTTTGAATGCATATCCAGTAGTAGATCTTCCCTTATCCAGATCCTTAGCAAAATCAGAGTCAACATAACCCAAAACTCTGAATATATCACTAGTGTTATTACCAAAAATGAGGCCCACTTCTCTAGTGCCATTCAAGTAGCGCAATATCCATTTGACAGCTTCCAGTGCAACTTTTCAGGATTAGATAAAAACCGACTGACTATGCTGACTGCATAACTAATATCTGGCCTGGTGCAAACCATCAGATACATTAGACTCCCAACAGCATTTGCATATGGAACTTTCTGCATATATGCTAATTCACTTTCATTTTGAGGAGAATCAAGTGAAGATAGCTTAAAATGCTAAGCCAAAGGGGTCTTAACACACTTGCTATTATCCATTGAGTAATTAGACAACACCTTAGAAAGATAAGACCTTTGAGTCAAGAAAAGTCTTTTATGAATCCTGTCTCTTACAATCTCCATTCCCAAAATCTTTTTGGCACACCCGAGATCTTTCATGTCAAATTCATTTCTCAACAACTGCTTTGTCAAATCAATTTCCCTCTGATCAGTACACCCCAACAACATATCATCTACATACAGCAACAAATAGATGAACTTTCCAGGCTTGAACTCCTTAAAATATACACAACTATCATAGTTGCTTCTATGGAAGTTCTGACTCAACACATAATCATCAAATCGTCTATACCAGCACCTGGGTGACTGCTTCAACCCATAGAGTGATCTTTTCAATAAACAAACCTTTTCTTCACCCCCTACTTCCTCAAACCCAACTGGTTGTTTCATGTAGATAACCTCTTCTAAACTGCCATGTAAAAAAGCAGTCTTGACATCAAGCTGTTCAAGCTCCATGTCTTGAGAAGCAACCATAGACAACATAACTCGAATTGAGGAATGTTTAACCACTGGTGAAAACACTTTAGTGTAATCTACACCAGCTACTTGGGTGAACCCCCAAGCCACTAACCTGGCTTTAAATCTGGGAGGGTCAGAGGGAGTAAGTCCTTCTTTTAGCTTATACAACCACTTACAATCAATTATTCTCTAGTTGTTAGGCATGTTCACTAAAACCCAAGTATCATTCTTATGTAGAGAGTCCATCTCCTCTTTCATAGCCTGCAACCATCTATCTCTGTCTGCAGACCTCATAGCCTCTTGATAGCTCAAAGGTTCCAGTGTGCTTTCCATCTCTGCAGCAGTAAACACAAAAGCTGAGATATCACTGTCAGCTCTGTACCTTGCAGGAACCACAGTCTGCCTTCGAGCTCTATCTCTGGCAAGGCTATAATCAGAGTACCCATGTGACACCTGCTCCCCCTGCTGAGAACTCTCCCCTACTTCTGTTGAGCTTTCAGTATCATGATGAGGCTCCACCTCAACATGAACCCTGTGATCAACATTTTGATTAGTTTTGACAGGTACTTTCCCAAACACATCCTTATAAACCATATCTTCTTGAAATGTGACATCCCTGCTCACTATAACCTTAGGACTCACATCATCTACCCTCCACAATCTATAGCCTTTAACCCCTTCAGGATAACCAAGCATGATGCACTTTTGAGCCCTTGGATCAAGCTTATTCTGTTTCACATGAGCATAAGCAACTGATCCAAATACCTTCAGATGACTGAAATCAGGCTTTGATCCTGTCCAAACCTCCATAGGAGTCTTCAAGTTTATTGCAGATGATGGCGACCTATTGACCAGATAAGCAGCTGTAGACACTGTTTCAGCCCAAAACACCTTGGGCATACCAGAATCTGATAACAAGCACCTAACCTTATTGAGTAAGGTCCTATTCATTCTCTCAGCTAAACCATTTTGCTGAGGGGTTCCAGGTACAGTTAAATGTCTGCTTATGCCATTATCTTTGCAAAACTGATTGAATAAGCCACTGCAGAACTCCATTCCATTATCAGTTCTAAGCTTCTTTACCTTCTTCTCTGATTGAGTCTCAACTAGTTGTTTCCATTCCTTAAACTTGATGAATGCCTCATCCTTATGTCTTAGTATATATACCCATACTCTCCTGGAATGATCATCAATGATTGACAAGAAATACCTAGCTCCACCTAGAGAACTAGTTTGAGCAGGGCCCCACAAATCAGCATGGATATACTCAAGTAGTTCCCTTATGCAGTGAGCTCCTTTGACAAACTTCACTCTAGTTGTTTTACCAAACACACAATGTTCACAGAATCCCACATTGCAGTTTGTCACCTCAACTACAATCTGTTTTTTCTTTAACTCATTTAATCCTTGATCACTTATGTGACCAAATCTCTTATGCCACAACACAGCTGATGTTCTGACATTGTGTTGTGCAATTGCAGCAGAACCAGTCAGTGCCCTCCCATCTAACACATAGATGTTGTTACTTTTTCTTGAACCTGATTGCATAACCAATGCTCCCTTTGACACCTTGGCCTTACTATTTTTCAATGTGACAGTGTAACCTTTGTCTTCAAAGGTTCCAAGAGATATTAAGTTTCTCTTGAGTTCAGGAATGAACCTGACTTGATCCAAGCTTATTTCCATTCCATTATCAAGTTTCAGTGAAATGTTACCTATTCCCTTGATCATACAAGGTCGGTCATCTCCCAATTGCATGTACCCATGTCAGTTATCTTGAGATCAGAGAAGAACTCCTCATTTGGGGTCATATGATATGAGCACCGAGAGTCCATGATCCATTCTTGTGGATAACTCCCCTTTGACACCACAAGTACATCAGCACTATCATAACCATCTGTGCTTCCATCAACATACATGCTGCCTTGTGTCCTTGACTAGCCTGTATCCGTTTGTTTCTTCCTTTTTTCTGGGCAATCCTTCTTGATGTGCTTTTCTGAATTGCAAATGTAACACCTCCGTTTGAATCTTGACTTGGATCTTGATGTTGTTTTGTGCTTTGGAGTCCTGGTCTCGGATCTACCTCTTACAAACAGGCCATCACCAGAGTCTTCTTTTCCATCAGATCTCCTCTTTAATTCTTTCGAATTAACAGCAGCCAACACCTCTTCCATGGACAATGATTCTCTGCCGTACATCAAGGTATCGACAAAATGTTCATACGTTTGAGGCAATGAGGCTAGGAATATAATAGCCTGATCTTCATCCTCCAGAACCACATCAATATTTTCCAAATCAAGGATCAACTTATTGAATTCATCAATGTGATCTTCAATGGACTTACCCGTAACCAGCTGAAAAGTATATAACCGTTTCTTGAGATACAACCTATTTGCAAGCGACTTGGTCATGTATAACCCTTCGAGTTTCGCCCATACACCGGCAGCAGTAGCTTCTTTTGAGACTTCTCTCAATACTCTATCCCCCAAACTGAGGAAGATAGCACTATGGGCTTTCTCTAGGATATCTTTCTTCTCCTTGTCAGAGAGAGTTGCAGGTAGGTTGTTTTCCCCCTTTAGCGCGTCCACCACCCCCTGGTGAACCATTAATGCTCGCATCTTCAATCTCCACAATCCGAAATCATTCTTACCATCGAACTTCTCCATTTCAAATTTGGTTGACACCATCTTTCAATCGAATTGAGATACCACCTGAATCTTTGCAATTTGAGCCGAACGTGGCTCTGATACCAATTGTAGAAAACTAAACCAAGATTCCACACCAAAGATTAAGAATCAATCAACTCAATATTGAAAGAACATTAACACTCAAAGCTATTCCCATACGATTATGAAACTTATTCTGAGAAGAAGATGAATCAAAGAAATTGACTCTACAAAGTCAAAATGTAACTAACTAAAACCGAAGTATTAACAAACTATTAATACCCCATACTAAGCAACAATCAACCCTCTAAGAATACAACAATGACATAAATGGTCCTTGTACTACATTTCTTACAAAAATAGATTGGTTGTAATAGTTTATACTTCTTTTAATCACATGAAAAAGTAAACTCAATATATTGATAAGTATAATCAACTCAAACAAATACTAGGCTCAAGTTTAGCCCACTTGAATACAATGAAGAGTAAAATCAAATAATCGAATTGAAAGAAAAGTATAATCAAATAAGCTACTCTAACGTGAGAATCAGTATCGATATCACACGTAGGAATGATGACTCCCTTTTCCCTAAAAGGCTAGGATTTATGGGCGAAGTGTTTTTACGGTTCTTCGATAAGTTTATTAAGGTGACGCCAAACGTCCAAAATCGATGATACGACATAGTTAACCAAACATTCTAGATTGAATTTTTTTTCCATCCCAAGAGTAACTAATCTTGTATATAACCTTTAATTTTTCTGTCTTTATTTGTTAGAATTACATTATAAGCAAACCAAACTAGTATATCTATACTTTATTATAATACATTGTAGAAGAACGTGATTGTATTTTTACATTAATGTTTAAGATTTTAGGCGATAAAATTGTCTTTTTTTAATTTGACTACCTTAATTATATTTTACATATGTATTAATTATGTAATTATAATTGATGACTCCATAATTTTTAAGTGCCTACAACTTTATTATACCTTGATATTATTTTTAAAAAAATACATCATAAAAACAAACATTTTATTCTATATAACTCCATGTTTTATCCTCCGTTATCGCACAGTCCGCCACGACTAAATGTAAATGGTGCAATGTCTACAATAGTGACGTGTGAAACAAAGTATCCAATGAAAGTGGCCCATCAGCCATAGCTAGGCCCATCCTAACCGGCCCACTCACTAATCGACTATCGGCTATGTACATTACTACATTTGTGCAACAATAGCTACATCTTTTAAGAGGTATATTATGACGTGGTGTTAATTGTATACGGTCTAAGAATAACTCGTGTGGAAGATCCATAGTCTAAAGATAAGTTTTGTTAACGTTTTAATGATATACAATCAATTGAATTTTAATAATACAAATCAGTATCGCAACCTGAACCAAACTATAGGCGAGGTGGGGGCGAAAGTAAATTTTTTAAAGGGCAAACTATATATATATATTTATATAATTATAAACTATCGGGCCGAAAATTATCACTACTGACGAAAAACAAGGGGTCGGTGCCACCCCCCTTCCCCCCACAGCCCGCACTAAACTCCACTCTTGATACAAATCATTACTTGTTTGATAATAATGCATAGTGGTAATTCGACGAATGGCACTCTTAATTTTTATTTTCATTGTCAAACTCAGCTTGCATAATTATCATAGATATTAAATCTTAGCCGTTTAAACTCGATGGTTAATCAATTCTTGAACAATTTTGAGCAGTTACCATCCACTTTCCTTCTTCCCTATTTTTCCTCCCCCCACTTTGTCGGTTGGTAACCTCCACCTACAACCATTCTCCTGGTTGCATAAACAGGTCATGATGTCTCTCTTTCACACTTGAACTTCACAGGCTTACCTTTTCACAACAGATCCTCATAAATTTTATACCTGATTGAAAAGACGGAGGCTTTGTTGATTCTTTATGGTCAGCTTTAGGGCCCGTTTGATTTGCGCTGACCGGGCTGACTGACTGACTGGCTGACTCGGTCAGCCGGTCAGCGTGTTTGATAGTGACGATGGTGTGGTCTGACCGGGTCCGGAAGTTTTGACCCAGACCTTAAATTCCATGATTCTGACCAAGAAAAGGGGCAGCCCCTTCCTTCGCCAACCCTCCGCAATCGGCCTCCCTCCGAGGTCTTCCACCCGTCTGCGACCCCCTCCACGAACCCCCATCTCTCCGGCGGTCTCCCCACAGCGAACCCCCACCGCGCGACCCCCTCCGCGAACCCCCACCGGTGGTCTCTTCCCCTGCCCTCCGCAACCACCTCCGCCAACTGCCGTGCCTTCGGCGCAATCGGCAATGGAGGTTTGAGTGGCACTTGGGTTGCTGGTTTCGGAACCCAGTGCAGAGCCATGGAAGGGTCATGTGATTACATTCAGCAAGTTAGCAGAGTCAGTCAGATATTGAATCAAACAGTCAAGTTTCAGTCAGATGCAGACTCAGTCAGAACTTCTAACTGGGTCAGCTTCTGACTCAGTCAGATTTTACTGAGTCAGCGTTAATCAAACAGCCCCTTAGGAGTGCTATCTCTCGAAGAAAGTTGAATATGTGTGAGTAAATGTGAAAAGAAGTAAAACTATGGGTAATATTGCTATCTTTATATTGTTTGTTGTTCAATCTGCACCTGTCTATCGTTTTTATTTTTTTAAATTTGGGTTTGAACTTTAGTTGAGGTTCACAGTAGATTAATTTTTATATCAAAATCAAATTATTATTTGCAAAATAGAATAATGCACATTAATTGTTGCTTAAAGGCTTTCGAGTTTTGATTGTTATGGTAAATGATTATATCCATACTTGGCTACCGTTACTTCTTGTATTTTGTTTTATCCTTTGTAAAATGCAATCTTAGATACATACACTTTTGGTAAATATGTATAAAGCATGGCTGAACTCTTAGGGTAGATCGATTAGAAGTTTAAACAACCATGTTAGAGCTTTGTAAATTTTAAACCAAAAATCGTTTTATAGCTCTCATAAAAAAATATATTCCGGAATTTGATGTTTACATCATGTCTTTGACATCTCCTAATACTTTGTTCTTCTATCTCTCGTCACAACCCTAGAAGAGAGAGGTTATTTTTATTCATTTAAATTTATAAAATGCATTTAATCACTTTAATCCTTCATGACTGTTCTCATATTTCAATTCTCTATCAAAATCTTCTACTTCTCCTAGGATGCTCCAACGAAAGATCTAATCTACTTCTTGTCCTGGAATACATGCCAATTAAATGGCATCCAAGACAGACTCTTATGAGGTAATTTTATGATAAAAGTTGATTAAAATATATTAAAAATATCTTCATGATGGAGGTCTTATAAGGATTTTGGACTAGAAAAAACTATGACATAATAACACTAAATTCCATGTCAAAGTTCATTAAAATATAAAGTCAAGCAATATTCTCTTTGATCATGATTTACAACCAAAATCGTAGATTTTGGATTGGCAAGGTTTCAACCCGAGAATATAAGTTATACTAGCACCAAGTTTTGCTGGGACACTATAAGTTTGATTAACAATATATTTTCTTTGGTTCCTCATACAGAGTCTAATTAGGTTGCTTTATTTTATGCTTCATGTTTTCAAGGATTATTATATTTGGTTTTGTTGAGCATCAAAAAAGTTTACAAGTTTGGGTGTGCTTATGACTTCAGGAGTATATTTTCTTGAAATAAGACTTCTTGTGCATGAGAAAGCTTTTGGACCATGAGTCACATTTACTCATGATGTTTATATATTTTGAAACTTTTTTTTCTTAGTGTTGATCTTTGCTCCTATAAAACTAAATTTCTTACTTTCTTCATCTTTAATAGCCATGATCACATACAGTTTGGTTGATTGCAAAGTTTTTGAACGTATTTCTGTCTAGAACGAAGGACTACTTGAATGTATTTATCTTCTCTTGATATCTTGCTTTTATATATCAATGAGCTTATATTTAAATAGCCACATATGCATATATGTTATCCCCACCCCCTTCCCATCAAAGAAGTTTGTACTTCATTATCAAAAATAAATAATATGAATACCAAATATGGGTAGGTGTAAGCTGCATGGATAGAAAAGTGGGTCTGTTATGCTTTGAAAAAATGAAAAATAGTTTTGGTGAATAGGAAAATTGTAACTCAGAAAAAGGCATGTGTATAAATTGGGTTCTATTATTTAAGAGACAATTATATATATCTTTTGTAAACCTTGTTAATTTTATATTTATCCAACTCAAAACTAAAATTACATATATCTTTTTTTTAATATAATTTATTGCATATTTACTCAAATTAAAATTTAAATCATATAAGCCTCTCCTTTAATGAAAAAAATATCACATTACTAAATTAACTTTTATAAATAAAAAAAAATAGATTATAGAATGAGTAGTTTATCCTTGATTATTTATTAGTGCTTTTCATCATGAAATTTTTTGTTCTATAATAAATTAAAAGTTTGATATTTGTGTTGTATTTTATTATTATTGCTTCAAAAGCTTGATGAATAAAAATAGACTTAACATAAACGAACAAAATACTTAAAACACAAAAAAGGAAAAAAGAGTTTAAGAAACTAAAAAACTCATTAGCGAAGCATGATTAAGAAAACAAAAGAACCAAAAAAAATGTAAAAAGAAAAAAATTACCTAAAGTTGGGTGCATATGAAATTTTTTTTAAAAAAAATATAGTTTTTGTAAAGACATGGGTAACATAGTCAATCTATATTTTAGTTAAAATAAATAAATCAACATGAGTAAATATTGTTTTCATTTAGGGAGGTGATATACACTGGTTGTGAATTGTGTAAATATGCAATTATTAAAAAAAAGGGTCATATGCAATTTTAATTTCGAATTAAATAAATATGCAATTATAATTTGTTTTATAACGAGATATATGCAATTATCCTTTTTTTAACTAGCTTTTTGCAAATCTTATGGATATCTGTAACATATTTTGATAAACATAGGAAGGAGACCCAGACCAAGGTTTCTATTGGAATGTCAATGCCGGAAGCTGCCCATCATAACGAATAGAGTTTAAGGGTACATATTGCAACTCATATATTTATCTAATTTTTTATATGATTTCTAGCTATAAAATTTTGTTGCAACTAAGTATTTGGTATTCATATGGTGGTGATGGCACTGTGTTTTGCTGGTGATTATATGATATAGAATAAATAGAATTAAAACGATTAATTGCAGCAAAATGAGTAGTTTGAGATGGTGTTCGGATGTCGTCTTTCTTATGTTTGAATCATGATATAAGATAATCTGTTGAATCGAGGACAACTTATATGATTGTGATCTCTTTTAATAATCTCATATTAAATATCAAATGCAGATTGGTCTTGGTATATGATTATGGTCACATCAATCGTTCCAATTTTATGGTAAAATTAATGTTCTTAGATCAAACACAAATTGTTCGATCATACTCCCAACAAGAGACTTCATGTGGAGACATTAAGGATATAAAAAAATCTTATGTTATCATTAATGTTTTCAGAACCGGATCGGACGTCGAACCGGACGCCTTACTGGTTTGGTGGTCGGACCGGTCGGACCGGATTTAAGAACCGGATGACGTCATAATTATATATATACTATATTATATATATAGTTATATATATAATTAAATATAAGTAATTTATATATGTATTTTATAGTTATATATAAAACTTAACTATATGTTTATATCCAACACACTAATTTATGGTTCAACACCCCGTTTTTACCCATTAAAATCAAAAAAATAAAAAAAAAAAACGAAAACCGGTCCGGTTTCCCGGTCCGGCAAGCGGTTCGGGACGAACCGGCCGGTTCGACCAGTCCAAAACGAGTCGCACCGAACCGGACCGGCTAGGTGGCCGATCCCCGGTCGAACCGGTCGGACCGGCCGGTCCGATCCGGTCGTGAAAACACTGGTTATCATGGATATTCCACTGTAGATAGTTTAGGCTGTATGAAATTTGTAGACATTTTTATAGGCTTTGATACATGTATGATAAGTATCATTTTGTTTATGGAGTTGCATGGAAGAAAGAAAGGCTAGCTACACACACATTGTATCATATGCATCAGATTTTATTTCTGTCGTCCGAAATTACTATTGGTTACAAACATTACGATCTTTACTATATATGTTTTGAGTTAGTGCTAACACTGTATGATGCAGATACGAAAACAATCAAATGGCTCAAGAACAATTGATAAACAAAAACGATATATTGAACCAAAGGTTCTAAAAACAATGTTCTTATATTCAAAACTAAATAAAAAAACTCCTAATAAAGTTTACCAAAGCTTATTATTTAAACTCAACCTAACAACTTAAAAGATAATGACAAACTAAAATAAATAAATGAAAAAGATAATTAAAAAAATAAATTCAAATTCAAACTTGTAGATGTTCCTGCATCACAATATATATTTAATTTAAATCCAAAAAGCCTGTCGGAAACCGCAGAAATCCAGTGAAGATTTACCATGTGAATAATGACGAGATTCATCTTGCCAGATTCAAGTTTATGTGAAGGTTTCATGTAAGTTTTGCTTGAATTTTTGAAGAAATACAAGTTTTATGGGTGGTACCCGCTAAACCTGCTGCCACTACCAGTAGGTGCCCCCACAACCCTAAGTTTTGCTTGAATTTTTTTGGATAATTTTTATATTGACAAATGAATCAATGAAAGTTTGGAATAGTCAATGTGTGGGGTACTTATTTGACTGGGATATGAAAGATAAGTACGAGTGTTTTATGGTTATTCAACCACCTTGTTTTAATCTCTCAATTCTCAAACCGACGGTCATGGATTTACTTTCACTGGTTCACCCTCTCTAAATGATGGTAAATGTAACAAAAATAAGTAATACACTTTCCGAATATTAGACATGTGTAGTAGCGTGTGATGGAGGGCGTGACCGCTTACGTGGCATCTCGTTACTAGAGAAAATCACTCCCCTCTAGTTATATCGACTAGGGTATATGGGGCTTAGCGTGAGAGTGATCACGGGGTGATGGGGCTAAAAAGAATTTTTAATTTTTTTATTAACTATCCAATTATATTATGTTGCATCTCCTTCTAATTTTTGTTCACCCTTACTAATCATTACGTGGTGACTACGTGACAATGGTTTTTAATCACCCTCATCGGGGTACTACACACAGCCTATGGCCTCTAAACAAAACCGACAAACACGAATGGGGATGGTTTTTGTTCGATTGTTTTACGTTGAGGGGCAAACGATTAGACATGAAGAACGAACTGGATTTTCTTGTCCATGGTTGTGCGCTATGAAAATGATCGTCTTCGTGTTCGCTCATGTGCGTTCATTGATAGCATAAACGAACAGTTTATGAACGTAAACAAACATAAACGAACATAACTGAATGACTACAATTGAAAATAACTGAACGTATACCACCGAACATGATTAAACATAATGAACAAACATAAAAGAACGTGATTAAACAAAACATCATTTAAAATTAAATTTGAATGTCCAAACATAACAACCATTAATAGTTACTTAAAAAGTAAACAAATACATCAAAAATTAAAGCCTAAAACAAACTACAAAACACCAATTTCAAATCACCAATTCATCATCTTCATGATAAGTTGCGATGCAGTAGTAATGTAGTATCCACGTAGGCAGGAAAAGGATTAGGCAAATGGATTGGGCTGGTAAGTGTAATCATGAGAATATTTTGGGCTTACAACGGGCTATATGAATGAAAAAATAAATTCCTATAATGTTAGTAACAATTACAAATATCAGATATGTTTAAAGAAACATTCAATGAATGTAAAAGAAACGAACATAAACTAAAGAACATAGATGAAGAAGCATGAAAGAATGTAAATAAACGAACATATATAGATGAACGAAAATAAATAAACAAACATGTGTTCTTTTCGTTCAGTAATTAAACGATTTTTTTTTTATTTTTCTCATTTATTAAGTAAAACGAACATGAACGAACTTCCATCCGAATAATTTATGGATGATTTAGTGGACGTTCGGTTTGTACAGAGGTCTATACTATCGTTATGTGATATAAAAAAGGCAAATAGGATTTTAACAATCCAAACTATCGATCGTTAATTTGGTCGGTAACATTCTCAACTTTTACTTTTATTACCAACAACAATTCTAGTAACATAATTATCAAATATATATGTTTGATTTGCACAAAATTTCATTTACAATTATGATTATGAACGATATGAATAAACACACAAGCTAAATTGAGCCTAAAATAAATACAAATGAGCATAAATATTTAATAATTATGTTACTGGGACTGTTGTTGGTATAAAAGTAAAAGTTGATAGTGTTATCGGGCAAAGTAATAATATGAATTATTATCAAACAATTAGTAATAGTTATGATCATTAAAATTCAATTTACCTATAAAAAACTAATGCATGATAAAATAAGTATAGAGTATTATTTAACTATGAAATTTGTAGAAGACACTTTTTAATTCATTGTCACATGATATAGGTCATAATAAATGGTGAAGTGTCAATAATAGTGTAAACGAACCGAGTCAAGAACGCTACTTGTCTTGAGCTCTAGGTACGTTTAGATTGACTTGAACTCAACTCATTTGTTATTTTCTAATTGCTCTATTTATATGCTGAAAAGATTATCTTTACATATTTATAATTTTCTAATAGTATTTATTATAATTTGTTATATCAAATAATTGTTATTATAATCTAATATAAATAATAATATTTCATTTAGTCTTTTGAGCTAATCAAGCTTGTTATATGATGCTCGTTTTGACTCAGAGCTTCAAATAAACTGCTCTCAAATAATTCATGACCGGCTCGATTCATTCGTCCATGTGTTTGTCGAAGTGGTATAAAATTGAGTGACGAGGTGACATTGTTCTTTATAAAGTAAAAAAGTCAAAATTAAATTACTTTTAAATGTGTTGGTTATTGGTGCTCATTGTCATCAACAGGCGACAACACTCCTGTCACCACTATCAACATCTATTTTCAGTTTCTTTAATCAAAATTCAGTTCCTCAAGGGTTTCATTTTTTTTTTAAAATTTCACATCTTCATTTTTACAAATCTATAGGTCTCCGGTCTCCAGTCTCCTTTTTCTTTTTATTTGAGGTATGTCTTTCTTTACGAGTTTGAATTGGTTAAAATAATTTTGTAGGGGTTGTTAATTGAAATTCGGTTTTATGTTTCTTCATTACTGGTTGTGTTCTTGTGATTTTATGGTTAAAGTCAATAAAGTTATGACAATGACAAGTGACAAAAAAATAACTGCTGGTCAGGGACAATTCTAAATTTATGGCTTGGAGGTTGCCTAATCCCCATGTAAAAAGAAAATTATTTGTTATAGGTACAATCAAATCTTAAGACCCAAAGGCTTCTTGAAAAATTTTAAATACACCAATTTTAAAATATTTCATATTTTAAAAAAGGTTTAATGTTTTAAAAAATTCTTATTTTATAAAAATTTATTTTCTAGAAATAACATTAATAAAAAGACATCTTTCTTATTTATTAAAAATTATTTTTAATCCAATAAAGAATTAAATTAATGTTTCTTAATTTATGTAATTATTTAATAGTAGAGATAGACGGTAAAAACAAATTTAAGGGGCTTAGGAATGTGCCAAATGTCCCACCAAGTTACCCTTTTAGTATTATAGTAGCTTTAGTAAACCCGTGTATTACACGAGTTAAATAAATAAAATACTAAATAGAATTGAAATTTATTAAAAATAAAATAATATTTTAATATATGATATGATTGAAATCTTTCTTATTATAAATAGAATAAAAAAATTTATTTTAAAAAAGAACATGTTAAAAAATATCATTTATAAAAGTTTCTTATTATAACTCCTAATTTTAATTACTTTTGTTTATAAAAGTTTTACTTTTTAAAAAACACAAATTTTAAATATTTCATATTTTTAAAAAAGTTTGATGTTTTAAACTATTTTTTATTTTTATAAAAAATTATTTTCTTAGAAATAACATTAGTAGAAAGATCTTTTTCTTAATTTATTAAAAAGTTATTTTAATATAAAAATAAATTAAATAATATTATTAGTAATTAATATGATTATTTAATAAAAGATAGAGACAGAAAAATCTTGATAAGAATGAATATGGTGATAGCATATGTCGTCTCTAGTTATTATTTTATAAGAGTAAAAGGATATAGATTGATTACTCGAATGTTACTAAGCTAGTCATTTGATAACTGGAAGTTGATTAATCATTTGGTAAGTGAATGTTGATTAGTCAAGCTTGTGTATACCTTGATCAATTATGTTAGTCATTTGGTAATTATATGTTGATTATTCCCAATAACCCATATATGAGCATGAGGGGCATTCATCTTCTCGACACCTAGGTTGTGCATACATAATATTATCATTGCTCACACATTCCTTATCATAAAGGAAAAGATTGCATCTAAAAAGGAAATGATTGAAAAATATTTTTTTACCAAATTAATAATTTCTTTTACACCTAAATAGTTAATACCATTATTATGGACCGAAAAATAGCGCTACACCAATAGATCATTGGTGAAAGGAAAAATCAACGGGGAGACTAAAATTTTGATATGATGAAAGAATGAGAGAATAAATCGGAAGAATAAATGGACAGAAAAATCAAAAGTTGATTTTATAACAAGGACACGTGACCATATTAGTTTCTTATCTATTATAATAAATAAGGATTTAAAAGTAACAGTTATAAATAAAATCGAAAATAAGAAAGTAAGATGCATTGAAGAGTCAAATATATAATGAAGAAGACGTGACCTAAACGAAGTGGAGAAGCAAGTCAACATCCATTTTAATTAAAGTCTGTCATAAAAAACAAGAACAATATTATAAAAAAACTTAACATCCTCTCAAGTCATTTAAATCGCACATTTACGACATTTTTATAAAAAAATGAACTTTATGTATATTTTTAATATATTATTAAAAATCTTATATACGGTTTTATAATATTTATATGGTATTAAGGCAATAACCACAATGAATAATAGCATTAAGGTTCTCCAAACTTTTGTCAAGAAATTTGTTTGAGGAAAAACATATTTTGAATTTAATAGTATATAATATCAGAAAACTTGTATTTGCACATCTAGTTTTCATGTAGCAGAGATGTATCAGAGATAGCAATAATTGTCGACTGCCACTAATTATTCTGCCTACACAAGACACGTATCAGTCAAGATCTTATCTTCTTAATTAAAATAGACGTATCAAATGTATGTTAAGCGTACCTATACTAAGTTTTTTAAAAAAATAACTGATTTAATAGAAAACACATGATGCATTTAACACAACCGTTCTATTAAATAAGACCACCCACATCACTCCAAATCAAAAGATGAGACTCTATTTTTCATGCCACACTAGTACATAACTGGTTTTAAATGGCGGTGATATTTGTTTGTTAGGACGGTTTCAAACTGCCTACATATTTTTCATAGACGGCCTCACTCTCTTCGCCTATCATATTTTTCATTCTTACCGGTCTATCATCTATGTAAAAAGTTCCAGTTCGTTTCTCTTCTCACCACAACAGACCTCGCATGTCTCCTCTTTGACATTATCTCTTGGGACTCTACAGTACGGATGGTCTAATATATAAAGCTGGCGCGTACCAGTTTGTTTATTTATTTTACTAAAATCCTTCATTTTATTTGTATTAAATTTCTAAAATTTAACTAGAAGAATAATTTGATTTCCAAAGTTTCTGAAAAAAAAAAATTACATTAGTTACCTTTTCAGTTTTCTATTCTGTAAAAGTGTAAAGTATCATAATTACAAAACGGTTAAAAAGTTATAAGATTTTTTATTATTCAGCATGTTTTAGTCATGTTTAATGTAGATAAATTAAATACTGTCTTTGGGTAACCTATAAAATAGTTTAGTAGTGATATGATAATAATAAATATGAAATTGAATAAGTTAAAGTACGGTCTTATACGCATATTATCATTTTCTTAAAATGTCAAAATATATACTATAAACTATGATAAATAAAAGAATTTTTATGTATTTGAATGTTTTCTTAAATCAATGGCTATGTATCTTACATTTTCATATTTGAAAATTTATATATTACTGAAATTTTCCGGCCTTTGTTGTTTTTTTTTCTGTAGAAAAAATATGCATTTTCCTGCGTGTATATCTGTATATGTATATTGTGTTCTATGTGTATATATATATGAAGATGTTTATGTATATGAACATATATATATGTATATGTATGCATATGTATATCAATGTCTCTATGTGTGAGGAGAGAGATCATACCATGAGGATCTTGAAAAAATGTGCTATGTAAGCTAGAGTGATAAGAATAGCAAGAAGAAGCGGTGAGGCTCAGGATAGATAGCGCCACATAAACATAATTATTTTCATACGGGCGCTATCCCTCCTGAGCTTTACAGATTCTTTCATACTGATTTTTGAACTCTGTATGTGTACCATCATCATGGTCATGGTCATCACCATCAGTCCATCACCATCATGGCATCATTATACATTTGCCATACGTACGGACGTGTGTATCTCCTCTATACATACATAGATATGTGTTTGTATATGCAAATATAGATGAACTATAAGCTCAAAGTGAAAGTAGTTTTCATAGTGATGGGTGGTGAAATCAAAGGGGCCATGGTGAGTATATATATAGTAGGGGAAGAGAGAGATGGGATCGAGGTGAGGGTGTGAAAGGCTAGATTACACACACGTAAAGGTATCCAGCTGGAGATGTAGAATTACTTTTTTATTATAAGATGAAATATGATTATAATTTAGCGAAAATATTAAGTAATGTTAAATATCCAAGATGGAATGAAGATAGAGTTATTATGATGAGTAAGTGTCTCTCCTCTATCATAAAATAAATGAAAAGTTTAAATCCTGCAATCTTAAAGTATTGATTGCTAATAAAAGTAACTAATTGGATGTTTGGCAATATCTAAATGATTAAGTGATAAACCAATAAAAGGTCTGAACCATTAAGTGCTGAACCATTAAGAGTTAGTATATCGTTTAACTATTCAAAGTCAAATGTCTGACCAATTCAGATAAGAGTTCTTAACCATTTAGTATTAGACCTCTTAACCATTCAGCATTAGTATAATGCTTAACCATTCAGAGGCAAATGTCTGAACCATTCAGATATTTGCTCGCGAAACAAACAGTCTGAACCATTAATTGCTGAATCATTCAGGCATCTGAACTATTAAGATACTGATTAAGAGGCTGCCAAACAACCCCTAAGAGTTTATTAGAAACTTTGGAGGGGAGGTCCTGGGTTCAACCCAGACATGATGTAATATGAAATACTTTAGAGTAGGAATAGTATAGATTTGTCATTCAAAAAAACTATTTTAAAAAATAAAAAATAAAACTAAATCGGCACCAAAAGGCATGTTGCCCTCTAATTATATAAGCAGTTAAAATAATATAGATTAAGGCGTAAGTTTAATGGTTGTGTGAGTTCATTGCTAAAAAAAGAATTAATCTGGTATAATTACATAAAATTATTTATTTTTTATGTTTAAACAAGAACATATGTTTTATAAATTATAAAAAAATAATGAAATATCTTTATTTGTTGGATTATTGTATATTAATAATTTCAACTTTTATTTATTAGTCGGGATTAATCACAACTCAGTAAATGTTTATAGATACTTCAAACTTTGAGCTTATTTTCGTGCAACAATCATTTACTAACTGAGAGTTAACCTCCTTTAATTCTTTTGATGAAATTAGATCAACTTTAAGCCATTTTTCTACTCTACCGCCCCTAGCCTCCATCAAGGTCGTGTCCTGTTGTCTAGTCTTCATCTGAAATCTACCTCCAACGAGTCAAGTGGTTCAGACTAGGATTTGGAGATTGACGGGTTTCAAGGTGTAGAAGCTTCAGATCGATAGAACCAATGGTATATTTCAACTTTCTGCTTAGTGTTTTGGCAAAATAAGTAGACTACGTTATCAAAAAACTAACAAGGTTAACTCTCAGTTAGTAAGAGATCGTTGGAGAAAAATAAGCTTAAAATTGAGAATGTGTGTAAACATTTCCTGGGTTGAAAATTAATCTCGGTCAATAAATAAAATTGAGATTATAAAAAATAACCCTTATTTGTTAACTGTAAAAAGATAAACTATATCTTTATTTATCAATAAAAAGTAAAAATATATAACCATCACTCAACTATATTATTGCAATAAGTCAATAACTGATTAAAAGATAAAAGTATATTGTTGTTTTAAGTAGTTTTTAAAGTGCTTTGAAAGCAATTGCTATTTTATTTAACTTTTTTTTTATTCTTCTACAACTCGATTTAGAATGCACAAAAATAGTCTTGTAATAAATATATATAATTATATGAGACCCAAACATTACAGGGTATCTGCTCTATATTTTTACGAAGTATCCAAATTTACGCTCGAATATCAACCACTCGTTTCCACGTAAAATTAAATAAATACAAAAATACAAAAGATGAGATATTAAATTATTAACCAATGTAATCGTTTGACCAAAAGACAAAAAGAGACCGAAAATATATGATTTTGTGTTCGAATGCTTACAAAGAAGAGAGCCAGTTTTAGAGGATTTATCGTCGTAAAATTACAAAATATCCCTAAAATTGGAATTCATATACTCCAATGACTATGATTTATATATTAAGAAATAAGAATAAGAATTAGCATCTTCAATGTTTAATTAGTCTTTTATTTTTAGTTTTTCTATTTATTCATAATTAGAGATGTTTACACAAGAGGTCGAGTTTAATCATATTAAAAGCATCTATCTAGAGATAGTTCTAGGTAAGATGTTTGTCTACTTGATTGAAAAAAAAAAAAAAAAAAAAAAAATTCCACATGTTAATTTACCTTAATATTAATTTGTGAGAGAATGAACATGTATTTTATGTGTATCGCTTGAAGCCCGTGATACGATGGTCACTTGCAGCACCGCCTCTTCATCTAGTCTTTTAAATTGGTTTCTCCTTCTCATACCTCGTCGGCTGGTGGTTGTCCGACGTTACCATCGGCGATGGCGTGTCCACCCCCTCTGTTGTTGTTCGCCCCCGATGTGCGTTCCTTGCTTGCGATTGTTGCTCATCGACTGGTGCGCCGTCTATGTCTTCCCTTTTGTCAGTGTTATTTTCCAGCATTGTCGCCGCTTGCTGTGGGTTGCACCCGGCTTCATGGTGGCGATGCTGATTATGGCTGTTGGGTCTGATTTTGTCATTGTTTGTGACGGTGGTGCCTAGTGGTGGAGCACGTGGCGGTCCTTTTCCTCTAATGGTGGACAGCAGTGGGGGTGCGACTGTTAATCTTGCGTTATCACCGTTGTCTCTTCTCGATACCCTGTTAAGGTTTTGAGATGTACACTCGACGATGGGGGTGCTTTTCTCGGTTCGTTGCTCTTTGAATTTGGCCTCATGGTGTCCAGTGGTGGTCTTCCCCCCGTCACGGTGGTTGTCACCATCACAGCTTTGATCTCTGCCATTTGGGGTCCCCGGATCTACCTCTCATCTATGGAAGCGGTCATCGTCGTCCACCCAGTCGCCACCCGACGTTGGTTTATTTATCACGACGATAGTAATGTTATAGGGGTGTTTATGTTCTCTATTGTATTGAGGTATCAATGATGATGGGTTCTGCCTCATTTGAGATTTTGCTATACGATCAAGCTTGCATGTTGTATGGTGCTCGTTCAATTGTTGTATGGTGTTGGTTCAACTTTATTTCTATGGTCGATGATGATGAATTATTGTTAATCAGATACTACAAATGGGTTATGATTGAGATGCAAAACCGACGTTGGCTGCCATGGCTTGGCAACCTTTTTTTTGGTATGCAATCACAACTGACCGTTCTTAATTTATGCTAAACTCTTATTATTATAGTTATATTGTTTAGTAAGATTATATCATGGTTATTATGTTTTTGGTTGTCTTTAAAGGACTTAAATGCCACCCATTCTGTTCTGCGCATTGATATGAAACATTGTTTATGGCTATGATGGTATATCTAGCCTTGGTTAACCCTGCCATCCATAGGCGCAAAACGCGTGTACGGATTTAACTAGTTGCAATTAACATATGAAGAGGTATTTGAAACATTTTGCTTGCATCTCAAATTTCATCTCAACTCTTAGTATTACTTTTTCATTTGTACATAGTAGTTTTGAAGAAAATCCGTCAATTGATTATATATAAATTTAATTTGTCAGTGAAATTAAGATTTTTAAATTTATTCCAGTAAATAAAATAAGGTCATTTAGTTTCTTTAGACCAATAAGATATTTTTGTAAGTGTGCGAAAGGGTTTTAAAGATAAAAGAGACACCATCTTTCTTACCCTCTACCACCCTAGCTATCATCGAATGATTTAATGTCATGTCATTTAAACCCAAAACTAACCTAAAAATTACCGCACCATCTTTCTTACTCTAAACTACCCCCTAGCATTTTATGGGAATGGAAGAAAGCAAAGAAACAATAACTTTCTCATCTTTATTCATGAATTGTGAACCTAAAATCAAACCCGATCGCCAAAGCCACTTGACTTAAAACGATGTTACCGATTTACCTAATCTCATCTGGGGCGAATGTTGTTGAACGCCCCAACCACCCTGATGGATTAAAATATATCCTAGTTACTCAGATCGGGTTGTAAGTCATCATTAAGCCTTATATAGGTCACATGTGTTGTAAAATGAGTATATTAGATGGTAATAAATCATGTTACTTCTTAGCTACCGGCAAACACATGCTCTTTACTCTACACTCCTTACTATACACCTATTATACTTTAAAAATCATCCTAACTAAACTATATAAGATTTAAACCAACAACCTTTATTTGAGAGCATCATTTTACCTTCTGTGTATCTGAACACATGTTGATTCTTAACTATTAACTAGTTATATTCGGATGTAAGTAGCCAAATATGCTTCCTGATAGTTATAAGAAGTCGAAAGTGGGTTAGAAATTACATATATGAACTACATCATATTTACAAAGACAACGCAATAACAAAAAAAAACTTTCAAATATATACAATATTAGTTTTAGTAAACTCGTGTACTATAAGTTTTTTAAAAAAAATTACACATTTTGTTTCAAAACAAACCATATTATAATAATATCATTTTTTTAAATTCTTATTATAACTCTCAATTTTAATATTTTTGGTATGTAAAAAATTTATTTTCTAAAAACACTAATTTTAAAATATTACTTATTTTTAAAAAAGTTTGATGTTTTAGAATAAAATTTTATTTTATAAAAATTTATTTTTTTAGAAATAATATTAAGAAAAAGATCTATTTATGAATTTATTAAAAAACTATTTTTGGTTTAAAAAGAGTTAAATAATGTTATTAGTAATTAATTATTTAATAGGAAAGAAAGATGAAAAAATTTTAATAAGTATAAATATGATGCTGCCACATGATATCATAGTTACTATTTTATTAAAATAAAAAAATTTATGATATCTTCAGTATGATAGTTAAATTATATGTTCCCAACAAGAAATATACAAAGCAAATGATTAGAGTAGAACAGGGTACTTTGGTGGCATACACTAAGTGTTTCAAGGTTACAACTTCCATTGATAATCACTAAGAACTACATTGTTGTTTGCGTAATAAGCAAATAACTTGGTTATTTACTTATCTTGCGTTGCGATAGACATAGCGATTCTCCATTTGAATTTATTATATGTAAACCTTTAAACCTAATCGATGAAAAGAAAATAAAATATTAAGGCTTGTGGTATCGCTAAAGGCTTATATTTGCAAAATCATTGAAGGCTAAAACAATGATTCTAATAATATTGCTTTATCTCATCACCTATTGATAGTATTATATGTGTGTTCATCATCACAACCCTTAGCACATAACATCAAACAAAAGCAACCCTTACACACCAAAAAAATCGAATCCAAAATCAGATGAAAGCAAGGTCATCATCACATCCCTAAACACCCAAAAGAGTTAGGTTCATATGACAACATGGTCATCCTAATCACCACATAACACCAAAATTAAATTATTAATAATATACTTGAATAACAAAGAATACAACTCATAATAAAGGATCAGATGAACATACTTTTGTCGTCATCGATTCAACACACAAAGACAATACAAGTACTCATCATTTCTTATTCATAAAAAAAGAATATGGGTAAAGTCCTTAAAAGCATAAAAAAAAAAAATTAAAGTAGCACAGATGAGGGTGAGAAGGACAGACGATGTATCCACAACCTGAGGCGCTTCAACAGCCACCAGAGCAAAGGATGACATTCCTAGACAAAATAGCCGCCAGCTACGCTAGTAATGCCACTATCAATGCAACCAAGATCGTAGTAAATGACGACCAAACCCTAGATCAAACCGATATTGATGCAACCAAGGTCGTACATAAGTGGAGGCCAAACCCAAAATGTTTATACAAAAAAGTCAAAGAAAAGAATATTTGACCAACATCGAAAAGACCATGGTTGCAGCATAAATAGAAGAGGGGAGAACACACCACCACTGTCGCAAGCAAAGGAGGCAGTAAATGGCCACTGATCAACCAAAAGGTCGTTGTGAGTGATGGTGATACAACACCCCTTCTTCCTTCTCTTTCTACGAAACTAAAGAAATAAGGATAACTCCCAAATAAAAAAGCAAATGTGTGGTTAAAGAAAGTGGCCAAACTACAAACACCCAAAACTCAACTATCCTTCATCATTCCTTGTTGATATATAGTAGTATAATTGAAATAACAAGCTTAATCATCATGCAAACCATAATTGCAAACGAAAAACTAACTATAACCTAACAACTTTGAGCACATCAATTACGAATTTTGAACTATCGTAATATCTTTCTCACACACTCTCACGTGCTATTTTATTTTCTTTTAGCTTATGAGTGTTTTGACTGGAGACTTTTCTTTTAAACGCATATCTTTTTGATATGAATAAGATTGATATTTGTACATAGATTCTTTATACTTTTGATTTCTTTGAATTTTTGATTTTCCGTAGTTTTGTATTTACTTTGATGTTTTGTCGTTCGAAGTATAGGGTTAGGTTTTTTTTTAGAACTTCATTTATTTTCAAAACTAATAGAACCAATATTAACCATTGATTGTTTTAATTAATGGTTATGATAAAGAATGTTAAAAGTATAAATTTATATGTAATTAAATGAGATTAAATTAGGTAAAAGTGCACATTAGTAAAAACACACTATTTTTTCTTTCTCTCCGATTAATTGACTAATCAATTAATTTTTTTCTATCTCTTATTTCTTTTTACAAATTTAAACGTATATATACAACATAACCAATTCAAAAGTTGCATAAATATATATGTAATTACATGAATTTGATAACATGAAATTCCACCGATTACGTATTATAAATAACGACGAAACGAAAGAATCTTATTTTAATGAATAATCTTAGCATTATGATGATGCATAACACTACATGCTTGAAAGTTCGTTTCATTGTCTTATTATATTCTATAAATGTAATTTTTAGCAACACCAACAACATAAACTCTTTCATTAATAGGAAATCTATCAATATTATTGACCAACTTATGCAACATTAGTCAAGTTGCCAACAAACTCGTTTTATATATGTAAATTAATTACGTAAATTAATAATCAATATAAGTATAATTTAAACTAAATATTTTCATATGTGTAAATGTTTATTACATATGTTTAACATTGTTTTACATGTGTAATTTAACTATTTCATATGTTTAATTTGTAATAGTTCATTTATACATATGTAAAACAAAGCAACTCTTTACACATGTGAAAAAGGTAATAAATTTCTAGGCTCAAGATTATACCTTGTACATTAACGTTGATATTGAAATATGAATCATGCATTACCTTGAAGATGAAATAGAGTGAAAATTAAAGTCGATAGAAGTTTTGTAAAAAATATCACATTACCTTGAATAATATTTTTATTAAAAATCGGAAAACAAATTATTCAATTGATTTGTGATCTTCAATTAAGACTAAAGATCAAAATTGGCTGGAATTTTAGAAATACTTGGTTGGTTAGAATTCGTAGTCTTCATTTTCAACATATGGACTCACATGACTATAAGTTAAAAATAGCTGCAAACAAAATCATTATAATTTTCTAATAAAAAGAAGATATATTAGACAGTTACAAAACATTAAAATATTAACTTACATTCTTATCCTTTAATTATTATTATTACTAAATAGAAAATAAAGTATATTAATATTAATATAATGGTTGATATTAGTTATCGCAGTTCTTGCGATCTTTACAAGTTCTAAAAAGATTATTCTTGCGATCTTTCCGTAGTTTTGTATTTACTTTGATGTTTGTTGCTGGAAGTATATAATGCTTATCTTTTATCTTGATATGAATAATACTTATTAAACTTTATAAAAATACATTTTCGTTTATCTTCGTAATCTTTCTTATGAGGTTTAACTCTTCTTAGCTTAGAATGATAGCTTGACTGCTAGAGTATTAAACTTTTGGATAATATATTAACTGTAAATACAATAAATGTACGTTTACGCTAACTAAAACATTATCATCATTCCGCCGTCTGTTATAAATTCCGATGACTAAAATGGTCTTAGTGAAAAAAATTACAATGATCATACATGTTCAGGTTTAATAAAAACTTGATATTTCTTTTCGACAATTTTTTATATTGATCAACACACAACACACAATCAATATAATTCTAAGTATGATTTTCTCATAATCTTATATGCGTTTATTTTCACAACAATTCATTATTACACTTATTCAAACATGGACTAAAAAACTAAAGCTTCACATCAACGATAATGCCACACATGTGCAAGAGCTTAATTTGATAACTTAATGTTAACCATTAACAACACAAATGGTTTTTCCTTCACATGTGAACTAGTAAATATTCGCCGACGAGTTTAAATGTTTACCCACCCCTGTCACTTTCATGCGATAAAGCTAATTACATAATAACTAGACAACTTCATATGTATGTTTAGTCTACCTAGTGGACTAGTGGGGTGTCTTCTTCAAAATATTTTGTTTGATTTATATCAAATGTGTCACATTAGCTTTTGAAATAATAGTAAAAGAAATACTTTACTCAATAACCAAGTAGAAAAAATAATAATATATAAGAGACTTTTGGAGGAGTAAAAAGGTCAAAATTGGTAATCACAAAAGTCAAAACCTTGGTTCATGGTTTTGTCCTTCAACACCCGAACATCGCATTTGTGCACGTACTTTAAAAGCTCTCCTTTTCGTATAAGCAATGATATCTGCGATGAATTCCACCATAGTCGGCACCAATTTCAAGTTATTTTAAATAACTTCTATTAATAAACCCGCATTTTATTTTTTTTTTTATTTTTATTTTTACCAACAAAAGGAACTTTATTAAGAATCATAACAAAACCCCAGCAAGGAACTGAGGGGCAATACACCACCACCAAACTATAAGCAGAAAACAGAACAAAACAGAGCACCAACAGCAAATAAGACTAGATTATATAACATCGAGAGTTCTCCATTCATTCCAATCAAAAGACAGACTCTTAACTCTATACTTCAGCCACATGAAAATCATCTCTTTTATATCGTCAATGATCCTTCTAAGCGACAGACCAGCCCCGTTAAAGACCTCCATAACTTTTTAAATTACAGGTTGAGGAATATAAATATGTTATAAACGTTGTGAATAAGATATTATAAACCTCCATAACTTTTTAAATTACACGTTATTGGTACGAGTCTCACTTAATACAATATGGTTTAAGTGGTACAAGAGTTTTACCACAACGGTCTTTTGGGTGGTGGTCTCCCCTGTAATGATGGGCGGGCCGGGTTATCAACGTTGTCTGTGTTCGCATGTGTGGGTGACCTTTTGTAATTGGGTTTACCCTGATGACCCGTCTTATAGTATTCTTTCGCCGTTCAAAAAAACATTCTGAATAAGATGTTATTTTTTTCCTTTTAACCAAAATTGTGATTTAATGGGTATGTGAATTTTATTGTGAGAAACACGACTTGAATATAGTGTAAAATTTGTGGATTTTAGATGTTTTTAGGTTAGTCTCAGGTGAACTGCAAACACGTTTAGCTAAACGAGTAGGTCTTTGTTGAAAAATTAACGACTAAAATGTTGGGTATTTTATGTTAAAATTTAGAAACAAGTCCAATACTTTACATGTTGAGCAATTGTTTTATAGACACTTGCGGTTTGTGATGTAGATTTGTAATTTTAGACTAATAATATATAAAAAAAATACGGATTAGACAGATTATATTCATATCAACCCACAAAAACAAAAGTCGTATTAAAATTCATATTAAGTTTAAAACAACTTTTAAGGTTCATGACGCGATCTAATTGATATGTAAAGTATTATGATTATATTTATCCAACCTCTTAACCCGCAAATATTCTTTGTATGGGTGATTAAAAAACTATGTGAAGATGTTTGTAATATTTTATAATAGGAGCTTTCAAGGATAGCGAAAAGGTATACCACTTGAGATGTATGAAAACATAACAAATACATTACACTTTCATAATAAATAAAGTAATAATCAATGTTTTTAAATTTAATAACTTCCTACCAATAGTTATGATAGTTCATTAATTGCATAATAAAGCGAGTGTTATCGGACTATTAAACTAGCATGCGACACTCTCGTCCAACAACAACGCAGGAGACAGTAAGCTCACAATTTCAAGTCAAGCCAATGTGTGAGGTTTGAACTACCATTCCTGTCCACATGCGCATTATACTCGTCTTGCATTTCCTGATCAACACCATGAGTTGGCCATCCAAAGTGTCTACCCGAGGAGAATAGAACCGGTCTCCTTTGAAGAAGTCAAACATTCTACCACTTGGCCACCGTGAATTGGTTGTTCAATTGACTAATAGGTTATTACCGCCTTAAAATTGTTCTATTTAGAAACCACAGAGGCAAGCAGCACTAGGTCCATTTTTTTTGTGCTCTGGTTTTCATCTAATTTGCTTAAAATCAGTCAGTTTATTTGTGTCGTGTTTATTAGCTCTTAATAAAAAGAAAATTGGTTGTTTGTGATTTCACTAATTAAATCAGTTGTTCCTATTTATATTCCAAATCTGTCAAATGTCTTAAAAAAAAATAATGTGCATATTCTTCATGCAACAAAACGAAAAGAATTATAAATTCTCTTCGTGTCATAATAATTTTTTTGTCTTTCTATATTGATTTGTCTTATAATTCATTACAAACTAGTTAATCACCTCTCATTTACCTCGATCGTTGTACCAAAATAATCACATATTCTCTAAGCACGCATACATTTTATAAGGTAAATTAGCATTTAGATATCACATAACACGAAATTTACGTATTTTACCAAAACTGCTTCTTTTACCTAGTAAACATTGATTTTGAGACCGAATAATATTTTTATAACCTTTATCTAACAATCTTGTTAATGTACATTTAGCAAAACTAACATACGATTGGTTTTTTTTTTATCTAATAAATTTTCAATCAAATTGTTTGTAAAAAGTTTTCAATAACCTTTTCTCTATAATCGATTGTGGTGTCCTACAAACAAACGAAATATATGAATCCCAAACGATCAATCGGCTAAAAACAAATTTCACTCATTCCCTTCTATTATATGATATTTGGTTAGAAACTCTTAACTAAAACATCATAGTCTTGTATAGTACGTGTCCAAAACTTTACCTATATTTTACAAGTATAAAAGCAACAAATTACAAGTAGAATCAAATATAAGAATAATTTTTGTGACATATCTTAAAACTTTAGAATTAAAAAGCAACAAATTACAAGTAGAATCAACTATATCAATTAATTTTTGTGACATTATGATAGAACTTTTTTAAAATGAAATATAATACTATTTTATTTTCACGTAAAAGTTAAAAAGGTAAAGCGAGAATTTAGTAGCATTGCAGTGCTACTAAATGCCTTCATATTGACAGTCGGTATAATTAAACCAAAGCCTGAAAAGGAATTCATTGACCATGATGTCAATTCATCAATGCCTTCCAATAAAATCTATCCTCATTTTATTTCGTCTTCTATATTATAATTAATTATTCGAAATTACTGACTATGAGTAATTGTTCTTGTCGTATGGCTATGGTCATAATTCATAAACACGAATTTATTGATTGGTCGCAGTCCAAACTTACTTTTGAGGGTATATGTGTAATTTCCGTTCATTGTGGTATGTCGTATTTGGATATTTACTTTTGAGGGTATAAATGTGATTTATTTTTCTGGTAAAGCGGTATGCTTCACAACTAATATTTATCAAAATAAACACGTTTATATGGATTAAGAATCGATCAGGTTCAAAAATATTTATTCAAATAAACACGTTCATATGGATTAAGAATCGATCAGGTTTAAGAAAGTTGGACTGGTCACACTGGGACTGGGACAGTACGGAGTTGAAATTTGATAATATGTAATATGTTTAGTATTGTCTTGGTATGGGATTCTTTTGACAATGAAAGTGGAAAATTAAAAATATTTGTTAAATTGATAGTATTGTATCGACTAACAACTCATAGTTTTAATCTTTATCTCATTTGTCTAGTTTTAGTTTGCTATAGAAAGATTCCAATTAGTTTGTTGCATTAATTCGAGTGTTGATCGTCTAGTTGAACTGAGAAAATTATGGGTTGAATTGTTGACTACAATTTTGTAAAACCACAAAACAAATCTGTTTGGTTGGTTGGACCGGGAAAGAGGATTGTTTTGATGGTTTGACATGTTTATTTTTATTTAAATTTTAAACTACTAGGTCGTATTAAATATTTAAACATAATAAAAGTGATTCATTAATATTATACACATATGTAATTGTATATTCAAGATAAAATAAAAAAATTTATTAAGTACAAGACCGATTCCAAGTTCTATGTTGTGAACCAAACCGTAAAACCCGGGTTTTAAATCTATAAGCTAAGTTGAATATAGGCAAATTGGATTTTAATAATCCAAACTATTACATATTGGCCGATAATAATCCATACCATCAATTTGGCCGTTAACACTCCCAACTTTCATTTTTATTACCAACAACAGTCCCAGTGACATAATTTTCATTTTTTTACGTTCTATTTGGACTCGATTCGGTTCGCAACAATAATTATGAACAAAATGAAGAAACATACAAGCTAAATTGACAATAAAATGGATACAAATCGAGCGTAAAATTTTGAAAATTATGCCACTTGGAGCATTGTTGATTATAAATGTAAAAGTTTGAAGTGTTACTAGTCAAATTAATAGTTTGGATTATTATAAGCCAATAGATAATAGTTTAGATTATTAAAATTCAATTTGCCTTGAATATATACAAAAAAATCATTTTACTTTGATAAGTAGTCTGATTGGTATTAATGGTTTGTAAACTAGTTTTTTTTTAACGACAAATATATTCTACTACTACTGTTTCATTACATCAAATCATACCTACGTTTGAACCCAGGACCTTTTTTTTAAAAGAAAAAGTCTTTATCAAATAGTCTAACCTCACATTGGCTAGTTACATGACGTGTTCTCATGATATACAATAATTGGTTGAGGTGGTCCGGATTACGAGCATCTAACTTCTTAGCCAGAAAAAAGGCATGTATGTACCACTGGTGTATTATTGTACGGGTGCTTTGACATCATTAAACTGTGAAGATCTAAAAAGATATGTATGTTTCATTTCAAATCATAGTGGTAAGTAAAAGATTTAAAATACATGCATTTATCACGAAGAAAAAATATATAGCTTAAAAACATGATCATGGTTTGGCCTACTTTATGTAGTCAACATACACTATAACTACCACGATGTTGACGTTTGATTTGTAATTTTTAGGTCACAAATATTACTACGATTAGAAAGATATACATTTGTTTTGATAAGCAAGCTTTAGAAAAAATGTTTGATTAATAATTAAGTAAAAGTGATAAAACTTGTTAGTATTTGAGAATATTCCTAAAATGTTCCTTTCCTTTCAAATTTTTTTCAAAATGTCAATATCAAAATGTTTCATCCAGACAAGACGCCAACTTGTATAACGATATATGCGGGCGCCTACATAGCAGGCCACTTAAAAATCATACACGTGTCTTATAATAAAAAATCATTTTTTAAAACATAACGCGGACGACCGCATCCACACGTACAATTTTGAGTGATCGGGTGCCCGCGCCTTTGTTTAAAGGCGCTAACGCCCTGTTGGATAAGACAATTTTAAAAGAAATTCTTGGATGAGACGTTTTGAAGAAAGTATAGAGGAAAAAGAACAATTTGAGAATTTTCTTTTAGTATTTTATACACGTGGTAACAATGATTCATTAATTATTATGTTTGTTTGATAAATTTATTGAAGTATAAATACTACAATACAATAGTAAAATGAACACTTAAACATTGTGACTTGAATGGGTCTAAATAAACAAATACTACTAGTGATAGAGACTAGATTCATTTTAAACTATTTTAATATTCTAGAAAAATACTATTATATTAATATAATAATATAAAAATTATTTTATTAATTGATATTATTCCAGAATTTATTAATTAATTTTTAGAAGTTTTAAAAATTATAATTTCATATTATTTATTCTTACAAGTAATAAAATTTTATAAAAATCCATAAAAAGGATTTTTATACAAATACAATTTGTTTAAATATTTAAGTATTAATGTTTTCCAAATTTATTTAATCAATTAATTATTAAATTAATTATTTTTCACACTTTAATACTTAAATTTTACTTTTTTAACCATCATAAATAAAATATTTCAGATATCTTATTCAAATGAAATTTAATTATTTTATTTTATTAATTATAATTATTATTTAAAATTCAAATCTTATAATTTAATCAATCTATTTTATTTTATCATGTATACAACAAAATCAATTATATTATTCTAAACTATTTGTTAAACCTCAAATCCCAAACTGAAACATTAGTTTTTCAAATCTATATTTAGACTTTAAACATGTTATTATTTTATAAGACACCATATTATTATTGAAATCACTTACAATTAACAAGCGGAAATTCATAGCCCTTTTTGCTTTTGTTCTTATAATTTCGGGAAAATCACGTGATTAATATTTAATCAGTTGTTATTTATTATTTATTTTATTTAAAATTCCATCTAATTTATGTTATGATATTACTTGCAATGCGCGTTCATAGTTAGATAACCATTTATGCTTGCACAATTATTAATTTATACAAATCACTATAACAAAGATAGATTTATGAATTAAGTTTATTTTTGCTCCCTAAGGTTTGACAAAAATAACCATTTTCCTCCAAAAGATTGAAAACATTAATTTACCTCCAAACGTTTCATAATTTGTTTCAATGTTAATCCAAAAGTTTTATCATTGTTTCAACTTAAATCCAAAATAATAAAACTTTTAGACTAAAACTGTAACAACTTATGAAATTTTGGAGATAAATTAATGTTTTTAATTTTTTGGATGAAAATAGTTATTTTTGTCAAATCTTAGGAAGTAAAATTGAAACTAACTCTTATTATGACTTAACAAACCCACACTATTAGATTATTCGAGGGTGATAAGGTTTGATTGTGTATTGTTTGTATTATATGTTTCATATTTGTCTTATAAGTCATGACATGCCATGAGATTTAAATTATTTTAATTATTTTATTCAATATATCTATGTATGAAAATATATGTTTACTCAGCAGCTAATTTTTTAGCTGGCTATGTTATTTTTCACATGATTTCGGTAAATACAGTTTAGTTAGACATCATACATGCTTACATCTAGGATTTAAACCTAGATAATAAAAAGAATAGTCTTATGTTTTATTTAAATTATGTATGTTTGTTAAACACATATTCAAATGTTTGATTTAATGAAATTTACATTTAATACTATTTCAACGCTTTAAATACCATGTGCTCTGAACAATCCATTCCCCTTCATTTGTGATCGATGTCATATGGTCGGTCAAAAATATAAATAAAAGAGTGCCTAATCACCCTTAGTAGTAAAGGGTAAGAAGGGTGTCGAATCCACAGGGAATCACAGGAAAGTGCTAGCAACGATTAAACTAAAAAAAGTAAACATTGAAAAGTAAATTGATTTATGGATTTAATTGAGAAATACTTAAATGAATGAAATAAAAGTTTAGGTTTTTAACAATCTTGGAGGAAAAACAACCCACTTCAGGATTCAGGTTTGGCAAATTTACAATTTTTCTTTTGATAAACCTAGTGAGAAGTCATTAATGGTGACTTACACATGATATGATTTAAGTGATAATTATGTATTAAAGTTTAAAGGACCTTATTCACACAATTACCAATTTGAATAATAAAAGCCTAATTCTAATAATCAATCAGACAATGATTAAAGACAACCAAAGTTATAGAATATCAAAATTAGGTTTAAGCCTAAGCAAATCGTTAAATAACCAAACCATGAATTGAATCCAAAAGAACTTAAGAGGTTCAAGATTCAATTTCAAATCTAGATTACAAACTAGGAAAAATAGAAACTTGCGCAAACCCGTCCCCCGAAGTGAATCACAAACGAATTAGCCTTGCCTCATCATTGAATCTTCAAAGCCATTAAATGAATCTTGTAGATTTGATGATCTTGATGTTGGAAGAGCTTGAGAATGATAAAAGATGCCTAATTTTCGTCCAAGATTGAGGTGTGTAAAGGTTATTTTCGTTCTAGGGTTTTTACCCTTTTAAAACCCATCAAATTAGGTCAACTCATAACAAAATCCGGAGCCAGGTATCAGTGGCGCCTATGGAGGCGTCGGTGGCGCCACCCCTCTGTGCAACCTTGATTTTCAAGTGTAACTTTTCAATACTTTTTCGTTGATAGGTCGTGGGTCCCGTAACTCTTTTCCTAGTTCAAGTTATACCCGCTTTAAAATGTCGTTGTCGTGCAACTTCACTTTCACATATCTTCACTTCCCGAGCTCCAATTTTCACCCCGTTTCTTCCAATTTCTTCGTATACTTCACGTTTAACCTACAAAGACAAAATAATCCCAAAAGTAACTCTATTTCCCATAATTTGACCTGTAAAACACGGAAATAAAACCGTTAAACATTGAACTTTCACCACCCGATCAATCTGTCCTGATAATTATGCCATCGGTTGAGGTGTGACATTATTCATCTAAACGTGAAGCGACCTTTAAACCTTAAATCATTCCATTTCAATCCATTCGATTGGGTAGGTCTATTACATTTTTCTAGCGATCATGTTAGCTTCAGATCATAATTGATCGACATTTCTCTTGATAGGCTCAAGCATTGTTACAAGACTTATGACACTGATATACCAATTTTAGATTTACACCTTTGATGGACCAAGCTTAAAGCACGAGGCATTGAATTTTGTTATCAGTTTAATGATATAGACATACCAAGTTCTTTAGCGCGATCGATTGCTCTTCCCACCTTGGATTCTAGCAACTAGGATGAGCAAAGCTACAAATTACCTTGCAGCTTCATGTCTTCGTGACACTCCCACGAAAAGATGTTGTACGCTCCAAGGCGTAAATACTTGTATGACTGAGTTGACGTCCTATACCATCAATGCAAGTTGCCACCCCTTCGAATCAATCAAAACTAGCCCCAAACCTAGGCAGCAAAAACTTTTTAAGTTAAGCTAATTTTTAATCTACTCCATCCACCAATGCGTAACAATCTGTTAAGAGAATTTGGCGTAAGGGAACACACTTACTTGCCTAAGGGTGGTAGCTGGGTTTCGCTACCACTTGTCATAATGTCATCTCTCGAGACCCATATGACGCCCTTGGTTGCCCAAGCTCCAGGCTTTTCATCCTACTTATGATAATGTTCATTAGTTTTGTTTTTTCGGGAATCATAAGGGGAGCGACACAACCTACAACTTGTATTACATCACTAATGCAAGCACTCAAATCTAAGACTTTCCTTGATAATTATGGCTCTGCCCATTGAGGACAATAGGAGTAGCCCATTAACCTGAACGGGTAAGCATATTTTGAGTAGACACAAATTTTAAATCACTAGGTGCGTCACACCAGGGAAGAAAAGATGCACCCCTTGCCCTAATAAATTTAGTCTTGTGAACCAAAATCATCAAAAGTATCATATTACTAGAAGAATCATTTAACCAAGTAAAATTTTTAGTATATCATTTTGTCTTTATTATTTGTGACATATTGCAATTGTGACACATTGCATTTCCCACGCAAGATTTTGTACCATCGCTTCATACATGTGCCAGATTTTGTACCACCACACCATACTCACGTTGTACACATGGCATTCCCTTTTATTTTTACTAGTATAACTTTCACATACTTTATTATTTATTATATCATAAAATCAAACATTTGTATCTTTATCAATCGTATAGTATTGCTGATTTTTTTAAAATATTTCTTTATTTATAATTTAACTTTAGTATCTCTATGATACGGGGTTGAAATTTAATTTTGTTATTCACACTTATGTCATTATTGTCAAGTACAAATTATATGTTTAGAAACTGTTGTTCTTACCGGTCATTGTTAATTTGTGACGTCGACATCAAGTATCATTTAAATATGTGTACAATTTTTATAATTTATTGTTCAAACAAACAACACTGAAACTTTTATAAATTTTAAGTTTAGCTATTTACAAACTTTTAATGTTACACTCCAACTATTTATAAAGATACCAAAGTTAAGCTATAAAATAAATGAATATATTTTTTAATCAAAATATGACAATACTATACTATGACAAAAATAAAAATTGTTAAATTTTATGTTTAAATTTTTATGAGAAATATTAAAGTATGTACATGTTATTTAAGTTTCAAACATAAAATGGAATGCCGCGGGTGTGTAGCAACGTAGGAGTGGTAGACACATGGGTGAGTGTAAGGGTGGAATGGGTGTCCACATCAAATCACATATCAATCAATTATATTATGTCAAATCACATCACATCATTTTGAGACGAGGTACTCATACCACTCTATTTTCACAATGTATTTTTTTAAATTACCTCATAAAAATATATAAATTAAATCAAAAATTAAAAACTATATTAAAATAAAAATACATAAAAATTAAAAATTAAAAATTATTAAAATATTAAAACAAAAAATCTATAAGTCAAACTCCAACTATGTATACGGGCAATTTGAGTTTTGCGTCAATGACGTTTTTCAAATGTTTGTTTTCGTAAGAGTGGATGCGAAGTGTTTAGTCTTTCAAAAAAAGATGCGAAGTGTTTAGCCGTTCAAAAAAAGATGCGAAGTGCTTAGCCGTTCAAAAAAAGATGCGTAGTGCTTAGCCGTTCAAAAAAGGTACGAAGTGTTTAAGAATGATGCAACAAATCTGAGTTATTAGCTGATATTTATAGTGTAAGAAACAAAAACAAACCTACCGTTATTAACGGTCACAATTTTGAAATTTGGGGTGTGGCAAACGCCGCGGACGTGTCGTAAATTGTAGGAAAACCACAGCGTGGGGAGCGGCAGCGGTGTTGCCGCACGGCGTCACCCCTCGCTATGGGATCGTGACGTGGGCGCTCCCGCCCCCTCCCACCGTGCGCCCGAGGCGAAAAGTTCCTCGATCAACGGTTAATTTGTTGATGTGGGTCCGCAAACTGAAAAATCTTATTACCTTCAAAGAGCATATACTTTCCAACAGACGTTGCATCTAACAACATACCTTCTAACATTACTTTTCATACTAAACATGGTCGACTCACTCAAAACCTCAATCACTCAAGCCCCAATTCAATTCTTCTACAATAAACCAATGATTTTTAGCCCAACTTGTTAAGGTTAGATGCTCATGACATGTAAATATTGGGAGGTCATGGGTTTAAGTTTCACTCTAAGCAAAACTACTTAGGGTTGAGCCAGTGGGTTTTACAGCAATAGGTTTTCTTCTGAGGGGGTTGGGGGTGCGGTCTTAACTGGGAAACGAATAAGTAAAGCCGATTAAGATAACACATTCTTCAAAGTCGAGTCGCATATTTCCCGTTAAAAAAAAAACTTAAAATTTCTTAACCATCAATTATGAACACACTTGACAAAAGTAAATGTATACTTGTATTTCACCCTAAAATGTAAAGAAATAATAATAGAGTACATGACCCCCCAACTCAGCCGGCGTAATACTCGCAAAAAGAGTACAATATTGCAGAGGAAATTGTGTGCCCACACACACTCTCTTATCGTATCATCAGTGACCATACATAGGAAGTTATTGAAAGGACATTAATACCCTTCACATGGCTAGTGAACCTATGGCTATTGACCACCCTTTGACCACACACAAAAAGGGGAAGGACATAAATACCCTCCACATGCCTATCTGATTCTGAAATAGAGGGGTAGGTAGGGCAGATCCATCAAACTATATCTAATCATAAATCTGTGTGTATGTTTGATTCGACTCACGAATTTTACTTGCATCGGGAAAGCACATCTATCATTACTACACTTGATATTTCAAGATTGACACTTATAACCCTCGATGTGTTTATGCGTTACTATTTGATTTACTTTTTACAATTAACTAGCGTTAAAAACTCGCGTTGCGACGCTATTACAAAACCATAAAAAAAATTTTTGTCAAAACATCTTTTGCAAACCCTCGCATTGAACCTAAGAAAACAATACCTGAACATTGTCGATGATATTCAAAACTTCACATAAAAGACAAAACTATCAAAAACTCATGCAGTGATACTGTTGATAATATTTGAAATTTTTATAAAAAAGAAAACGTTAAAAAATTCAAGTCGAAACATTGATAAAAATATGTACGTCGCAATAGTACGTAAAAGGCTAGACAATTAGGAATATTAACGTTCATAAAAATTAGCACACACAAATTTGGATTTTATAAAAATCATATTGTAAAAGTTGAAGGATAAAGGAAAAAATAAATTGTAAAAAATCAAAATATTAAATCATCTTTGACGTCATCTATGCTTATACATCAATGACATTACATTATGACGTAAAATTTCCTTTCGAATGAAATATAGATAAAAATAAGCATTTCACAATGATATATATTCGAAATTATTAAAGCATTAGTTTTAAAATTAATCAAAAATAAACAAAAAATTGTGAAAAGCAAAACAATAGATGAGTATAAAAAATTATAGATGTTATTAAAATTTAAATGTTAGGCTGAGGTGAAAATATAAATTAATAAAATATTATTTGCAAGACACATACGAAGAGTATCTATATGAATTTAGAAATAAAAAAATTATGCATTAAAAGGTTGTACACCATGCATTAGTAATGGGCTATATGGCTTTTAAAGTACTAGTAATTACATGAAAGCTTCATGAGCTTTTAAGTCTATTTTTATTTTTGGTTATCAGTTTAAAAAATTATAAAATCTATTTAAATGTTTATTAAAACGTAACACAAAAGTTTTCTAACATGAATAAAAGTTATTTTTTTTAATTTTCAAAAAATAATTAAATTATCCTTTGTGAAAATATTAAAATATTATAAAACTCTCATCCCATCCTCACGACCACAGCTTTGCAACCACCATCTCCAACACCACCGGAACTCCACCGCCAACAATCTGCAACCACCAATCCAACACCATGGGTAGCCACCTCAAATCCAATCAAGGTTAGGGCTTCATAATGGTGGTGACGAATGATGCTTTTGTTACCACAAATCTACCAGGTGATGCTTTTGTGGTGTTACGACGAGTAAAAAATGGTGGTGGTGAATTGCAGTGATGGGTTGAAGATAAGGATGAAGAGAGGGGAGGCAAGGGGATTGTGGTGGTGAGGCAAAGAGAGTTAGGCTGAGGTGGTGGGTTGTGTTGGCGGGGGGAAACAATAGTGGGTGGTGGTAGGGGGAAACGGTGGTGGTCTGGTAGGATGGTGGTGGTGGTTGTTTTGTAGAAGTATAATAATAATGGTTAGAATTTTAATGTTGAAAATGAAGTTGCGAGTCTTATCTTTCATAAATATTATTTTTTTATAGTCTAGGGTATTTTTGTCATTCTATTAGAATTTTACATAAGAAGATAACCGTCATTCTTGATGAAGACCTTTTGTGTTACGTTTTGATAAATCTTTGGACCGACCTTGTAATTTTTCAAACCTGTAGACCGAATGTGAAAACAAGTCTATGCTCAAGGACCGTTCATTTAATTAACACTATTTTTTAAAATGACTTTTAATCTATTCACTCATGTTATGTGTAGGACTTGAGTTTTTATCTATAGTATAAACATAAAACATTATATTATTTAACTATCTGTTTGAGACTACTATTTGATTCACCATTTCAAATAAAATTTACTTTTCTATTGTTAGACCACTTGCAAGCGGGGTGTACATGGAAAGTGATGAACAAGGAGGTGAATATGATGTATGGACTTTGGCGGGGGAAGAAAAAATCTATTATTTATCCTTACCTTGACGATCTTGTTGACAGAATTGATCTCACCTTGATATGTTTAACAAGTATCCACACGAACCTCTTTTTTCATTGTGTTTGATTGTTTCCTCCCGAATACAGTCGGTGGTTTGTTTCCTAATCTCTTATTTTTTGTCTTCAATATTCAATTCTTGATCTTGACTACACCTTAGCTCTGATACCTATTGTTTGCCCAGAATCGATAATATTAACACTAGAGCACATGGAGAATTTAAAAACAACCCGTTTCAACTCTAAAAATATTATTATAAATAAACCAAACAAATACAATGATTATGACTCTTTACTTATATTACGCTTATGCTTATTTTAATCTAATTTAAACTTCATACTATATTAATAAATTAATATTAATCATTATCCTTTTATTCAAATCAAGACTAAACTTTCATCCACTAGTGGTTGAGTTTATTAGTATTTTTCTAATATTCTATTTATTTTTTAACAAATACATACACCACAACTCAGATCCTATAGCATTTAAATCTCTAACATTTTGTTTGTGGCCTCGTGAGAAACGCCAATTAACCATCAGTTGCCCCCTTAAGGACATTTTTATTTTCATTATTAAAAGATAAAGAATTTATAAGAAAATTTTAGAAATGTCAAAACACATTAGTTTGATGCTTAGAAAGGAAGTGATTGAATCAATGTTGTATTAACAAAGAAAGTGGACACTAGGGATCATAACATGGTTGGCTTCTGAAAAAAAGAATCAGATAGTGTCAAGTTTCAACATTGTTAAGGCTTCTGAATATATATTGTTGGTTTATTGGGAAATGATTAATTAAAGGGCATATCAATAAAAGTGTAAGATTTTTATGGTTGGTTATTGGAGCAACCATGTATACTAGTGATAAGTTTTAAAAGCCTAACACTAAAGGGGTAAAGTAGCTAATCATGTAAAAGACATGCCCCTGTTGCTAGTATAAAAATTTTTCCCTGTGTCAAGGTCATATATAATATATGCACATTACAATCAAACCATCTCCATTTCAGGTTACGAGATTCATAAAAAAGCGGATCATCTCTTCGTATAAACAAAAAGAGTTTACTCAAAGATTTTCTTCATGTGTACTTTACCGTGTTTCCTTATAATTAGTTTAAATGATTAGAATACTACTATATATTCATCTCGTTATCTTTCTTACTGTTTACTGAGTAACGCAAATCTAGTTTCATCTATGATTTCAATAAAATTTTATGCCTTGTTGGAAGATGGTTTATTTCGGTTTGGTTTTTTGGTATCATCAAAAACATTTTTTTGTCCACACCTTTGTATATAAATATATGATATTGGTTATGGCCTAAGAGTATATGTATATACATTAATACATAAAGTTCACTAGTACTAAAGTATGTATATTTGTAAAGTTTATCTGTTTAGTAGTTGAGATACAAACACACGTTAGTTTTTAGAACATATATATATTGGAAAAAGTTTTAACACCTTAAACTGAAACTTCGAGGATTCTCTTATATCCTAAGTGAACTTCCTAGAATGATAGCGTAGGTGGATAGTGGGTTGCCTTCAATTGGCCCGCTCCACAGTCCTTGTAAATGGGTGTCAAAAACTAAGGAATTTCAGCACTTTTTCAATGTGACATTGTGACCCTTTGTCAACGTTTCTTTCTATAATTGCTATGAATGCATGATCTAGTTCTAGTATCGTTAAACGGGGTTGTGAATTGGGATTCTATCACTGCATCTCTACTCCTAATATAACTCCTAATATAACGTTTGACTCATTTTGAAACATAAACCCAAACCCTTTGGGTCATGTATGTTAATCATTTTCATTATTAAAATCATTGTAATTGTTTCGATGATTCAAATGCAAAAATTAAGTCATTTGTTCAATTTAATATGATTTTATAATTTATAAAATAAAGTTTTATTGATAAAATTTATAAAATAAAATTTTATATTTTATAGATTTTTAATATTTATTATATGATTTTACTTATTGATTTAAAATAAATAATTAATTTGTTTTCAAATTTTATAAAGTTTATAAATTTTTTATAAATTAATGAATTGGTTTACTTAACAAATTAGAAGTTTATAAATTTTGTGTTAAAACTGTATTTTAAGAAACTTCAATTTAAAGTCAATCACATAAATTGGTTTATTAGTTAATTATTTTGATCAAGTTATTAAATCATTAATAATTAAATTAATTATTTTATTTTCACACTTTAGTAATCAAACTTTATTTAATCAATTATGAAAAATTAAATATTTAAATGATGATAATATTTCAATTTCAATTCAAAACATGTTATGTTATTACTTTTAATTATATGTTTATAGTTAGATAAACTAGATGATTAGAACTATCACAAGGCTTTGTCTGCATACCAAGTTAAATCACTTATTAGATTTGGATTGCGTTTGATTTGTCTTTTATGCTACATCATTGCATTATAAGTATTGACATTGTCATGTGAATTAAATTGTTTCAATCATTTTAATCAATCCATATATGTATGCAAAATCTGTGTTTACTCACTAGCTAATTCTTTCCTGACTTATCATTTTTTCATATAATTTTAGAAAATATAGCTTTGTGGACTTCTAAATGCACATTTAAGGCATGGACTTAGTCAAAATAAAAAAATATTATGTTTATTTGAATTATTGTTTGATTGTATTGTATTGTTTGATTAGTGTTATTCAATAAAAATGACATTAATATTGTTTCAACGTATTTATTACCATATGCTATTAGCAATCAATTCACATTCGTCCGCCCCCAATAATTCTGTCATCGATTGGGGGGTGACACCTAATGATGGGTCACTACTATCTCATTTTCTTTAAGCAGATGATGTGATCCACCTAGGGGATTAGACCTATTCCATTGTAAAAGACCTATAAAAATTCTTAGGTTGTTTTCTTAGTCTTTAAATTGTGAGTCAAATTTAGAAGAGATTATGGTGTTTGGGATTAATGTGGAAGCCTCGAAGATCCAAAACATTGAAGCAATCTTGCACTGCAAAGGAGTTCTTTCGCATTCTCTTATTTTGGTTTTCAATTAAGTGCAAACATGAATCTAAGTAACAACTGGAAGCCCATATTAGATATCACTAGAAAGCAAAGTCCCTATCCACTTGGGATTTGTTAACTTTAACTCAATCAGTCTTTATTTATTTGTTTATTTGCTAGGGAGAAAAAGATATCGGATATAAAATTAGAAGATTTAGGCATTGGCTCTCTAAAAATGGATGACATGGGAATGCTTGTAAAATGATGGTGAAGGTTCAAAGTAGGAAAAAAAAAGATAATTATGACACAACATTATTTGATCTTTGAGCCATAACTATTATAGAGCTATAGATCAAAATTGAACTTGAATCAATCAAAATTAAGAACAGAGATTTCAAAGAGAAATTATGGTGGTACCTACTAATCCCACCAACCTACATTTTATATCAGAAATTAAAACAATCGGTAGTTACACCTCCAACAACCAAGTTACACTTACTACCCTCATAGTTCTAAACATTCACACCATTAACCCTTATACATCAACAACATTGACAATTTTACATTTACAAAACTAAAACAATTGGAATTAATCCAACATTCTCCCCTTTTAATTCCAATTCTCCTCTGCCAAATCTTCAACTCCCAGCATTCTTCTCATCTCTACAAACTTCACTTCATTCTTGGTAATGGTTTTGTAAACATATCTCCCTTTTGAAGACTTCCACAATTGTTTTTCTCAATGCAATCCCTAATGAAATAGTACTTAGGCTCAATGTGTTTTGACCTACCATGAAACACTGGATCCTTTATCAAAGCTAATGCTGATTTGTTATTCACCTTTAACACTGCCACTTCTTGTTCATGACCCATTATCTCATTTATCAAGCCTTGTAACCATATAGCCTGACAAGCTGTTGTGGTTGCTACCATAAACTCAGCTTCACAGCTTGACAGTGCTACTGTCTGTTGCTTCTGAGAGCTCCATGAAATTGGACAGTTATTGTAGAAAAACACATTTCCAGAAGTGCATTTTCCATCCCCATCTCCAACAGCATAATTGCTGTCACTATATCCAATCAAACCATCTCCTTTGAGCCTGCTGTATCTAATGCCATAATGCACAGTTCCTTTCACATATCTGATCACATGCTTGACAGCTTTCATATGTTCTACCTTTGGACTCTGCATAAACCTGCTTAAGTACCCAACTGCATACATCAAGTCTGGCCGTGTGTGTGTAAGATATCTTAATGATCCTACCAACTTTCTATACTCAGTCACATCAACCTCTGCACCTGTATTTAAAGATCCCAATTTTAACCCTGGCTCCATGGGAATTTTAGTTTCATTACATTCTTCTAAGCTTGAAATACTTAGAATCTTTTGAGCATACTTAGACTGTTTTACAAACAGGCCCTCATGTCTTTGACTTACTTTAATACCCAAATAGTAACTAAGAAGTCCACGATAGTCATGGGCAAAAAAACCGGTTTGGGAATTGGTTCGGCTGGAAAAACCGGAACCGGTTTCAAAGAAAAACCGGTTTGGCCCAAACCGGTCCCGAACCGACCCAAACCGCCGGTTTCTATACTGGTTTGGTAGCCCCGAACTCAAAACCGGTTTATAAACCGGTTTAAAAGTTAAAAACCGGTTAAACCGGTAAGAAAAACCGGTTTCAGTAAAAAAACCGGTTTCAAACCGGTCCGAATCAGTTTGACAGGTTCAAGTATTCGGTGAGCCAAACCGGTTTGTAACCCGAACCAGTTTGAAGAAAAACCGGTTTGACTCTACCACAAAAAAACCGGTTTGGTTTTCAACCCGAACGGGTTTGGCCGGAAAAAACCTGTTTGAACACCTCTAGTCCATGATCAGTCATCTCAAACTTAGTTTTCATCTCCCGTTTAAACTTCTCTACTTCTTGCAGATCACTACAAGCTACTATCATGTCATCTACATAGACTCCAACCATTATTTTGATAAGACCTCAGATACACTGCTGCTTCTCTCTGACATCTTTTAAACTTTAATGCCCTCATAACCTCATCAAGACACTTGTTCCAAGTTCTTGGAGCTTGCTTCAACCCATAAAGCGCCTTATACAGCTTGTATACCTTTTGTTTAGCTCCTTTTACTTCATAACCTTGTGGTTGTTACATAAACATCCTCCTTCACCACTCCATTCAGAAATGCTGCTTTCACATCTAGAGGATGTACCTTCTAGTTTAATCTCTCTGATATAGCAAGGATCAACCTAATTGTTTCCATTCTAGCAACTGGGGCAAAGACTTCTTCAAAATCAACACCATATTGTTGTACATAACCCTTTGCCACCAGTCTGGCCTTGTGCCTAGTACCAGCTGCATCTTTCTTCACTTTGTATAACCACTTTAACCCAATAGGTTTCACACCACTTGGCAGATCAACCAATGCCCATGTGTTGTTCCTTTCAATAGCATTCACTTCTTCATCCATTGCTTCTCTCCAAGCCTTAATGGTCACTGCTTCTTCAAATTTCAACACTGAAGCATCATTTATTAACAGCAAGTCTTCACTGATCTCTTCATTTCTTCTTGTAATTGCTTCAAATGACTCAGTTACCAAAAAATCATTGTATCTTGCTGGTTTCACCACCTGTCTTCCTGACCTTCTCAAAGTGAATTGTTGTTGTCTATTTGTGTCTGTGGCATGATTGTCATCACCTGTTGGTTCAGTTTCTGATGAGGCCACACCCTCATTGGGTTGTTGCAATACATCTATGTGTTCATCATTTTGGTCATACTCAAGATACACGCCTTCATTTTCTACTTTAAACTCAATCCAACATGTTCTGTTGTCTTTTCCTTCAGTTTTGAAGTCAGAGCAGTTCTATTTCTGAGTCTCTTTTATTTCAGCATCCCTTGCTATCACCAGTCTTTTAGTTGTTGGATTGTAAAACCTTGCACCTTTTGTACCCTCTTTTTGTCCAAGGTACACCATAGGTGTGCTTCTATATGCAAGTTTTAGGAGATGTGGTTGTGTTACTTTAACATATACAATACATCCAAACACCCTAAGATGCTTTACATTCGGTTTCCTTCCCTTTAGACCTTCATAGGGAATCTTCCCTTTAAGAGGTTTTGTAGGTAGACTATTTAGTAAATAGACTGAGTGTCTTACTACTTCTGCCCACAAACTTTATGGCAATTCCATTGCTTTCAACATGCTCCTAGTCATGTTTAATACAGTTCTATTTCTTCTCTCCACCATGCCATTATGTTGAGGGGTATACGGTGCAGTAAGTTGCCTTTTTATACCTTGATCATTGCATAATTGTATGAAATCTCCTGAGGTAAACTCCCCTCCTCAGTCAGGCCTTATACATTTGATCTTTTGACCAAATTCATTTTCAACTAAGTTCTTGAATTTTTTGAATGTGTCTAGGACACCAACTTTTGAATTAAGTAGATATACCCACATATATCTAGTGCAGTCATCAACTAGGAGCATGAAATACCTATTCCCTGCTTGAGTTTCTGGTGTGATAGGTCCACACAGATCCATGCTGATCATTTCTAAGGGGGAGTCAGACTTGTACTTTGTTTCATATGTAAAATGGGCTTCTGCTGAGTTTTCCTGCCAAACATGCTTCATATAGTTTGGCTGGCTTGTCACAGACTAGCAGGCCCCTGACAGCTCCTCTTGTTGCCATGTTTCTCATTGTGTCAAAACTAACATGGCCTAGTCTGCCATGCCATATCCATACATCATTTTCCAATTGTGTTAGAAAACACATTGGTGATCCTGTCTTTAGTTCAATCTTGTAAAGTCTGTTAGGTGACCTTTCTACCTTCATTAACAGTCTTCCATGTTTCTCATACATCCACAGATATTCACCTTTCATTCTTACTTCACAACCTCCTTTAGTGGCTTGACCCAAACTTAAGATGTTGCTCCTAATCATGGGGATGTAATATACATCTGACAATACTCTCTGTTCACCATTCTTACATGACAGTACAATTGAACCCCTACCTTCTATTATTACATTTGACCTATCTCCAAATCTCACCTTCCCTCCAATATTCTTATCTAGGGTATGAAAAACATGTAGGTTACCTGTCATGTGATTTGAAGCACCATTGTCTAGGTACCAAGTGTTCTCACTAACAGGTTCTTTGGAGAACTTTGTGGGAATTACTCTGGATTCATTGAGGTATACCATCTCCTTCTGGTTTGCCTCTATTATTGTCATTAGAAGTGATGATTCTTCATCATAGGCTTCAGTCAGATTGGCCTCCTGGCTTGCTTTCCTTTGGGGGCATTCAGAGGCATAATGCCCTAGTTCATTACACTTAAAGCACTTTATCTTTGATTTGTCTTTGGTTTTCTTGTCACTTTTTTCAGATTCTTTTCTTTGCTCGTGTCTTGAGTTTCTTGGCCTGTTGTTCCAACCTCTTCCTCGACTTGAGCTAGCACCATTCTTTTTTTCTATTTGTTCTGAACTTATTCTTATGTTCAGTCTCTTTAGACTTTGATTGCCATTCAGAGTAGGATAGTAGGAGTTGATCACCTTTTTCCTGCGAAGCCTTTGCCCTGGTAATTGTTCTTTCTTCAAACGCTTTTAGTATGCCAATTGCTTCAGCTAGACTCATAGTATCCAGATCAAGAAAATGTTCAATGGAAGCAACTATCTGGATGTATTTGTATGGTACTGAACTCATTAGCTTCTTGACAAGGGTCGCTTCTGCAAAGGGCTCTCCCAGTTGAGATGCTTTTGTAGCAATTGCACTGAGTTTGCCTGTAAATTCATCTATACTTTCTCCTTCCTTCATTATAAGTCTTTCAAACTCATTTCTCAATGAGGCCATCCTTGCCTTCTTGACCCTATCAATGCCAACAAATCTTGTTTTCATCGCATCCCACACTTCTTTTGCCGTTTTCATGTTTGCGACCTGCATGATCATCTTTTCAGGCATTGCCTGATACAAATAGGCAATTGCCTGGTTGTTCTTCCTTGGGTCTACTTCTGACTCGGGTTCGGGCTCAATTGCTTCCCACAAGCCATGTACGTTGAAGATTGCCTTCAATTTGATCGCCCAAATGGAGTAGTTCGTCGCTGTGAGAGTTGGGCATTGGAGGGGTATGGATGCTTCTTTAATCGTGACGACCTAGTTATTACTGGTTGATGAACTGGATTTGTCTGCATTCACCATCTTCGTCTTCTTTATTTGATACGTGGTGTCGTCTCTTATCTGAATCCAGTCCTTTGGATTATAGCGTTCTTTGATTCACTCCTTCGAATCAATCTACCGATTAACGTTTCTTCACTTCTTACAACGCTTAATCGATTTCTACACGGTTTGCGCCTTCGATCGTCGTGTGTTAGATTCAGTTCGTTTTTACCGTAGCTCTGATACCAAATAATAGAGCTATAGATCAAAATTGAACATGAATCTATCAAAATTAAGAACAGAGATTTCAAAGAGAAATTATGGTGGTACCTACTAATCCCACCAACCTACATTTTATATCAGAAATTGAAACAATCGATAGTTACACCTCCAACAACCAAGTTACGCTTACTACCCTCATAGTTCTAAACATTCACACCATTGACCCTTATACATCAACAACATTGACAATTTTACATTTACAAAACTAAAACTATTGGAATTAATCCAACAAACTCGAGATCATGGAGTGTAATACTAACTAAAATATAACTTCTTGCCACTTAGGGTAAACATATACAAAGTAGGAAATTATTTATTTAAAGTATTTGTTGATATGAGCCGTGCGATTATAAGTGAGCTAGGTCGTGGGGGTCAAAGAAGATTCTGGCTCGACCCTTGAGTTGGGGATACTACTCTTCAATGTAAATATCTCAATTTGTTTGAACCAAAAATTTTTAAATCTTGCAAGGTGGAGAGTATTGTAGATTAGAAAATAATAACTTAATTTGGACTTAAAGACGGAAAAAGAAAGTTATTAATGCTGAAGAATGAGCGTTGGATCACCTTTCTCGAAACTTAGCTCAAATTATCGTCTCCCTGGTAAGGGATATTTGGAACTGGCAATTTGGATCATGTGTTCACTATGTAGCCAAAGATATCAAGGTATAGTACACTAAATTTGTTTTAACCAATAATAATTGCAAATTCATTTGGAATAACTGGGTTTCAGAAACGGTTAATATCTTCAATTGCTAGTGAAAATGAAATGAATGCTTACCTTGGCAGCCCTATTCAATAGGAATGTATGCTTCCAATCACGATTGTGCTTCGTATATGGTGAATGGAACGGTCGAACATTTACTACTCTTATATTTCCTGCAAACTACATTTGGCTAAATGCTAGGCATTGATGTAAAATTTCACCAATATACTCGTTAAGAATTGATGATTTATTAGAGATTCACAAGAACATCCTAGCTAATAACATTAAAAAAGGTGGTAAATGCTGACATTTTCATTTCATGTTAGTGTACCTGAAGAGCAAGGAACAATGAGTAGTTCAATGATATGAATGCCAAACGTAATGGATGATATTTAAACATTGGAGTATCCATAGTTAAAAAGAAAATCAAGACTAAAGACAATGGAATGGCGAATGGTGTAATTTTGAAGTCAAATAGTCGAGTTAGATAAAATATAATTGTCTACTTTTATTTCAATCGATTGGTTATCGTAATCTGTGTTCTAACACTTTGCAAGATCCTTTGTTCCTGAATACTAATACTCTTGTTAAAAAAATTAAAAAGCATTCTCTCCTTTTCTTTTATATTTTTTTTCCAAAAAAGATTATATACATTAATCTCAATTTATAAATAAATAGCAAATGGTCTCTTGATCCAATGATATAAAGGTGACTGTTTAAGCTTGTGATCTTTAAAGTTTTGGATTCAAACATGACTTAAAATTAATATGAACAATTAAAATCTTGTCTCAATAAGACTTACTCAAATACTAGAGATGGTTTCAAACACCATTAAAAAAAAAGCTTATAAATAAATAACTTTTATACAGTCGGTAAATTCCCTTCGTTTGTCAAAAACACACATTTTACTCTAAACATAATCTATTCTTAAAATAATTACATCTAGGCATTTATTTTTCAGTTATTTTGATATGATGTTTTTGTTATTTAGAAACAGTGTATTGGAAAAGGTGTTCCTAGGGAAGGAACAAGCGATAGGGGTTGACAATCAATCATGTGTAGTAACATCTTCCACATACGTGGTGTTTCTTCTGTGGGTATTATGTTTGCTTTTCATTCATTTTTTGTTCTATAAAGCAACTACATCCATTCTTCACTTTCTGACCAATTTCAGTTTTACTTGATTTTTTTTCAATAAGTTAAAAAAAATTAAAGCGTTTTGAAGATTAATTTCTACCGTATACAATAGAGAGAGATCACGATCTTATTTGAATATTTAACTATGCAAGTTAGTTTTGGGGTTATTGCGTTAGTTTATTATAAATTACATGTAAGGATTTTTAAGTATAATTTTTTTAACACTTTAGACCATTATATAGTTTTATTACATTAGGATCTACAAATATATAACTTAATAGTAGATGGAACAGAACATTACTCTAGTACCCAAGGGTATAGAAAAATAAAAAAGAAAATGTTTACGGTGCAGCTTGGGTAAATGGATATGCATCATTCACTTTAACGGCCCGGGTAGCTCTTGCGCATGTCGGACGAAGACTGGTGGCTTCAAACGATATCAGATTGATTCACCTTCAATTATTCAATCAAGGAAGCAAAGTCAACAGTCTTTTAAGAAAGATATCTAATAACATATTTGTCTTGTACTCGTAAAAATGTTTAAAACTAATCAAGCTAGTCCCATCATCTCAAATGTTTGGGGTTTGTCTAATGGGTTCTCGTTCATTTGTCATTCTTGGGTTACAAGTTAATTAACCAGACATAAATAAACATAATGGTTTTAAGAGACCAAGAGAAAAAACCTGATCTTTGCCTCGCTCATTTATCGGTTAACCAACACTTTTGTTTTCAAAACATTGTTTTTATATAACATATTTTGTTAACAGGTGTAAGTTCAAATAAAAATAAAAAAATGTTTTACATTATTCAAGTGTTCTCTTCTCCAATATCATTAATAGATTACTTATTATATAATTATAACACCCATAAATAATATATTAATCATTTATTAAATTATAGAATGTATAAAGACTTGCCCGCAGGGCGACTCAACGGTTTTAACCTAACGAAACGATAAATTAACATTCTTTGTATGAACGAAAAATAACAAAGCCCGTTAATTGTTCATTGGGCTTAAATTGAGCACAACAGTAGCCCGTTAATGAAGGTTATCAAAATATCAAATTTTGAATCAATTGATTCAAATCAGCATGTGTATTGGGCTCATGAAATGAACACACACTAGCCCATTCACACTTTATTGTCCAAATATACGGGAGTTGGTAAATTAAATCGGATTGTTATCTAAAATTAGTCATAATAATTGTGAATTATTTATTAGCTGTTATGTGCCTTCAACCTCGAGCTCTTCTTTAGTGGCGGAGCTTGAACTCTTTCGTACGGGGGGCGGGGACGAAATTAATTTTTTTAGGGAGGGCAAACTCGATTATAAATGTATATATATATCCTCCCCCCCCCCCCCCCCCCCCCCGCCCCTAACTATCCTCCGCCCATGCTCTTCTCTAATAATGTACATATATATCAAAGGTAATCATTAATATTACATAAATCAATCTGAAGCAGCTAATCAATTTGAAGGAGTACTTTACTTGAAGATGGCTTAATCAAGTTAATGTGAAATCAAAACCGCAATGAAATTAAATGATAACCACTAAGACTGTAATAGAGAAACCACAATGAAAATTGCAAACTTGTTTTTGGAGTTGGAGATCTAGACAATGACTAATAAACATAAAATTTAGGGGTTTGAACAAAATCTAGATACCAAATTCACTAAAACAAATTAACTAAAAAGAATAAAAACATCATATTTATAGAATCAAAATCTAGGCTTTGAATATTCTAATTAAGGCTTGAACACAATTTAGATTCTAGATTTCTAAATACTAAAATCACCAAACAGATTAACTTACAAATAAGAACAATGAAAACACCAAAATCATTAAAATAAAATATGGGATTTTAATCTTCATTTAATCATTTATAGACAAATAAATAAAGAAAAATTTAGAAAACCTACCTTAAAAATTGGAAGCTAATATTTGAATGAATTAGGGCTTGGTAGATGAATGAAGCTTGCAAGTTGCCGCTACCAGAGTTACGGTCGGTTGCCGCCTCGCCGGAGTTGATGGCAGTAGAGGGCAATGCGGTGGTTAGGAGGGGGGGGGGGGTCTTTGATCAGATCGTAAAGCAATAAGCGATATGGAGGATTTGGAATTAGGGTTTTATGTATATCAAAATTAAGGGTAAAAATATAAATTTACAAATTAAAAACTGAAAAAAAACAACAATTTGCGGCTTTCAAGTATTGAACCTGTGACCTCTTCCCCGTTTCTACACGCGCAAACTAGCGAACCAAAATTATATTTAAGTTATTATCTGAATATGAACATACTAATGGTTTACCTCCTGAAAAACTATGCGTTCAATCAAAATTTCATTATTAAACGATATATTACCTGCTCAAAAATCAATGGGATGTAGTTCCTCCCCTGCTTAAGATGTGTATAATAAGACAATGAAGAATGATATAGATTATAGATTACTGTCGAAAATCATTTAATTTATTATCATGTTGCACTATTTATGGGATAGAAAAGAAGACCAATGAAGAATCTAAACCAAAAATTTATGTCAACATAGATAACTCCTTGTGAACGTACCTTTTATATATATCGGTAACTATGATAGTTGCAGCATGAAAAAAAAATTTCACAATTCTATAACACTTACACTCCAACTCCGATTGTCAAAATAACCGCTTTGAGTAAAAAAATAAAAATAAAAAAAAAAACAAAAAAAAAAAAACCCAGTTATACATCTCTATGCATGATACTCATAATTACGAATGTACCAACTAAAATGATTCTGGAAGTTGCAACCATGATATTTTTTTAACACATTTCTATGATACTTATCGTTCAATTCCCACATGAGTACTTATTTTTATTCAATTCCCACAGGAGTGCTTATTTTCTTCCTACAACTTCTAAAGTATTAAAAACTATATAATCAAAATTTGTAAATACTTAAGTTTACTAACTTTTTTTTTTTTTTTTTTCAGTTGCGACGTGCTTATTTTTATTCATGTTTCGACGTGAATTATTTTTATGACTTTGTTTTTTTATATAAAGCTTTAAATAATATCAACGCTTTCGCTTTCATGCACAGGTTTACAATGGTTTTATTATTGTATATAATGTTTTAAATGTTATAGTGGCATTTAAGTTTTGTTTTTCTTATATAGAGTTATGTATGTCATAAAGCTTCTTCAATGTGCGGATTTGCGGCGACGTTTTAACGTTCAGGTTTTACATTCCCCCGCCGCAGTGCAGTTTTTATAAGGTCTCAAATGTTATCAACAACATTCAAATTTTGTTTTTCTTATGTAAAATTATGTATCTTATTAAATGACAACTTTAACACATGAGTTCGTTGAAATATTTTGACATTAGTTTTTTCACGGTTTTATGTTCCTGTCGCAACGCAAGTGTCTAGTTATATATACACACACTATGGTGGCGTTTGTTTTTCTAAAAAAGGTCTGTGCGTGCTCTTCTGTCTGCGTGGCGTAAACATTGTCATCTGTACACTGTTTGTTTTTTCGAATATGTTTCACTAAAATAACATCTGCGCGAGCTCTTCTTAACATAGCCACTTTTAAAACCTTATAAAATCTATAGAGGGTTAAACGTCACCATCCATCGTCCTCCACCACCACCACCGTCCACCATCACCACCACCGTCCAGTACCGCCGTCCACCACCATTACCACCATCCGTATAGCACTACCAATTTATTTTAGCAGTTTACCGATATTAAAAAACACACACTTTTCTTTTTACAAATCACAGATGTTTGATCCATCTATTATTTTATAAAAATCTGTAAATATGCTAGTAAACCGTAGAGATTTTACTTCTAAAAAAAACCGCACCTGCATCAATCCAAACGTTGGTGGTTGTCATCTTCAAACACTTTCAAACCACCTCCCTCAATCTTCATCATCTTCACACTCACTCCTATCGTAATCTCCGCTAACACCGTCAAAACCCCCAATATATAAATTCAAAATCACCACCATTGATTGCATGCTTCAATCCCACCAACATCTCCTCCGATTCAACTCACCTCGAGTTCTCAGACCCTTTTCTACCTTCAATCTTCCCTCAACAATGGCTTCATCGTCTCTACTGTCTCCTTCAGTTTCACTGGACCATCAAGTGTCTCTTGATCATCACCGTTCGCTGTCGTTAAAGAGCTCATCTTCTGCTTGTTTTGGGGGTATTAAAAGTGGGTTTCAGCGGCTTAATTTGGAGAAATCTAGGGTTTCTATGAGCGTATCTGTTGGATCCGCCACTGCTGTTGATGATGCTTTGTTTGCTGATTATAAGCCTACCACAGCCTTCCTCTTCCCTGGGCAGGTTAGATTTGTGAATTGAAAGAAATGTTTTTTAGTTTTATTGTTGAATTGGAATGTGGCTATAGAAGATTGTTGAACTGTTTAGGGAATTAGTGTTTTGATTTGTTGTAAATGCTGTTGGCTACCAGATGAATCTGCAAGTTTGAATCTTTTGGTGAATTTCTTTATGGAAGTAGATGCTTTTGCTTAATTATATAGTGATTTTGTTTCAGGGGGCACAAGTAGTTGGAATGGGACAGGAGGCTCACAAGGTGCCTGCTGCTGCAGAGTTGTACAGTAAGGCAAATGAAATTTTAGGGTGGGTTCGATAAGTTTTTTTTTTTTTGTCAATATTTGAATATATGTTGAATCAGCTTAAATTTGTGATCAATTTCTCATTCATTGGTGTAAATTTGAGCAAAATAACCCATGTTAATGATTTGATAATCAAAATTTGATCTTTGCGTGTAGGTTTGACATCTTGGATGTTTGCATTAACGGGCCAAAAGAAAAGTTGGATTCCACTGTTTTAAGCCAGGCATGTATTTCCTCTTTCTTGTGTATACTATGTTTAAAAGACGGTAAACCAGTGTGCCACTTGCAACTGAGGGATGCTTCCTATAGATGGGTTCTATGGTATTAATCTTATAGGCATCTAGATGAAAAATAACCTTTAAGAAAGAGGGCACTCGGCTAGAGGTGGCAAAATGGTTGGGTCAAACGGGTTGGGTAACAAGTTAAAACATATATTCTTTTGGTACGTGTTGGGCGCTTTTGTTTACACAAAGCATTTTGGTCTAACTTTTTAATTTTTTGAAATAACGAATGTGTTAAAAGTTGTATTATTCAGTATTCAGTAATAATATGATCTTTGAATAAATTGATATAGGAATTTTTATGCACTAGAAATCCACACCGTGCTATTTTGATCCATTTGACCTGTTTCACCCATTTGATCATGTAGTTCCAATCCTATTTTGGGGCTTATCTTTGTTTAGAGCATTTCATGATGTGGTATACCTTAAGAACAGATTTACTAATTGGCATATCTTTTTATAATTTTGCAGCCAGCTATCTATGTTACTAGTCTAGCTGCTGTAGAGATACTACGTGCTCGTGATGGGGGTCAACAGATAATTGATTCTGTAGATGTTACTTGTGGATTAAGTTTAGGGGAATACACAGCTCTTGCATTTGCTGGAGCATTTAGGTGAGTCATCTAATTTAATAGAATAATTCCTCTGTTATTATTGTCGTCGTCGTTGTCGTCATCATCATCATCATCATTTGTCAGCAATGTCTCATTGATGAAATTCCCTGTATATTTTAATTATAAAGGATTTGACCTTGCATAACCACTGGACAGCTGAAAACTGCTAACTATATATGTGAAAGTTACTAAGTTTACTCTGAATGTTTCTTTAAAGGATAATTAACTGTTAGAAATTATTTATGTACCTCTCAGTTATTACAGAATAAAGGAGTCTTGTTGACAACAAATAATATTAGTAATAACCTATGATAATGACTAGAGGTGGCAAAACTAGCTTGTTTGGTGTGTTGGTACATGTTGAAAGGGTCCGGGTTCAATATTGGGGATGTCTTTACTTGCGCAGGTGCAAACACCATGTTGTTCATTTTTTTTTTTTTTTTCATAAGTAATTGATGCATCAGTAATAATTACAAAAACTTTATCATTACTATAGTTATTTAAATGTTTGACTATAAAGATTTAAGAGTCATACTTGTTAATAAAAATACATTGGGGGTTTTGCAACATGTTTGATATGTTCTTTTAGCTAAAATACACTTCGGTGACTTTCAAGTTTCTATTTTTCACAAGATCTTTCTTTTTGTTACATTTGTATGTTTTACAGCAGTATAATAGGCTGTAAATGAGCTGTAATTAAAGTAACCAGTGCCGTAATTTAGGGTCTTGCGAATACTTTTGTAGTAAAGGGTATGCACTCCCTGTATAAATTCTAGCTCCATAGCTTTTTCTCGAATCACATGGTACCAGAGCCACCACAAACATCATCGAGAGTTTGATGATTTTTGTTTTTGGATAAAGGGACAGAGCCTGTAACCACCATAAATCCTGGTTCTTGAGTTTGAAAATTCAGCATCCATCTAGAGACTAGAGTGTGTTTTGTCCGAGATACTCATCCTCACGTCTCTAAATTGGATCCAAAATCTCTCAAATGTGTGTTTCTTGGTTAGTCTCGTTTTCAAAATAGGTATGGGTGTGATATGGTCTGAATCGGAGCTACAAAAACAGTAGGGAATAGAAGAGTATTAGAGGAGAAAAGATACTGAACAGTGAACAGGAAGTAACCTTTGGCCAGTTATCTCTATGTATTCATTACATCAACGCTAGTCATACAAACAAAGAGAACAAACCAAAAGTACATATCACTACTTTAATTACATCCCAGTAACACACCCTCTAGAACTGTAGGAAAATAACTGCTGAAACTTATAAACTTAGGAAAATAACGAAGACCCACATTGTACTCAAGGTAATGCATGGTATGCGTGGTGAGTTATGGATGGTGACATGGAGATAATTGGGCACGCATCAGGGTGTTATTCTTCTACTCTTATGTTGTCTCTAGGAATGCTGCCTTTTAAAAAGAATTACTTTTCTTTTCAGTGTCACACATACTTGGGGGAGATTGATGAACTATGGGTCTATTCCATATCATCTTCTAGCTTGTTGACATATCCTCCTATGCCTACTCCTCAATTCTCATTAGACTTCAGTAAGTGAGTTGTAGTTGGAGTAATTAGTGCTCTAATTTTGGATGTCTTGTGAATACTTTCCTAGCATAAAGTATATGCCCGCATATATTCTTGTTCCATTCATAATGAAAGGGGTGTTTTTATCTCTTATTTTATCTCATCACACTTCTATTCATCTTATATGGTCATACCTTTTCTCCTTATAATCTGTTTGTGATTTTATATTCATTAGCTTCGAGGACGGTCTCAAGCTGGTTAAACTAAGAGGTCAAGCAATGCAGGTAAGCGAATGAAATGCTTTATGCTATCACGTGCCATCATGGTTCTATTAACAAAGACTTCACACTAAATTAAATAAAAGTTCTTAGAAGATGCAAATATTTGTGGCACTATAATTCTCAGGAAGCTGCAGATGCTGCTAAAGGTGCTATGGTCAGTATCATTGGACTAGATTCAGATAAGGTGCAACAACTCTGTGATGCAGCCAATGAAGAAGTCGAGGAAGCTGAGAGAGTTCAAATTGCAAATTTCTTGTGCACTGTAATGCTCACATATATTAATATTTTTTTACTATAAAGTACTCTCTTTGGATTGAATTAAAAAGGGATAATTTTGCTTTGGTACAAATTTAACCTACTAAAAAGAATTTGTTAACACGCAAAATTTCATAATAGATAGTCACTGAAATTGAACACAATGTAAAACCCATATGAACATTCAAACTGGAAAACAATGAATTTGACCTCTAAAGTTAAAATGCATTTTTTTCTTTTCGCACAATGTGCACTCATGATATATTCTATCACTCAGGGAAATTATGCAGTTTCAGGAGGCGTGAAGGGAATTGAAGCTGTGGAAGCAAAAGCAAAATCCTTCAAGGCTCGAATGACGGTATACACTATAAACACCCCCCCCCCCCCCCCCCCCCCCCCCAACAAAAAAAAAACTCACACGCAATTCAGCTGGTTCTAGGGTCCTAGCAACATATAGTTAAGGGCATGTTTGAATTTTCATTTAGGAACCTATTATCTAATTATTGCAAAGATAAATTAAAGTTTCATGCAAGCTTCAACAAAACTGATTATCTGATGATTTATTAAAGATTTACCCCTTCTTCTAACCAAATTTCACTAAAAGACTCTTATCTTTTACAAAAATGTTACTTTTAATCAAATAATCATAATTTGCTATACACACAAACATGTGGTTATCTGATTATTAGAACTTTGAACAATAGAAGCACATCTAGAGTTCTAGACACCATCTTCTATAGCTAGTAGCCTAGTTCTATTATCACCGAATAACTTATTACATGATTGTGATAATTTAATCACATACTCACTTTCATAAAACACTCAAAACACCCTATAAATATGTTCTATATCTTTTGCAGGTACGGCTTGCTGTTGCTGGGGCTTTCCACACCAGATTCATGAACCCTGCTTTATCTCAACTGGAGTCCGCTTTGTCAGCAACCCAAATCAAAACTCCAAGAATACCAGTTATATCTAATGTAGATGCACAGCCGCATGCTGACCCCGAGACAATCAAGAAAATCTTGGCTCGCCAGGTCAGCTCCTGATCGCTTTTTTCAAGCCACTAAATCAATCATGCAAAAATTAACATGGGAATACAGATAGATTCATAGATGATACAATTCTCCAATTTTTAATAAGTTAAGACATTATATCTTTAATTATAAATAGGATATAAAAAATTATGAGTTGAGTGGAACTATTACAAGATGTTTTATGGTTAAAAGAAAAGAATATCTGTTAACTTTTATGAAAATTAAATATTATAGGTTACATCACCGGTCCAGTGGGAAACAACGGTCAAGACTCTTTTATCAAGAGGACTGGAAAAGAGTTATGAACTTGGGCCTGGAAAGGTAAAATCTTGTTAGTTATTAAGTTTCATCTCTTTTTTTTTTTTTTTTTTTATTTTTGGATTTTTTTACACTTCCGCTTAATAAGCATGCACCAACTTGAATGCTATAATCAGGTTATTGCTGGGATTGTGAAAAGAATGGACAAAACATCACCTATTGAGAACATCAGCGCCTGAACGTGGGCGTGATTTATTGCCATTCTACAATAACGGATGAATTAAAGTTTTCATTGTGGTAAGAGCATAATCGATTTTGGAGCGTATATTAGTCCAAATTTATGCAGTCGAGCTTTTGTGTATGAACATAAAGTTTGTTAGTGATGTATTTGTATCTCGATCACACGCCCTCTGACTAGTGATGGTTATTATGAGTTGTTTTCAAGTGATTTGTCACCTTACTCCTGCCTGAATGGTGAATATGTGCATCACCTTGAGTCTGACTGTTAAACATATAATATTGTGAAAACACAAGTTCAGGTCATTCAGACATATCAAACAGGATGTTTTTTATGTAAATAATAATATTATATATTAAATAAGAAATAAAAAAGAATTGCACCAGCCGGGAATCGAACCCGGGTCTGTACCGTGGCAGGGTACTATTCTACCACTAGACCACTGGTGCTTCATGCTAATTAAATTATCATATTTAGTATTTATGCAGCGAGCCATTATCACATTAACCTCCAATGTCACATGCCCTTTTTTTAGTGTTACGAATTTTATTATTAAGAATTGTGTGAGTTCCCATTTATTAAAGTTTATTTACAAACTGGTAGCTTAAGCAATTTCTGAACCTACTTTAAATTCACACCGATGTCTCTCTATGATAGTAGAACTATTAACTATTTAAGAAAAAAACACATTTATTACACACCTTGATACTGTTACACTAATAAATCATTTAAACTCTCATTTGTTAAATACTAGACATGTACCCATTATCATGTATTCTATTTATGTAGTATATGTGTTGTATAAAATACAAATTTACTTGATAAAATGCATTACATTAACATAACACTAAAAATGATAAACACAAACAAAATAAACATAAACAAGAACACATGAAGGATAAAGTTGAGTTTAAAAATGAGGCTTTGACCTGGTTTCTCTAGGTACAATGACCTCTCTACGCCTCTATCTATTCCTTGGCTTTAATCATCAAGATTTTGAAATCTTCCGGCTCCCCCATCTCTTCCATCATTTTTTCTCTCAACTGAAATTTTTGCTCTTCAATTTTAATATGTGAGGCGTTAAAAATTATCTAATTTAGCGCCCAATATTTCTATTTCTTTGGTCGTTAAATTTGATGAACTTGCCACTCGTTTTGCTTTGTCCCTCTGGATGGGACATGTTGATTCGATACGTATTGGTGGTGTCATCCAAGTACTTGATACATATATTTTCATCCTATGTCTTCATGCTTGAAAATCCGCTGTCTTTATCAAGCATAGAGACATCGTCACCCATTTCAGATGATTTTTAAAAATGCACCAACCAGTGAGATTGCTAACAGAAGAACCATCAGTGGATCTTTCCATCCGGTTTTCCTATTGTTGTAGACGCCCCCACAAACTTCGCGGTTCTCTTTCTCATTTCACGCCATTTGGAGTTGAGTTGATGATACGATATTCATCATGTTGAATAAACAAACTCTTTATCAATTCACGCCACTTGGAGTTTAGTTGACTGTGTGATATTCATCACATCGAAGAAACAAACTCTTTCTCATTTCACGCCACTTGAAGTTGAGTTGACAATGTCATATTCATCATGTTGAAGAAACAAGCGAAAACACTTAGTGACTCGCTTCCAAAAATCAAAAGCTCTTTTCGCGAGTTAGCGGTGATCTTAGCAAACATATAAAGTATTTAAATAAAAATATATAAATATAAGTTAAAAATATAAAAGATATATTAGTTACCGGGTCTTCTAAAACATCAATCTAAGAGCAGGCCAACACTTCGGTGCTGTTTGTTTTTGAAGAGGTAAAATGACTGCAGTCTGCCGACCACATCTGCAGACATCTGCAGGAGAAGAGGTGGACCAAATGTCTGCAGTCTGCAAGAAAAAAACTGTTTGTTTTTAATATCTGTAATGTTGTTGTTATTATTATTATTATTATTATCATTATCATTATCGTCGTCGTCGTCGTCGTCGTCGGCGTCAGCGGCGGCGTCGTCGGCGTCAGCGGCGGCGTCGTCGGCGTCGGCGGCGGCGTCGGCGGCTTCGGCGTCGTCGTCTGCGGCGGCATCGGCGTCGGCGGCGGCGTCGTCGTCGTCTGCGGCGGCGTCGGCGGCTGTTGTTGTCGTCGGTGTCGTCGGTTGTTGTTGTTGTTGTTTGTTACGTGCCAATAAAGTCCACTGTCGTCCACCGCCTTCATCATCTCCACAAACACAACCAAAAACCTTTTAACAAATCGGAATCATCTTCTCCGCCGTTCAGAATCCCGGTCACTCCGACGTCGGAAACGAAACCGCCGAACCGGTGGATGAATCTGCAACTCCGCCGGTGGAGGAATCGCCGGAGATGAAGCAAACGGTGACGGTGACGGAGAACTGCGGAGGTCGGTGACGAAGAGGCGAGAGTTGACAATGAAGCCTCACGGAGAACTGCGGAGGTCGGTGACGGAGAGGCGGAGGAGGGTCGTTGTCGCCGCCGTGGTGACGGTGGTGCCGAGTGGTACTGGGCGGTGGTGGTACTAGAAGAGGTTTGAAGATTGTAGAAGTGAGAAAACCATGTCTGCACCAAGAAGACCTCTCGCAGACGTTTTTTAATGAAACGTCTTCGAAAAAACAAACGCACTGCAGAGGCTTATGTCTGCGCGTGGTCTGCGCGACGCAGACATAAGAGGTCACGCAGACCTTTTTGAAAAAAACAAACACCCCCTTCCTCTTGAATAGTCCTCTGTTGAGGCTTGGCCGGACCCATCCAATTGTTTACCCTTCATTTCTGATTTTCTAGCGTATTTTGATATAGGTTGTGACCGTTCGTAAGTAAGTAATAAGAGTATTTTAATTATGTCATTTATATTTTTATTTATTCCAGTTAGATCACTATTATTTTTATTTGTTCCAATCATGTCACTACTATTTTTATTTGTTCTAATTGGGTCATTATAGTTTTAAAAGTGTTCTAATTAGGTCACTTATATTTTTCAAATTTTTTTAAATAATTCACAATTTTTTAATAATTTGCTTTTTAATAAATATTGTTTATTTTTTAAATATTTCAAATTTTTTAGAATATTTTATAATTTATGAATGATCTAATTAGAACAATTTTAAAACTTGAGTGACTTGATTGGGACAAATAATTTTATTAGTGATTTGATTGGGACAAAATAATTTATAAGTTGTCTAATTAGAAAAATACTGAAACTTGATTACTATTTTATGAAGTTTTTATATATAGTAGGAAAAATATTATATATGTGGATGTTTGGCTTGTTGGTTTGTTTCATCCAAACCAACCGGTCAACTACCGGAATATTCATTGGTTTGGAATGGGTTTCGGCTTTGTGATTTGTATGTATCGGTTTTTACAGTGGATGAGAATTTTAAGAGAGTTAGGGATTTTTAGTGACAGAAATGTTCAAATGTGATGGTTATACTTATATATAGTTAAAACTAAAGTAATTCTATTTTTACTATAATCTTTGTATATAGGATTTATCTTAAGAAAAATAATTTTTTTAATTGAGAAAATATCACAAAATAATAACCAAGTTTCAAAAGTGTTCTGATTTAGTCACTCGTGCATATTTTTTTTCAAATTGGACCACTAAACGATCAAATCGAGTAATCATTAAATTTTCTTATATCACGAGTAATCATTAAATTTTCTTATGTCAAAAAGTAACGGTGGAGAAGACGTGGGGGTCAGAATTTTCAATATATAAAATTATATTAAAAAATAAAAAAACATTTTAATTATGAAAAAAATAAAAAAAAGAATCTAAAATTTACGTCAACGTTCCATATCAGCATCAAAAGATAGAAAAAATATTTTCTAATTGAAAGAAAAAGTATAACATGCTAAAAAACATGTTAAAACTTTTAATTTATATAAAATATAAAAAAAGTGACCTAATTGGAACAGTTTTAAAACTTGAGTTAACTAATTGGAACACTTTTGAAAGTTGGTTACTATTTTACAAAGTTACCCCTTTTTAATTAAACGTTAGGGTCAAGAATGGGGATTAGCCCTCGTCGCTACCGTGGTGGCAATTCTCTCGGTGTAGCGGTTTCCATACCCAATAGTAAAAATTTTATTTGTTTATCTCTTATTGTTTTATAAACATAAAGAATAAAGCAAGCATCTCAACTTTTATCGTAGAGGTCAACATTTTAATTACATAAAGAATCTACGTAGTGAGCGATGACAAAAAAGTTGAACCCGACATAAATATCCGAAACTAGAGACATTCTAGATAGGTACTGAGTAAAAAAGATTTCATAGGTGTGGATACGCGTATGGTATACCTAACTTGATTACCAGAAATCGTGTATTCATCTACCCGAACTATATGCTCGAAAAATATTATTTTTTTATATTTTCTCTCAACTCATGTCTATTAATTCTTCATTATAGTAGGTTCATTACATGCAATATGACATACACTTTTGCGATATATAGAAATATATCTAATAAGATCTCACTCATATAGTTAGGTTTGAGTAAAACGAGATTTGTGAAATATTATCTATAGTCTGTATCTCATAAGATTAAAAGGTTGCTCCTAAAGCTACCCGTGGCTTATAAATCCATTTTTTTTTTGGAAAATACAAAGTATACATTCTTTTTGAAATACGTATATTCTAAACATATTATATATTTTATGATGATGATGATATTTATATAACTTATCGTCTTTCAATTTACTGAAGTGGTTAAAAACGAAAAATGATATAAAACTTACTGATGTGTAATTAATTTATACAATTAATTTAAATTGTTGTGACTACTTTAATAATAACTAGGATTTTTCCCTCCGCGCGTTGCGGCGGGAACTCTGTTTGTAATCCGATGAGTAAGCATGTTATATAGCCAATAAATCTAAGTTAACTCCCAAGTGCATGGTGAAACTAACTTTACAAAAATACACTTGTACTAACTTGTTGAAGACGAGAAAAATACAAAAGCAACATGAAGCTGATGATGTGATTTACGATAAAGCGATTATAATTAAACAAAATCTTACATGATACATTGTTTGTTATCTTCAAAATTTGTACCGTTTGTCATATTTTAAATATTTTTCAAATTTTTGGGTGTGATTCTCCGTTATTTTTTTATTTGTTTTATTCCGGGCGTTACTCATGTTACCTTATTTTATGGTGCCATCTACCTAGTCTGTTTTACCTTTATCCTTTGATCAACAACTCTATGTTGTTTCAAAACATAACAACTCAACATATGCAACAACATTTAGATCAATATATAAAAGATTAAAGCAATTTTGTTCATAGATACGCTGATAGGAAAGAAATAAGGAACACCTGATGCTAATGAAAGAGCTGGCGGTTAAAGATGAAGAAAGTGTCACAACTTGCTGAAGCTCAATACAGTTAATACTTTACTAATGGTTTTCTTCAGCAGCAATTTATAACCACCAACTGCACGGTAACAAATGAATTCAATTAGAAAAATTCAAGTTAATCAACTGATGTTATCAACCTATGATAATCAACCGAGGCAAAGAAGTAATAAAATAGGTCAGTTGTTGTCTCTTCATTATACTGCTGAAGTTTCAGCAGGTTGATGCTGATGTTGGTTAAAAAGCATCATATTTCTGAAACAATTGAACCTTCTACTGTATGAAACAATAACCATAAAATTATCACGAATCATTATTCATTAAGCTTAAATGACAAAACAAATTGCTGTTGTTGATAACCTTTAACCACCCGCAAGTAAATTTGTATTGAACCTAACATAGTCCAGTCATGGTTATTATCAGTGGGTCATTTGTTGCTTCGATTATCAGCACATTCTCAACGGTCTGTGATCTTGAGGTCACAGGTTTATTGTTAGAAACCTGATTCATGCTCCCTTCTGATGCAATAACTTACCTTACATGACAATCCACACAAAACCTTCTAGAAGTAATTCATTACATCTCGAGCTGTACATATCCCTATGCCCTTGTTCAAAAAGAGTTATGTTTGGCAATCCTCAAGAGATTCTGCCTTGCTTGCAGTGATAGGTAACTCCAAAACTATATAAATACAAGAAGCCAATATATAACATTTATTACTTGAAATATCACTGGCATGAAGAAAATATGAAGGCAAGGCCCTCAACAGTGCATTGTAATAATTACCTGCAAAACAAAAAGTAAACCATGAATGTATATTCATAGAATCACAGTGTAATCTTTAAAAATATGTGAGTGTGTTTGGTATATTATATGAAATGGTTTTGAGTGGTTGTGAGTGAAGGAGTGAGAAAATATTATTGTTGATTGGTATATTTGAAGAATCACTATTCAATCCCTATAAATTTTTTAAGTGGTTGTGAGTGGAGGAGAGAGAAAAAAGTAATGATAATGGTATAAAAAAATATTATTTAATTGAAAAGAAGAGAGAACATGTAGTAATTTTTAATGTAATTATATGAATAAAGACGGGGAATCCATGTGAATGCTCTAATAGAACTATAATATAATTTCACCAAACATTTGTTTTAGCAAATTGTCTACATATTAGAAGCTCAAGAACACCAAAACAATTCCAACTGCAAGCATCAACAAAGTAAGTGGTTAAGCCATGACAACCTACAACGCAGAAGCTTCTAAACTTCATCGTCCTAGTAAAATATTTATAATAAGCAAATGAATTACCAATGTAAAAGGTACACACAAAAGAATAATGAATATTAGACTGTTAAACTATCACAAACTTGAATTGGGAAATGGTTAGAGGACCAGTGAAATTTTGGTTCCGAGTGATGGAAGTTCTACTCTGGGTAAGAAGCAAACAAACAATCCTAATCCAAAACACAAACACAAATTCAGGTGTAAAAGCAAAACTAAATACTCGACAAGATAATTCATTCACACATTTCATAAAACATGACATGAAAGTAATAAAAACAATTGCACCAGCCGGGAATCGAACCCAGGTCTGTACCGTGGCAGGGTACTATTCTACCACTAGACCACTGGTGCTTCTTGATGCCTTTACTACCCTCAATCTATTATTACTGACATTTAATAAGCATAGAATAACGTGGCAGAATATCCATCAAACCCACAGGAACAAAGAGACAACCTTCTGCTACTCCTACTGCCTCTGTGGTTGAACATCCAGCAGCTCAGCACCGGTGGCCGGAGCTTCACGACGGAGAATGACACTTCCCACCAGTTCTTATTATTGTCACCATCATCAACAATTATTATTATCTTCATCCGGAATTGCAACTAAAACACAGCTAAATCCCAGCAAGAGACTCATCAGCTTCATCCGTTGTTCTACTTCTCCCCTACCCAATCCTGTAATAAGGTAATCTCCATTCACCAGTTGTAGTTCTTGGTGTTCTTGATTATGCTAGTTGATTTAGGTGTTCCCTTAAAGTGATATGCTGAATATGATGCCTCTAGGCTCTAAGTGCCCAAAAACTTATAACCTTATGTTGTTGTATGTGATTGAGAAGATGTATAAATGTTTGTTGTTGTATAGGCCCGAGTTGTCGATTCGTGTTGGAACTAGACTCATTCCACACCCCAAGAAGGTATGCAACATGTTAATGTTCCTCTTACATGAGTATAAAGTAGAAGTCTTGATTTCAGCTTGTTTACTTGTGAATACTTTGATTTGGGTTTGGGCTTGTGTTTTATCTCAGACGAGTCAAATAGAAAACGTTATCTAAAACCTAAAAGGGGATGGGTCAAACGGGCTAATGCATAGAAACAATCTACTAGATCATTTTTTCCCAAATGTCAAGATTATGATTGTAAAGTTAGTGTTTTTGTGATCATAATAAAGACACTCACTATATACAAGAAAGTGTTAATGAGTCATATGAACACAACACATCATGCCAAATCTATTACAAAGTTTGTTTGCCATTGGATCAGTTGTTTTTCTTTGTTCTAAAGGTTGATAAAGGTGGGGAAGATGCTTTCTTTGTGAGTGGTTACAGTGGTGGAGTTATTGCTGTTGCTGATGGTGTTTCAGGGTATGATGTCTTGTTACCTTTGGAGCTTGAAACTGCTAATTAGAAAATAAAATTATTTGATTTGTTAATATAGAAAGTTCACACAATATTTGATTTGCTATTCATGATGGTAGGTGGGCAGAAAAAGATGTGGATCCTGCGCAATTCTCAAGAGAACTTATGAGAAGAGCTTCATCTTTAGTTGATGATGAAGAGGTACTCATCACCTCATCTCTTTGTTTTATTGTATGTATAGTAAATCTAATGCATTTGCAAAGTAGTCAAACAATTAGAGTATACCCCATCAACCATTGAGGTATTCATGTGATTTCTGGTGCATCATCGTGCCAGTTTGATGGGTTGAACTGATGAACTTAAACATGAACCATATGTGGCATCAACCCTAACCAAGACACACTTGATTATGTCGTCTTCGTGTCTTAGGTCATATCAGGAATTGCCACCCCTAATCTTTATCCTTATATTTAATGTTTGTTACAGGTTAATTATGATCCCCGGTTTCTTGTTAGAAAAGCACACGCTACCACCTCGTCCAAAGGTTCAGCTACTGTGTATGTTTAACATGGATTTTATATGAACCATTAATAACTTATTGTATCCACATTTAAGTATGTGCTCCCACATTAATGCTTTGTCTTTGTAGAATTGTTTCCATGCTAGACAACAATGGGATTCTTAAGGTTGCTAATGTTGGGGATTGTGGACTTCGGGTTATTCGCAAAGGTAAAACAAAATTCAATTATGTTGTTTACCCTATATGTTTTTTTTGTTTAGTGACATTGTTATTATGAAACTTGAACTTTAGGTCAAATAATATTTTCCACATTTCCGCAAGAGCATTATTTTGATTGTCCATATCAGTTGAGCTCAGAGACAGTGAGCCAGACGTATCTCGATGCCACGGTAAGAAAGTTCATAGATGGGTGGGCTAAGTAAGCGGGCGGTTGATTTACAGGTAAAATGGGTTCGGGTTGAAACATGTCATATTAACATTTTAGTGCATATTGAATTGTGATAGTTAACTACAACCCAGATATACGAAACAAAATGATGTAAGAGGTTGTATGCATTAGAGCAGACTTTGGGCGACTTTCAACATGTTTGACCCATTTGACCCATTCTCCTGTAGCTACAATTTTTTGCTCTGACCCGTTTGAGATGAATACCAATAAAATGACCCATCAAACTTCTATTTATGTTTCTTATATTATCAATACACAAATGCAGGTTACAAGTATAGATTCAATGAAGGGAGACATCATAGTAATGGGTTCAGATGGGCTTTTTGATAATGTGTTTGACCACGAAATTGTATCAACAATCGCCGAGCATAAAGATGTCCAGGAGACGGGTAACTATTTCTTGAAAATTTCATCACATTTTAGAAACAAGCAACTTAATGTTAAAAGTCATGAACAAGTTTTTTGTTTGAATACTAGCAAAGGTGTTGGCTGATCTTGCTTATAAGCATTCAGTGGACTTCTACTTCGACTCCCCATATTCAATTGAAGCAAGAAACAGAGTAAATATTTCTTTTCATCAGTATTGAATTCACAGAAAGTTTGTAGGCTAGAGGTGGCATAATGGGTGAATTGGTTTAACATGAGTAATTCGTTAGTACGGGTTAAGTTGGCTTGCAAACACTTTTTATATTTTTTTAAATGTTATAAAAAGTGACATGTAAAATATGATTACAAAAAAATGAAATTTTTATTACAATAATAATCTAATTATTTTGAATAAATAAAATAAGATGTTTACTCATATAAATACACTTGGGTTGTATTTCGACCTGTTTGACTCATAGTCTTGTTCCCTTTTTAGCTAAATTTTCAGGCAGATAGAGTGATAGACCTAACAGGGTTAAAGTAGGCCTCTAAGTATACCTTGGAGGTGAAAATTCGACCCGTTTGTTTAAAAACTATATTCAAGTCTCTCAAACGGGTCAACTGCTAAAAAATTTTGAAGTTAAAAGGAAACAAGTCAAAGGGTCAAAAGTTGCTCATATTGTATTTTGATGCACAAAACCTTGTTAATCACTTTATCCAGATATCAGAATATAACACAATTTTTATAGTCGTATATCACACATTATATATTTAGAAAAAGTATTTTGGTTAACACGACCCATTAATGTAAGCAGAGGCAATAACTTGTGAAGCTTTTTGTTGACATACAGGGCATGGACATTCCATGGTGGAAAAAGGTCTTGGGACAAAAGCTAACAGGCACGACCAATGAAACTTAATGGCTTCATAAATTTAATAGTCTTGAGCTTATAAGTTTATAATTTTTCGTCATAGCGATGTTGACCGAGGGTTGTGTGCAGGTGGGAAGATGGATGATATAACTGTAATTGTTGCTGAAGTGGTAAGCAATTAATATGTTTTGTTTTATGATGGATCTGGTGCATGGAAGCTTATCCTGAATGTGTTGCTTCTACGAGTTCATATCTCTTGACTAAATTAAATATATTCACTATACATTTCTTGTAAATGTTGGAGATTTTTTCTTTAGTTTTGTAAAATTCTTTTTAAATATCCAACAAATATGTATATTGTAAGGTTTAGTATGCAATTCTTGTTTACATTAGCAAGGGTGTTTGGCAAAACAAATGGACCATGGTTCCACCTCAAGTGACTAAGAACCATGGTTGAACCAAATTGTATGTCTGTTAACCAGAGTCATGGGGGTTCGAGTCGTTTATAACTGACTAAAAGGTCTGGAAATGTGTCATGGTCCAAATCTGATATGCCCACAACCGGTCAATGGTTTTGTGCAATGTAGAGCAGAAGATGAGTGCATCATGGATAGGTAACGAAGTGATGTGAGATTATTGTCATAATTGAAAAGTTCATAAAAAGCTCGAAAAACTAAATCATACATTTGAAAAGTATAATTTCACCTTGACTCATGGGAAAACTGTCTTTTACACAAGTTACTTTATAGTCAAAACCTTGGTTTTAAAAGGCACACATGAGGAAGACACCTCAGGAAGCCGATGTGCAGCGATCACAAGAGGGGGTGAGGAGGTGGCGTAAATTGCACCTTCTGAAGATGATGCTGGAAACCTTTGGATTTTTCGATCAACACCTGGAACTGAAACTGACCTTAGGTTTTTTCAAATCAGCAACAATCAACCGGAATTTGTCTGGTTTGCGGATCTGGTAGATATATTGTGCTTCATAGTGGAGTCGTGAGTCTCTATAAACAGTCTCCTTTTACTTATGAATAGAGGTAAGCTTTGCATAGATCTCATCCTAGTCAGACCCTACTAGTAGCAAACCCTACTAATAGCGTCGCTACGGGTCTGAATTACTAGGTACAGTCATATTTGTGCTTCTTAGGTTGTACAAAGGATAAAACAACAGAAAAAATGTATAAATGTCTAAAACATAGGATAAAACAACATATCTAATCCATTTATGGCAAATTGGCAATAGAACTGGTATGAGGTTTTAAACAATATCCATGAGCTGAGTACTTAACTCATCATCAGCAAAGTCTTTAAAACAGCAGTCACAGTAAATCTTTACCATATAACTCAATATACCTGAATAAATAAACTACAAATACAGCTACTGATCTCACAATCGTATACCGCCATCAATCACCTGCTCCAAACCGTATATTCTTCTCTTTCGCACCAATTGTCAACAAATGAAGTTTGATATGAAGCTTGAAACGAATATAACAGTTGGAAATACGTGGGCTCCTAGACTTCAAGAAATCGATCTTTTTTCCTTCAATTGGTGAGAAGTATGTATTCCTCAATACAACAATACAAAATTTTAAAAGTCAATATTTTAGGTCAACTGCTACTTCTATCATCACCATTATTTAGTTCTTGAAAAAACGATTTTCCAGCTTCATATGTTGACCAGCAAATGGCTGCAGCTGGTGCGTGAAAAAGCATCCTCGGCATCCATCCTCTAAAAAGCCCTCTGTAACCGTCTTTTCTCACAATTGTTTTTAGAACGTCCTTAATAGAACCATTAACGTATCTATCACATCCACACACACCCTGCATTTCAAAACAAGATGGTAGATATAAATGAGACAAGTTTAAAATCCTAGAAGAATGAGTTTGAGGCTGTAAAATAAAACATATCAAAAACAGTGAACATGCATGCATGTTGCAATATATTTATTACGATGAATAAAATAAGATGAAAGAGTTTCAACAGCACTGGGTCTGTTTGGTAGGGGTGTTTATAAACCGTTAAAACATATCAAACCGTTCCACCCGAAGTAAGCCAGCCTGCTTGAGATTTATAAGGTTTGAAGGCTGAAAGGTCCGGGTGACTGTTTGGAACTTCAAAACCGGCCATTAACCTTTTTCATTTTTATTTTTAGAAAATGCAGTTTTGTATATATATCATATTTCATCCACCATCTTTATCATTTTAATACGAACTAACAATATTGAGAAAAAAATCAGTTTAAACCACTACAACCAGCCGGTTCAGCCGACCTATCCAACCCAGCCGATTTGGTTTTGAGAGCCAAATTACCCAAATATTCTTCAGTGTAACACTCGAAGTTCAGTTTACATAGAATAATAGATGTTTATTAATTAAGAGGTAATTTTTTTAAGTAACCCAAGTACAGGATAGAAATGAAATTTTAGAATTTACAAGAGACTAAACTCGTAAATAGGGGATAAGAGAATAGAACTCTAACCAATTGGAAGTTATAAGGATTATTTTTTAAATCAAAAGCCTATCAAGAGAAGAACTTAAGAGATAAAGCTAGATGAAGTTTAACAAACTCAGATAGGATTTCCGCAGTGGGTTTGGCGGCTTTTGTCAGGGAGCTTGACAGCAAAGCATGTTGTGTTGTGGGCTCCGATCCATCCTGGGTCGGGCCCTGGAACAGCCGCAAATCAGCTGCAGAAAGGGGTTAGGGGCAGCCGGCCCTAACCCTAATCTGCCAAAACTTATTTTTGTTAAGTTTTTATTGTCTTCTATTATAAATACCCACATATGTACTTGTAATCTTTAAGTCTTGAAAGTAAATAAAAGAAACCCTGGTTCGTAGCCCGTGGACGTAGGTCAATCCTTGACCGAACCACGTTAAATCGTTGTGTTCTTTACTGCTTTGATATTATTCTGTGCTCGTGTGATTGTGTGTGTGTTTTCTGCCGTGAACAGCAGCATTATTGCTGCTGCCTTCTGCCGCCACCAACATCCTTCTGAAGGGCTGCTGTTTGCAGCTGATAAACCACCTGCAGCCGCCATCACAGCCGCCGCATAGGGGCTGATTTGCTGCAGTGAACAGGCTGCTGTTCTGTTCTGTTCTGTTTTTGTGCACTGCTGCTGCTGTTTTCTGTTTTGTTTCTGGTCAAAGAACAGCCTTCAAAACAGGTTCTGTTTTTTGGGTATTCTGTTCAGTTTGATTAGTTCACGTTATTGGTTGTTTGGTTAAATTATTTCCGCTGCGTAGTTACGTTTATTACTACTATTATTGCTATCATTATCTCGTCACTCGTTTTAGAAATCAATTAGAAATACCGACAAGTTCTTAAGGCCCGAGCCGTAGTATTGTATTGATTTCGTACCCTATCCGAATCCTCGGGTCAGCCGCGTACACGTAATACCTAACAAGTGGTATCAGAGCCTTGGTTGCTCTCATCCTTTGATCTCCGGTATTATGGCTGATGAGGGTAAAACGAGAATCGAGAAGTTTGATGGCGTCGATTTTGGATGGTGGAAGATGCAGATCGAAGACTTACTTGTTCAGAAAGATTTGAGTGCAACGTTGTTCGGTGATAAACCTGAAAACACCAAAGATGCTGATTGGGCTGCACTTGATAGGAAAGCTGTTGCTGTGATTAGACTCTCGCTGACAAAGAATGTTGCCTTTAACATTCTGAAGGAAACGACAGCCAAAGGCGTCATGGATGCACTGTCTAACATGTACGAGAAGCCGTCCGCAGCCAACAAGGTCTTTCTTATTCGGGAACTTGTAAACACGAGACTAAAGGAAGGTGGTTCTGTTAACACTCACATTAACAACTTTAACTCTATTATTTCTCGCCTAGTGTCTGTCGATATCAAATTCGATGATGAAGTCCTAGCCTTACTATTGTTATCCTCGTTACCTGAAAGCTGGTCAGGAACCGTTACAGCAGTTAGTAGTTCGTCTGGAAACACTAAGCTTAAACTTGACGGAGTTCGCGACCTCATTATGAGTGAGGACATTAGAAGGAGGAGCACTGGTGAGTCTTCTAGTTCCTTGTTGAGTACTGAAGGCAGAGGAAGGAAGAACGAACGAGGAGGTAACAGGGGCCGATCTAAATCAAAGAGAAGAAGTAAATCAAGACCAAGAAAAGATATTACTTGCTGGAATTGCAAGGAGACCGGGCACTTCAGAAGTCAATGTCCCAAACCATCGACATCTAAAGAAAAGAAAGAGGTTAACGCTGCTACGGATGATACAGATGATGATACTCTTATCTGTTGCGTTGAGAACACCACTGAGTCATGGATCATGGATTCTGGCGCTTCTTTTCATGCTACCTTTAGCTCAAAGAAGATGAAGAATTTGAGAACAGGAAACTTTGGCAAATTTCGTTTGGCTAATGATCAGACTCTGGATATTACTGGGATGGGAGACATTGATTTGAAGACTCCTCTAGGAAATACATGGACACTGAAAGATGTTAGGGTAATTCCTAAGTTGAGGAAGATGCTAATCTCCATTGGGCAATTAGATGACCAAGGTTATGATGTGTTGTTCGGGGGTGGACAATGGAAAGTCGTCAAAGGAAACTTGGTAGTTGCTCGTGGGAAAAAGAAAGGTACTTTATACATGGTTGAGGTACCGGCAGGTGATGTGAATGCAGTAACCAGTGGACCAAGTCAATCTAGTTTGTGGCATCAACGACTTGGTCATATGAGTGAGAAAGGCATGAAGATGCTAGCAGAGAGAGGTAAATTCCCAGACTTGAAGAAAGTAGAACTTGAAGCCGGATTCTGCGAACCATGTGTACTTGGTAAGAAGAAACGTGTTACTTTTGTGAAGACGGGAAAGACACCTAAGGCTGAAAAACTTGAACTTGTCCACACTGATGTGTTTGGACCAACTCCTGTAACATCATTAGGAGGCTCCAGCTATTATGTTACCTTCATTGATGATGCGACGCGCAAAGTATGGGTTTATTTTCTCAAAAACAAGTATGATGTGTTTGATGTTTTCAAGAAATGGAAAGCAGCCGTTGAGATGGAAACCAATCTGAAGGTGAAGTGTATAAAGTCGGATAATGGAGGGGAATATATCAGCAATGAATTTGTGAATTACTGTGCTGAAAGAGGAATCAAAATGATCAAGACGGTTCCCGGTACTCCCCAACAAAACGGAGTAGCTGAGAGAATGAACAGGACGTTGAACGAACGAGCCAGGAGCATGAGATTGAATGCAGGGCTTCCCAAAACCTTTTGGGCTGATGCAGTTAACACTGCTGCATATCTGATAAACAGAGGACCTTCGGTTCCTCTTGGTTTCAAAATACCAGAAGAGGAATGGCTTGGAAGAGAGGTTAGTTACAAACATCTAAAGGTTTTTGGTTGTGATGCATATACTGGTGTAAAAGACTTTGAGAGGGATAAGCTTGATCCTAAGGCAAAGAAATGTACCTTCATTGGTTATGGATCTGAATCGATGGGATATAGGCTTTGGGACTTTGAAGCCAGGAAAACTATCAGGAGTCGAGATCCGGTCTTTAATGAAACTAAACTTTACAAAGACAAGAATTCAACCATACCAGAAACTCGTAAAGATCAGGTGGTGTTTGAAGATGATAACCAGAATTCAGAAAGCCATGGTTCAGAGACAGAAAGTCAAAATACTGAAGAAAACAATCAGAGTACTGAAGAAGAAAGTTCAGAAACTGAAGATAATGATCAGGAAGAATTTGAAGAACAAGAAGATTTCTTTGATAGTGGGAGTTCAGATCCTGTGGATGAACAGTCCGCACCATCAAATGATTCAGGAAATTCAAATACTTCACATTGGGTTAGGAGGTCTCCTCGAACGTCTGTACCTCCTCAGAGATATTCTCCATCAGTTAATTATCTTCTTCTCACTGAAAATGGTGAACCACAATGCTACTCAGAGGCCATCCGTGTGAAAGATTCGTCTCAGTGGGAGCGCGCAATGAAAGAAGAAATGGGTTCACTTGAAAAGAACCAAACTTGGGTTCTTACTAAACTTCCCACGGGGAAGAAAGCTCTTCAAAACAGATGGGTATATAGAATCAAGGATGAAAGTGATGGAACTATGAGATACAAAGCACGATTGGTAGTTAAGGGGTTCCAACAAAAGCACGGGGTTGATTACAATGAAATATTTTCTCCCGTGGTTAAAATGACTACAATCAGACTGGTGCTTAGTATCGTGGCTGCAGAAAACTTACATTTAGAGCAGCTAGATGTAAAGACAGCTTTTCTGCATGGCGACCTTGAGGAGGATATCTACATGGCACAACCAGAGGGTTTTCAGATAGCTGGTAAGGAAAACATGGTGTGCAAACTAAAGAAGAGTCTTTATGGTTTGAAGCAGGCGCCCAGACAGTGGTATATTAAGTTTGATGATTTTATGGGCAGAAATGGGTATAGGAGGTGCGAGATGGATCACTGCTGCTATCTTAAGAAATTCAAGAATTCCTATATCATTCTTCTCCTTTATGTGGATGATATGCTGATAGCCGGTTCAGACATGTCAGAAATTAATAGGTTGAAACGACAGATGTCTGAAGAATTTGAAATGAAAGATCTAGGTCCAGCTAAGCAGATACTCGGCATGAGCATCACCAGGAATAAGAAGAACGGTTCTTTAATATTATCTCAAGAAAAGTATATTAAGAAAATATTAGAGAAATTCAAAATGAATCATGAGAAGACAACTACCCGAAATACACCATTGGGTAGTCATATTAAGCTTTCTAAAGATCAGTCTCCAAAGACAGATGAAGACAAGGCCGACATGGCGAAGGTTCCTTATGCATCAGCTGTGGGCAGTCTTATGTATGCAATGGTATGCACAAGGCCTGATATTGCTCATGCAGTGGGAGTTGTTAGCAGGTTTATGTCTAATCCGGGGAGAGAACACTGGGAAGCAGTTAAATGGCTGCTTAGATATTTGAAGGGCACTTCAAAGATGGCTTTATGTTTTAGGGGTAGAGATGCAATTCTCAAAGGTTATTCTGATGCAGATTTGGGTGGATGTAAAGAGACCTATAAGAGTACAACAGGGTATGTGTTTACTATGGGTGATACTGCAATATGTTGGATGTCTAGGCTCCAAAAGAGTGTGGCACTTTCAACTACAGAGGCTGAGTATATGGCAGCCGCTGAGGCTAGTAAAGAGCTTGTTTGGTTGAAAACTTTTCTGGGTGAATTAGATAGAAAACAAGCAGAGTATCCGTTGTACTGTGATAATGAAAGTGCTGTAAAACTTGCAAAGAATCCAGTTTATCATGGGAAGACTAAGCACATTCATATGAGGTATCATTTCATAAGGGGGCTAATCAGTGATGGTACTATCCAGTTGAATAACATCAAAGGGGACAGGAATCCAGCTGACATGTTCACTAAAGTTGTCACGTTGGATAAACTGAAGCTCTGTGTAGCTTCAGTTGGCCTTCAGGGTTAATTGCAGATGAAGGCGGCTACGGATCAGGTGGTATGAAGGGTTCTCTTCATAAAGGTTCAAGATTACAGAAGTACAAGACAAATGCAGTTGCAAATGTTTCACGCATCCGGGTGGAAGCAGGTTGAAGTGTTTGACGCATTGATGTGGAGGGCTAGTGAAGATGTTTCGAAGCCCAAGTGGGAGATTGTTGTGTTGTGGGCTCCGATCCATCCTGGGTCGGGCCCTGGAACAGCCGCAAATCAGCTGCAGAAAGGGGTTAGGGGCAGCCGGCCCTAACCCTAATCTGCCAAAACTTATTTTTGTTAAGTTTTTATTGTCTTCTATTATAAATACCCACATATGTACTTGTAATCTTTAAGTCTTGAAAGTAAATAAAAGAAACCCTGGTTCGTAGCCCGTGGACGTAGGTCAATCCTTGACCGAACCACGTTAAATCGTTGTGTTCTTTACTGCTTTGATATTATTCTGTGCTCGTGTGATTGTGTGTGTGTTTTCTGCCGTGAACAGCAGCATTATTGCTGCTGCCTTCTGCCGCCACCAACATCCTTCTGAAGGGCTGCTGTTTGCAGCTGATAAACCACCTGCAGCCGCCATCACAGCCGCCGCATAGGGGCTGATTTGCTGCAGTGAACAGGCTGCTGTTCTGTTCTGTTTTGTGCACTGCTGCTGCTGTTCTGTTCTGTTTTGTGCACTGCTGCTGCTGTTTTCTGTTTTGTTTCTGGTCAAAGAACAGCCTTCAAAACAGGTTCTGTTTTTTGGGTATTCTGTTCAGTTTGATTAGTTCACGTTATTGGTTGTTTGGTTAAATTATTTCCGCTGCGTAGTTACGTTTATTACTACTATTATTGCTATCATTATCTCGTCACTCGTTTTAGAAATCAATTAGAAATACCGACAAGTTCTTAAGGCCCGAGCCGTAGTATTGTATTGATTTCGTACCCTATCCGAATCCTCGGGTCAGCCGCGTACACGTAATACCTAACAAAGCAGATCAGCTGGTGGCCGTGGCAGCGACAGTTCACCAGGATGGCAGTAGCATAAGGAATTGGGTCAAGAACACAGATCTAGGACTCAGATCGAAATTAGGATATGGATATAGGTTTGTTAACAGTTTAAGCAGGGCAAGAATAAAGATGAGCTTTTATGTGATTTCACGAATGTTTCTAACTACTTTTTGGCAGAAGTACATGCAAAGAAAGTTTTTAAATGTTATTTGTATGCTATATAAATTTTGAAGTTGAGATTGCATTTTAAATTACAGGCATAATAATGTTTTAATGAGAACGTGCTGATTTGGTGAATGTCATTGAGAGAACTGTGGCCAGAAAGCACGTCTCGTGTTGGCAGAGTTAATACACTTTGAGTGGCAGAGTGTAGGTCACACAGTGACTAAAGAGAAGAGCACAACAAAACCCATGACGTATCACGAGTCAACACGAAAGTGTGATCTGTGATTACTGTGAAGTGATAAACAGGTTTGTCATGCCATGTATTTTGTTTCATGAAGTGAAATGTTATAAAAACATATATTTAAAACATAACTCGCTAACATGTATTTTAGGAAGTTATGAGAACCATAGTTAAAAAGGGAAAAAGGAAAGGTAGGGCATCAAGTGGTTATCCAGATGAGCACTTATAGCATTTAAGTAGTAACTATAATTATTTTAGAAGAGTAGGTTTTGGAACAAATCTAATTATTTGATTTTTGTTTGTACTGTTTATAGTTCCACTGTGTGCAAAGATTTGAGATGTGTAAATGCAACAATAATCACACACTAAGGCGTGAGAAGTTTGTATCAGAGCTATAGTTTATTTGAATTGCTTGCTAACTTTAGTTCCTAGACTTGAACTAGAATCCAATTGGTAAGTAGGGAATGCCGGGTGAAAGTTGGATACCCCGATGCTAGTAAAGCGAAAGATATTCACTATCATTTAAGTATGGATTTCTATTTTTGTTTTATTCTTTTCATTAGATTTATGGGTGTTCAACATATTATCTTTATCTATTAAGGGTGTAGTTTATTTTATGAAAATTTAATGTGTTGGTGTTAAGTTGATATCAAGTTGGTAAGTTGGTATCGAGTGGAATGTTTGTATGGTAAGTGGATATCAAGTTGGAATTTCAAGCAAACATGAATTTCAAGGACGAATCTTTGTTTGACAGCGTAGGCCGTAGAGTTGTAGCACTCAAAATTTGTGGTTCAAATAAAAAACACTTATTATTTAGAATATGACTACTTTTTGGAAAAATCAAAAGTATGGAAGATAAACGAAAGTTTTAAATTTTTACAAGGGAGTAAACTCGTGATAGGAGATAAAAGGATAGAACATTTCAGGATGTTAAGAGAAACCTAGTTAAAAAGATAAAAGAAGAAAGGTAGGGTCTTAGTTTAAAAAAGCGCTTTGAGTCGCTGCTTAAAGCGCGAGGCGCTAGAGGCGTTTGGCGTAGCGCTTTATTTCACTGAGGCGCCGGATGTACATGAAGTGCTCTGAAGCGCCGCTTCAATAAGAAGGCGTGAGGCGATGTGAAGCGGTGCTTCATGTATGTTTGGTCAATATCAGGCCTAGTCAAGTTTAGTTAAATGTTGGGCTTTTTATCAAGATCAACTTCTGGCCCATCTCTCTACTTTAATCAATCACTGGCCCAACCCATAACTCTATATCATCTAAACAAAATCCTTTAGATTAAAACCCTAAGTCATCAATCGGTGTTCAGACTTCAGTGGATACTCCAGCCCCATCGCCATTCACATCAGGTTCCTAATCCAGCCCTTCGGTTCTTACTCCAGCCCTTTGATTCTTACTCCAGCTCTTTGATCTTGAGGGAGATGAGGCTTGGGTTGTTGATGAATGATTGATTTGAGACACTTATTTATGTTTTAAAGATGTTTAATTATGTTTTAAACTTTAAATTCTAAGTATGTTTTGTGTTTATGATTATGAAGTGAAATGTGTCATGCATAATAATTTATTATTATTATTTTTAGTTATATCGCCTCGCATACGTGAAGCCCTCGCCTCGCCCTTGAGGCGTGGCGCCTCGGATTTTGGTACCTAAACGCTTCGGAGCGCCTCGCGCTTTTTTAAACCAAGGGTAGGGTGTTGGATCCTATCCAGAAGAGGAGTTATGGCATTCAAGTAATAACTCTACTTATTTTAAAAAAGTAGGTTTTTGAAAGATCAGATTATTTGATTTTTTTTACTGTTTAGTCTTCCGTTGTGTTTGCTTAGTGATTCTTCTAAGATTGGGGTGTAAATCTAACAACAGTCACACACCAAAAAAACATGGTGTGACTTTCACTCTCTTAAGCTACTCTTGCGCACCATTAAAAAATAAGCTACTCTTGAGTGCCATTCAAAAACAATCTTAGAGCTTTTGGGAGACAGATTACCCAAATACTTTTTCGCAATAATCACGTACCTGACAAAGTTTTATCAAAACATAGGTGTTCCCTTTTATGTCCTTTTATGCTTTTCAACTATAGATAAAAGCTGTAACAATTTTTGCCAAACATTTCTATACAACTGAGTGCTACAATTCACAACTCTAACCAAGTACACTCAGTGCCACACAATTTATTTACCTTTCGAGGAACTTTTTCAGGGTGGGGTTACGAAGTTAGAATCTATGTCTTATTGTTAGGGTGATTCCAGCTTTGAAGAGAAATTATATCATTGTCAGTCAACTCGATGAACAAAGGCATCATGTAAAGTTTGGAGGTAAATGGAAGGTAATTGAAGGAAATCTGGTTATTGTTAGCGAAAACAAGCAGTGATCATTATACATGGTGGATGTACCTACTGAAGCATGATCATTCCTAAAAAAAAAAGTCAGGTTCACTGAATCAAAGAGGCAAAAAAGAGGGTTCAATTTGCAAGACTAAAGCCTGGTGCTAAGGTGATTCAAGCTGAGCGAGATCGAAGGTCTAAACCAGGTTAGGGTTTGGTAACAAAGAAGCACGGAGCGTGTTCTAGGTACAATCACAAAACAACGTTAGGTTTAAAGACCATTATTCCGATTTATAAAATCTCTCTTAAGAATGTCTTGCTGAATGAGGAGAGTGCTGGTAATTCTCCGGTTATCTCTGGAGCTAGTCCGGACCGTGTATACCAGTTGAGATAGAGAAAGCGTTAGAACTCAAGAGAGCTTCAACTGTCCCCTCATGTACTAGATGAGAAGGGGGTGCAACTAAGGGTGTCTTAGTTGACCTAGCCTCAACAAGAAACCCACAAAACTCTGCTCCACGAAGTTCAGCCAATTCATACACCAACCAAACTTGATTTTACCCTACGTGGAAGTTATAGTTTTGTCTGCACATATAATAAGTATATAACTGATGGACCGCAACCAAACTTGACTTTACCCTACACAGAAGTTTTAGTTTTCTCTTCGAATTCATATAATACTCACACCCAATATCCACCTCATCCCACAATATGGAACATTTTTAGTGTTCATTACGCATATTAATCAAAGAACATAAGCCAAAGCATCCCCTTTGTATGTATACACTACAGTATATGAATGATTCAAGCTTAGATTTCTAAAGCTCACATTTTGATCATGATATCAGCAACTTACAATGATCTTTCACAATACAAACACAAACCTAAATACCTAAGAACTAAGTTTCATAAGCAAGAATGTTCAATCCCAATAACCTATCAAACAACTAACACCAAATCAACAACAATGTTCAAGAGAAATACCTGACACTGCAATTGCGTCTTCACAACATCAAGAGGAGTTGTCACTGCAGCCGCCAACGCCCCCGCGGCCGCACCCGCAGTAGCATGAATCACCAACCTCTCATCACTAGCACTTTCCGGCGACACCCCTACCCCCATCAACCCCCTCTTCGCCGCCTCATACGTCGCAAAATGCACCGCCGTGAACGGCGCATTCATCAAAACCGTAGTCCTATAAGACGCATAAAAAGCCCCAAATCCCTCTTCCCTCAACACAACCCTAACACAATCAACCACACCCTTGTACGGACTCCCACTCCCCAACTGCAGCCTCTGCTTCACCATATCCATCGGCGTAAACACCGAGTCACTCGCCACCGTCGCCACCACCCCCGCCGCCGCGTGAGCCGCCGGATTGTTAGGGTTCCGCCTAGAAAACTTCTCCTTACACATCTCATACACCGTGAAATACGCCGCGTGAGCCGGACCGGCGCCAAGCCCCATCGCTCCGATACCACGGTAGAGTCCGGCCGGACCGTCGGACTTGAGAATCGACTGAACCGCTTGCCGGAGACTCACTGATTTGATGGGGCATGATCCTAATACTTGCATACGAGTCTTGATTGTGTCGATTGGGAACATTGCCATGTGTTCCACCATGCCGGCGATGGAGCCGGCGATCATGAACTGCCAGAAGTGCAGGCCGTCGTGCGCCGGCGAGACGATGGTTGTTGGGTGGTAGTCCGGTGGCTGTGGGATCGGAATAAGGTCGGAGTTTTTGAATTTTGCTGCCTCCGTCGTCGCCATTGAAGTGAATGCTGGTGATTTGCTGAAGGTGAGTTAGGGTTTTGACATGTTTTTTGTTGTGATTCGAGATAACTCCGTAAGAATGAAGAAGATGTTGAGGAAGTTACGCCGTGGTACCTGTAGTTTTTCTTGCTTAATGTTAGGTCCTTTGTCTTTTTAACCGTTGAAAGTAGATATTAAGCCTGCGTGAAGTGGTATGTTTACGGACTTCGTCAAGTATGTTGTGCTTGTAATATTAACGTGATTAAGTAAATAAAAAACGTATAAAATTAAGACGAATTGGTACTGAAAAGCTAAACCCATGTGTTGCGGTGGGGTGTTGTTGTGACAGGAAATTTTTAACTCTCGGTTTAAAATAAAATTTATATCGAGATATAAATGAAAAGAAGAACGTTACAATGAATAAATAAGAAGGATATACATGGCCCTATGTATAAAAAACAAAACCTTGAAGTAGTTTTGATGAGTTGTACGTTCGTGACTCGATTACAATTTATGTCGAAACATATTATAAGAGTGGTTAAAAACATCCTCATATGCTAGTGCTTTGAAATTTATAAAACAAAGAGGGGGTAGGCCGCTTGCTTGAACCTTAAATCCCTTAAATCGCTTTCTTCCTCAAACCTCTTTTGAGATTGATTGAAATGTAAATCCTCTCTAGTTAGTACCTCTCATCAACATGAGTCCAAAAGCAATTTGATTGAACCACATCTCGTTTTTTGTTCAATTGACTCAGTCTTCATCTGCCACGTCATCAATCAAACCCATTGTTCAATCGCCACAGCTCGTGGTCTACAATAGTACCTTAAAATCTAGCTCATTTGTTACCACCACTCATCGATCGACCACGCTGTTTTGGCCCTAAAACCTATGTCACACCCGCTCACCTTCACACATGGCTTTAAACCTTATATCTAAGACTGACACACACTTGACCCCACCAATTCGACTATCTCATGTAATTAGTGAACCAACATCAACTCAATGTGTGTTTGATCATCTTTATGTAATCTTGACATGATTATGTAACTTGTTATGATCATGATGTGATTATGATATGATTACACTTATGTAACTTAGAATGCATGTTTTTAATTATTTATTTGATTATGTAATTTGTTTTTAAAATTCGTTGTGCATGCCCCAATATAATTTGAATTAATTGGATTTGAATATACCATGAATTGAATTACCAATTTGATACAATGTTTTTTACCTTACGTTTAGCAATGTTTGACCTAATTTTTAACCATGTTAGACTCTATGTATGTGTATGCAGTGTTGTCGGTCCGATCGGGAATCGCCATGGCCACCAGTCAGATCAGGTGTAGTTCGTTTTGGAGGCACTGAACCGGCGGTTCGACCGGTCGAACCGGGGGGATGGACCGGTTGGATCGTTTTTTTTATATATTTATAAAATTTCAGTATTTTTTATATATTTATAAAATTTCAGTATTTTTTACATATATTCATTAAAATAGTTATAATTTTTTACGGTTCTCATAACCGGTCCAACCAGTCGAACCGGTCCGACCAGTGAACCAGTAGGGCATTCAGTTCACTGTCCGATCCGGTTATGAAAACATTATGTGTATGTACTGGTTTGACTTGCTTCATACAATCATGTTTGACCTAATGTTTTGTTATTTGATCATGTTTGACCTAATGTGCCATGAAGTATACAATGGTATTTCCAAACATATTAGAGCTATGCATTAACACGTCAATCTGTTACTCAATGATAAGGTGCTCGTTGTTAGCTTCTAAGGGTCAACCAGGAGCTTAGCATATCTTTACACAAAAATATTACTGAAAAACTGATTGGAAGCACTTTAAAATTGGTGGTACTCAAGCACGCATATAAATAGTCGCCCATGACGAAGCATTGTCTCGATGTATGGTGTTACGTTGTCTCAAGATCAAGATAAAGTACATAATCCAGACATGAATGAGTTATGTAATATTTATAATATGATTCCGAACAAGTAGAAACATGGAACTATGGAAGTGAGGTTGTTTCCAATGAGCTAGGGGATTTATAGCATTTTAAGAATCCATACAAAACCAAAAATGTTGAAGGGTTGGAATATTTTTAGCCATACAAAAAAGAAAGAAAAAATGATGAATCAACGTAAAACGATGTGTCAAAAATAGCGGTTGTGATGGATAGTTCATTTGATGATTTTAGACTTTTAGTGACGAAGTGTTACATCGTGGGCTATAATTGCCAAACCTTTCAAGAGTCGCAATCGGTGACAATTTTTAACAGCTTCCGCTAACATTAAAACCTACCTTTATAGTGATAGTTCTAAAGCATATTCTGTTTATGCACACAATGAGATTTGTATTTTTCTTGTTTATCAAACCACCGTCTCACAAGATCTTTACTCTTTTTATATCAAATACTAGGTTAGATACCCGTGTAATACACGGGTTGAAAATATAAAAACTATATAATTCATAAATGTATAAATATTTCATATGATTAAATTACGTATTACATAAAATAATAAAAAATAAAAAAATTGCATTTTCAAGTTATATATATTCGAATATTTCTTTGGATAATGTAACATACAATTGACCCGTGTGAAATAAAAAACCAATTGTCTTAAATTGAAATTAACCCAAAATATATAAATATATCAATAAATGTTTTTTTAAACTTTTTTTCAATTAAATCTTATTTTACTATAAAAGTATGTATAATTCAAAGTAACATATGATTACACAATTTAGTTGATAATATAAAAAAATTAAATTAAAAGCAAAATCAATTACTAATTTAGTTTTTTAAAATAAAAAACTTAACTAAAATAATATAATAGTTTAGACGGGAAATTTTTTTTGAGAAATAACAGCAGAGTGGCATGTGATATCATAGTTATTCTTTTATTCAACTTTGTTTTTCAATTAACAAACTTTGTAGTGTCTAGAACCCCTTACAAACCAAATTATTTCAATTCAATTAGGTTATCACCTCACGTGCAATTTTTAGAGGAAAAATATTATTCCTTGTTTTGTTGCATCTAGAAAACTAATTCGTCATAAACTAAAATCACATTGTGCAATTGTTCGCTGAGGACCGAACTACTTCAATGATAGAGAGAGAATTCACCTCAAAACAACTATGATGTAACTTTTTATTGTCACCTTATTAAACACTCTTACCCAATTACTCATCACGCGTCAAGTTCACGGGCTTCTTCCTTGGTATCGGGGATCCATATTTATAAATTTATAAATCACTTATCCTACAAATAACCTTGAAAAGTCAAATACAATTTATACTACATTTTCCCAATACCTTCTGGTTTACAAAATCTTAAAGCCCATTTTTATGTATTTAAAAAAAAATAATATAACATATTCAGTTTTGATGCTAATAAACTAATACGACATCAGTAAACACGACGGCATTACCTAATACCATAGCATTCGATTTTTCTATCACTTGGCTGATTTTTTGTGTTTCAACGATTTAACGGTAATGTTCAAAAGTTATAGATTTCTAGTTACTGGTTTCAACATCGTAAAGATATTAACTCCATCGTCGATACAGCATCTATCGATCCACCTGGATCGACCTTCCAAAATACACCCGTCACTGTGAAAAAAGTAGAAAATTATGCGTTTCCAAAGGGAGTAATGCTGTTATAAACATCGGATGTCAACTTGATCATACATAATGCATCTGTCTACATTTGCTACATTCTAAGTGGTCAACATAGGGTCAAAAAATGCAATTAGCCTGTTAATCCTGCCAAATCTCTTTTCAAAAACCATCCATCCTCCTTTCAGTCCCTTCTTTCCTTCAAGAAAGAAACAAAGACCAAATCTCTCTACTTCAGCACTTTGTTTCCTTGCAGAGTTGATATCGCAAACATAATAGAAAACGAAAAACACATCAAAGATCAACTCCAGCCCAAAATGAGAATCCTGTGGCTGAACCAAGGCGTCGGCCCACATAAAGACAATAGCTGGACCTGACTGGGTTTAAGCCATAAGTGGACGGGTCACATTCAGTCTTGACCAGTTGTAAGTTAGCGATTGTTGGGCATTAGGGGCTTAGGGCAAGTCTCAGTTAACTTGGCAGTTTATACCAATTGACTTATAAATGGGCTAAATTCAATTGTGTTTTATCTTTCAATGCATAAGAACGTGTAATTCAAAGATCAAATTTTTCTCTAGTACAAAAACTATTTTATAATCATATTGTGCATGACAATTTAAAAGAATTGTTTTCAGAAACAAAAAAGAAGCCCCAACCTAAACAACATGGACCCGTTTTGACCCATTAACTCACCCCATTTTGCCACCTCTAAATTCTTAGACTACTCCTTCAGCACCCTCACCAAGATTTTAAAAAAAGTGTGTTAGAAAAGTACGAATGAAGTTCAGTTGCAAAAGCCCAAAGGCAAAATTTGAACAGACAAGAAGATGGAACAGATTTGGTTTTTTTGGACACATGATCATCAGGATAAAGATGCATATGTTCAAAGTTGTAACTAGCAACATGTGGTATGTGTATCTAGTAGTATGGTTATTAAAAAGCAACAACACTCACCTGAAAATATCAACCTACCATAAAGAAGCATTTGAAATACATATATCATCCACTTGGCACGTGCTGGCCTCTATAAAAACATTTGAGATAATTCAGTTCAATATTCCCAGCGCACCATGTTCCAAAGATGAGAAAATGAGAAGAGATAAGGGGCAAGTGGATAACCTACCTCTTAATCTCCTTGTAAGAGAACAATCCCCCCTGCAACGGACTACAATAAAGGTTTCTCTTTTAGTTCACAGTTTTACTCTCTAGTAATCTCTCAGATTGTTGTTTATTTATCAGTACGGGCGAGCGCGGTTTCCACCATGATAATTCCTATCTGGTCCACCATCTCTGTAGTTGTCTCGACGTCTATCACCAGCACCACCACCACCACCATAGCCGCCGCCACCTCTACCGCCACCGCTGTTGCACAAAAAAAAAAAAGCAATGTTTGTACCATCAGAAGAATTAGCAAAATTGTAGAGTAAGCAATTCGAGCCATAAACTAGTGAATGGATTGATTAGGTTATGTTCTATCTCTAACTGAGTGACTGAGTAAACTTTAAAAATAAATCTAAAAAGGAATAAATGTGTCGAAAGTTGCCCCAGGCTTTTTTGCGTAAAACCTCCTATATTATTTTCATAAAAATCATCGCTTGCACACAAATTGTTCATGATAGATTCAAAGTAATTAAATTTTAAAGCAATCAGCCCGGCTCACTTTAACTCATCATCTGGTAGGGCCAACGAGTCATATTGTAGTCAAGATCTTATAATTAGACATCGGACATAACACGGTGACACAAAATCATCAATGAATCAAAAATCAATGTTAAGATAAATGAAAACATTACACCACTTGCTACTCATAGAAATCGACCATTATCCACTACAAGCCATGAAGAAACCTTATATGGGACTTCAATGATATTAAGTAACCCCATCTATCAAATCTCAGGAGAAGAATAAACATCAAATTTGATAATAATCCACCCTGAGGAAGCATTAACGCCTTGTCTTTGATTATTCTTGCAAAACACATTTTGTTGACCACCAAAATATCCTATTTACTATTCGACAGCAGTACCATGCAACATAACATACATCAATAGTACAAAAAAATCACTGATCATGAAAACTAAGGATGTAGCATGATGTTACAGTTCATATGTCTTAGTCATGTTATATATAAGAATTTTAGGATGGGACACAATATGCAATTTGTATGTCTAGATCATACATATACATGAAGGGAATGATGAAACAGATAATCAGCTTAAGTAGAATGCAATAATATAGGACTGCCATGTCAAAAGTAACCAAAGCTATAGAAGCCTAAAAGCATTCCAGTTAGTAACAGACTAACAGCTAAACATTTTATGGTTCTTGTTCACACTATATAGAGACAATGACACACTAACCACATGTATGGTTAATTTGGTAAACATCATAAGGAACTACTACACATACCCCTGACCATATGCAGAAGGAGCTCTTGGAGCAGATTTCTCAGCCATTCCAACACTAATTTTGTGACCTCTCAGCTCATAATCTGATAAAGAATGAATTTATTAAAGGTGCTCAAAAAATGCAATAACATAATCTAGAAGAAATTTGAGAAAAATGATGTACTGTTGTAGAAACCGCCAGCAGAGTGTGCTGCAGAAGGATCCTCATAAACCAAAGCAGCATCTCCTTTGTTATTTCCTTTTTCATCAGTGTAAATCTTAATGTTATAGGGCCACTGATCCTTATACCCTCGCTTCTGCTTGATTCTCCCAACCTACAAACAGCCAACAGCATGTATATGCAATTGTCATTAATAAAACCAAAACAAAACAAACATTGTGCAACTGTATAGGAGAAATGACAACTGTATTAACTTGTCCAATGCCTCCGAATAGCTCTCTTAATTCATCAATAGTGACATCTGGAGGTAAATTTGATATGTAGATCCGTGCATTGTCACAGGACTCATCACAATTTTCATCACATTGTTTGACCTTTGTAGGTGCTTCAGCAGGAGCACCACCATAACCGCCTTGATTCTGTTGACCACCAGCATATCCACCAGTTGAACCACCCCGGCCATCACTACCAAAATTATCAGGAACAGAATCACCAGCATAGCCGCCACCACCGTAGGATGGTGGATATGAAGTTGGTCCACCATTGTAGCTTGCAGGAGGAGGGACAGCATCAGTTCCATAGGCAGGGTTAGCTCCATAAGAGCTAGGTGGTTGAGGGTAACTACCATCAGATCCACCATACCCAACTGCAGCACCCTGACCATAACCACCACTGTCTCTTCCTTGGTTGCCGCCATAAGAACCACCACTGTCTCTTCCTTGGTTACCGCCATAAGAAGCACCGCTATCTCTTCCTTGGTTACTGCCATAAGAAGCACCGCTATCTCTTCCTTGGTTACCGCCATAAGAAGCACCACTATCTCTTCCTTGGTTGCCTCCGTAAGAATCCCCACCTCCTTTACTTCCTCCACCACGCCCACCGTCATAATTACCCCTACTTCTATCACCACCATATCCCCCACCAGCACTGCTCCTATTGTAATTACCACCGTCACTGCGAGCACCTCCACCTCTATTGTAACCACCACTTCCATTGCGGCCACGATCACCACCACCAGTGCCAGCAGGGGAAGGAGTGCCACATTTGTTGCACTCAGTTCTCCAAGAAAAATTTGAATTGCCACAGCTACAATTACAATTATGAGAGTAAAATTGACAATACAATCATTAAGACAACTTGCAACTTCTATTAATTGGAAAGGTAAGTTTCTTCCTAGCATTAAATTTCAGATAAATGTGACAGCACATAACATTATAATGAATATGTATGTAACAGCCCACAGCTTAAAAACTGAAACTGTTATGAAAAAAATATTTGAAATTTGTAAAAAGAGGGAAATGTTCAGCTAAAAATGGTGAATAGAGTGCACTCTGATTTGTGGAAAATGAAACACATAAAACTACATGGCCACAAGAGGATCCATTCATAAACATGCCTCAAAAACACCAAAGATTTAGTGAATTCTCTTATTAGTTATTACAGAGCATTACTTTCTTGGCAGATATACAGCTTCCACACATGGGAGCTAACCCCACCCAAACAAACCAAACGACACTTAAAGTTGACAAAAGAAGAGAAAAGATAATCTAATTGTAGTTACTTGTATCAAATAAAACTAATCAAAGAACTGGGATAAGCAAAAAGTTCCTCCGCACACCTTTCTATCAGTCTATCTCTAAAGAGAACAGATTAAAAAGAATTAAGAAACCATTGTAATATCACTTAAATGAAAGTACGGTTGATTAGTTTCTTAAATCCAAGAACTAATAAATATCACGAATGCCTGATTCATCCTCATAAAGGATTGTGCATCAGGTAAGCTTTTTATCGTTGTTGAAGATATGATTAATACAACAACGGTGAAATCCCAAGAATGTCATTAGCACATCAATATAATAAACAAATTACCCAGGATTAGGGCAAGGCCAGTCTCCTTCTCTACCACCTCTACCCCCGCCGCCGCCTCTACCACCGCCACGCCCACGATCTCCTCCTTGATATCCACCTCCACCTGAAATCCAAGATAACCAACAGCACAAATTCAATTACACGTTTAAAGAACATCATTAGAAACGAAATTCAGAGTGATATACAAACCTCGATTTTGTGAATTGCCACCGTATCCTCCACCGCCACCTCCTTCTCGACCACCAGTTCCCCCTCGATTACCATAACCTCCACCTCCGCCTCCACCGCGGCCGCCACCTCCATAACCTCCGCCTCCGCCACGGTTTCCGCCGTAAGATCCGCCTCCGCCACCACTGCCTCCGTAACCTCCACCGCCTCCACCACCGTAGCCTCCGCCAGCTGGCGGTGGAGCAGATCCATCTCCTTCGTAACCGTAACCAGACATTTTTGTTAGGGTTTCTAAGTGGTTCTTTTTAGAATTTAGATAGTGAAAGGGGGAGCGGAATTTAAGCCTATTTATATATTGCGTTAAAAGGGTGTAAAACCCATCACGCATATGAAGCAACTGGATCATGGGATCATTACAAAATATCAATGCCTGGTTCCTCTATCATTAATATAAACTAGTATTTGTACCCGGCGCGTTGCCGCCGGAACAGTGAAAAAAGCATGTTACGGGAGAGACGTGATATTAATGTATTAAATAAACGATATCGAAAAGTTAAAATATCAAAACGTGAGTGTATCTTCACATTAAACGTCGAGAATTAGAACCGGGTAATATTATATTTAGATTGATAGGTAGAACAAACGAATCTAATCTAATATAAAATAAACATTAACATAAAGATATAATTTTTTTTTAATTTTTCTAAGTCTCTAAGGGTGGTGGGGGCACCCACACACTACATCACATACCAAACGATCACACCTCAAAGTGGCTGGTTAACTCATGGGTTACTTCAGCGTCGTAGCGCCTGGTACTCGAACATTCCCGCTCATTTCTTAAAATACATATAATATGTTGTAACGATTTTTATTTTGAATTGTTACATGTAATAATATGAATTATATTAATGGCAAGTTTTCATAATTTTTTTTTCATCCCGTATAAAATACAGGTATCTAACTTAGTAATAATAGTACACCTATTTAGTTAATATGCGATAGATTGTTTCAATCATATTTTTTCAAATAGTTAACGTATTTAGGGTATGAAAATATTATATTTTTATCATAAGAAATAATATTACTACATTTTTATTTTCATATAATATAATGAAAATACTTTTGTAATTTTGTTTTTAAACGCAAATATATACTACTTCTACTTCTAAATTACTGAAACCAGTACCTCCTCTTTAAAATACAAAACATCTATCAAGCGAGCTAGTTTCACATTGATATTTTTGTAACTACATGTAAAACAATATTATACTTTAAATTAACATTGTATATTACTTATTATGTGGTGGAAATAACCTATCAAAAATATTATTATTAAAATAATTATAAGCATATACTAAGAATATTCTTGATGAAGAAGACAAATTTATATGTAATAAACATCTGCACACTGTCACTTTTGACCTTTCATCAAAACCAACACTAAAAATTAGTAAACCCATCACCTCCATCTCTATCCTCTCTTCATATGAAATGTGACCTGCAGTCGCCGCCCACTTCCACCATGACCGGACCACCACCACTACCACCACCACCACGGCACTACCATGACTACACCACTACCACCATCACCCATCACCACGACACCACCACCATCATGACCCACCACCGCCACCATCACCCACCATCGCCCACCACCACCACCACCACCATGACGACACCACCATGAGTCTCGACTTACGGACACCACACGCCTGACGTTTCCATCTCTCTCTCTCTCCCTCCCCCCACCAACGATCCACCATCATACCACAGGCAACCACACCCTCTTCTCTCTCTTGCTAACCATCACGGTGAACACAGGATCACCGCGGCTCACCTCCACGATCGCCAACCACCCCCGACGAACAAAGCTACCTGGATCCAACGTTATCACAGCTCAGAAATCTCTGTTTTCCTGTTTTTTTCTTGTTTGACCTCCGGCTGCCGGCGGCCGGTCGGACCTCGAAAGGAGTCGCCGGGAAGGCAACCACCGTCTCTTTCTCTCTCTAAGCGTGGTGGGTGATGTGCTGGCTGATGTTGCTGGCATGTTGTCAACATTACACGTAGCAAAAAAGAGTGGTACCATGTGCATAAAGACATGTACTCTTATGTACAGTAAAATCACTCACAGCCATAAGTTGTTGTTTAATATTAACTAAGTCACTGTTCATACTGTTCATTTCATTCGTAAATTAATATATAGGTAAATGAAAATTCTAAGAGATGTTCGTAAACAGAATTTGTGTTTGTGTTTATTTTATAAGAAAAAGAACTTGATTATTAACTATTCTCGAATATTTATCAAACGATATTTTAAAACCTTTAAATGTTTGTGAATAATTCACAAAATGTTAATTTCTTTAATTAACGAACATTAATAATAAATCTCGTTTGGAAAAGTGCTAGTGAACAGTTCATGAATAGATCTACTTCCCTGATGAAATAACATGAAAAGTAAATCTCGCTCGGTAAAAAGTCATTGATTTTAGAGGTGGATGGGTGTAAAGTAGAAAACGTGTATGTTTGTTAGAAAAAAAAAATCTTATATCAATGTTTCAAAGTTAACCCAAATTTCATTCACCACTAGGGTGCTTAATCTTACACACACTCGATGAAAGGTGTGATTATGATTCGGTTTAAATTGATAAAATTATCCATGGTGATTATCATTTGATTTCATAATCGTTTTTTTAAGATAAACGTAGGTTTAGAATGTTTGAAACCATATCAATCTGTTTAATTTTGACGGTTTTTCTTTTAAACGGCAAATGTGTGCCCTGCTTTGGAGAATAGGTGTTATCTTAATCGAGCTCACCTATTCGTTTCCCAGCCGAGACCGCACCCCCAACCCCCTCAGGAGGAAACCCATTGATAAAAAAACCTCCTATCTCAACCCTGTGCATTTTGCTCAGAGTAAAACTTAAACCCATAACTCCAAATATTTATATATAATAGCTAACTCACTTTAACCAGTTAGGATAAAGATCATTGGTATCTAATTTTAGCAGTTGTTTTGTTATTTTGTAGCGGACCAGAGTCCGAGACTATTAAATAAGTTTTAAGTTAAACCATGTCACATAAGACTTGCAAAGATTTCTTATTTTGCTCTCAATAGTTATTCAAGAGAAGAGAAGTGAAAAACACACTACATATTCTTTGTGATATATAATTTTGTCAAATGTGACTATCGTAGATCAAATATATTTGGGAACTCTATCTGACATTTATTTAATTACACTTTTTATACTAAGTTGTGGGTACGTTTTTATCAAAAGATTGCATTAAAAACCAAACATTTTTTTAAGATTTGGAAAAAGTTCATAGAATTTCAACTATGTTAACAAAGAAACTAACAGTAGAATTACAATGACAAGAAGCATAAGATTAGTGGGAAAAAACCAAGGTAATCATACAATATCAAAAAGAAACATCAACAACACTAATCTACTTACTACATATAACTTCACCATCGAAACCTATCTAATAACAACCAAACCGTTAAAACAAGCAATATCAAAGGATGGGCAAACTTTGACCGGTGAAGCGAAACCGAAAAGGAAGCTTTTAGTTCTACATTGAACCTACAGTTACCAACTGACGGGTCAACAGTTGTGATCATTCCCAGCCCCCCAAAGTTACAACTATCCGCCCTTTGATCATGCTGTTGATAGTAACTGTTAAACGAGTAGGACACATTTCCAGGCCAACTCAGGTTATAACATGAACTACCTGGCGAAAGTGCGGTACAGTCAGCATTTGTGCAGGCCTCCATAGCATGCGCAGTGGCATTCGACATATCGATATTATTATTCACCACACACCATCTAGAAGCAAAATACTCCACATTCTGTGCATCCACAAGCCTCTTTGTGCTTTGACCAAAGTCAACCTGGTATTTGGCTTGCCCATCAAAAGTAAACAAACCCCAATGTCTTTCAAAATTGCCTGCGGTTATGTTTCTTTGATCTTCATCTAAAAGGGTATAAATGTAAATTTCCAATGGCATCGCCCGCGGCCGAAGTGGGGTCCCTTTTCCGTTATGGAAATAGTCTAACAGACCCTTTGTGAATGTCTCAGCATTTGAAACTGTAGCATTTGGAGCTCCATCAGTCGGCCAACCGATTTGGCTAATTACAATGTCCATATTTGGAAACCCTGCATCTGTCAGAGCGATAATAAGGGTATCATAGCTTAACTCGAGGCTGTTTTTATACAACCTACGGGTATCATTATGAGGGCGTGCGGTTTCTTTGAACAATGCAAAATCAAGTGAAATGTTTTTGTTCTGATAGTAACTAAGAAAAGGTGAGATGCTTGCAAAAAAAGGAGACCTGGTTTTGGTGAGAAAATTAAGTACTTCAATCATGGTTTTGTTGATATCGGGTCGAAAGTGTCCTTTTGAGGGTAGACCGGAGTCTGACTGGAACGCGTCAAAGCTACATGGGATTACAACTTTGACATTCTTTGATAGTTTAGCTCGGATCAATGCTGCTTCGATGTTTATGGCTGCACCAACTACAAAGGGGTAGAATTGTGAACCGTGGCTTTGGAGAAATGGCTCGTCTCCAATGGCAATGTACCTGCACATGAATTTAGCGTGTTTCGTGTTTCTCAACATTACATGATTGCAAAAAATACAATGTGCTTCTGTTTGATGAGTATATGCATCAGCTTCATATTTAGAATCAATCTGAATAGAAAGAAAAATGTTCTTTCATCCAAAATAGTGGTGGCAACATGGGCGTGTTGGGTAACAGGTCAATACGGATTCAGGTTGAAACGGGTCATTATTGGTACAGGTAAAAAAAAAAAGTCGAGTTGGGTTGACCTAAAAACAATTCTTTGTCTACATTTTTTAAAATTTTCTATAATGAGTTAATTAGGATTGCAAAACAAAATGTGTTACAATAACAATCCAAATCTTTGAATAAAAGCATTTCATGAAGTTATGAGCACTAGAAATAGACTATGGGAGACTTCAACCCATTTCGACTCAGCACTTTTGCTAATTTTTCATTTGATCTGTATAAAATAAACCACAACCCAAATCGACGCATTCATAAGTAAATAGATCAAAACTCTCACGTCTAATCTCAAGGGTAAAATGACATATAAAGCCACGATATACCTAAACTTATCTAAAGGTACACATCATTCAACACTTTCAAAACCCTAAACCCTACATAAAGCAATTTACTACTGAAATTCAGCATAAATTCCTACTAAATGCACCATAATTGTTAAAATTGAACTCATAAAACATCAATTAAACACACGTTTAATGCACAAATTGAGCCCAAATCACATCATTCCAACTGCAAAAGCCACACCAATCCAATGAACACAAAAAAGGGGGTAAAACGTAAGTACGTAACAATGTAACATACTGTATACGTGTACGACCCGAAAGATAACGAGTGAGGTTATCATGGACCCAGCTCTCGGCGGACTTGACGGAGGCGTTTAAGGTCCGAAGCATAGAATTAGGAACGCCGACGGTGACGTCAATGGCGGAGCCGGAGAGGGCTTCGAGGACTTGTGGGTTGGAGTCGAAGAGTTTTAGTTTGGTGATTTTGTTGAGTTTAAGTAGCTCAACCACCTTCGACGGTGGCAGAGGGTGGGAGGCGGTGGTGCCCCAGTTTACTCCGATCGATTGAACCCTAGATGAGCAGAGGATGGGGATGGTGATGGTGAGTAGTGCGAGTGTTGTTAGTGAGTGTGGGTGTAGAGCCATGGTAGTGTGTTAGGGATGGGGGATTGTTGGTTGTTAACGAGGGTAGTAATGTGCTCTAGATGACTGGATTTTATATGAATTAATCATAACTAAATCAGCAATTAAAAATAAACAGATATACTAGTCTAACCATCCATATTACACGGGGTAAAAAAATTAAATTTAAAATAAAATAAAGAGTAAATTACACAGATGGTTCCTGGGGTATGCATATATTGCAACTTTAGTCCCTACTTTCAATAAATTACAGATGATGGCCTGAACTATATATGATATGCACACCGGCAGTCCCCGACGCTAACTAATGTTAACTTTCTCTGTTAAGTCAATGTAAAATTACCAATATACCCCTGAATTTAAAAAATAATATAACTAAACTTACCCACCACATCTCACCCCAACCCTCCATCTTCTTCTTCCATCTTCATTCTCTTCATCCATCTTCATCTTCTTCTTCGTCCATCTTCATCTTCATCTTTATCACCATCACCACCACCTCTCCACCACTATATGAGAAATCAACCTTTGGTATAAGTCTCTCTCTCTTTCTTCCCCCTTATCTCTCTCCCTTTCTCTCTATCTCTTTCTTTCTCTTTCTCTTTCTCTCTTTCTCTCTTTCTCTCTTTCTCTTTTTCTCTCTCTCTTCTAAGACCACCGGGCATAACGCCACATCTCTTTCTCTGTTCAGATCTGCAACGGTGGTGGTGGTTGAGGCTGTTGGCGGCGACGGTGGTGGTGGTTGAGGGTATAGGCCGTGATGTTGGTAGTGGGTTGAAGGTAGAGGCGGTTGTCGAGGTGGGTTGAGGGTGCAGGCGAACGTGGTGGGTTGAGGGTAAAGGTAGCGATGGTGGTGGGTTGAGGGTAGAGCAGCGACGGTGATGGTGGGTTAAGGGTGCTGCAGCAACGTTAGTGGTTGGTTGAGGTTGCAGGCGGCGACGGTGGTGGTGGGTTGAGGGCGGCGACGGCGGCGGTGGGTTAAAGGTGGAGGCAGTGGTGGTGGGCGTTGATGTGAAGAAGATGATAAAAAAAAAAGAAGGGGTATTCTGGTCTTTAAAAAAAACTAACAGAGAAACTTAACTTTTGTTTGTGTTAGGGACCATCAGCGTGCACTTTTTACACAGTTCAGGCCCTCATTTGTAATTTATTGAAAGTAGAGACTAAAATTGCAATACGTGCATACCCCAGGGACTATCCGTGTAATTTACTCTAAAATAAAGAGAAAATTGCATAAATGGTCCCTATGGTTTAACCAAATTACATGTTTAGTCCCCAAACTTTAAAAATTACAAAGATAGTCCAAACTTTTATGTAATCATTGCATGTTTGGTCCCTAGCACTAAATTAATTTATTTTTTATGCATTTTATAAAATTTAAACTAACTTTTAAATTTAATTTTAGGGACCAAAAGTGCAACGCCCACATAAAAGTTTGGACTAACTTTGCACTTTTGAAAATTTTGGGGACTAAATTTGCGATGACTACACAAAAGTTTGGACTAACTTTGCAATTTTTAAAATCTGGGGACCAATCATGCAATTTGGTCAAACCATAGGGACTATTTATGCAATTTTCTCTATTTTTATTAAGTAAAGCTTTATATTTTTGTTTTTCAAAAGTTTAATATTTTTATTATTTTATTGCTAATATGTTTATTATATAATAAGGTACATTTTAAAAAAACATGAATACATTCTTTTAGTAACATATTTTATAAAAAAAAAACATAAACAATAAAAAAATAGTAACATTACGCTGATGCGTCACTTGATAAAAAACTAAAAAGACGGGAAGACGGTCAATGAACTAAATCTTTGTGAATTCATTTTTTGTGTGTTTTTTACATATAACATTTGCAATGACAATATTGTCGATAATAAAACGTTAAAAATGTTTGAAATTGATTAATTTCTTTCTTTATGATTACTTTCATAATTTTAAAAGATAAAAAGTTAATAAACAAAGGTACCTTTTTATCAGCTAACTCCCTATCCCTTCGTTGCCATCAACAAACTCACCACGTATGACCTCATTTATTATTTGAGTTACGTCAAAGTTACTTTTGGATGACAACAAATCAAAAATAGCTTACATAAGTCAAACAATAACCCTGTGTTAACCTAAAACAATAAGCCCTTCAGTCATCATCACTAATAATCAATAAGATAAAGTATTTTTACAATGAAATAACGTTAGATTTGGCGGTGAGATCCGATAAATATTGGATGATCTGGAAGTCCATGTTGGTTGTTGTTGGTGATGATGGCAGTGCATTGAACCATTATCGTACTGGAGGTGCAAGTTAAACGATGGGTGGAAGGATGAGCCAATGTACTATCCATTTAAGATTGGTCAAAAAACTTGAAGCTCCTTTCAAAGTGACTGTTCTTAAACAAGTCGAGCCTGATCCAATGTAAGTTTAACGCCTTAACTCAACTTTTAATTGTCTTCTTAGCTTCACATTCTCTTGTCCCTGTTACATCTTGAACATCATAGTCGACACTCCAATAAAAGATCACTACGACAATGATGGTACGGATATAGGTTCCATGAAGATAAAATATTTAATCACACACATTTAGAAGTGTTCATTTTGGTTTTTAGGTTTTAATTTAGGATATCTGTCCGATGCAAATACAAAGAACAAACATATCCAAACAAGACGAGTAAACCTGAATGTGAGAAATTTGACGGTGATAAAACAAGCTTTATTTAAATATTTTAAGAGTCTAGTAGATATAAACAAAAACCTAATAATAAAATTACGAGAGCGACAAAACTTACCCTAATATACATATCCACCACGAATACTTAACGTACTCCAGATATTTTTTTTAACAGGATCACATGCAAATGGACACAAATTGAGTGGTTTATACTTTATAGTGTTTGAAAAACATCAAATTACACGAGTCGGGTATCTTCTCCACGTCACTTACATCAGATTTGGTTGTAAGTTGTAACCCTACTCGAACCACTTAATTATCGAGATCAGATTTGTTGTTGAACACCGGTGAAAACGAGATAAACAACTGAAACTATGTCCAAATCACCAACGGAGGTCGTCTGCGTCACCGGCGGAAGTGGCTACATCGGCTCGTGGCTCGTCCGCCTCCTCCTCCACCGCGGCTACACCGTCAACGCCACCGTCAAAGACCTCAGTAACCTTATCGCTCCATACACAAATTCATCTCAAATTGCTTCTGTTATCTTGTTAATTTAATGTCGATTCAAGTAATGTGCTGCTTTTGGAGGTAATTTCACTGTTTACTGATGGTTTTACGTATATGTGAATATCTGATTGTAGAGGACGAAAAGGAAACGAAGCATCTAGAAGCGTTGGAAGGTGCGGAGTCACGTCTCCGCCTCTTCCAAATCGATCTCCTGAATTACGACTCCATAGTCGCTGCTGTCACTGGCGCATCTGGTGTTTTTCACTTGGCTTCCCCTTGCACCGTTAGTAAAGTTCACGATCCGGAGGTAATTTGCTGTTGATTTGTTAGGATTTCAAGGAATATACTTATCAACTATCGTGTTGAAACTGATTTAGGATAGAATTAAGAGGTGTAAACTTGCTAAATGCTGTGTATTAGAATGCATTTGTAGAATCTGAAAAGTATGTTGGCTTCAACATCAGGACCTAATTTACTCATCACATGTTATTTTCTAGCTGTGATTCTTTGAATTTGAACGTGAAAGCAACTTCTTCTAAATTCTGTTTTCCGTTCTTCTTACAATTTAATCACTTGTGTGTTAATTTTATGGAATAAACTCATTAATTTTGTACTTAGACCGATTTAGGATAGAGTTAAGAGTTATAAACTTACTAAACGCACTGCATCAGAAAGCCTTTGTAGAATCTGACAAACATGTGAGCATCAGGACCTGATTTTACTTATCATATTTTATTTTTTAGCTGTGATTCTTTGAATTTGAGTGTCAAAGTATCTACTTCTATAGTCAGTTTTTGGTTTTTAGTACAATTTAATCACAAATTGCAACTTAAATTTGAATAACTCATGCCAAAATTGATATGAGCAACAAGTAGATCATTATTAAAAATGTTGAAACTTGAAAGATGTATTGGTTGATAATGATATGCAATTTGGTTGGAAATAGAGCACTGGATATTATAATATGATATAACTGTAAGTTCACATATGGTTTATGGTTTATAGAATGAGCTATTGGCACCTGCAATCAAGGGTACAATCAATGTACTCACAGCAGCAAAGGAGCTGGGAGTTAAGCGTGTGGTTGTCACTTCATCTGTTTCAGCCATTATACCTAGTCCGTCCTGGCCCTCAGATGTGCCAAAGAACGAGGATTGCTGGACTGATGAAGAATATTGCAAGCAGAAGGAGGTCTGAGGCTCTGTTTTTTGCTTTTAGTTCTGAAGATAAATATTCTGGTGATCATGCGTTTTCTGGTATATTGTGAATTACCTTAAGATCAGATAATGAACAAAACGTTTACATGTAGACTTGATCATGCTCATACCGAATTTAACCAATTTTGAGAAGTTGCTACAGTTAATAATCACATGGCTGGCATTTTTAGAGATTTCAAACTGTTTGCACTAAGATGAGCTGGAGAAGTTTTATGGAGTCAAAATGGTGACACTTTTAAGCCAGGTTGGGTTGACCTGACTTGGCCCTGACCCTTCAACATATGTTTGTTTATTTTTATTTAACTAAAACAGTAACTAATATGTTAACTTTGCGTATAATAACCGTACCTAAAATAATGACACTGTTCAGTAAACCTGTATAAAATGTTGTAAACAGTTGAGGATTAATGGGTGATAGTTGACCAATATTCGAATTATTTAAGAATCTTGATTTTACTCGTCGGGCCTCTTAGAAATATGATAAAGCCAAGTTGACCCATTTACATGTTTGAGCTCTATGCGTGGCTAAGCACACTGCACTTGGGCACTTTCCCTTTTTAAATCATGGAAAGCAACATGATCATTTTGTTTCTTAGATTTTTTGAAATTCATTAAATATTGGATTATTTTGACAACTTAAGAGACTCTTTGTGATGTCAGTTGTGGTATCCACTCTCAAAAACACTAGCTGAGAAAGCTGCGTGGGATTTTTCTAAGGAGAAAGGTTTAGATATAGTTGTGGTGAACCCTGGAACAGTTATGGGCCCCATTCTTCCTCCTACAATTAATGCAAGCATGCAGATGATTCTTCATCTTATCTTAGGTAACTGATTAACATATATAAGTTGAATTTCACCAAAGTGATTAATCTTCTTATGTTTGTATAAATTCAATGCAAATTCATTTTGTATTGGAGCAGGATGTACAGATACATATGAAAATTTCTTCATGGGTATTGTTCATGTTAAAGATGTGGCGTTGGCTCATATATTGGTGTATGAAAATACATCAGCAACTGGAAGACATATGTGTGTTGAATCCATCACTCATTATGGTGATCTTGCGGCTACGGTTGCAGAATTATACCCTGAGTATAACATCCCCAGGTACTTCATATTCATTTCTGCAGCTTGCATAATTGAACTGTTATATGATTTAATGGGTCTATATATTATGAAATCATCATTAGAATAACAAATCTACATACGGAAATTCATTATCTTCTAATATAGCTTCTAATGAGGTGTCCAAGTAGTTTATTACCTGAAACTGATCTCTAATGAGCTTGAAACAAATATATGATACACTGCAGATAAAATAGGTGAAAGTTAGCTATTTTACACGGTGCAATTGACTCCATATCTGATGTTTGGATGTGTGTTTTTAGCTTAATTTTCCGATTATCTCCGTCAGATTTTAGTGCTTGAATAAAGTGATTTCAATTATATCTATCTATTTTTTTAGGAGATACACAATGGATTTCATGTTAGCTTAAGTGAATAACTTAATAATTATCATATTGTTATTACTTCCACAAAAGACAAAAACATAAAACTTAATTACCTTTTTTTTCAAACGGTGAATTCACACACTCTCTAATGCCTAAATTTAGTAATTTACACATTTGTCCATCCATCATGAGATTTGAACTCTCAAACGTTTGTAAAGAAACACTTTTTCTACACCCCTTGGTACTGCTGTGTTACAAAACCTCTCGAATAAAAAAACCCTAATTACTAAACACCACACACACACACTACACTTCCACACACCCATACGCTACACTTTCACAACACAAACACGCACACGTCTCTCACCTCATGTCATCTTCTTCAGCGCCTTCACCTTTCTTGTTACCACCAAATTCTCAGTTCGAACATTGATAACCCATATGTGAAATTCAACATTTACTTACAAACTTGAACTGGTCCTTCTGCTCGCCTATCGTACCCTGACATGTGATAGTTATTTCAGTTGCGTGCCTATTATAACTAGTCACAACTTTTGCTAGATTTTCGTTGCAGCTACATTTCTTGTATGTATGCTATAAATACATACACTCTAAATACTTAAATACAAGATTCTCGTGGTATAAAACAAGATCAGTGCTCTCAATAATCAAATCTCAATACAGATAAAGAAGTCAAAACTCTTGTGTTCTTTCTTCTTTTGTGTGATCGATTCATTTTGTCTCTGCAATCCATATCTTGTTTTTCGTTTGTTTCATAGTGTCAATGGATCAAAGTGATTTCACTAATTCTTTGTGATTTCAGAATACACATTCAAAGTTTCAAACATGAGTAATACCATCATTATCATCTTTTCTGCAGATTACCTAAAGACACCCAACCAGGGTTAATGAGATCGAAGAATGGGTCTAAGAAGCTCATGGATTTGGGTCTTGAGTTCATCCCTGCAGAGCAGATTATCAGGGAGAGTGTTGAGAGTTTGAAAAGCAAAGGCTTTTTATCTTGAATGGCTTTTGTCTCATCAGAGAATATTGGGTCAACTTTATTTTTATGATTGTAGTTGTGTCCCCTGTTTTTGTTTTTATGATGTGTGTAAAATATGTCAAATGAATGCCACTTTGCCTTAAAGTATCAACTTTAATTTCATAGTGTCAATTGGTCAGAATGCCACATCATAAACATAAGCCAGATGATTATGTTTGGAACAAATTCTGTTTTGAGAGGGTTAAAACACGATCTCGCTGAAAAGTCCCATACATCTGCCCTTTCTTATTGCATCTTATATTCGGACTTTGTTTTCCCTCTCTTTTTTGATGCTAAATATTTCTCAGAATATAGAGTGTGAATCTAACTCATGAATTGAAATATTGATACAAGTTCTTTCATTTTAAATTAGATAGATTCATATCTTAAAGAGAATGATAATAAGTTCTTTTAAAATTAACTATTTGTCCTTTTGTTTGAGGTATTCTAGAAATGTTTGCAATGAGTAAATAGCTTTACGAACGAATGTATTGGATCAGGTTGAAAAATGGAAAGATGTGTACAATTTATACGTTTCGTCATTATTTGTGTTTAGCTTTGAGAGTCCACCTCACAAGAAGCTAAATCCGAAGCCTATATCACATTCTATAAATATATGGTTTTCAAACCGATATGAAAATTCAACACGAACCAAGAACCAAGAATAGGTTCAAACCAATTTAACAAATTCTTATCAGATCCGCAGTAAGAACCATGAATTTGATCAACTTTGTTAATCACTTCTCATCAAACTCGATCAACTCTTTTTAGTTAGTTCACCTGTTCCAAATTCAACCACATAAACGTTCGGTTCTCTCCTGTCATATTTTTAAAAAACCGAACCAAAAGTTACTTGTTCAAGCAGTTAATTCATACTTAAAACATAATCAACCAGTAAAAAAAGCCTTCACTAGTTTTTCTAAGATTCTTTCAAAATCAATTCTTTAAATTTTTTTTAACGAAAAAGCTCTTTAAGTTATGTTTGTTGTATTAAACCCATCTCCATTGTGCATTTGAAGACTCAAGTGTCCCCTTGGCCCTCATGGGCGACCAAGTCACGGGCACTCGCAATGTGTGGCTTTGTCCATGGTTACTTGATAGATAAATATGTGAAGGATGGGGAAGGACGGGTGTGGGTTAGGTGTTCTTTTTTTTGGTTTTTTTTTTTCAATTCGATTTGATAAATAGAGGAGCAGGGCTTCCAAGAGCTAACCAAGAAATATGAAAAGAAAAAGAGAAAAATTTGGAGATGAGGGAAAACCATGAGGAATGAGTTTTTTTTTTTTCTAAATTCGTTTATGACTTGTAGTATTTGTATTTATAACTTATACATCCTATTTATTTTTAATTTTTAATCATTTTAAAAGTAGTAATTCGCTAGAACAATAAATATAGTGTCCTAAATCCTGATCTAATAAACATTTACAATACATTAATTTACATAAAATATATTTCATTAACAAAAACTTTCGTTTTTATGATAATTTAATTGAATTATAATGAAAATTTGGTTTATCAGAATAAATAATTTAGTTATGTAAAATTTAAAATATGATTATGTGGAAAATGAAAATTTTATTGAGAAGGATGATTGATTAATTAGACAAAAATTATGTTACTGAGTGAGGAATAGATTGATGATGTGAGAGGTTAATCATAGGGGTGAGTAAACATGACTAGAAAACCAAACACCGAAAAAACCATCAAACATTACTGATAACTGACATAACCGATGATACTGTTTTGAGGGATGTGTACAACCAATGTTTCGGTTTTAGTTTCCAATTAACAACCACCACAACCGTACAGAGCCAAAGATGATAAGTATGCAGTTTTAGTAGCTTCTTGAGTGACATTGTGATGTTGATGTGCTTAACTACTTATTCAAACATAATTAGTATTCATCGATATTTGACACACTTCATTGATTTGGTTGATACATTTTTTAAATGTTTTTCTTATTATTATAAATTTTAAAATCTATATTCAAAATTTACGTAACATATTATTTTGTAGTGAGAAAAAAAACTAAAGCGGTACCAAATAAATACTACGAGAAAACCTGGTACCGAATCAACAGATTAAATACCGCATTCAAGTACATATTTTCTATGATTTTAGTATGGTATGGTAGGCCCTCAACGTGGTGGTCTCAAAGGCATGCTCAATGAGAGTTTTTCATGGGATATACTTGCGGAATGACGGTCCAAAATTATCTCATCTTTGAATATAAGTGTATTCCAGACTTCCAGTTTTTAATCTATCATCTTGCAAATTTGTTTTTATTATTTCTAATAAAATTGCTCGTTGTTAAGAAAAAAAAAAAAAAAAAGTTGATACCGATCTCATAAGTCATAATAATAGCACTAGCGAACAACCAAGTGCTAAACATTTGACTAATAGTCCGATATTACGGTATCATTTACTCCTTTTGTCACCTACTCAATAAAATCCAATATCACAATTGGACACTTTCACCCCTTCGGTATCACCCATCATCTCTACACCTAAATGGCTAAATCCACAAAAATACACAGTGACAGCATGGTAAATGACAGCAATCACGCAGGTCAATCTCGTCATCACAAGCACCATAAACACCCACCTCATTACTCTCTCACCCTTTCTTCACCATCGTCTGATTGCTTGAACCTCAAGCAACCATGAACTCTCATCTTCTCCACCACCTCAACAATCTCCCATCAGATGTCGCAACACTTGTTTTAATCCTCTCATTAGCGGCGAATCTCCTCCCGTCACCGCCGTCGGTCGCCGGAGCTAGCGAAGAGAAAGTGAAGGTGACGTTATACTACGAAGCTCTGTGTCCGGCGTGTGAGGAGTTCATAGTTAATTATCTGTATAAGATATTCGATGACGGATTGATTTCGATCGTTGATCTCAAGCTTAGTCCCTATGGAAACGCTAAGATTAGCTCCAATGGTACAATCGTTTGCCAGGTTTGTGAATTCGATTCAAATCAAGTTTTTATCGTGTATTCGATTATTGATTGTTTCGATGATTCATTGATTTAGATTCGATTTCGTTTGGATGTTTAGTGTTTGATTTTGTTTGAGGTATGTGATTTGTGCAAACAGTGGATTGACGGTGCAATTTTGGTCGGTGGTAAACTAAAATATGAAGGAGATGGTGTTAGCTTTTAGGTCTAGTCGCTTTCTGTTTAAAAAAGTATCGCATTGCGAACCGGTCGTCTTAGCCCACTGGTTGGGTCGGGCGGACTGATCAAATAGGTTTTAAAAACCGGACGACTTTTTATATTAAAAAATATTAATATTATTTATACATTTTTATTTAAAAAACAAATTATGAAAATGCTATATGTTTTAAGATGAATTTCCGGTTTTAACACAACATAAACACTTAGTTAACTTAGTATGTATAAAAATTATTAAATTAATCATAAATGAGATTCTGAAAGAAAAAATTTTAAGAGTTTTAAAATGCGGGTCCGATCACTAGTCCAGTTCAACCATTTCATTATCTGACCACCCGGTTCAGTTCACCAGTCCGACCAGTAATTAATCTGTTCAACTAAAAAAGTCCAAATGCACATAACCGGACTGGTTTCATAACTAGTTCCCGATGTGGTTGTGAAAACACTTGAATATACCAGACCAAATTTCAAATTATTTAGGTTGTTATAATATCTCACTACTAGCTTTAGTAAACCCGTGCATTACACGGGTTGAACAAATAAAATATTAAATATAGTAAAAATTTATCAAGTATAAAACGATATTTTACGATAAAATATAATTAAAAGTACGTATAGTAAGAACAATATGTAATAAAAAAATTAAATCAACTTTTTAAACTTTTGGTTTAAAACTTTTTTTCCCAAAAAAATAATAAATATTTTGTTTCAAAACAAACCCTATTAAAAATATCATTTTTAAAATTTTCTTATTATAAATTTCAATTTTAATTATTTTTTGTTTATAAAAAATTAACTTTTTAAAAACACTAGTTTTAAAAAAGTTTGATGTTTTGTAAAATTTTCTTATTCTAAAAACATTATTTTTAGAAATAACATTAATAAGAAGATCTTTTTTAAATTTATTAAAAAACTATTTTTGTTCTAAAAAATATTAAATAATATTATTGATAATTAAGGTAATTTTTTAATAGGAGAGAGAAGCGGAAAAATTTTGGTGAGAATGAATGTGGTGCAGTCACGTGTCACTCCAAAATACTCATTTATTAGAGTAGAAAAATTATATTAGTCACATCATCCCTCTATTTATTTTATTTATTTTATAGGTGTTACCTAGTAAATTAGTTATTTCTATTTTACTTATTAGAGGGGTATATTAAGTACCTAGAGATCGATGATACATTTAGTACACCCCTTATCTATCTATTATAATTATAATAAAATAAATAATTTATAGGCGCTGAAGTAAACCACTTTATGTATAGATAATATTTATATGCATAAACATATTTATTTGTGCAATCTGTTCTTCTAGCTTTTATATGGTACAAATGGTTTAATAAATTATCTGTAATTATTTGATTTAGTAAATTGAAAAGTATCTACAGGTGAATAAGTAAAAAAATTGCAGTTTCAATGAATTTGAAATAATTCCATCCCATACTGTACTAAGTTGGATTATTTTGTTCATGTTTCAGCATGGTGAATGGGAGTGTACGCTTAATACTGTTGAGGCTTGTTTAATTCATGCTTGGCCTGCTGTGGTAAGACTCAATAATATTGTTCAAATCTCTTTATGCAACTTTCAGAATTATTTTGTATTTTTTTGACCATGAGAACCCTTTACGAAAAACTCACGGATCCATCAGTACGCTGCTAACCAGTGAGACTAGGTAAAGTATAACTTACACTGGTAGGTAGCCTTAAAAGAAGTTACAGAAAATAAAATAGAACCTAGTGGGGAATCATTTGAATTTGCAGTATTGACTATTAATCCTTCTAACACAAATATTTGATGCAGAGTGATCACTTTCCTTTTGTATATTGTGTGGAAAAGTTAAATTCTGAAGGGAGGTACGCCGAGTGGAAAACGTGTTTTGAGAAACTCGATTTGGACCCAAAACCTGTTGTTGATTGCTACAGCAGCGGTACTGGACACAAGGTTAGTTTTCTTGGTAATAGCATTATATAGTGATTCACGTTTTATTGCTCTTATTCTTATCCCGGGTCTATGCAGCTTGAGCTACAATATGCAGACGAAATAACCGCTCTTGAACCTCCTCATGATTATGTCCCATGGGTCGTTGTGGATGAAAAACCGCTTTACGATGTGAGTATATCGCATTCTTCTTAAGATTATAACCATTTAATAAAATAGGCATTCATTGATTCTAGTCTAAGGAAAGGATATTATTTTGTGACTCGTAGGATTACACAGATTTCATAAGTTTCATATGTAAAGCCTATAAAGGTACTAACTTGCCCCAAGCTTGCCTCGGTTTATCCCACCTGATTGCCGCTCCAACGGACACCAGAAAACATGTCAACCATGTATGCTACAAAGCAGAAGATAATGTGAAGTTAAAGTCAAAGCCGAAGTCAAAACTATCAGAGATCATCTCATCCACAGTAGCTTCTTGGATGGCTATGTAGGCATAACTTAAGCTAGTAAGGTTAATAACATGTTTAAACACTGATATTCTAAATAATAATTTTCACAAATGCTACTTTTAATTTTCTCTTTTATTAACCATAACAACTTGTTACTAAAAATCTCACGCAATCCGTTAATGTTCTGCTAACTAACGAGATTAGACAAATCACGGTTATGAAAGAAACCGACGAGAACAAAATCTGAGCCTAAGATGAGGGTTTGAGGGTGAATGTTATAAGCTTATGGATTGTGTTTTTAACTTTTTTTTTTTTTATTATTTTTTATTTTTTACATTAGTCAACAGTTGTGGCCCATGGATCGATGGATTGGCTCCAAATCCAGACATATGAAAGAGGGCTTCTAGTTCTAAGTTCAAGTGAGGAGCCGTCGGCCCAATAAGCTTAGTATTCTAAAATCGCAAAATTAAAAATTGGGCCTTTTTACAGCCCAAAGTGCACATCTTTATAGTAAACATGTTTCCCTTTTATGTTCCTTCTTTCATCTAACAATCTTAAGGGCTGATGAGATTAATAAAAATAAATGGTTCATAATTAGGTTAAGTGCAAATTGTGAAATAATAATAGTGGTTTAATTTCAGTTTGTCATCTAATGTGCTTTTTTTATTAGGGGTGTTAAAAAATGAACAAAGGCCGTTTAAAACAAATACGAATTCCAAGTGAACCAAATTAGATATCTCGTTTTAAAATTTTCATTTCAAGTTAAATCACGGAACCCAAATTCATATATTGGGTTATGGAAGTTCTTATTCCTACAACTCAACAAACTTAGCCCGTTACAAAACCGAAGAATCCAAAACATGAACCGATAAACACCCCTAGATATAATCTTGTTAAAATCCGGTTTTACAAAATAAAAATCAAGCCAAATTTAAATTTGGTTTTTGGTTCGGTTTTGACATTTTGAATTCCATCATGTCCAATTGACTAAAAGATATCTAAATCGTAGTGTAACAAAATCATGGAACTCTTCTACTTTTTATCATTTATGAAGATAAAATAATTAAAGAGGAAAAAAAAAAACAACTGTAAGCCTCACCATAAGATGTTTGGCTTGTGACCAAGTTTCGAAATGAGGGTAGTGATCTTTTAAAGAGAATTTTTAGGTAGTAAAATGCTAAGTGAATTATTAACTAGTTAGTGGCGAAGCTTAATAGGGTCTGGGGGAGGGGCCGCCGGCCCCCCTGTTTTTTTCACCAGTAGTGTTAAATTTTAGTCCGATAATGTAAATTTTTAGCCAGGTAGTGTAAATTATTATATAAATATCGAGTTCGCCCCCCCTAAAAAGACTTAATTTCGACCCGTCCCCCCTACGAAGGAGTTCAAGCTCCGCCACTGTAACTAGTTAATAATTTAAATATTAATGGCTGGGTCATTGATAGGTATATTTCCACACAAATCTCTGGACTACGGGTAAATCTACAAGCTCAACGACATAATCAAAGCCTTCAAACAAGCTCGAATCCATTATCCGTAAGCACTGTATGATAAAACCTTATAACATAACTAGTTAATAACTCATTTGACACATTTGAAAAGTTAATTGCAAGTAGTTTTCAAGTTGATTTGGAGTACCTTGTGATTGGACTTGACTTGCTTCCACCATTGAATTTTGATACAAACAAACAAACCATGTATGGGTCCATGAAAAGCGTAAAGAGCAAAATATGGAGAGTACTTTGAAAGATGAGGGGCCTATTTGTTATTATCAGAAAGTGAAAGGTCACACCACATTGTCTGTTTCAATTTATTACCCTCTCTTCCATTTTGTTTCCTTGTCGGGGTCTTCTACTACATTTTGTCAAATTTAACTCCTTATACTTTTACCCCTTTGTCTTTTCTTTCTTAATGTTCTATTTGATGTCACTCAACCTTTTTTTTTTTCTTTTTCTCATGATAGACATTTTTAGACTTATTTTACACACCTATTTACTCATACTCTTAAACTATATCAATTACTAAATTACCTCATATCAGAATTAAAATCTTAGTCTTCTCAAAGAGTTTTTTCTTTTACCACTGGGCAACAAATCCAAGTGGTGATAGACATTTTTAGATATACTGCTCATGCTTATTAAGATGAACTGTATGTCTTTGCGTTCAATTCTAACATTAAATTAGTGACTTAATATCAAATGTGTTGATAGTTTTAGTGCCCTCAAGTTACTTTTAGGTAACTACAATACGCTTAAAACTGAGTGAACATTGGGATAAGCTTTGTTATGGGTTACAAGGTGGTGAAGTTTAAGAAACTCTTAAAGCAAAAATAGGGAGGATGAAATTGTAGACTTGTAGATGATTTTGGGCAAAACAAACCTCGCCACACACTTTATCTGTATCCCACATAAGATATGCAAATCTAGAAAACATGACAAGATTGGGTTTTTTCCAATGACAACCCCCCATTGTGAGAAACAATACTCGTTTATGAAAAGAGAAAAACTTAATGTAAAAAAAGAAATGCAAGTGTGTGTAGTAATGAAAGCATAGGAATGAAATTACCTGATCCCCTTCTTATGTAGTTATGTGTATTATTTGGATTAATGTTTCTTATGTAGTTATGTGTATTATTTGGATTAATGTTTTACCCTTGATGATTACGTGAGAGATGTGGGGTCCCACAAGGGCATGAGATAGTTGTTATTGTTCCTTATTGGCGAGGATAACATATTTGTCCATAGGCCGACACGTGTCGTAACGTAATTAATGGCCCCTTTCCCATCCAGGACGAGTTAATACATATTTAAAGATATCATACCTTCTCTCTAAAAGTGTCAAAGATATAAAACAAAAAAAAAATGTTTCCTCCGATTAATATAAGATTGTATAATTTTATTAAGTTCTACAATTCATTAGAGACGGTGATAACTAAAAGTAATATAATAGGGGTGCATATTTTTTATCAATATATTTATATCGTAATAAAGAAAGACATAGGATGTTAGCTTGAAACTCGTTGATCGAATATTTTGTTAATAATAGCCTGATTATTTAATATTTTTAACATACTTTAAAATATTTCTCTAGATGACTGAATGATTGGTGATAGGAATATGAGTGATAGTTGTGTGTGTTGTATGAAAAATGATTGCTTAGAAATGTTTCTCTACATGATGTAACAACTAGTGTTTCAAACAATAAAAAACTATAGTGAACATTGTTTGAATACCATATACTTGTCATGCCTTTGTAGTAACGATTGTCGCATTGTTATTATGTATTTGAGATTTGTTTTGCTTTTATCGTTTATTTATGCGACCGACCTAACAGGAATGAAAATACTTTAATATTTAATGACAAACAACCGACTCTAAAAAAATAGGTCCCCGTGAAATTTTTTCTGGATCAACTAAAAAACAAATGAAAAAAAATATAAGATTCAATACCGCATATGAATTTAGTGCACGATACGAACCGCGTATGACATTTGTGGGCTAGCTTTTAGTCTAACGGGGTTGGTGTTAATTTCAAGTCAACCCTATGGACACATTCAACTATTTGATGTTCGTGCTCATGTCCAGAGGTCCACCCGATAGGTTCTCTAGTTGTAGTAACCCATTTATTAAACTTTTAATTTTTCTTAAGTGCGTTTTATATCATAACTTAAACTATTAAGGTATTTTTATGCTAAAATTTTAAATTTTAAAATTAAATTGACATAGTTCCAACATACATTCTTCTAATAAGATAAAAAAAAAAGTATTAATACGTAAACTTTTTTCACATTAAATGAGTTGTGTTCATGTGAGTGATACAATTTTTTGGATCAAGTAATGTTCGAGTTCATGTAAATTTCACAGGTTCACATCCCGTTTAGTGACTCTATTCAACAACACAAACTTTTATGATAACCGGATGCAATGAACATATCATTCAAACCAGTCATGTATTAATATTATCACACGGTAGTCATATCGTATTTTAAAAAAAAATATTTCTTAAAAACATTAAAATTACAATTATTTCTGTCAATTTATACTCACCCTAGACCGAAGAAAAATGAAACTTAATGACACTTGTAAATTATTCTTTTGATACGTCATTATTGGTTGCTATTAAAAAATTTAATAAATAAATGATAATAATAAAATATAAAAACGATATTATACAACCTTTCCCATAACAAGTTATTCTATAATAATTTAACTAGTTTTTTCCGGCCTCAAGTTGAGGCGGCATCATACGCGTCAGTAATGTATATACTACAATCGACCCAACTCGTATCCAAACTAAATTTATGTCGAAACATAGAGTTACTCGGATTTATACCGTTTAATAAAAAAACATTATATTTGTTTTAGACTCTTTTCCAAGCAAATTTATGTCGAAACGTAGACAAATTCAAAACGTACATAAAAAACACGTGCAACACTGCCTTATACGACATGATAAAGTATATAATACAACTAAACCGACCCGGATTTACGTTGAAACATAGAATAACTCAGATTTATACCGTCTAATGAAAACGTATTGTATTTGACCCGATGTCTTTTTTCAAACAATATACAACAAGATACAATTGAAGACAAAAAGTAAGTGTTCATTTAATTTCTAAATTAACATAAAAATAAATATATAATAACGAAAACTAAAACTTAAGAGAGACCAAAAAGACATCAAACCTTTATGATAAAATAAGAAAAACTAAAAACTCAATTGTAGCAATCAAATTACTATAGTATATAATTTGTATAGAAGTTAATATGAAGTGATAAGACAAAATAATATTGTAAAAGAAGGGCAGAAGGGAACGTGGAGAAAAGGTGACGCAGGGCACCTGAGATGAGTTCAGGTGGTTTCTTAGAAGAGCCAGTTACACACGTGAGGCTGGCAGCTGAGTGTGACCCGACTCCCCAAAATTCCACGGGACCATGACTCGCTCTATGTGGTCCATCATACATAGTATACATGCCTACTTAAATAATTGACAGGATAGGGTTCGGCCTAGTTATAAAAAGATAGGAGTTAGAATGTATGATCTTAGGGGTTGTTTGACAATATCCGAATGATTAAGTGCTGAACCAATAAAAAGTCTGAACCATTAAGTGCTGAACCATTAAGATGTCTGAACCATTAAGAGCTAGTATGTCCCTTAACTATTCAAAATCAAATGTCTGACCAATTCAGATAAGAGGTCTTAACCATTCAGCATTAGACCTCTTAACCATTCAACATTAGTATAATGCTTAACCATTCAGAGGCAAATGTCTGAACCATTCAGATATTTGCTCGCGAAACAAACAGTCTGAACCATTAAGTGCTGAACTATTCAGACATCTGAACCATTAAGAGGCTGATTAGGAGGCTGCCAAACAGCCTCTTAGTCTAATAAAATTTTATGGTGTAAGTCTTGAAGATGACAATTTGTTTTGAAATGCTCAGGTGTTATTCGGTTTATCCAATATAAATTATATAATATATAATACAAATTATTTATATGATCTATAATTATGTATAATGCGTAGATGAAAATACTTAAATAATACATAGTATGTTATATAAAAAAATCATATGTATATGTATAATTGTAAAAATACAAAAATCACGTAAAAAATTAAAAAAAATTGCAAAAAACGTCCTTTATGTTTGAAAAAAGCTATATTAATAGTCCTTTAGAGGTAAACAGACCCAATTACTCTCGACTTAACAGAAAACTTAACGACAGTTAAAATACGAAATCTGTTACAATATGTTAACACAAATGATATTTAGAGAATCTTTAAAAGATAAATGATGATAACTGCAACTTTATATAAATTTTAAACAACGTTTTCTATAATTTTGTCAAAAAATATTCATTTTGTCTTTAATAACAGTGTTGTGTTAAAAAAATACGTAATAACTCTTTTCTTTATCCACTTTTTAGTGAAAAATGACGTAACTAAATTTAGTTTATTATTTATATGATTAAATATCGTGATAAACTATACGCTAAAAGTATTCGAACAAAAACAATTATAAAATGTAGAACACTATATCATAATTAACTATACGTTACTATTAAATTATTATAACATAATATTATTGTCGTCGTTGTCGTTGTTAACCTTATAATAAAAATAATTATTAGTATTAGTATTATTATTATTATTATTAATATGATTATATTTATTATTATTTGTATTTATTTTTGAAACATATTAAATAATATCATTAAGTAACAAATTTAGTCATAGATACTAAAACTATTGACTACCCAAAATACCCAAGAAAATATTATTATTATTATTATATATTATAAATATGAGTTGCATACATATTTAAATAAAATAATAGTTAATTTAAATAGTATTTAGTTATAAAAATATAAATAATAAATATAAACTTAAATATCATTTTTAAAGTATTATAGATAACATAATACTTATTGTAGTGAATTAAATAATATATATTACTAAATAATGTATGAAAATTCGAAATAGAACAATCAAAACTATTGTTTATTGATCGATAATAATTCATACTATTAAATTGACTGATAATAATCCTAACTTTCACACATTTCTTACCAATTATAATCCTAGTATCACAATTATCATACATTTACACTTGATTTGTAATTATTTTTCGTTCGCTTTCACTTGTTTATTTCATTTCATTTATACCTATTATTATGAGTGAGATCAAATGCAAATCAATCGTTAATATATGATGATTATGTCACTAAGACTATTATCGGTAATAAAGGTAAAGTTGAGATTGTCATCGGTCAAACTAATAGTATGTATTATTATCGACCAATGTGTAATACTTTAGATTATTAAAATTTGATTTGTCATAATGTTTTAATAATATGTATTAAATAATATATTAATTAAATTTTTTTAATTAAATGGTAGCAAAAGTGGTCTTTTAAAACATATTAAATAATATATCATTAACTAATAAATTTAGTCATACATACTAAAACTATTGACTACCCAAAATACCCCTAAAAATATTATTATAGTTATCATAAATATGAGTTATATGCTTGATAAAATTATACTTAATTGAAATAGTATTTAGTTATAAAAATATAAAGAGAAAGTAAAATGTCATTTTAAAGTATTATAAATAATATAATATTTAATATAGTAAATTAAATAATATCATATTATTAAATAATGTATTAATAATGTGTATTAATTAAAAAAAGTTTATTAAATGAGGGCAAAAGTGAAAGTATTGCATAGAGCACTTGTTCTCTATGCTAAAAGAGTTGTATGAGGCGTCGTATATTTTGTGTAAAATGACTATCTTGTCCTTTAAAGATGTATTATGTAAAATAAAAATATAGTGAAAAGATCCTTTGAGAATCATGTTTCTAATTGAAAATTGTAAAAATCATAGGTTTCTTATATATATATATATATATATAATTATGGGTTACTATATTTAAGTCATATAAGTCACACATACGTAACTTGTTTCGTCACCATCTTCGTTTCTTGTAGTTTAAATTAAAAGCATATACAATTACCTAGGATAATAAGGTATAAGTTTACTCAGTTACACTATAAACAATTAAAAAGATAATTTATTAACTATGTGATTGGCTAGACGTAGTTTTTATAGTTTTTTTCTAAGATTTTGGTTTTCATTTGATCTCTCCCCTGTGTATATGTATGTGTATGCATATTTTATGTTTTCATTAAAAACGATAGGTACAAATACCAAAAATAGATAAACAAACCATTGTTTTTTGTTAAAAGCGATAAGTACAAATATTATGTGGTTCTCAAATAAAAAAATTCTTTGAAAATAAAGGGTAAAAGATATTTAAAATTTACATGAGTTCATCTCTAATTTAATGATAGAAGGTAAATTTGTAAAACACCCAGCCATCTCTCATTCTCTCTTTCCTTCTCTCACTGTGATAACTTTCGTTTTCTGGTGATATTTCCTCTTGATTCGGTACGTTCCATAGGTTTAAAGTTTTGCGCATAGTCTTTAGAATCATGTGAGATCACTTTCAGACTAAAGTAATTTTAATGGTGATTAAAAAATTATAATCTGATAAAACAACAAATAAAAAAATTTATAATCTTGAGACAAAAGAAACAAGATCGAAGCATGAACTTCTAATATGTAATTGTGCCATGTTTATGTATTACTTGATGCTTAAAACAAACCAAAGACATCCATGTATAGATAATAAACCATCACAATATTTTAATTTAGTGGTTAGCAGATGATAATAATTGTTGCGAGTTAGACACTTACATAAGCAAGAAAACATCAATAGGAACTCCATTAGTAGTAACTATTATCACAAATGGCTTACGCTTCAGTAAAAACGAGTTGCTGCTGATCGTAGTTGTTGCTAATCAATTGCTGTTGCTTGTCAAGTTGTCATTGATACTTAAATTACTAGTGATGCCTCAATTCTATTTGATAGTCAAGTTACCATTGACATAGTTATCATTTATTATAAGTAGTAACTTATTACTAATTATGAGTTCTTTTTGATGATCAAGATGCATGACATTTTGTTGTCTAATAAGTAATCTGATGCAACTTCTAGAATACAACAAATAGAAATAAAATATTTTTTTAACAAGTGTACACTTTACATATCCTCACTTATATTATGTTATCCGGAATTTCACATTAGTCTTAAATTATATCTAATTAAACTAAATTAGCCATCAAATTTATAGAAAGATCAACTCTTAGTAAGTGTGAGAATTAGTTTGAATACAATTGGGGTTGATTATGATTAATGCGGAGGCAAACAAGAGTTTAAAGGGTTAAACAACTTTGCTTACATAATAAGTTCAAATTTACCTCCATTCTCCTTTAGTTGAGGCTTGCCCAATTTATAAAAAAAAGAATTATTGTTTAGCCATGGGAGTTTTTGAAAACCAATAACAAAAGCTTATTCAATAACCGCAAAGTTTCTTTCGAACTATAAACCCATATATAAAAGAGATAGTCTTTTCTAAAAATACTTTTAATAGTGTAAAACTTATATATGTTTATAAAGAGTACTTTCAAAAGTGTTTATGTTTTATACCCAATCTGTGAAGATCTTGTTGATCTTGTCATTGTGGATGACTTGCCTTGATTAGTTGTAGATTACGAAATGGCTTTCCAACATATGGTGTGGTTGATATATGACGCAACTATACCATTTGGCCTTGAAAAATGATTACTTGATTTTTGACAAAATCTTGGTAATTGATTGAGAATGGCTTGTGTACTTATATGATCACAATTGACGCTTAAGCTTGTACATGTTGCATTATGATTTGATCAGGGCAAATGAGAGGTATATATTCTACAAAAATAGAGATCTCTTAAAGTAACATTTAACCTACATGACTAAAATTTTAAGATCATCAAAATAAACCTTATACTATATACACATATGGTGATGTTAAAAGTCAATGAACATGTGAGAGACGTGCAAACAATAAGATGTTTGTAAAATGTTGCTAATACCTTAGTAGGCCATAGCTCACATGCATAGTCATTCCAATATGATTAGAATATCTTTAGTCAAGTTCCTTCCTAAATAGCATTCTCTCTACAATTAATGCAATTTATATAATTTGTAGGGGTGGGTATGTAATATTACTATTCCTTTATTTTAGTTAGTTACACCAAATCATTCGGTTACCTTAAGTTACTCTCCATACCATATGAATTTGTTGGTCTCATTCATATCGCATGGAGAAGAAGAAGAATTCTATCGGTTGATGATGAAGAAGAAGAGTTTGAAAAGGAACATCTAGTTAATACCACACATGAGCTGATTTATCAAGGATAAACAATCGTCTAATTTTCTATTTCTTATGCCAAATGATTAATAAAAATCCCCTAATTTACCGGTAAAGAACTCATAGAGTAAGAAGATTGAATTATGATCGCGAGGTGAAAAACAAGAAAAAGACGATTTCGTTCTAAGTTCTTTTAAGTTTAGATGTGAAGAACACGAAGAATACGCTAGGACACATATACGTAACTCAATAATTATTGTTAATTTATCTGTATATATACACATATAATTCTATAAGTAATTACACATGTTAGCATATATATATAACCCATATTTATGTAAGCTTAACTCATCATTACATATGTGTAGTTCAAAAACAATCATAAGTGTATATATCATGTATGCAAACCGGTGTGCATTTATATTTTAAACTTTTTTTTTTTTGTATAAATTGAATTTTTATGAAGCTTTCCTTTGCATGTCCATGTTATATTATTTTAATCTTTTTATACTTGAAACATTTGTCTTATTAGTACATTTATTTTTTAGCTAAAATAATTTCAACTTTAAAAAATGTTACATATATGTAACTCAATAATTGATATTGAGTTACATATTTGCAATTCACTTAGTTACATATATATGGGAAGGATCAAATGATAACTCTCTTTTTTTGCGAGAACTCTAGAAACCAATGTGAGCCACTAGTTTTCAATGGCAAAATGGTAAATAATATAAACATAATATAGTAAATTATAAAACAAAAAATAAGATGAAAATAAAAATAATAAATACACAAAAATATTTCTCTTGTTTTCTCTCTTTCATAAAAAAACAAATTTTTTTTTTAAAAAAATAAAAAAAACTCGTTTTTTTTTACGAAATTCGTTTTACACATGTGTAAAACTAGATTTACACATGTGTCAAACCAAATTTACACATGTGTATAACAGGATTTACAAATATGTAAATAACAGGTAGGTGATTTTTTTTAAAAAATATATCAATATGGTAGGCGTTGGAAAGATAAAAAATACTGAATTTTATGATGCAATTTTTTTGAAAAAATAATGCCATGAAAAAAAGTTATGAACGTTTTAAAAAAAAGATGAAAATGACATGTGAGTTGTATGTGACTTAATTGTGTGGCTGAGATTGGTTCCTAGGGTTCTCACAAAATAGGGTGGTTCTCAAGATAACCCTACCCACATATATATAATCTTTTAAGTAAATTACTCATTTTTGCATATATATATATATATATATATATATATATATATATATATATATATATATATATATAACCCATTAGATTAAGAAAGGTTAACTCGTATTTACATATGCGTAGTTTTTCGAAAACAGACATAAGTGTATATCTTGTATGCAAACTCCTGTGTATTTGTATTTCAAAAATTTTATGTTCCGTATAATTTGAATATTTGTAAAGTTTTCCTTTTCATATTTATATCCATGTTTTATTTATTTGAATACTTTTGAACTTAAACATGTCTCTAGTACTATAGTTATCTTTTAGCTAAAATATTTTTTAATTTCAAAAAATGTTATATATATGTATCTATATAAGTAATAGGGGAGTGTTTCTGAGAAAACCAATAGTTATGTGAAAACCAAAGAAAATCACGAAAACCAATAACATAATTCATAATTTTTTTGTTATTTTAATTGTTAAGATGTTATTTAAGTATTTAGTACAAATATTTTGAGCATACATACGAGAATGAAGAGTCTTACGTATACGTAACACTATATCGAATGAAAAATGGTTACGTATACGTAACCTATGTGTGACGTATATGGAAAACCAAGCTACGGTTTTCATTTGATTGATATTTTTATTTATATATACTCACACATATATATAGAGGGTGGTGATAAAAAAATTTATATATTATGTGACTGTTTTTATTGGTTTTATCTAGTTTTCTCATAACTTTGTGGTTTTCTTAGGATCCCTACTCATAAGTAATAAGGTTACATATCTATACATATATAAGTAATGAAGTTACATATATGTAACTATTTAATTTGCATGTATATGACTTATTAGTCGACCAACCTTCAAGTTGTTCTTCTTCCGTCATATTTTCTTTTACAGATTCATCTAATGAAAAGTGATATAATTAGAGTAAGGGTTTTCAACAAATTGAATTTTGAATTCTTGAATTAAGCGTATCGAATTATTAGAATTTTGATTTTTTTTAAAGTAGATTCGATTTAGATTCGAAGTACTCGATTCATATTTGAATTCAAATTCAGAATCAAGTTCGAATTCAATTTGATTTGTATTTGAATGTCGAGTTCAAATCAAATTTGAATTGAATACAAATTCATCCAAAAATTTTATTTTAACTTTAATTTTTAAAAATACTAACCTATAGTTTAAAATACAAACTTTAACTTTTAGAACGATAAAAAGTTTATAAGAAAATGATAATATCTAATATTTAAGACATTCAATAAAAAAAACATACACATTACATAGTAAAATAATTATGAGCTAACAAAGTAAAATGTTTAAACTTTCAAGTTTCACGAGTTTAAGCTACAAACTTCAAGTCTATAATACAAAAAAGTGCACGAAGACAACTACAAAATAAACATAAAACAAGCAAATAACTAAAGAAGAAATCAAGATTATGAAACTAAAAATAGAAATTTAAAATATTAAAAATATTATTGAATATATGTCTCTCTCTCTATATATATATTTATATAATTCGATTCGAATTTGATAAACAACTTCAAATTGAATCCAAATTTGAAAATTCGAATCGAATTTGGAATTGTTGACTTTAGAGTCAATTTAAACCGAATTTTGAGTTTTTCGAATCTAATTTAAAACTAAATACCCCTAGATTAGAGGCCGATTCATTAAAAAGGTGTATGTAGAGTACAAAAAACGAGCAAAATTTTTTTCAAATAGTTCTTAATAATTATGGTAGTTTCTAAAATTAAGCAAATAGATTTCCAAAAGTACATTAAACTTTATTTTTGAACGACAATAACTATCTAAGATACTATGACTATCTATGATATTAATGTATTGAATGTAGGCTTCTTGGATACCTTTCGGTTGACTTATCACAGACTACTTTATAATGGTATTTAAAACATCTAAATAAGTAGTTTGAAAAATTTACATAATTAACGGTGGTGGATTTCAACCATTCTTATACTAATACATTTCAAGATGAGGGCGGTTCTAATTCGCAATTGCCTGGGTTGGGCCGTTTTTCCACATGGCACGTGGTGATTGGACCAAAGTTGTTTTTTTAAAATTTTTTCTCTTGAATGGTTTTTTGAGTGTATTAATTATTTTAGTTGAGTGGAATTTAACAATAAAGCGAGCCTTGTAAGGACGAACCCTTTTCCCCCCTTCCACCCGGATTCGAATCTCTTGACCCCCATCTCCGGTTTAGTTATATTTAAATTTCTTATTTTGCTCTTTTCCTTTTCCTAATTTTTCGTTAACTTTTGAATATTTTTTACTAAATGTTTTGTTGACCTGCTTATTTTTTATTTCTTTTGTTTTTATAGGTATTTTTACTTTACTTTTTGTATAGTTTTTCTTTTCTTTTTTTTTTTTAATTTTTATAAATCTGTTTAGTTTTTCTTTTAGTATACAAGGGCAATTTAGTTTACTTTTCTTTAGTCGTGTTGTACGATCAAACGTTTAAAAATCTACAATCGGGATTTACGACTACAAGTACATAAAAAAATATGTTAAGCCTGTCGCACAGTACGTAAAAAATTACTAGCCTTGTATTGCCACGTGGCGATATCTGATAAACTGTAATTTTCTATTTTCCTCGGATTTTATGTATGTATAAAAGAGTAAGTGGAGAACATTAAATACTAGCGTACGTAGCCTCTCACCTCCGACTTTTTTGACCCCCTTAATTTGATTATTTTTCTTTTCCTAGTTTTTGCGTTTTTATGATAATTTTTTTAAATTGTAATGCCTTAGTTATATCAATGTTTCAGAATATACCATAATGTTTTATGACTATAGATGTGTAAAAAATTGTTAACCCCGCTTGCGTCACCGGCGTGAAATGCGAGGTACAATGCTATTTCATCAAACAAAATTTAAGTGTTACTTGGGATTAATTTTCTTCTCACAAACTTAACCGTATATATAATTATGGAGCAATTACTATACATAGTGTGAAAATCATGCGAAGCGTGCAAAGCAGTCAGGGCCATTCTTTTTAGAATACCAATGCTTGATATTCGATGCGTGATAATTCCACCCTTTTTTTGTAAAATACCATTGTATCATATACTAATCGATTAACTAGTAATTCAACTCAAATTGCTTCATATCAATTGGATAATTTACACAAATCAAAAGAATGAGAAGAAAGTAACAGAAAGTACAATCAATTAAACAGTAATTCAACATCAACTAAATCGAATGCTACTTACCCTGGTTGATCATCTCTTCAATGATTGATACAAATTTCGGACGTATAATATTGAGATCGTTCTCTTCAATGATTTATCGACGAAAGAAACAATTCAAAAATCATTCTCTATAAGGTAATTAATTTCATTAAAAAAAACTATATATCCGTTATTCATAATTACGCAAGAGTGTTGACAATTACGCCCTTTAATGGGCATAATTACCATATTACCCTCCTGTCTAATTTACTAAGATTGCCGCGCGTCATGCTCCCGTGACTTTGTACGCTTCGTACAATTTAACCACTTTGTATCGTAAACTTTTCTTTTATATTTAAAACACCTAAAACTTTCGTACAAACATGAGCATGTGCTAAATTCATATGTAAACACATCTTTTAATATTTAATTAACATATTAGTCTATTTCATTATTATTTGTAAATTCACTATTTTAATACATATTAGAGAAAGTATTCTATCATTCTCAAGTTTTTTTGCTTTTCATTATTGAGGTTTGATATCTTAAGAAAAGATTCTGACGCTAACACATGTCATCAATAATTTTTTATTTTTATTTTATTTTTGATGCATTATATTTAATGACATATGTGAACAAGAAAACCTCTTTCTAAGCATTTTGCGCTGGAAGACCATTTTTATTTGATTATGATCATTGACGGAGCTTGAACTTTCTCGTTAGGGGAGGCGGGGGCGAAATCAATTTTTTTAGGGGGGGCGAACTTGATATTTATATAATAAATTTACATTACCTAACCAAAAATTTACCCTACCGGACTAAAATTTAACACTACGGGCGAAAAAACAGGGGGGGGCGGCGGCCCCCCGGCCCCTATAAAGATCCGCCGTTGATTATGATTTAAGTATAAACAGACCACGTACGTCAAAATTTTACGATTATTATGATTCTTTATATACACGCAGACAACTATAAAGAAAACCACATAAGACTATGAAATATATATAGTGTTATTAATGCCATTTTCATACAACTAAATTAACTAAAATCAAATAAGAAATTAAAATAAACATTGATTTGGATTAACAGGTGCGAAGTGAAACACTCAATAAAAACTTATTTGATTCCAGGCATCAAGAAATGTAAAACCCAAGGGAATGCTTCACCTCAAATTCCCTTGGTTGTATGATTTCAAATTTCCTCTCTAGGTGGAAGGATTTTGAAATCCCACAACCAAGGGAATTTAAGGTGAAACATTCCCTTGGGTTTACTTTTAATTGGTCACTCAAACACAATTTTACTTGAAAATTATATTAGTTTCTCATTTCCATTCCATTCCTTCCAACCAAACACAGCCTAAGGCTTTAAGAGGCGATACTCCTAGATCATGGGTTCTAAAAGGGCACCGCCCCTTAAGAGACAGCACTATTGGACGTGTTACACCGTAAGTCGACTCAAATTTACATGCTTTTAATAAAGTTGCTTAGAAAATGGGTGTCAGTAAGTCAACAACAACTTTAGTGGCAACTTTTCAACAATTACAATTCATCAACAAGTGCTAAATTGTTGCTGAAACGTTATGTCAGTAACTAATGTTTCAAAATTTTCTATTTATATAATTGTCTATTGTTAACTGTTTGTCAATTGTTACACTCTTTCATGAAAAGTTGTAGTGTTTCATCCAATCGTTGTGATAGTATATCCTTGTACATAGAAACGCGTTTTGTTCGCTCAAACATGAATTTTTACAGAAAATATATTGTTGTTCTTGTAGATCTCTTTCTGTCTTATCCGATATTTCTCACGCACCCTAAATACCTCAACATGAAAATACACAATTCAAATAGAAATTCAAGAAAACTGAAATCTAAAACCTATATATGTTAATATAAATTCAAAATTGACTGATGTTAGAATCAAAGAGATTGATTTTTCATATTAATATTAATCATATTTAATTTTCACCAACGGCATTTGGTCCAATCATATCCAGGCATGCAATAGGTGTTCGGCTTTCCCTTTTTAAACGTCAAAAATTTATATCCTATAGTAAGCAGACTAGATGGATTTAAGATTAAATTAAAAATTAGTAAAAACATATTTAATTTTCGATATAGATTTCACAATAATATTTACGAACAATATAGTTTGTGAAAATAAATAACTTGAACAAACACAAACGCCAAATTAGAGTTTGTTTACCAAAATGGTGTTATTAGGAATTTTATTTACCAAAATGGGTGTTTTGAAAAATATTTACCAAAATGGGTATCTATTAAAAGCTTTTATTTTCTCACTCATATTTTTACTTGATAAAGAATTTTCAATTTTAATTAATATTTTCTAAAAAGGGTTAAAGGAAAAGGTTTCTAAAAAATAAATATTTTTTTATCTGCAAGTTAAAAAGAGAAGTTTATACTAAATGTTTTTAGTCATTTACACATGTTTTCTTAGTTTTTTTAAATATAAATATAAGATATTAATATTTGAGATGTACTAACAAGTATAATCTATACACCACACATTATATTTTAAATCTATCAGAATTTAATAAAAAATTATTAGATCTGTCATAGTTTAAAAAAGTTTTTTTAATGTTTTTAATTTGTTTCATAAACTTTCTGAAGTTTTTTTTAAATAGAGAAGCGTGTACTCTTTTATCAGTAGAATAGATCTTTTAGTTTCTATGAAAATAATACAAAAGTTTGTGTCTTTAATTTTTTGAACATATATACTTTTCGAACACGTTTTTAAATAATTTAATAGAAATTTCAAACTAATGTATTAAAACTATGATATAATATCATGACCAAACAAAAAAAAACAAAAGTTTTATTTTGTTAGTTATTAGATTTTTATATGTAAAAAAGGATTTAAGAAAACGTTTAAGAAAAACTAAAATCCTTTTAAAGGAAACTTTTTTTTTTAAATTGCAGGTCACAAAAAAAAAAGGATTTTGGTTTTGTACTAACCTTTTCATTTAACCTTTTTAAAATAATATTATTTGATTAAATGAAAAAAAGTTGATCCAACAAGATTATGAGTGAGAAAATAAAAGTTTTTAATAAATACTCATTTTGATAAATATTTTTTAAAACACTTATTTTAATAAATAAAATTTTTAAAAACACCGTTTTGGAAAAAAACTCCATCAAATTACAACCATGACTTGATTGTTCAAACCTGTACATTTATGTTAAATGTTGACGTACATAATTAAATACTTCCAAAATAACTTATTCAAAAACATCAAATACAGTAGTTGTAAGATCGATTGGTACGACTTTTACGGAGTTTTTAACCAAAATGGTGTAGTTAGAAATTTTATTTACCAAAAAGGTGTAGTTGAAAAAGTATTTACTAAAATAATGTATTTTTTAAACTTTTTTGCTTTCTCTTTCTTATTTTCATTGGATACTTTAACAAAGACTTTTAAAAGTTTTCTTTCATTTTTTTCATTTATAATTCTAGAAATGTTTTCAATTTTTTATATTCTTTTTTATTTCTTTCAAAAAGTTTTATAAAAATGATTTTTAAAATATGTAGTTTGATATTAAAATAGAAAAAAATTTATTTTCTTTTACGAAACAAGTATTATTATTGTGTAGAGTTTTTCTTTTTAGTTTTGAGTAAATCTAATATAATTTATAATAGTAATTTACTATCTAAAGTATATTTAAATATATAACTTTGTTTGGTTATCTTCTGATAAATTTTTCATTAAAAAGTAAAACTAAGTTTTATTAAGTTTTTTTATTGAAATTACAGATGATATTTTTATTTTGTTGGTAATTAAAGAATTCACACATTAACTAAAAATATATATGAATTATAAAAAAACTTATTGTGTCTTTATATATTTAAGAACTTAAAATTATATATATACAAACAACGTAAAATAAATTTTTTTTATCATGATAAATATAGTTAAAACTTTGTTTAAGATAAAATGCATTTTTTATAAATATTTTACAAACACTACGATTAAACATTCTAAAACAAGTTAAAAAAATATAAATATTTTCATTTAAAAGCTTACAGAAAACAAAAAAATGGTCTTTAATCAATCTAATCCATTATAGTTAAAGAAAGTTAAAAAAATTTAAAAAAATATTTAAATAAAATGATTAAACATTCAAAAAAATGTTTTTATATAACATTTTTTGAAATAGATAAAAACCATTTCTGGAAAACTATATAAAAGTTTATTTTAAGAACATTTCTAAAACTTTAAACAAATCATTAAAAAGCATTTATGAAAATTTATTATATAGGAGAGAGAAACAAAAATGTATAAAAAACATCATTTTGGTAAATAATTTTCAAATTATACTATTTTGGTAAATAAGTTTTCTATCTACATTTTTTAAGGAAAAAACTCGACTTTCACGATACCTATAAAAATAATTTATGAAATAAAAAACTAATATTGAATATCGTTCAATGTTTTTTCTATTATAAAGTAATAAATAATGGTTGTACGTAATTTTAGTTTGAAAAAATAAATAATTACCAAAGATGTGAAGGTATGTATAGTGTCAATTGCGTCGAGTTAAATTGTTTAGACATAACACACTTATTTTTTAATTGTATTAAAAATCAACTTAACCTGGATCATTTAAAATTATGTAACCCAAACTTGATACCCTATTTCTCTAAATACGTTAGACGGATTAGTGAGTCGTAATCAAGTAGTAAACATGCTAATTAAATTGATGGATTATTGGGTTGTGGTAAATGAGTTGACAAACATGGTGGGTCTGTTTAATTAAACAATCGAACAACTTAATTAAACAAATGAAACAGATCAACTCTAACCCGAACTTCTTAAATTTTAATTCACCAGATTAATTCAACCAGTGTTTAACACTAAACATAACAATTCAATGCCTAATTATTTTCCTATTGTGTTTCAGTCCTATCAGAATCTATCACCCCTAGCACATAGCATACAAAATGTGAGCATACAAAGTGTGAGTTTAATTGAAGAAAATTATGGAAATCAGAGGGAATACAATTATATGTTTTAGCAACAACTATATTCCATCATAATATAAATTTCCAATTCTAAATAATAATGATTCTTCTAAAATTTTCTACAAATTATATAATTTCTCTAACAATACAAATTAATAACAATATACTATACCGTGGAAGTAACCGGAGCTAACTCACTGCTAGAACCACCACCACCACCCCTAGTTCCACCACCACCGTGGTCCCCGCCACCGCCTTCGCCGCCGCCGCCACCATCATCCACCACCACCGCCGTACTCGCCACCGCCTTACTGCCACCCACTCTTTTCCTCTTCTTCTTCTCATAAGGAACACCCCTAGCCTTTGCTTGACCATCCTTAACCTCTCTCAAATATATCCTCACAGCTCTAGCACCAAACGGGTTCGACTCCGGCTGGCCCCCGTTCTCCTCATACGCCGCCCGCAGCCGCCCGATGAGCGCGTCAAGGCTGCCCCACGCCTGCTTCAACGGGCACGCGCACGGGGCAGGAGGGTTCGGCTGTCCAAAGTATGGACACCCGACCACATGAACCTTAGTCTTCCCAAACTGATCGAGGTACTTAAGGAACTCGATCACATGCGCGCCGCTGCACCTCGAGAGCGTCAGCGGCGGCTTGTGGTTTTTAAGATACTGTAAAAAGGTGTTCCAGTCGCGACGCTTTTGCGACTCGTATCTGCTGAGAGGTTGGGCGGCGGGTGGAGACCTTGAAGTTCCTGCTGGTGGATCTGCTGCGCCACCGGGTTGGGATGAACTCGATGGCTCAGCAGATCCCGATGATAAATCCATATGTGGGAAGTGAAATTAAGTGGGAGTTTTGGGGTTTAGGGTTAGATTGATTGTGAATGATTGGTTGTGAGGTTAGAGAGAGAGAAAAGAAGAGAGAGAGATGATGATGATGGGACATAATATAGAAAAGAAACATGAAATGAAAGAAGGAAGAAAGAAGGCTCCTCCTTGTTGCGAGGGACGAGAGACCATGAGGTTATTATTCTTGTAGGATCCACGGCTGGTGTACGTGTTTTTTAATATTTATTTTAAGGGAGATTTGTACCATGGTTTAATAGGTTTATTGGTTTAATCTTCATTCCACCGGAAATACACATTATTAAAGCTTTTTTCATTTTTGATATTCCATATGTTTTAAAATTTATATATATTAGACAACTGTAACTACTACTACTTTTATCTATATTTTCTATTTACACCTTTGTTTGGAATCAAACCCGAGACCTTTACGTTAAAAAAAAACTTGTGCTTCTATCATGTGGGTTAGCCTCGCAATAAGTACTATATATATATATATATATATATATATATATATATGGTGTTAAGTACGTACTATGTATATAAGTGGTAAGTTTGTTTAGTAGTGATTAGTAGTTTATTTGTTTTATATCTCATTTATTCTAGTAGTGAGTTATTTATTAGTGGGTATTTTTTATTCTTTTATCTTGTTTTCATATACACACATGTAAATGAATTCTAAACTAGGGATGTTCAAAACGCTCATTTGATGTTCGTTCAGAATTTTCTTAAAAAATGTTTATTTAAACTTCTGCTCGAGTGTAAACGAGTCGATCGGATTGGATCAGTTTATAAACAAGCCAAGCACGAGCAAAGCCCCGCTCGGCTCGGCTCGGCTCGGTTCGGCTCGAATTATTTTGATTATATGTGTGTATTGTTTATAAATAGCATTCTAATAGATTTGACACACTATATACAAGTATACAATTATATTTATATATACTAGATCAAGGCCGACCCTAAGGGGGGGCGGGGTGGGCGACCGCCCAGGGCCTGATCTCCTCAGGGGCCCGGAATTGTTATAAAATTATATATATTATATATATGTGTTTTTTAAAAGCTATAAATTATTAATAAACTTATTAAAGAGACCTAATAACATTTTAATTATTTTAACTTATTAAACATTACCTTATAGCTCATTAACATTTTAGATAGCTAACCAAATACCATTTACCTGATCTAAACTCAAATTAACATGAAAACTTGATCGAGAACTTTGTTTTAAAAAACGCTAAGAGAACTTCCCGATTCGTTTAAGTATATTAGATTATTTTGATACAATACTTTCATTTTGTTTATTGTTATAACAATTATCGTCGTATTATAAATTTTTTATATGCAAGTTATTCGGTTTAGATTTTTTTATACGTTGTTTTACAGGGGGTTCATTTTTATTCTGCCCCGAGCCCAATGTCTCTTAGGAAATTTCGGGACCGGCCCTGTACTAGATCAATCAACTTAATAAAAAAAATTTAACACTAAGCATAAACGTGAAATCTAAAGCCGCTAATTGTCTTGACTCCGCTCTTACTCTTAATCGATCATCTCTAGTTCTCAGAATAATCGTTCTCTGCAATATGTTCACTGCATCATCGGCTACAACCTTTGCCTTGTTGTGGAACGTATTGTCATTCATAAAAATATTATGTTTTGTGAAACGTGATTGATTTTTAAGTCACTAAAACTTAGGACCAAACATTGTTACTATCTATTATCGCAATATAAATCAGGTGACACTAGATAGTTGGGTTGTACAATATTATGTTTACACATGCAAAAAGTAATCTTATCATTTTTCATTCGGTTGTAAATGAGTGGATCGACTCGGTTTGAAAACGAGCCAAACAATAGCAAAGGTCAGCTCTGTTAGGCTCGACTCGTAAACAACCCTATTTTAAACTATAAAAAAAGGATATTTTCATTAGCTAATACCCTCTTCCTTTCGATCAAGCTTAGTCTAGAATATTGTAAATTTAGCGTTGATAGTATTATGGGGTTTTATGGTATCAGAGCATCTAAAGATGAGCATCAAATCATTCTCTTTCTATTTTTGCAACTTTCATATTTTTTAGAAATTAGTCACAAACTTTAAATTTTACAGACCGGCTACGGTTTGATTTTTAAATCAGACACCGACCTTGAAATTTAAAACTTAGATAAAAGCATATTGCAGCATTGGATGTATAAAAGAAGAAGAACCAAGATGAGGCAGAATTACAAGAGAAGTTTGTAGGAAGATGATGCCAAAATTATTTTGTTTTTTTATTAGTTGTTTCAAGTAAACATTAAATTGAAACTGATATTTAGATTGTGATTAGTAGTAGGTAGTTTATTAGTCCTTTATCTTAGTTCTTCTTAGTAGTGAGTTATTTAATAGTGAGTACTTCATTAGTTTTTTTTTTTTTTTTATCCTAATTCTATATAAACTAATGAATTCAAGAATGGACAAAGGCAATCCACATTTTCTTGTTTAAGACCTTGTCCCTCTAGATCAAGATTAGTCTACAGTATGTTTGCCTGGGCATTGCCAAGAAATAATAATATAAAAAAATAGTCTACAGTGTTACTGCCCCGGCTTGTAACTTAGTTTTTGATTAAGGATGGGATGCTTTGTAATCTTAACAAACCAAAAAAGAAAGTCTACAATATTATAGAGTTTTGTGTTGATTTTTAACTTTTGAATTTTTTTTTATATAATATCGCTACAAGAAAAGTACCCTATTGCGACGAGAGCTATCACGACAACAGGATGTCGTTGGTATAGTTCGTCCAACAACGACGACTTGTTGTCGTTATAGGTTTGTTTCAAAATTTTGACCGGTCAATGTTTGTCCCAATGACTTGGCATCGCCATTTGCTAATGGCTTGCACGGGAGCTGTGAAAAATGACTTCTCTTGGGGAACGAGGAAGCTCTCTATGTCAACGACTTTGTCACCTATAGCCACAAAGTTATGCCGACAACAGTGACGACATTTGAACCTATACCGACGAGTTATCGTCTCCATAGCTTGATCTCTTGTAGTGGATCCACTTACTAGTTGCATTTGATTTTTCTTTTTGAACAGTAAATGTACAACCCTGGTTCAGAATAAATGTATTATTTTAATCAAGCTCAACCTATCTAAATCCCAGCCAAAACAGCTCACTCAATCTTTTCAAAAGAAAAACTACAATTGAAAAAACTCACTGATCACTGGCTCACCCTAGAGCATTTTTACCCCAGAATGAGATTCGAAGACATGACCTTGTTTTTAAATAGTCTTGGATATGACATATTAATCAATTGAGCTAAAGATTATTGATCAATATTAGTTGTGTTTGATACATGTCAACGTTCAATAGAGAATTCTACGTGATGTGGTAATTAGAGAGAGAATAAGAAACTATATCTTAAGATTAACGCACGTAAATATCGTAATTAAAATAATTTGTAATAATATATATATGTGAAATGATATTTATATTTTAATAGAAGGGAATTATTTTCGTTTCATCAACCTCTATGCTACAATTATTATTTTTTGTTACCATGACGTGGCAAGAGAAATGTTAACTTAGTTGTGCACAATTGAACAATTAGGGTTTTTGGAGGCTATAGAAGTCCAACGAACAACCGATTGTGACTCTTCGTCTTTAATGAGGGCATTGAAAGAAATGTTGGAACAATAACTGTACTCATAGAATTAAGATGCGTTATCAAATGTACAAGTGAGTAAGTTTGAAGTAACACAATAGAAAACTTATGACAAGTGTCCCTATGCACTTCAAGATGTCGTATAAAAGAATAAGGCCGAGAATGATTTAATGTGAATATTGTAGGGTATAATGGGATGATTATTACCTTCTAGTTGATAAATAAGTCATTTATTTTAGTATTTTTTTCAAATTTTACCATACTATTATACTATTATATACTATACAAGAGAATTACCATCAATCTTTTTCCTACAAAGATATAAAAACAAAATATACCCTAACCGTTTATTAGCTACTATATTATATATTATGTTTACATGATTAATTTTCTTTAAAACCATGATAGACATTCAAGATTTCAAAGTGTTTACCCGGAGAATGATCATGAGATTGTTTGTCATGTATCCCACAAGTTTGCAAAGTCCTAATTGGCATAGCGCCACTGCATGACAACACCACGCCATAGACGGCACCACAAGATTGATATCTGTTGGGGTGACGACACCATGAGAACCCCCTTCGTTCGCTCATTTTCTTCTTTAATTTAATTAAAACGAATTATATTATATTATATTATATTATATTATATTATATTATATTATATTATAATTATTATCTATACAATAGTTTTTTATAATTTTTTAATTTATTATTACCGTTACTAATTTCATATTATATATATATGTATGTATGTATGTATATTAAAGATGAACCTAGGCACTACAATTAAGTTTGTGAATTTTCTATTTTGGCACTAAGTTCTTTTAACTTTATGTTTTAACAATTGCAATTATTATTTAACAATTAATGTATTTGATTTATCTTCGTTATATACTACTATATAATTTACAAACTAAAGGAATAGTTTTAAATATTAGAATTTGACCACCAAATTATTTATAGTCGTGTTTTGTTACGCCAAGTTTGCCGAACTCAAAGACCCTTAATTATTGGTTTGGTGTCAGAAATATTTTAGTAACAAAGAGATTGGACTGTGAACCGAACTTTAATTTAAGCTAGCGATTCAGTCTAAATTTTTATGTAAACGAATTGTTTGATTGGGTTAAAACAAAAATATTTGGTTTGGATCGATGTAAAGAAAACTAGTTGTCACTATCATTTATGCCAACTATATTGCTACACTTTGGTTTTAGTTAAGGTTTATCCTAAGTTTTAAGCACTTCTTTGCAAGCATGCACGTTTTTACTGTATCAAAGTATTGATTTATACCCGACTTCTTTGGTCCATTTTTCTGTAGTCGGACAATTGTATATTCTTGATCGATTACCCCTGGATGTAGTGGAAACAAAGTCTTTCACTTATGGGTTAGAGTAAGTTCCATATCTCATTTACGATCAAAGGGCATGGTTACTCAAGTGTTAGCCTATGCAACTTTCAGCGTTTGTCGTGCTCCTCAACCCTGTTGCTACACATGTTCAAGTAAAAGAACTTCATTGATGAATCTTACCATTACTGTCCTTGAGTTTTTGAACGTCATGTCTAAAAACTATCAGAGTTACAAAAAATAGGCGCAAGTAAATACTAACATAAAGTGTTGGTGAATCGTAATTTGATAATCAAGAACTTGGATGAACTGAGAGTCGCGAAGCGTTTTCGATTTGAAACAATTTGAGGTTCAGTCCAAACTTTAAATCAAGTAAAACTCAGAGTGATCAAGAATAAGTATGGATTTTCAAGTGAGATTTCATAAGTCAGAAAGAATTGATCAATTTGAATTGTATATCTATCTGTTGCAGGGTAGGGTTTTCAAATACTCAAAAAACTACCTTCGGGCGGTTACCAATTCTAATTCAAAACTAAACTAAAATTGGAGCCAAAATTATTCCAAAATTTCACATGTGAATTCCGGAAAATTCAAATTTCGAATGCATTTTTAATAAAGGAATTTTAATCAACCCTAAGGAGGGGTTGTCGCCCCCTTGGAACCCCCATTGCTTAGGGGCTTCGCCCCTAAAGAAGTTCTAATATTGAAAATCACAATAAACTCAAACAAGTGTGCATTCCGCATTCTTCTGACTTATCTGATGGATATTATGATAATATTGATCAACTAGTCAATCCAATTACATTAGAATATCTAACAGAAAGTACCATCTTTATGACACTGCAAAGAATTTAGCTAAAAGTTTGTTGCTAAAGGTTAGCTAGTTGCCGCTAATGTGTCCAACAACTATGAAAATTTGTCTCCATTAAATATACCATTTGTCGCTGGCAAAAATATTCCGGCAATAGTTTTAGTCACCACCATTGGTCCCTGTTTTTTTTTAATATTTTCATCATTCGTGGTTTTCGCAACCAAATGATATGTACGAAAATACATCTAGATTTCCTAGAAACACAAAAACACTATAAAAAAACTTTAAAGTCTATATACAATTAATGTGCATTAAAATTAAGTAGTTCAAATATCTAGTTTAACTCGAAAATAAAATTATCAAAAGAAAACATAAATAGTTATCCGATACACTATTCGTCCCCATCATCCGAATCATCTTCATCGGTTTGATTTGAAGCTTTTTTTAGATCCATAAATTATGAAAGTTGTATTAGAAAAGTTGGATTTTGAAACAAATTTACAATTTGAGCCTACCAAACAAAATATACATTATAAGTATTGCATTTTGATAAGTTTAAACTCAAAGTAGGATGTTTTTGAAGTGTATTTGACTCACTTTGAGATGTAACACATGTATGTATTTATGTATGCATAGAGTGTGGTTCTTGTACAAAATGTTAATTTCATAAACAAAACATAGGAAAAAAAATAAGAAGGTGACGTGTATACGTATATATATGTTTTACGAAGGAGGGTATCTGCATTGATTTATAAAGTTATGTTATGTGCTTTCCATATTAACCCTTTTCAAACATAGGTGGATAACAACACACCATTTAAATTTACTATACACGTAACAATGTAACATCACCTTTAAATAATAGGGATTTTTATATATTTCTCCTTCTTAAAACCACTAATTACATATTTCCCCAAGCCACAAAATCAATTACATATTTCCCCTTCCTAAAACATATATATTACATATATATCCCTTTCATAAAAATAAAATCATTTAATGATAATTTTACCCTTATTTTTACTATGAAATTTTCATATAATTTTTTAGTATTGTAATTTTTTAAAAATTTGACAAGAATTTGTTGTATACAGAGATTTAACTTTGATTATCGGTGATTGTTGTTCTAAAATAATGTTTTAAACTTTTGAATTCGGAGATATAATTTTAAAGTTTTTATTTATACAGATGGCTCGTAATATGTAATTGATGGTTGTAGAAAATGAAATACCTAAAAATATTATATTAAAAATAAAAATAAATAGTCTTTCAATAAATTAATTTTAGTGAATGGATAAATATGTAATATATATGTTTTAAAAAAGAGAAATATGTAATTAAAATTTTAACTTGGGAAAATACGTTATTAATAATCTTACAAGAGGGAAATTTGTAAATGCCCCTAAATAATAATACTACCACCATGTAAATGCAATATATCACGTAAAAGTATGTTAAGAAATGATAACAACACTATGTTAATATGATAACAACCCTATTTTTACACAATGTTATACACTTTTAAAAAATATCATTTAAAAATTAATATGAAAATATTATACAAGTGTTAAAGATAAAAAAAAATGCTCCATTTTATGGTAAAAAATTTTTTTATTTAAAATCTATACTACTATATAAAACATAACCTTGGGACACAAATGTAATATTATAAAAAAAAAGACTAAGATACCAAATACAACTTTTTAAACATTAGATACAAATGTTTTATGCAATTATTCCTATTTTGCCCCTCATTTAATAAACTTCTTCTAATTAATACATTAATTAATTCATATTATTAATATATTATTTAATAATATAAGATTATTTTATTTATTATATTATATATGTTATTATTTATAATACTTTAAATTAACATTTAAATTTATTAATAAGTATTATCTTATTTGAATACTTAACTATATAAGTACTAAATATTTTTATTTTACTAATAATAATAATAATAATAATAATAATAATATAATAATAATAATAATAATAATAATATTAATAATAATAACATTTATAATTAAACAGTATCTTATTTGAATACTTACCTATATGATTACTAAATACTTTTATAATAATGATGATAACAATAATCTATGTCTATATTATCTACGTCTATATTATCTACATTTGTAATACTACTTAAAATTTAAGACAGCTAATATAATCTTTTTAAATATAAGATTCAAGAGCTTTATACAATAGTTCTTAATTTGCCCCTATTTAATAAATTTCTCATAATTTATACATTATTTAATATATATTTATTTTAGGTATTATTTTATTTATAATACTTTAAATTAATATTGAAATATATACATTTATTATTTATATTTTTATAACTTAATACTATTTGATTTAAGTATTAGTTTATTTAAACACTCAAGTATATACTTACTAAATATTTATATGGTTTTAATAATAATACCCAAATATATTAGTTTTTAAGGCAGGCCCGAAAAAAAGCCCGATAACACCAATCATATCACTATATATTAATAAATTTAAAAGATTATGAGTAGTAAAGATGAAAGTTTTTACAATTTCACCACAATAGTTATTTTTCTTTAAACTAAAAAAAACCTACTTTATTTTCTTATAATTTTACACTTACACATTTAAGAATACTTTAAAACTAACCATAATAATTTATTCCTCTCTTTTTTTTTTAATTGATACCTACTCATTTTGTGTTTTTTAAATTTTTATAATTAATCATTTGAGGTATGTCAAATTTACATTTAATCATTTGAACTTTTTTTTTGAGATTTTATACTTAAGCAATCGAGTTATGTTAAATTTATACTTAATTACCTGATTTTTTTTTAAGTTTTATATATAAGTCTTCGAGTTATGTTAAATTTTTTTAACCAATTTACAATAGAGCTCGTTAATTATAATAAAGTCATCATTTGCAATAGAACTCGTTGATGTATTTAGTTTTTATAGTATTTTTGTATTATAGTTTTTATCAACGTTTCGCACTTAATCTTTTTTCTGATGGTTAGTACTAACATATAAATCATCAGGATTTAATCTTTTAACTTTTATAACCACCGCTACATTAACTCGGGTTCCACCCAATATTATAACAAAATACAAAAAACATATTTGAGTTTCAAAAAAAATGATGTTATTAGTGTTTATTGAAAAGAATGGTTAATTCCATCTTGTGCCCCTCGTAATTGTAATTAACTTTAGCTTAAATACAAAAAATGTCATGTGCCTATTTCAATTATTCAGTTAGTTTGAGCAAGGATCAAGATAGTTTCCTATATCTTTTACAAATCTAATGTTTTGTATATGATCATGCTTCTATGTGTGTACATGTGTTTAGAGAGAGAGAGAGGAGGGGGTGATAGGTAGAGATAAATTCATGTGTGTGTGTGTGTATATATATATATATATATATATATATATATATATATATATATATAGGAGAGGGTTCTTAAGAAAAACTAATAGTTATGTGAAAACAAAAAAAAACCACGAAAACCAAGAAAACCAATAACATACTTCATAACTTATTTGTTATTTTAATTGTTAAAATATTATTTATATATTTGGTACACATATATTGAGCATATATACGAGAATGAAAAGTTTTGCATAACACTATGTCGAATGAAAAATGATTACATATACGTAACTTATGTGTGACGTATATGTAAAACCATGCTACGGTGTTCATTTGATTCATACCGTATTTATATATACTCACACACATATATAAATGATAGTGATAAAAAAAATTTATAAATTATGTGGTCGGTTTTATTGGTTTTATTTAGCTTTCTCATAACATTATGTTTTGAAGATAGTATGCTAGGGTGTTTTGATAATCTTTGAACATTCCATTGGAAAATTTATAATTCCATCACTTGTGTGAAGGAATGTTGAAATCCAATGAATGATGGAATTCATTCCAATTCAAATTCCATTTATGCCAAGCAAACATAATATCCTATGAAATTAATTCCAATTCCCACACATTCCATGACCCAAACATGACCTTAGCATCTTTGCAGGCATCAACCATTTATATCGTAAGGGCTTTTTTAAACAATGCTTTAGATGCAAATTTAAATTAATTTTTTATTTTAATAAAAAGGTAACACGTGTCGGAATCATATTTCTCCTCATTAAATTTTTTCTGTTTCTCTCTTCTATAAAATAATCATATTAATTATTAATAATATTATTTAAATCTTTTTAAGATTAAAATAGTTTTTTAATAAATTAATAGAGATAACTTTTTATTAATGTTATTTCTAAATAAAAATATATATATATATATACATATATATGAAATAAAAAAAATTTCTAAAACAACAAACTTTTTTAAAAATACGTAATATATTAAAATTGATGTTTTTAAAAATTAAAATTTTTATAAACATAAAAAACTAAATTTGAGAGTTATAATAAGAAGGGTTTTAAAATGAGATTTATTTAAAAAGTTTGTTTTAAAATAAAATTCTCATTCTAGTTATAATAAGAAAGATTATAATAATTTTTATCTTAAAATATTATTTTATAATTAATAAATTTTTATTATATTTAATATTTTATTTATTCAACCCGTGTAGTACACGAGTTTACTAAAAATAGTGAGTTCATATACTAATAAACAAAATATAAATGAGTTGATATGCAGGTCGTTTTAAATTGGTAGTGCAAGTCACGAGAAACTTCAGTTACCATTTCAACATTGTGGTTTTAGAAAAATACATATTCTTGAAGTTTGAATTCTAAAAATACTAGAACATGGCAGATTGAATGATTAATATTGGGTGCAAGTGTTAAACCGTAAAACTTGTCTTTAAGAAATAGTAACAATAGAAAACTAGTTCAAGCCGTTAAACCGATCTGTTATACCGTAAAAATTGTAGAAATCGAACCGCAAAACCGTCGACCAATTTGCTTTATGTTTACGCAAAACCGACTAACTGTAAACTGTCAGTTTGTAAACAAAAATATCAACCAAACCAATCGAATCGGACCATAAACACCCCTGGTTAAACTAACCTAACCTAACCATAGATTTTTGACTTCTTTTAATAAAAAATAGAACGACCATTGGTGTAAGATTATTATTTTGTTTGAAAAAAGGCACCCAAGTGAGGGTTTCACGTGGTGGGTCCCAATCCACGAGACAAGTTTACTGTTCACCATCCTCTTGGACCTACAATCCTCTCACCGGATCTTCCTTTTAACTTTTAACATTTTATTTTAATATTTTAGCTTTCTTGTGACCTCATACTTTTTTTTTTAATAAACAATTAACAATAATAAGAATGAATTTAACATCGGGTTTTATAAATCAGTTCTTTTTAGGATTATTCAAATTAGGTTAGAATTAGGGCGATTCTAATGAGCTGAATTGTAAGGAAAAAATAAATACGATGAATAACAAATATATGATAAGCACAGAATATGTTGTATATAATTATGAGAAACAAAAAATATATATTATTCGAATTCATATATTCGGGTTGGATCAGTTTTTAAAATACATATTGAATTTGATTCAAGAAAAGAATTAAGAATTCATTTCACATACTAACTTGATTTGAAAATCCGATAACCGGCTTCAAATTCATAATTCAAAATTTATTCCCTTTAAATTATACTATAAACTAGTTTTACTAAACCCGTGTATTATACAGGGTAAATAAAAAATATTAAATAGAATAAAAATTTATAATTTATAAATTGATATTATAAAATTATATATGATTGAAATCTTTCTTATAATAAATAAAATAAAAGTTTTATTTCAACACAAAACGTTTTAAAAAAAGCCATATTTAAAAACTTTCTTATTGTAACTCTCAATTTTAATTATATTTTATTTATTTAAAATTTACTTTTTAAAAACACCAATTATAAAATATTTTGTATTTTTAAAAAAGTTTGATGTTCTAAAAAGTTTTCTAATTTTATGAAAAATTATTTCCTTAAAAATAATATTAGTAAAAAGATCTCTTTCTTAATTTAGTAAAAAATTATTTTAACCTAAAAATAATTAAATAAATAATTAAATACTATTGTTAGTAACTAATGTGATTATTAAATAGTAGAGAGAAGCGAAAAAAAATTAGTGAGCAATATGATGTTAACAAGTGTCCATTCTAGATACCATTTTATTAGAGTATGGAGATGGAGATTTTACGAAATGCAATAAATTTTGACTAAATATTTTAAAAAAACAGTAGATACTAGAGAGTACCCAAAATAAAACATGTATACATTTTGCTGCTTGAGTATTTGCTTTGTAAAATTATTAATTTTGTTACTTCAAAATTTTATTTGTAAAAGGTACTTTAAAAGTTTTTTAGTAAAGTTAAATATAGGAAATAATTTGTTTCTTCAAAAAAAAATTTTTAATGTAAAATCTTATAATATAAACGTTGATATTTTTAAAACATGTTAAAAAAATAATATAAGATGCTAAATATAGCTCTAAAGCGAATCAATGTACTCCATAATGTCGATTTAAGAAAATTTTACATCAAATATAAAATACTTACTTATAATTTTTTAAGAATTAAGAAATAAACCAATAAACAACCTTATTTATTAGATCACTAAAAAGATAAGTGATAAAAAGAAATGATAATAAAAAAGTTTTATTAATTATAAAATAGAACCGAAAAACAAACTTGTTTATTAGAAGAATGATGAAAAGAGAGGTAAGAAAAATGAATGATAACAATAATGAGTTAGTAATTAAAAAAAAAAAGGGAAAAATAAACTTAGTTATTATATAGAAAAATAAAAATAGAAAAAAATAAATGAGGGCTTAGGAAATGATAACGAGTGATGTTTTCAATTACTCCTCTGTTATATATTATTTTTAATAAATTCCTGTAACACACGTGTTGAATAAATAAAATATTAAATAAAAAAAAGTATATTAATTGTAAAATGATATTTTAAGATAAGATATGATTTAAATCTTTTTTTATTATAAACGTTTTAAAAAAAATATATTTTTAAAAACTTTCTTATTATAACTATCAATTAAATTTTGTTAAAAATTTTACTTTTTTAAAAACACTAATTTTAAAATATTTCGTATTACTAAAAAAGTTTGATGTTTTAGCAATATTTCTTATTTTATAAAAGTTTATTTTCTAAAATAACATTAATAAAAAAACTCTTCCTTAATTTATTAAAAAAACTATTTTACTCTAAAAATAAAATTAAATGAAATTATTAGTATTTAATGTGATTATTTGATAGGAGAAACATGCAAAAAAAATTTAATGAGGAGAAATGTGATGCTATCACGTATTACTCATAGTTACCCTTTTATTAGAGTAGAAAGATAAATGGATTTGGTATACATGATTACGCTCTTTTGGCATGAGTTAATGTAATGGATGAAGAAATGTAATGAATGAATGAATAGAATTGATAAAAGAATAAAATGAATCATTGCATTCTATTATTGTGTTTGGTTACCTCTTAGAAATTAAATAAATCATTAGTTTGTGTTGTTTGTTAGATAGAAAATAACGAGAAAATGAAATATAAAAGTGGTTATGGTTGTGATGGTTCTCGGTGACGGTTGTTGACGGCGGCGGTCGGTGGTTGGCGGCGGCGGTGGACGGTGACGATCGATCTTGGTGGCCGGTGGTGATTGTTGTGGTGGGTGAGTGGGTGGTATTAGTGACTAATTAATGATAGAAGAAGTAAATAAATGAAAAAAAAGAAGGGGGTGAAAGTATTGAATTTAAGGGAATGTAATCATTTATGTAATGATTCATTTTATTATATTTACAACCAAACATGTATATTTTTATTCATACTTAATGGTTCATTACATTTCATCAATTATTTATGCGTATCAAACGCCGCCTTATATTACAGGTCTTCACTTAATAACTCAACATCTATGAGAAAATATAAAAATGTTTAAAGGATAAAAAAATTGCATCAAAATAAAATAATAATTTATATTAAATAGGTTCTATTACATTTTTATTAATTAAATATTAAGATTTTATTTAGAGTTAATTACGCAAATGGTCCTTGTGGTTTATCCAAAATAACATGTTTGGGTATTAAGAGTTGTAAGTAACAGGTTTGAGTATTGTGTTTTCAATTTTGTAACGAGTTAAAGTATTAACACTAACAGATGTTAAATTTTCAGTTAATTATGAGTGTAATGACTAAATTACTCTTTTATAATTACAGGGACCATTTATGCCACATCCCTTTTCTAATGATCAAACATATAATTTTTAGGGACTATTTATGTAAACCCAGCCCACCCACCCTCTGTACACATATCACCACTGCCCCACTTTTGGATTCAAATCCACCGTCACCAGTTTGACTATCACCACCGCCACCATTTCGACAATCACCACCGCCACCATTTCGACCATCACCACCACCACTCCCTCATGATTTTCTTTAGTGGTGGTGGGTGTGATGCTTTTTAAATCCAAAACCCTAAACAAACCTCCCTTCTATTTGTTTCTTCTTCTCTTTCGTGTGACACACTGACCACAACCATACCAACAATTGTTGGCACCACCGATAGCGATTGAGAAGACACGCCATATGTGAGCCCAACCACTATAATCTCCTTAAGAATCTTCTTCTCAGAATCCTTAAAACCTAAAGCTTTTTCTCAAAATCCTAAAACCCAAATCAAGCGTTACCTAATTGGGGATTCTTAATTCTAGGGCTTGTAGGCAGTAGTGGTGGTTCGATGGAGAAGTAATGGCGGTGGATGGTACGTTGGTGATGATAATTCAATGATAATGATGGTGAGATGGCAGTGATCATGTGACGACGACGACAATGATGTAATTGATGCGGGTTTTGTATAATTTAGGCGGTGGAGATGGTTCATTGGCCGGCGGTAATGGTGGTTGTGGTTGATTGCATGGTTAGTGGTCGGTGGTGATGAAGATGACGATGAAGATGGTGTTGGTGGTGTTGTTGCCATTTCATTTAAGGAGTAGAAGACGATGGTGGTGGTGAGGACGATATGACGGGGTGGTGACCCACGGTGGGGACTAGCGATGGTGGTGGCCGGAGGTGGGAACTTGCGGTGGTGGTGGCCGATAAGGGGGACTAATGGTGGTGGAGGTGGGGAAATTATTCATTTATTCTGCAATTTAATGTGTGTGTGTATATACATTATATTAAATTACACAAACAGTCCTTTATATATATTAAATGACACAATCTGTCTTGTTAAGTTACAGATGTAGTCCTTGTAAAGTGAAAAGACAATAATGCCATTAAATTTAATAGAAAAGTTAACGTCCGTTAGTGTTAATACCTTAACTCGTTACAATTTGAAAACACAATACCCCAACTTGTTACAAAAAACCTTTAGTACCTAAACCTGTTATTTTCTATAAACCACAGGGACCATTTGCGTAATTAACTCTTATATTTAAAAGCCATTGTGTATGATTATAGATAATCCACTCACTGGATTAGGTGATCATGTCGGGGTTTACCTAAAGTGATGGATGAACATTTGTTGACATCAGAATAAATATCACGCCCTATTTGACTTAATGAAACTATTTTTGAGTTTTTATAGTTGAAAAATATTTATCAGAGTAGAGAGTAGTGTAGCTTTTAAACTTATTTTTACGAAAGATATTTTTAAATTTTTTTAAATCATTTAGGAATGATATATTTAAATTTCTAGAAACATATTAAAATAGAACTTCTTTTAGTCTTTATAAAAGTATTTTTAATTTCTTTCAAAATACTTTATAGGACAAATTTTTTAAATGTTTAATCATGGTATAAAAGACAAATATTTCAAGCTTTTTTAACTTATGAAATCAAAATGCTTTTTATTTATTTAAATAGAAATATTCTTTATTTGTGCTACTTTAAAAATGTGTGTTAAAGTATTTAATCATGATATGTATAAAACGTTTTAAAAAATGCATTTTCCATTAAGATTAATTCTATTACTAGAAAAATGTTACAAACTTAGAAAACATTAAAGAAAATTATATATAATAACAAAGAAGAATGGGATTATCAGTAAAGTACAAGTGCCTAAAGCACTACAAATGTACTAAATTATATTGCTTACACCCATGTAACAAGATTTCATTGTTGTTATAGCACATGTGGCAAGTGTTTATTTATTTACAATATATATATTTTTGGCATTTTAATATTTTCGTTAAATTGTAAAACCTTTATTCTTTGGTTTCTTTTATATTTATATACAATCTATTCATTGAGATTTTTTACAAATTTTTCGTTAAGTCATATGTTTTAAGTTATTTTTCTTCACAAATTAGTTTTTATTACATAAAGCTTCTACGTATGGGCTTACATCATGGTTTTCGTTTTTTAATATTAAGTTTTGAGTATTATAAACACCCTCTCCATAACACGTAGGAGTCGATGTACGTATTTTTATCAAAGTTTCGATGTTAGTTTTTTGTATGATTTAACGCCACCGTCACAACGCAGGGTTGTCAAAACTCAAAACTAGTTAAAAACATTAAATAAAACGTTAAATAACTTAGAAAACGTTGATAACTTAGAAAATGTTAATAACATTTCAAATTAAGAAAAATTATAGAAAATAAATTACATATCTGTTTTAAAAGGTCATTTTGATAACACATTTTTGAAAGGAATTAAAAGTATATTTATAGAAAACTTAAAAAAAAGCTCTATCTGAAATCTGAAAAACATTTCAAATAACTTAGAGTAAGCATCTATATAGAAGAATAAAAAACGTTTAAAACTATTTTTAAGTAGTCAATGTAAATAGAAGTGATCAATGATAAAATTTCGACAATGATTTGATAAATAAGTTATACAACCATGCTATTTTAGGGAGAAAAAAACTCACATTTAGAGATCTAGAAGGTCAACATCATTTAGTTATAACAAGGGAACTGCAATATTTATCAATAAAGCATCCTTTCAGCCCTCACCCCGGGAGTTGTCAGATCATAGCCCCCTAATATTTTGCACAAATCTCTTGATTTTGGGCCTGTGTTTTATGACTTTATTAATAACTGTGGTTAGTAATTCGTGTATTACACGAATTAAATAAATAAAATAATAAATATAATAGAATTTTACTAGTTTTAAAACGATATTTTAAGATAAGATATAATTAAAATTACGTATGAGTTATATATAAGTAATAAAACAATGATATCAACTTTTTAAACTTTTTTGCTTCAAAAAACTATACAATTTGTTTCAAAATTAACCATTTTAAAAAATTTTCATTATTATAACTTCTAGTTTTAATTATTTTTCATTTATAAATATTTTACTTTTTTAAAACACTAATTTTAAAATATTTTGTATTTTTAAAAAACTCTAATGTTGTAAAAAAACTTCTTATTTTGTATAAATTTATTTCTTTATAAATAAAATTAATAAAAAGAACTTTTTTAATTTATTAAAAAGTATTTTCATTCTATAAAGAAATTAAATAATATTATTAATAATTATAGAACCATTAAATAGGAGAGAGAAGCGGGAAAAAATTGATAAGGAAAAATATGGTATTGACATGCGTCCCCCATATTTATATTTTTATTAAAATAGAAAGATTCATGTAGCATATTCATTTTCTCAAGGCCCCTCGATGAATATCTAGCAGCCAAACTAAAGCAAATTAAAGGGACTAAGATTTTTTGATGACTGAACTACAAGCGTGCAAAATCATATATCTAAAGCAAAAAATCAAGAGTGCAATTGATGGAGATCATGAAACCATAATTTGGCTCAAAAATATATTCGTCAAAGTCTGAGCTTCACCTTTAAAAAGTGTGGTAGATTCAATTAATTTTCACAAGGAAAATTTTAACATAACCACAAGAAAAAGTCGTGTTATTTATATATATAGAACATTTGTCTTTATCCTTTTAATTCGTGAGTTCTATTATTTTAATCTTTAATCTTGAAATCTTCATTGTATTAATCACTCATGAGATATTAATAATATTTCATAATGGGTGGGGGGGTTTTGGGTCTATAAGGCCTTGTTTCTAGAAGTCCTTTCTATTACATTCATATATTATAACCATAATTGTTAAACTGAAAATTTCACAAATTATTGGCGCGTAAAAACATTTAGTCATTCAACATGTAACATAAAATTATAACTTAAATTACATAGTAACTTTAGTTGTGTTAAAATTTCATAGCACAATCATTAAACAAGATGTTAGTATGTATTTCTAGGAAAGCTACGTCTTGCTATTCCATCATGAGTTCAACTACTCTTTTATTTCATCATGAGTTCAACTACTCTTTGATTTACCTGACATACATACTAAAAAATATGTTCTAATCTTTTTTTAAAAACATAATTATTCTAACTTTGATGGTTTGTAAAATCTTAGATAAGTAAAACAATGTAACCATGAGTATTAGTGACATATCAAACAACGAAATAATGACATAGTGTAAACATATCATGAAGCATCATCAAGGACCTACTTGTACATTAGTACGAGATTCCAATGGCATACTTGCACAAAGAAAAAACAAAAACAAAAAATTAGTAACCATATATGGAATGCACTAGCAAGGAAATCAAATGACTGTAGGACTCTAACGACCGTATAATCACATCAAAGCACTTCAACACTTGCATACAACAAGATTTCTGTGACTATGTAATGCATATAGCAAAGCATTCAAACGCTTGCCTACAACCAGTGCAGACTCAGAAATGTTTTCATGAGGGTCGGAAATTTATAGGGGTCAGTTTTGTATAAATAATATATATTTTTGATCGTTCTAGTTCGGTTCAAGCCAAACAATAAAAACATAAAACCACATTAGATCTCAAATATATAATTCCTATCTCTACTCTCTAGCCGTGTGCCCCCTTCTCTATTTGAACACATTGTAATAGCCTTCAATTCTAACACCAATATGCCAATAATTGTGCATTTTCTATCATTAAGTTTGATCTTGCGGCAGTCATTTTGCCGAGTTAGACTCCTTTACGGGTCGTTTCTAGGTTGAACGATTGATCCGGTCATGTCCTCTAACCTGTAAAACGTCAACGTTTCTAGGTTGAACGATTGATCCGATCATGTCCTCTAACCTGTAAAACATCAACGCGACACGATCGACAGCCCTAATTGTGTGTGATGTTTTCTTTTAAATCGTTTTTTCTTATCCAACCGATGGCCCAAAAATGTAAACTCTAGCCCACTGCGTTAATTGAAGCCCAACTATTATTTTCCTTCATGAAGAAATCCAAAGCCCAAGATTCCAAGAAATATTTAACTTATTCAACTGAATTTTAAGGTAGACTCACGGACCGGCAGGATCAATTTATCTCATATTTAACTTATTTACATTGTTTTTACTCATTTTCTTCACAATCTAAAAAAAATATAAAACCAATTTAAAGTTGTATATTTTGTAGTCATTTTGATGCATATACTAAATATACTTACTAATCCATAAAACGAAGACTTCAAAATCACTAGTTAATATAATGATCTCCCAAAAAATAGTAACCGTTTTTCAGCGTCCATTTATATATATAATAAGATGTATAAATATAGATCAAAATCTCATATAAAATCTTATTCTTTTCTTCCTTCGGTGAAAGAGTCAACCAAGTTCTTATGAAACGAGCCGACTATCCACAGTCCATTGGTGACGCGTATTTACAAATTTAATTTCTTTTTGTTGGATTTTCTGTTATATATTTGAAATCCAACACGAATAAGATATATATATAAAATTTATTATACATGACAGACTCCCTATAAAATAATTGAAAGTAAATAACATTTTGCATGTGTTAATTTTATTTAGACCAACTCACACCCTTGTGTACTTTATTCTTAAACTACACGAAATTTTATTTTAATTTAAAAGATGACAAGATTTGCACATTAGTTATCTTTTCAAGAGTCAGCCTCTATCATTCGATTGTAGTTGGAAAGTGTTATTTACTACATAAGCGATGTTTCCAATCATATATCTTAATTTTTGTTAATTCAAATTGAAAAGAATAATACATATGGAATTATACATGGAAATTTTCTAAAATTCTTATGAATGCACTTGACATTTTTTTACTGTCTCCAGGGTTTGATTTGACAGCATTTTTTTGAGAGCATTCACAGCCCATGCCTTAAAAATATGTGAGTGAGAGTCCTTATATTATATGGAATGGTTTTGAGTGGTTGTGAATGAATCAGAGAGAAAATGTTACTGTTTATCTGCAAATTTAAAGATTCACAGTTCAACCCTTATAAATTTTTAAATATTTTTGAAAGTGATTGTTAGTGAAGTAGAGAGAAAATGTAATGAAAAAGATATAAAAATATATTATTTAATTGAAAAGAGAGAGAAAAATTGATGATTTTTAATGTAATTATAAAGATGAAAATAAGGAACAGGATGTGAGTGCTCTGAAAAACCTAGACAAAAGAAAGAAGCAAGATTTACCATTTGGTGTCCTGCTTCAGTTATTAGATCTAAACCGAAAGAAATCGGTAAACGTATGGGGATGAAAGTGAGCAAAAGGGAAGCAGGGTTGTTGTCATTGGCGAAGCTTCTTAGGGGGCGGGGGGGCCGCACCCCCTCTTTTTTCCGTCAGTAGTGTTAATTTTCGGCTCGACAGTGTAAATTTTCGGTCCGGTAGTGGAAATTTTTTTAATAAATATAGATTTCGCCCCCGCCCCCCTAAGCCGTGGTTCAAGCTCCGCCACTGGTTGTTATCTTGTTGAAACTATATATATGACTGATTGACTCGGGTAATGTTTCATCTCTAAAATGAAAATGGGTTGAACGGGTAGAAAGTTGCTCTGATAATAATGCATAAGAAAAAACCCCTACCTCATTTTATTCTGTATATTAGTTAGATTTTTACTGAAATAAATATAATTTTACGATCGTATTAGTTAAACAATATAGTTATTGTTATCTTGAAAACACGCATACATGAGTGCAATAGTATTCTTTTTGGGTAGGCGTTGATCTTACGCGTAACAGCTTAATATGGGACCGAATGACATGCTCGTGTGCTGGACCTTTTCTCGTTCACATATTAAAAAGTGACATGTAAAGAGTCGATCTACTTTTGCTTATTGCCTTGCGATGCAATGGTAACGTTAAAAAGCTACTTTACTACGTGAATGCATATATGCACATTCACACAAATGCACGATCACGTGATTATAACAGAAAGTATATATAATCACATCAAATGGTCAAAAACATGTTTATAGATGCAACTTGCAAGTGTAGAAACGCCCGATTTGTGAAAACCTTGACGCACAACATGTCACGTTGTCACTGTCAGTTATAGTTACAGTGGTAAAACTAGTGGTGAACAATGAACGTTAAAAAAACTTTTTTAAAAAATACAGCAAGATTATACTTGAATTAAATATTTTTAAATGATCTATTTAATGGTTAATTTGTATAAAAAAATAATATCATACAAAAAAGATAAGAATGTTTAAAAAGAAGGGTGATGTGTTTTTAAAAAGAGAGAAATTTTGAAAATGGTGGGGAAATTGTTACATCAGTGGTATCAGTGGTGTAATTCACTGTAAAAGTTAGTTACACACTTACACTGCACAATAATAGTGTAAGTGTTCGTTACAATAATATTAACAAGTTATCACAATAAAGGTAGATTGACAACCATTCTTTCCTTTATAATTTATTCCTTTGTAACAGTAGATGTCCCTTTCCTGTAAATCTACTTTTGAGGATTAATCATGGCCGAAACCTAAAGGTTCAGGGCAGGTATTTGGTTTTGGATTTGGGTGCGATTATTTTTAAAAGTTATTGTAGGTTTGAGACCGGTATGGTTTTAAGTGATGCTAGTTTGGTTATCTAAAATTGATGTCATAGCCTTTTACCCATAGCAAGAATCTTAATCTTAATCTATACTAATAAATAAAAATAAATCCGGACACTTGTCACCATTCTAGGCTATCTTATAATTGGTTTTCCCGTTTCTCTCTTCTTTTAATTATAAATACTATAATAACTATTTATTAATTAATTAATATTCATAATTAAAATTTCAAATATGTTAACTTCAAATTTTCAAATGTGTAAAACATGGGTTTATTTAATTCATAATACACAATATTTAAGGCATAATTTTTTATATTATTAATCATTTAACAATAAATTTATTAATCTCGTGCATTACACGGGATTGTAACCTAGTATATAATAAATAAAATGGGTTTAGACATGTAACATAATTTTAAGCATTGTGTTCAAATAGTATTTAATGTCTAATTAAATAGTACATTAAAATTAGAATTTAAAAATTTAATGATTGAAATAGAAATTTAAAAACTTCAAATTTTAAATTTAATCTTAAATTCAATCCAAGATTTTATATAAAAATAATTAACTACATTAGGCAAATTTTAAAATTTAAAACTAATAATTTGAATATTAAAACGAATCATATGTAGTTCACAAATTTTAATTTTCAATAATAACAATCAATCCGAGATTTTGAGTTATAATTTCAGATTTTAAAAATATTTTATATTTTAATAATATTGTATAATATTTTCCTGTATTATATACGATTATACAATTATTTTATTTTAATATATAATAAAAGAAATGTGTTTTGGCCACATGATAAGATTTTAGTCAATGCATTGTCACATGATATTTTCATATCATACAATTGACACGTGATATTATATTAGCCATATGGTTTTAAAAGTAAATGTTTAAATAGTTTTTAATGTCTAATTAAACAACATTCTAAAATTAGATTTTAAAATTTAATGATTGAAACATAAAATTAAAAACTTTAAATTTTAAATTCAATATGCAATTCAATCCGAGATTGTATTTGAAAATAACTAACTAAATTAGTTAAAATTTTTAATTTAACACTAACAATTTTAATATTCAAATAGAGCATATGTAGTTCACAAATTTTAAATCTCTAAAAGTTTTAATTTTTTAAATGCCTCTCTTAAAACTTTTATTTTTTAAAGATACTTTTAAAATGCATTATTGTCTTTCTTAAAACCATTCGGTTTTTTAAATTTAAATTTTTTTAATTATTCATTTTCTAATTATTATTTTTTTTAAAAAAAATTTAATAAAATCTTAAAAATATCATTTGAAAATGAACTGTTTATGAAAAAGATGTTTAAAAAATGGTTGTTTTCAAAGATGCTTTAAAAAATAAATGGTTTAAAAAAACTTTAAAAAACCAAATAGTTTTATAAAACGTTTAAAACATCAAATGGTTTTAAGAACAATATATAGAAAAAGGTTGGTTTAAACACGCTAAAAAGCAAACATTATATAAAATATGTTATTAAAAAAATTTATTCATGTATTTAAAATGTATTCAATTATATAATAAACATATTAATAATGAAATAATAAAAATGTTAAACATTAAAAACACTTTAAAAAAACAAGAATATAAAGCGTTCCCTAATAAAAAATAATACTATAGTTTTAAAAGTAAATTAAATAGATGGACGATGCAGGTAAAATGTCAATTTTATAAATTTACACTTTATTAATTGTTAACTAACAAAACTTGAGACAATAGATGAAAAAGAAAAAAAATATTAGGGATCATATTAAGAAATTTTAAACTTTAAAGATGAAATTTAAAATTTTAACATAACATATGGATCATATATATAATTTACTCTATGCAAAGTGCAAAGTGCAAAGTGCAAACTCGAGGGGCAATAAGTAGCATGTTTATGATAACTAAGGGAGTGATATACGACTTTACACGAATGAGAAGATAGATAATTAGTAAACTAAAAAGAAATTTCAGGTCTCAAAACATGTTTTACATTTAATCATCATCATTTTCCCCATCAATTCAATTCTCTATGGTTAACACTTAACAGCGGGCGTAAAAAAATAACATCAACGTCTAGCGTTTCTTTAATTATACAAAATATTTTGGTTACATGCCTTACAACAATTTTAGCGTTTCTTTATCTATTATATCTCTTCCCTTGACTTTATAAAATAATTAAGTTTTTATTTTATGTTTTTCATTTATTATATCATACCTTAATGTGCTAAGCTATAAACTTTTAAGTTTTATCTACTTATTATTTCTTCTAGTCTTTATTTTTTTTAGTCTTTATTGTTTTATTTGTAGTAGTTATGAATGTTAAAAAAAACCAAAAACAGAAAATAACTGAAAACCTAATTGTACTCATAACAAAAAAAAAAATACAAAATCAAATCGTGAATTCGGTTTTTGATTTGGTTATCGATTACACAAAATCTTGCTTATTTGGCTCAATTATCCTTATAAATCAAATAATTAACGGTTTAATAGGTTTAATCAGATAATCAAATTGAATAAATTTATTTAAAAAAGTTTAATCGGTTGAATTCGGTTCGTTTAGGTCCATTTCCAATTCTAAAAGATATTTTTAATTTTTTTGTTGAAAGTTCTTTTTCTATAAATTCATAAACGTTTATATTAATTTTTTACAGAATTTTTATTTTTTTAAAATATGTTTATATATAGTTAAATAAGAAGTGCTTTTGTTTTTAGAAAAAAAAACTTTTTTCTAAAACAATTTTTTTCCAGTGTAAAATATAACAAGCTTCGAAAGAAACAAATAAATGAATAAGTATGACAAGTAATACCATATGTATGTATAGACTAGCTCGTATTCAAATGTGGTAGATCAAGGGGGGAGAGAAAGAAATGCAATGTGTCCTTTACGCATTACTCATCTGTATCATTTAAACCCTTATTAGTGTCATTCCGGCTACATATTGAGAGGCTCAGCCAACCTATAGTCACGTACCGCAAAGAATGGATACATGCCACATAGTTAATGTCCAATTCGCAATATTCCTCAACATTTTGAAATATAAGTTTGAAAATCCTAGAAATCAAAGAAAAAACCTTAGACGATGATTCTCCGGTGAAGGTAGAGGCTAAAGACGGTGACGATTTGCAAGGGGGCAGATTCTTCCGATGGAGGTAACGAATTCGATAAGAGTTGTAGACGAATAATACGCAAAGAACACATTGTATTTCTCTCCCTCTAGAATGTGATTTCTAGTAATTTGGTTGAATGAGATTAGGCCTCAAGGTTTTTATCCCTTCATCAACATCTTTTCTTCTGTTAGTATTTTACCCTCTTCAATGATTTTAATCTCATGTGATCTAATTTAATCTCCTTTCCCTTTTCTTAAATTATAATTATAATATCTCAAACGGATGATATATAAATATTTAATTGTATTCTCGTGATCTTTTTACTTTATAACATCTTAAAGGGATGATAACGTAGAATAGCAAATCATTTTCTAAAATTATCTTTTTAGGTTATTAGTATTAATATATCTCCATCTTCATAAGCACACTCGGTTACAATCCCGTGTAATACACGGGTTAAATAAATTTACAGATGTTTTAAATACTGTGTATTATACAGATTGAATAAACCCATGTATTACACATTTGAAAATTTGAAGTTAACATATTTGAAATTTTAATTATGTATAGTTATTAATTAATTTATAGTTATTCTATCATTAATAATTAAGAGATGAGATAAGCGGAAAAACCAATTATTAGATTGCCTATAATGGTGACAAGTGTCCGAATTTATTTTTATTTATTACTATAGAGATATATGATTTTAGATGATTTGTATTATTGTATATAATAATTATAGAGCTGATATAAACGTTATAAGGTTTTAAAATTTAAATTGGATTAAATCAAATTGAAAGATAGAACTACTTAAACTAATGGTCCATATGATAAGATTAGATTCTAATTTTGATCTTACGTTTTTGGAAATTTCATTTTTAGTCATTATATTTGCTTAGTTGTAACTTGTAACGTTCGAGAGAAGGAAAGAAAAAAAGATGAACGTGAAAAGGTACAAGGATTTGATTAAATAAAAATGCTATTTTATCAATTAAGAAAATAAATGATTGAAATTGAAATGAAAGTAAAAAAATATTAAAAAAAGAGGGGGGAGGGGTGGGGTGGGGTTGGGGGGTGGGGGGTGGAGGGCCTATACTATAGTGATAGATTTACAAAACCCACAATTGTTGATTTTTCAAGTGCTCCTAATGTTTTAAACGTTAATAATTCACGTTATAACCCTTTTAAAAACTTCAAACATAAAATTAAGTATTTTTTTATTTAATTTAAGTATACTATTGCTATAATAAATATGAATTGTTAAAAGTTTCAAATGTTGTAGTGTTTTACCTGCATGAAAATTGTATTGTTCTAACATATAGTTAAAACGCATAGAGAACGAATGTTAACACTTGTTTATTACAATAACCCATTAATCAAACTAGTGGTCCACAGCAGGTCAAATAATCACTGTAAGTTAAAGTTAAGCTGATAAAACTAGTGGTATACAATGAACGTTAAAAAAAATTAAAAAAACATAACAATACCATATGTAAAATCAAGATCTTGATGAACATTATCTAAGATGAACAAATAAGGTCTCTTGAGCACCTATTATTTTTTAACACCAACATTACAGTTATCATGTTTTCTCATCTTGTTTACTATTTTTCTATGGTTTGTTTCTCACCTCAGTAGCATGATGATATCGCTCGTACCATGATTTTGAGGGACCGTAGTGGGATGGAGGTGTTCTCGTGCGGCATCGGTTGACCCCCTCACCTTCACCCAACATATCGCTTCCTCGCCCCAAGTCAACACCTAGAGGCCTAAGTGAGAAGGTTAAAATGATGGTTTAGGTGGTGTACTATGTTGTACCGAAGAAGTGGGTAGTGACTTAGCTTGTAAATGTGAACTAGAAGACAACTATTATTGTTGAGTTGTAAGTTTATATATCCTAACATTAATGATTTACTTCCAAGTCGACTTTGAGGCTTTATTCAAAATATTTTTTTTCATAACCCTCTTATCAATTTGTATTTATAAGAATTTTAAAATCACATCTTTATTATGAAGGGAAATCACCTATGTCAAAATGTTACAAGGTAAAGGCATGCAAGTCGACGTAGATGACACAACATAACCCTACATGCTAGTAATCTCAACCTCTAACAACACCATTTTGCAACGCAGCATTGTAAGGTTGGGTGAGGTAGCAAGGCAAGTAGCGATACATGGTGGTGATGTGTGTAGTTTATTTAAATTCTATATAACGTAACTATTAATCATTTTCTTAAAGTATGGTAAAAATATTATATTGATTTTTCTTTAGGCCATTTAAATTTTTTATTTTGAAAATATTTGGAAATTTAATAAAAAAACATAAAACGTGAAATTTTCATCACATAAACAGAAGAGAAACTCATTTCTTTAAATGAAAAGTAACTTTTACTTATTTATTTTTTATTTTAAACAACACATATATGTATTTAATTCTACTCTTAAATTCACACAATAAATCATCACAAAACTCAAACTCTCAATGTTATTAGAAGGAACACCACCACATATGCTTCTTATACCATTATCGTGGAAGCCCTCAATCTATTCTTTTATACAAATAACTCTTACTCATTTCTATTTTTTTTAATTCAAAACTAGATCTTGTTCAAGTATATATTAACACCCTTTTACCAGTGATCTCACGACTAAATCGGATCTGCTAGTCCGACCGGTTTTACCGGGATTCGGTTTGGCCACCGGTCTGATCTACCCCAAATCGTTTTTGTCTTCAAGAACTGACCAGTTTGAACCGGTTCAACAGTTGGACTGGGAACCAGTTCGGATCACATTTTCAATTCTTATATTTTTTTATTTTTTAATTATTTTTTTTATTTTAATGGGATTAACGGGCAAGTCGGATGATTAATTTCAGTTTTGGATATATAATTATTGTTGAGTTTTATTAGAACTATAAAATAAAATATACATATAAAATACTTCTATTGAATTATATATCTATACTTATTAATAAAGCAATATCTTTAGTATCACGTGTCATGTTTTTAGGTGTTTATATCTTTAATTTTCCGCCTAAAAATGTATGTAACCTTATTCTTGCTTAAAGTTCATTTGACTAAAGTCAAATTTTTACTACATTTTACATTTAAAGAAATTTAAAAAAGAAAAGTCAAAAATTAAAATTGAATGTAATTTGTGTCATTTATTGCATAAAATAGGACATCAAATTTTGAATAATAGATTTATGAGACACAATTTGTACTATAATATATATTTTGTACTAATTGTCAAATGCTTTCTTTGTTGTAAGAAAAGCTATGCCATAAAATATTCGGTTGGGTTGAACTAGGTTGATGTGAAAAAAAATCTCTTTTGAGACTTTATATTAATAAATCTTTTATGAAATTTATAACGTGAAACTTTTAACTCTATACCTTAATAATTTTATTGTTTGAAACTTTTAATTGTATATGCCTTTTGGACCTTCGACAACTTTATTTATTATTATCATATTTTTATCTCAAAGTCACATATACAAAATTTGATGTTTTTGTTCCTTTATTTTAAGTGTTAAAAGAAACAAAAAACGAGGAAGAAAATCAATAACATTAGTTTCAAAAGATGATGTTATGTTTACCATAACTTAAGTTGCTCTAATTTTAGCTCAGCTGCTCCATAACTAAGATTCAGTCATTACGTTGTGTTATATATAATCAAAACTATAGATGAATTAAACTTATTATTTTTAAATAAGATAATAAACTTACAAATGCTACATTAAATATTGTATACAAATAAATATTTAGAGATTTGTAAATTATAAATGTAACTTTTCTTTATTTCACTTTCATATGTAAGAAGTTACTTCAGTAATAAGAAATCTATATCTATAGACTCTAATAAAACAAAGTTTTTAGAGTCACATGACATCCTCTTAAACCACCAATTTGACACGTGGCACACTCTTACATTATTTTTATTTTTAATTCCCGCTTAACACTTGACCATAGTGTAATTTATTTCAGTTTTTAATATATTAAATACTTACCATGCTGATAGACATTTTACTTAAATATATTACCATACTTACATACTGATTTAAATTACAATTTATAGTTTTCATTTAACCTTTTATATTATGTCTTATAAATTTCATTTAACCATATATTAATTCAAATTCTACGGTGTTGTTCCTCAAATTCCATTTAACCTTTTATATTATGTCTTAAGAATTTATAAATTTTTCTCTGTTTCTATATTGATTTCAAAAATAAACTCCTTTAATTTAGTAGATTTTTATTTTATGAAATTTTTAACTCACCAAAATCGGTTTTCAACTGTACAATTAATTGATCCAATTATAATATATTTATCAAATTATCAAACTATCAAATATTTAAGGACTATATAGTATTTAATATTACTCTGATACGCGTATCAAAAGAACCTTTCTTATTTTTAGAAAATGAGCAAATTTTTTTTGTTTAATCATAAGCTTTAGTAACTCGTGTATTACACGGGTTAAATAAATAAACTATTAAATAGAATAAAATTTTATTAATTATAAAACGATATTCTAAGATAAAATATAATTGAAATTACGTATTAGTAAGGATATAAGTAATAAAACAATGATATTAACTTTTTAAACTTTTTTTAAAACTAAACATTTTGTTTCAAAACAAACCGTTTTAAATTTTTTATTATCAAATATTAGATTCAATCAATTCAAATTATTTCCTTTTGTTTTTGTAAATAACTGTAATTTGCATATCATGTGGGATGCACATTCCATAATTATGTATTTTACAAAAACTATAAATTAATACTATCTTCTTTGCAGAATTTGCATTCGACTTATATTCTTAACTTCCAAACAAGGAATGATGCTTTTCAATTCTATCAACTATTCTGATTTTCTAAATGGCCTCAAAATATCCAGATTGCCAAATCACATGTTAGTATTAAAAGTTGGAATTCTCGTTATGCTTCTACTTAACATCAACCAACAAAATGGTCTTTGCAATGGCACTCGCCTACAAATTGTCTCACTTGGAAAACAGGTTATTGAAGCTGAGAAAATATCTGGAAGTAATATTGGATGTCGAACATTTATTCTAAGAATTAATCTCGTGCCATCTGATAAAAAAATCCCTTTCAGATTCCAAAAAAGACAGTTTTCACTTACTGTTTTTTTTGCAATGATGATTAATAAGTCAGGGACAAATCGTTTTTCACTAACTGTTTCTTTTGCAAATGACGATTAACAAGAGTCAGGGACAAATCAGTTTTTACTAACTGTTTCTTTTACAATGACGATTAACAAGAGTCAGAGACAATCATTGTTAAGAGTTAGTTTGTATTTAAAAGAACCAGTTTTCACTCATGCATAGTTATATGTGGCTTTGTCAAGGGTGAAAACTACCGTCGGTGTAAAATTTACTCATTTTACATGAAAATGGTAACATTAACAAGGAGACACAAAACGTTGTATACAAAGAGATGTTTAGACGTCTATGAAAAAGTTTTGAGAGTATGAATGTTCTTTTAATTCTATTTTCATACATTGAATTTTTGTGTTTTGTTTTTCATAATATTTATTATGTGATTAATGTTTAATGAAAGTCTGATTATTTAAATCACCCGTGTATCACACGGGCTCTAACCTAGTATAACTATATATAATATATAGGGGAGGGTTCCTAAGAAAACCTTCACTTATAAGAAAACTAAAAAAATTATTTTTAAACCATTGATCAATGGTTGATATTCATTAATGGTAAAATTGTAAATACTTAAAAGATAATTAATTAATGGTTTTAAAAACATCACCTTTTACTTAACATTCCCAATTATCCCATCTGTTAATACTTATTAAAACCAGATAAAAAAAAAAATCAATCTTTTTCCTATTTATTCCCAAACAAAACCTTACTTTACAACACAAAACCAAATTTACAATCACACACTCCTATTTTTCACCCCTTTTTTTTCTTTTTTTTTTCTTTTTTAAATATTTTGAGGGTAAATATATTCTACGCATAAACAAGCATGTCAAAAAAATATACATCTGAATTACCCGTCGGCCACCTGCACATCTCGTCGTTCAACTAACTCCGATCTAATTTTATTCCTCCACAAATCGTCGTAAAAACCACCACCACCACCACCGCTACTCCGAACCTCCACCACCACCAATCTTTCCGTCAGCCGGAAAACCTCTATTCCGATCACATCATCACCATTATTCCGGTCAACCACCTCCACACCCCATTTATTCCGTCTTCTAATCCCAACATCCGCCTCCTTCACCACCGCCTCAACTTTTCCTATCACATTCTCCGGCGACTCCGCCACCACCACCACCCTCTCACCTACTCCCGGCGAACCACCACCACCGCTACCGTCGAACAACGACGATAGGTTTAAACCGGAGGAAAAGGATATTATATCAAACGCGTTTAACTCCGTTGATTTATCTTCTTCTCCAAGCTTCACGATTGTTTCTACATCGTCGTCTAGGTTTAACGCTTTATATCCCTTTCTGAACCACGGATCGGTTTGAATCTCCTCGACGGTGATCCTCGTCTCCGGTTTGGTGTCCAGAAGACGAGATAACAACCGCCGGAGCTCCGGCGACATCCACTTAGGGCACCGGTATACTCCGTCGTAGATCTTCTTATACATCATCATCAGATTAGAATCGTTAAACGGTAGAAATCCAGCGGTCATCACGAACAGGATAACACCACACGACCAGATGTCCGCCTTCGCTCCGTCGTATCCTCTCTTCGTGATGATCTCCGGCGAGACGTACGCCGGAGTTCCACACAACGTGTGCAGCAATCCATCGCCTCGGATCTGACCTGTAACAGCGCTCAATCCGAAATCGGAAACCTTCAGATCTCCGTTTTCATCGATCAACAGATTCTCCGGTTTCAGATCTCGATGATAAACGCCTCGAGAATGACAGTATCCGATCGCGGAGATCAACTGTTGAAAAAACTTCCGACTTAGCGATTCCGATAACCGACCTAACGCGACCTTTTCAAACAACTCACCGCCCTTAACAAACTCCATCACGAAGTAGATCTTCGTCTTCGTCGCCATAACTTCAAACAGTTTCACGATGTACGGATGCCGGAGCCGGCGCATAACATCGATCTCACGCTTAACGTTCGAGATGAGATGAGCGTTGTGAGAGATCCGTTGTTTGTTGATGACTTTGATGGCGACACTCCGGCCGGTGGTGATGTCTCTACCATGATACACCTTAGCGAAAGCACCGCAGCCGAGGAGTTTTCCGACGTCATATTTGCCGAATAGAGAATTCGCCGGCGACGGCGGAGTGCTGGTGGCGGAACTGTCGATCTCCGGCATCGACTGAACGACGCCGGAGATTGAATTGGATCCGGTGGCGATTGTTTGGTAGAAATAGGGGAGAATTGAAGTGGATTGGAGTGGGTTTTAGGGTTTTTTGGATTCAATTGTGTGATTGATTTCTTTATAGTGAATGAATGTGATGGTTTTCAGTTTGAAAAATGTTGTGTTGGAATATAACATATGGGCGTTCCCTCTTTATACGTTTCATTTTTTCCTACAGGGATGTTGTCAAAAGTGTAATTGGGGACTAAGTCAACTTAACTAATGATAGCCTCTTGAGTTGTAAATTGAGTAAAAAGAGTAAAAAACTCACTTGAGAGGACAAAGGGTTTAAATATTATGATAAATTAAAAGTTTCTATGGTTTAGGATTAGAATTACATTGACGAAAGAATCGTTAACATCAACATAGGAAATTTGAAATCGACTCGATTTGATTTGAGTCAAGCTTGAGTTCAAACTACTGGTTTAACGTTTTGTGTCTTAACTCGAGTATTAGAATACACAATTCATACTTGATCTGAAAGTTCATGAGTTTTATTAGATCTGTACGTATACATATACAAAATCATGTTTAATACAGAACTTTTTATAAGTACAAGTTATTGAAGTTATTAAGGGTTTAGTATATCCGTTGATAATATTATTCAAGAAATTAGAATGTCATCATGTCACTAATACAATAAAAATGATGGTAAAGAATTAAAGGGATGTATATATAATGAATAAATAACCGTCCAAACTATATGATCCTATGAATATTGTATGCAAAGAATAGTCTAAAATTTGACTTGGAACAATCAGGCGTGAGGGACGGTTCAAGGTTGGACGGTCGAGAATGTTTTAAAAGTCGGTTGTCGACCATTGACTCTTGACAAATTATTTATTAGGTCAGGCCCCAAAGCTAACATGTTATAACACCGTATGTAGTGTGTGTCTATTGAACCAAATTGGCCATCCCCTATATAGGTAAACAGAGCATGACTAGGGTTGCTAACGAGCAGCGGAGACATTCGGGCTCAAGCACATAATATAAAACCCGATTGTTTTAAATGTTTTTCGGAGACATTCTGGTGGAAAAATATATATTCCTTTTATACAAAAAATGAAGATTTTAAATTTTATAAGATTCATCGAAAATCAGAAAGTGTTCAAAAAGCATGTTTTAAATGATATAATTAATTGATAGCGTAATGTTATTTTCGTCTCTTTCGTTTCAAATCCAAAAACTTTTTTTGGCATTTCAATCACTATAGTTTATTATATATTATCATTTTTTCATCAACTCTACTAACTCCGTTAAAAATTAAGATATTTTAGTCTTTTAACACCCTAATTATCCAATCAAAACAAGTGAACCAGTTAATATTCAATTAAAACTAAAAAACATATTAAACGAATAGTGAGATCGGGCGTTTCGATTTAAAAGTGTCAATTAACTTTAATACATGTTGCTTGATTAAGGTCTGCTGTGCGATTTCAATTAATATTCACATTTTGTTCGAACGTGTACCATTGTTTGATTGAGCTTAGCTATGGGATTAAGGTTGGTTGTTGTCACATTTGGTTTGATTAAGGTTTGCTGTTGTCACGTTCGAACAAACGTGACAATAGTAGACCTCAATAAAAAAAACGTGACAGTAGCAGATCTTAATCAAATAAAGCGTGACAATAGCAGACCTCAATCAAACAAAACGTTAAAACAGTAGACCTCAATCAAACAAAGTGTGACAACAACAAACCTCAATCGAACAATATGAATTAGAGTTAATCAAAACTTTTAAATCGAAGCGTCCAATCTCACTAGTCGCTTCATGTGCTTTTATAATTTTAATTCAATATTAATGGTTAATTTTTTTTAATTAGATAATTAGAGTATTGAAAAAAACTAAAATATCATTATACTTTACAGAGCTTGTAACGGTGTAAGTGAAGAAGTGGAAATGAAAATATTTGGTAAACTAGTTATTGAAATAGCCAAAAAAAAAAAAAAGAAACTTATGGATTGAAATAACAAATGCAACAAAACATTATAAACGAAAATATCATTTTACTCTAATTAATATTAACTAAGAAAAAAGAACTAAAAAGTTGTAAGAAGTACCCTTTTTTGTTGGAGCATATATTGTTATGTTTAGAGGTAATTATGTCTCTTCACGGTTCATTTTCGCACGGTAAAATTCTATGAGCTGAGTAGTGACCCCCCCCCCCCCCCCCCCCCCCACCCAGCTACAAGGATTCCCGTGCCTCATCCCGGACAGACTTATGTTGTCTTAATCAGGCTCACGCTAGCATCAGGAAGGTTGAGTGTTTGCTGGAAAAAACCCCATAAAGTCCTACCCGCATGAACATGCCGGTCTAACCGGCCACCACTTAAAGTAGGGTTGGAACCGAAGACATATGGGTGGAGCCTCAAACTTAATGAAGTGGGCTTTGTCACTCCATCAAATCATCGTTGGCCTTCACAATTTATTTCACTGTCTAACTTTTGATTTGTTGATTCAACATCATTTAACCTTTTACCCACCAATGATCCTTAGCCCAACTGGTTAAGGTGAGGTGCCCACCAATGATCCTTAGCCCAGTGGGTTTTCTCAGCAATGGGTTTCCTCCTGAAGGGGTTGGGGGTGCGGTCTCGGCTGGAAAACGAATAGGTGGGCCCGATTTAGATAACACCTATTCTCCGAAGCATGGTCACACATTTGCCGTTCAAAAATTTTTTTAACCTTTTACTCTTTTAGATGTTGAGTTGACCAACATTTATTGTCGATTCTTCCGATAACGGTTTTAACTTGGTACAGGTTCTTTCAAAATACCATGTTTGTGCACCTAAAAACAAAAGGTGATGAACCACGACACAATCTAAAGATGCACAAATCGGGATTTGGGCTGTTCCCAAATCCGGGTATAGACCCACCGGTTCTTTTTGGACCCAGAAACTGGGTACGAACCAAACCGCTGTAGGGTAGGGTCCGGGTAGAATATGGAACCAAGTACAACCGGATATAGGTTTTTTTATACATATTTTCGAATGTTTGGCAAAGACTAACTTAACCGTTAACAACGTCTATAAATTCGACCATTGTGTATATTTTTCACTATAAATACAACTAAATAACTTCTAAAATATTACATTCCAACCTTCAACTCTGTTTTATAACAATCAAACATTAAACATTCACATTTGGATCATGTTTGTCAAAGTGGTTGAACGGAAAAACTTCATGAATCACAAACTTTGTCATCTTATCGCGAACTCTCGCTACATCCTAAGTAAATATGTAATCATCACCATTCAATTTGGTTTGTTTGGAATCCAAGATTTGTTTCAACACTTTGCAAAATTTCTAGCTTCGTAATGTGTTTCTTCAAGGTGAAGTTTGAATTTTTTTTTCCTTCCTAACAACGTCACACGATATATGCAACGAGCCTTTTGAGACTCGTCACTCATTTCCACCAAATCCCATTTGCACCAAATTTTCGGGTTCCTATTATGTGGGGTAACCCGAACCACGGTTGGGGCAGACGAAGAACCTTGAGCAACGGATGAGCGTGAGGCCGCCATAACTTATTAAGTAAATACTAGAGCGAGTAAAATGAGAGAAGAAATTGTAGAATGAGAGGTTTTTTTACGTTTTTCGCTTTTGATTTTGCGTTTTGGAGTGATGTGATCAACCAAAAAATCAAGCATTTATTTATACTAGCGAAATGGTCATTTTTGAGCAAAAAATGTTAAAAATGGCTATATAGCCGCTACCCAAGGGCCAAATTAAAAAAAAAAAAAAAAGTGGTTTTAACGGCTAGAACCGGGTACTACCAGGTCCGGTTACATACCTGGGTACGCTTGGGTCCGGATACAATGTCAAACATAAGAACCGGGTAAGAACCGTCACTTCAAGATGGTGGGGAACGGGTATGGTACCACCGGTACCAATTCCAGGCATGAACAACCGGGTCGGGTCCATACCGGATTTTTTTAATCTCTAGCCCAATCGAGAATGAATCTGGATTTATCTCAAAATGTCGAGTGAGACCTTTTTCTATAGGCACCATTTGGGCCCAAAGATTATTTGAAGAAGAAGAACAGTCCTAAAGTCGTTCGGTTAAAATTTAAAATATTTTAATCAGATATTATATACAAAAATGTTAAATACACGTAATAAAAATGTAATTTTTATGTTTTTAAGTATTGAAAGTAATATGTATTAAGTTTTGTCTGCCACACCATTGTATAAAAAATACAGTATCTATTTACTCTAATAAAATAATAACTAAGGATAACATGTGTCACTACCAAATTTCTACTCATCAAAATTTTTCAACTTTTCTCTCTTAATAATTAATAAATTAATTACTAATAATTTTATTTTATTTATTTTTAGATTAAATATAATTCTTAATAAATTAAACAAAAAATCTTTTAATAATGTTATTTCAAAGAAAAAAGAATTTATAATTTTTTTTCTAAAACATTAAACCTTTTAAATACAAAATATTTTAAAATTGATGTTTTTAAAAAGTATAAATTTTATAAACAAAAAATAATTAAAATTGGGAGTTATAGTAAGGAAATTTTTGAAAATGATATTTTATATAACGATTTGTTATGAAAGAAATTTTAATTTATATTTTGGAAAAACAAAAAAAAAGTTTAAAAACAAATGTATAAAAAGTTAATGCCATTGTTTATCACTTATAGTAATTACTCATATGTAATTTCAATTTTTTATTATCTTAGAATAATATTTTATAAATAATAAAATTTTATTTTATTAAATATTTTATTTTTTCAACACGTGTAATACATGGGGTTACTAAAACTAGTTTCATATATTTTTTGAATATGATAAAATACATAAGGGAAGGGCTCCCCCAAACAAAACTCCTAAGTATGGCAAGAAATCATGAGAAACAATAAGAATCATTTATTTGTCTAGAATACTAACATTCGTATTGAAATATATCCTTGTTATTTATAGATTCTACTAAAGCAAGGTTCTAAAACCATATGTCATTCTCTTAACCTATCTTTTTGTCATTTGTCATTCTTCTATACATTATCACCTTATTTTTCCCTTCAAAAGGGTATTATAGTAATTTAAATATTAAAACTAATTTCTCTCTCTTATTAAAGATCAATTTTATTAATTGTAATATTTTCTCTCTCTCATCTAAATTTTTTAAAATCAATATATCTTTTTAAAGTTAGATTTTATTAAGAAATAAAAATATCACATTTTTTTAATTAAAATAGAACTATAATAAAAAAAAATTATATAATATGAAATTTTCAAAAACATTAAACCTTTTTGAAACAAAATATTTTAAATTCGTCTTTTTTTTTTAAATATAAAAAATGTGAACTTAAATAAAAACAATCTTATTAAAACAACTAGAATAATTACAAACCAAAGTTTTAGATAAGAGAGTTAAAAAAATAATATAATTGTTTTATTTTCTTGAACTATTTCGTATATAAAATTCATATCTTATATTAAAATATCGTACTGTAAATCTTTATGTTTATTACTAACTATAATCCGTTTAATAAATAGGTTTCTAGTCTATCTATATATATATATATCTATCTGTGTGTTTTTCTATTAATCTATCTATAATAAGGAAAAAAATAAGATAATACGTGACGCAATCATAAGTCTAATCATAATAACTTTCTCATTTCTTTCTATTATTAAAACTAATATTGAATACTAATAATATTACTCATACTATTTTCAAATTAAAAAATGTATATTTTAATAAATTGAAAATCTATTTATTTTAAATTAAAAACACACTTTTAAAAAAAATGAACTTTTTAAAATTAATCATTTTACTTAAAACAAAATATTTACAAACCATAATTTTTTTATAAAACAAAAGTTTAAGAAAAATATATTATTGTTTATTTACTTAAAGTAGCTATTTATAAGTAATTATAATCATATTTTATCTTTAAGCATAGTTTTATAATTCATAAATATTTTTTACTAATTATTTAATAATTCATATATTCAACCCGTGTAATATACGGGGTACTAACCTAGTATGAATTGATATATGCAAATTTGCATATACTTGTGTATTATAAACATTTCACGTGTGTAAGTCTTTGATTTACACATGTGTAAGTTTTACCATTTACAAATATATACAAAACTTTTAAAGAGTAATTTATAATGGATAAAAGAAAGATGTATCAATTTATTAAAAAAAATAAATTAATCAATGTTTCATTAATACATTTTTCATAATAATAATTTGATCGGTTCCCTCGAGTGATGGGCATTTGGGCAAAATTCCAAAGGACAAGTTGGTGACTTAGCCCAATAAGTTATGGGGCTTTTATTTATGAAACAGAAGTGGCATCATATCATCATGCCCTCATGGGCACCATTTCAAAAAGAATCGAAGATTTCAAATGTTATCGTAGAGGCACAAAAGGAAACCGGAACGATTTGTAACTTGAAAACGAAACCAGTATTGAAACGAGTTTGACAAGAACCGGTATGAAACACAAATTACCTATGAATATATCTAGAGTTGGGAGTGGGACAAATAGAAGAAGACGAATGGTGTATATGGGCGATGGCGACGTAAATATAGTGGAATAATTAGCATGAATGGGGACCCTATAAGCAAGTCTTTTGATGTTTACATGTCACCAAAACCACTATTTGTGACTTGGGTACACCAAAGGGACATTGCTTTATACAGGACAAGGGTTTAAGAGCAAATAATTTTTTTTAAAAAATGATATTTAAACCATTGTATAAAAATCATAGCATAATGCATCTATGCATGTTAATTTTATCACCATAAAATGAGGGCTTTTATCGTTGGACGTTAAACGGTTCTCGCTGACAAACGTCTGAAAAGTTTGGGCTTTCACTTATAATTCTATATTTTTGATAAGATCCGAGGCTAATTTGTAAGTGATTATTGATGAATTCTAGCGTTAACGCTCAGTGTCTAAGTATTGCACTAACTTTATCATCAAGATCTTAGAACTCTGACCTTGTGTCCTTCTCTAACACTTTTCCTTGCTCAAAATCTATCAAACGAATCAAATGCTCCAAAAGCCCTCTAATTAAGTTGTATAATTAATTATTTTCTAAAATAGTGAGCTTATAATTATATGAGAAGTGCCGATAAGATATTTTCTTAATTATTCTGGAAAATTTAGCAAACTATTAGTTTGTTACATTCGTCCAATTGTCCGTGAGTTGATATTGGATAAAAATTTAATCTAATCAAGATTAATACGTAATTATGTTTTCTTTTATTTTTGAACGGCCAACTAAGAATAGTTATTATTATTGAAAGAGCTAACGAAAAGCTGGAAGAAGTACAAGGATCAAGAGATTTTTTTGTTTAGAAATTAGAAACAAAAATACAACAATTATTCCATTAAAGATTTGAGTGCTCGTTTCTACTGTTTATCCAGATGTAAGACGTAATTTTTATATCACCAAGCACCTCCTTTGGCTCTACAGTTACGCTTTTGATATAGATCCCTTTTAAATTTTTACTCTAATAAAAAGGTAAATATAAAGGACATATGGCATCACCACATTTATACTCACTAAGTTTTCCGTCTCTCTCTACTATTAAATATTCATATTAATTATTAATATTATTTAATTTATATTAAAATGATTTATAATAAATTAAGAAAAAGATTATTTTATTAATGTTATTTCTAGAGAAATAAATTTTTATACAATAATTTTTTTAAATCAAATTTTTTTAAAAATACGAAATAGTTACAATTGGTGCTTTTTACAAAGTAAAATTTCTATAAAATAATTAAAGTTAGGAGTCATAATAAGAATTTTTTTATAAATGATATTTTTTAAAATGTTATTTTTAAAACAAAATATTTTATTCTATTGATTTCTATCATATCTTATAATAAAATATTATTATATTATTAACAGATTTTAATTTTATTTAATATTTTATTTATTCAACCACTGTAATATACGGGTTTACTAAATCTAGTTTGTTAAATATTATGCTTAACATGTTTTGTATTATATAGATTAAAAACCAATAAATTAAAAATATGAAATTTTATCATTTTAAGAAGAGTAAATTTCATGACCATCTATGTGTTTTGGTAACTTTTCTTCTTTATTCGTAGGCATTAGAAATTATGGATATCACAAATTCATAATCATTGGTTATGAAATGTGAAGTCATCATGTTTTTATTTCTAGTTTGAAAGTAGTTAGCTTTTGACATTAATTTCTTTGAATATGAGGATTTACTCTGTAGTTAGAAAAAAAAAAAAAAAAAAAAAAAAAAAAAAAAACAAATGGCCATTACCCAACCCCCTCATCCATCACCGGCCATCATCTTCCCACATCTCCTATCATCATATCCGGCACCCTCTTTGATCACCTTCTTCAGGACTCATTTTGTTCAGATTTGAATAAATTTTCCTCTCATTTCATTTCATTTTAATTAAATAGATAATGGCACTTACTGATTTGACCTCAAAGATACGAAAATAACACCAATTGCTTACAATATCCGCTTTAATGCTGAATTACATAGGGGAATTTGAAAGATCTAATTTTGAATTATAATGTAGGATCTTGATATTTTATGATTTGCAAGTGGGAAATTTGAAAGATTTTTATTTTTAACTATGATGTTACGTACAGAAGTTCAATTTATTAACAGATTTTTCAAACTACTTCTTAAGGAGATATGACAACAATACTTTCCATCAAATCTCAAACCAAACAAAAGTTGGATTGGGTTTAAAGCGAAGAAAACAATATCGTTTTAACTTACTGATACATGTAATTCTAGCATTACTCCCAATACAGTAACAAATCCCTCCCTATAATTGCAATTTGACTTCCCCAACTCGATAATGATCCCAGGTACATGTCACTGGTTTCAGCTCACACACAAAAATAAAATAAAATCTAGTTGGGGTGTTCGTTGGTTTCATGTCGTTTGGGAAGAAGATGATAAAACCGTGTGATAAGACCAAAAGTCGTGGTGTAGACCGGTAGTTTGATTACCAATAACATGTGGTAGTGATGGTGGTCTGACTTCATCATCGATAGATTTGTGTGGTGGTTGTCGATTTCATTATTGGTTAGTTTTTTACTTTGAGGGAAGGCATCATATAATTTTACATAGACTTAACAGAATTTTCTAAAAACACATCTCATAAAGATTAGAGATGAAAAAGCAATGTTCTAACAAATAGTAAAACTACATTTGTATGTTCTTAAAGTTAAAAGACGAAAATAAAATTTCAACAGTGTATGGTTTACTTGTTTAAAAGAAGATATATAACTTCTAGACTATCAAAAAAGGTCCAATACTGCTTCTATATATTCCCATTTCTGATATCAGTCCTACTGAATTGATTAATGGCAAAACTACACCCTCGTAATTAACAGAACCAAGACCTAACTACTAAGTACCAAATAAAAAACCATCATTAAGCCCATGGCATGTACAATCTGTTTCCACATTTGCACCTCCATGCTTCCGGGTAGTACTCCGCGGTCACCGGCGTCCCGGGCGGCACCGACACATGAACCGCCTTGCACGGGGTGCATTGCCCGCATTTCCAAGCACAACGTGGCGGTGATGATCCCGGTCCAGTTAATCTCCGCCTTAAAGTGGTGGTGGTGGTTGTGGTCAATGGCAACATAGTCTCTTGTTCACTACGGACAATATCCTGAGCCTTGCAATGTAAAACACAAAGATGCAACATGAGTTTAAAGAGATGGACATTGTGCTTTATAAGTTGTACATATAAATCAATCATCTTTTTTACCGTCTAAAATATACATTTGCTACTCTACACCTACACTGCTTTTAAAATTAACACACCTACACTCTGCAGGAGGTTAAACACACGATCTAATATTGAATGAAAAGTATATCATTTTACTATCAGATGGTTTCTCGAGATTAATTAGTTTAGATATAAGCATGGTTTCTAACATGCGCCTATCAAAGGGGACAAGGCGGGGTTCACGGGAGGTTGAACTTATTAGCGGACATGACCGAATTTACCATGGGCAAGGTCCCTTACGGGAGGACTAATTATGGGTCATATTGTCATAAGGTCGTAGGCTAATGTGCGCCTTCACTTACTAACATGCGCTTTTTATTTATTTAGTTTTAAATTTTTTAGGATGGTAAGAAAAGGAAAATTAAACTAAATATACTATTTGACTAACTATTCTAAACCAAATAGTGGTGTTTTTTTTTTCTCTATTCAAATTAACATCTTAACCTTTACAATTGATTATAATCGATGAGAATATTACATGTCTCAAAAATATAATCATAGGTGTAAAGGCACAAAATTCTGTTTTGATGTCAAAAAATGCACTTTTACATAATAAGACTTAAATGAACCACATTACATCATGTATTTTTAGACTGTGTTACCCTCACGCCCACGGGGGCCGTAGGGTGCCACATTAGTTCAACTAAGCCTTGCACACCGTTACACCTCTAATTTTAATGGGGTTCGAGACAATCCCCTTGGGACTACTCATGGAGCTGGGCAACGGTAATATGTCTAAAGAAAGAGTTTTTTGACTCGTAAGAATCATCACCATTATATATTATTCTTAAATGTGGGTAGTGTTAAAATTTGTATAACATCTCTTTTGTCATTTATTATTGATGTTACTTTCTAAATTAAAATTATTTCAATTTCAATAAATAACTTGAAAACTAACAATTGTCTACATGTTACGATTTTCCAAGTATCAAAAGTGGTCAATAGCTCTGCCTCCTTCAGTACGCTTAGCATGGACAAAAGCTCTAGAAAGATGGTACGATGTGATGTAAATGTATACTTTATTACTTTAAAAGACAAAATATTTGACCCAAGTTATCTTTTTGTTAATGTTTTAATACGGTACTAAGGTTATATAATCACTTCAACTCAATGTTTTCAGAATCAGATCGGACGTCGAACCGGACGCCTTACTGATTTGATGGTCGGACCGGATTTAAGAACCGGATGACGTCATAATTATATATATAGTATATTATATATATAGTTATATATATAATTAAATATAAGTAATTTATATACGTATTTTATAGTTATATATAAAACTTAACTATATTTTTATATCTAACATACTAATTTATGATTCAACACCCCGTTTTTACCCATTAAAATAAAAAAAATAAAAAAAATTACAAAATCCGGTCCGAACCGGTCCGGTTTCCCCGTCCGACCAGCGGTTCGGGATGAACCGACCGGTTCGACCGGCCAAAAACGAATCGATGTGAACCGGACCGGCCACCCAGCCGACCCCCGGTCGAACCGGTCGGACCGGCCGGTCCGATCCGGTCACAAAAACACTGCTTCAACTTGTAAGCTACAGTTTTATCTTTGGTAAAATAATTGTAAAACTGTACTGTACTTCGTTTACAACATTACAACAAAGAAGTGTATGAATCCAAAACTCTTTTTATTAATAATTAAACATTGGGCATTACCCAAATTTAAAATTTCAAAATTTAGTTTGTTAAGTTATGTACAAAATTAAAGAGAATCATAAAATTGAAACTTACCCAATTTAGCATATTGTTAATCTTATAATTTTCTTTTTTAACAACAAATTTATCCTAGCACTAATCTTAAATCAAATTACATTATGCATGGGTTTGAACCAAGGACCTCCTCTCTAAAAAGCAAAACCTCTACTAAGTGGGTTAGCCCCACATTGGCTGTTATTATATATATATATAACTAATCAAAATACATATTTTAAAATTTAGCATTTCAAAAATTACTTGGTTAAATAATAAAAGAATTAATATGATATTCTACTTAAATTATCAAAGAATCAAAATACGAAAAAATATTTTTAAAATGAAGGTCAAATTTAATTAAATAATAACAGTAAAAATATTTTTTTTTTTTAAACATTAAATGATGGTCAAATTTATACCTGAACGTTCATGTAAGAAAAAATTTTATGTATGATAAAGTAAAATAAAATCCACTTTATATTTGTGAGTTGTCAGATAACGTACAACTTTCTGCTTTTTAAATTTCAAATTCTCGAAAAACTTTGTATCAATGAAAATTGTAGGACAAGAAATAAAAGAAGAGTCGTATATTGTACTTAGTACGAAGTGAATCTAACGAATCACAAAAATATAGTACATACATGAAATGCGTTTGTAATGTTTATAATTACCAAAGTAAAAAACTTATGTTTTATTATTATTATTTTTTTGAACGGCCAAAATTTATTTAAAAAACCAACAAGGAACCAGCAAAAGAAACTATAAAAAGTAAACACTTATATCTTATATATATAATTGAAAATTGAAAATTGAAAATATAGGTATGTGAATAAAAAATGTCTTTATTCAAGAAAAAAAAAGTCATTAATTCAGGTGGTGTTAACTTTTATGTGTACTTTTATTCATCAATAATTGAAACCCTACCTGGTCTTACCCTCGTTTTGATAGCGGCAAAAATTATTTCACTCCAACACCCGACCTACTCCTTTACAGTGTTTCTATATATATTTTGTCTTTTTATGTTACTATATGTTAATTTTAAAACATTTATAAAAATGATGTCAAATATAGTAAATTTATGATAATTATAGTAGTAATATTGCTCTTGACAACGAAAGCAAAGATTATGTCCATCAAATAAAGATATAAAAACGAGAAATCAGTAATCACACGAGCGTAATTAAGAAACTAAAAGTAAATTATTCGAAATTAAATCAAATCAAATTTATTTTAGACAAAGACGATGATTAACATAAACCCTAACCTGAAAGTAGAGATCAGAACCCATCTGGCGTTTGGAAGCCAATCCAAATCTGGAAACTGTAAAACAAAATAGGAGTCAATTAGCAACTAAAAATCATATTAAAAAGAACAAACAACATCAAAAAGTTGAAGATTAATCAACAAAACAATCGATTTGAGATCAGATTACATACCGAAACGAGTGTCCTCTCTGAAGATACAAATCGATGAGAATAACAAGATGAAGATCAAAAACAGAAGCAGTTTTGACAGATGTTTTGTGAGAGTAGACATGAGTTTGGATATATATCGCATAACCCACAAAAAAGATCTGATCTTTAACACTTAAAAGGTTGAGATTCAGTGTCACATGCAATGTTTTGGACCAAAAGATCAAAACCCACTTGGGTTTTGATCAATATATATGTCAAGAGAGAGAGAGTTTTAGTGAGAGTGTGTGTTTTGAGTGTGTGTTTTATAGAGAGATGATGAATGTTAAGAAGAGGAATTGAAGATGGAATCCTTTGTGTTGCTATATTTGGAGGTGAGATTCTGTATGCAGATTATGGGCACTGTCTTGAAGCAATTGCCACTGAAAGAAACTAAAACACATGCCATTATCTCCTTTACTGATCAGTACTAACACAAATCTTGCTTTGACATTTGACAGCTAACTAGCTTCATGCTTACTAACTCTTTCTTTCTCTCTCTAGATTTGTGTGTTTGTGTGTGTGTGTGTGTATTTCTCTCTCTATGATGATGCATAAAAGTGACATGTACTGATTCTTGGAGCTACATAGTTGGAACTTTTGTCCATCTAAGTAACCAAGGGGAACTTGGAGAAACTGGATACACTTTTTTTTAACGATTGTTTATTGCTTAGTTGTTAGTATCACTAAGTTAGTAATATTCGTCAATGTCAATTGTCAAGTTTACCTCCAAGAAACTAGCTACACTAATATGTTATCGATTCGGGTTTCAGTTTTCTTATTTTGGTTTCTTGGTTTGAGTATTTTTCAAATGTAATCGAAAAACAAACCAAACCCATTGGTAAAAACATAGCCGGTAATTGAATTTTAGTTTTGTTCGGTTTTAGTTTTTTTCAAAAAGAAATACTCGAATGTTAACCAGATGGGCGTCAGTCGGTTTGAGATTTTATGTCATTTGCTTAATCGGTTTGAAGCTGAATATTAAACATCCATATACCAGATTATGGACTATGAAGTATGGACACGTTTTCCACGCACAAACTTCTTTGCTAACAACTTTAGGGCTTTTAAATTAATATGTAATTAAACCATATTATGGCATGTGTTGTATCTAAGATCATGTTAACGGATGACGGATAATATTTAAATTCAATGGATAATTATAGAAAAGTAATTAGAATAGTTCAATTTATTCTATTTGAGAATAATCTACTTTATTTTCACATAAAAAAATAGCATATCAATTAAAACGCTTAAATTGGGATAAATTTAATTTCCAAAGTAGCAAAAATATCACATAAAGATATGCCAAGATGCTCTTTCTAAACACAAAACACTTTAACTTTTTTAGAAGATACGAATTAAATAAAAATAATAATGCATTAGGCTATACTATAAATTTTATATAATATAGTTATAAAAGGAACGATTTGACCAAATAATGGCTCTAATTATGTTAGTCGTTTATTTATTACTAGCGAGAATGTGAAATACTTTTCATCTAGCTAGCATAAGTTCATTTGACAACTTCACTGGTATACATATCTCAAATCAATAATCAGAATCGACTAGATAAAGAACATTAGTCAATACGTTTACGTATTTATCGTTGTTAGCATGATTATGTCTTAATTTTAAGACGACCAAAGTTAACTTCTAAAGAAATAGAAGGAATCAGAATTGTTGTTTTTATATCTTATTTTCCAAAGAATAAAAGAAACAAATACTTGTTCATTTACATTAGCCATAAGTGTTTAAAATACATTTTTTTTAAAGTATTAACAAAGCATTCATCTTTTTACAATAAATCACACAAATACTTCAATATTCTGCATAAAAACGTTATTCTAACTTATACTTTATGCAACAAAGATGGTACATTATCACATATTTGACCATTTAAGACATCAAAAGGCCCACCCCATGTGTAGTCTTATTGGACATAACCAAAAATTCAGTCCTTGGGTTTCAAAAGTGAAGACTTTGTCACCAGAAGAAATAGTTAAGGTGCCAAAATTCAAAGAATCTCAATTATTCAACTTTTTATCAAGATTTCAAAATCCCCTTTTCATTATGTGTCATTTCAGATATGGGGTTGGAAAAATATCCAAAATCTTGAAAATAAAATTCATCTATTTTTGCAATTTTCTCTAATAAATAAGATCTGGATTTAAAACAATAATGTTGTAATAGCTTGTACATTATGCACCAAAATTTATACATCAAGATCAATTTTGTTTGTTTTATACAGAGAATTAATCTCATTCTAAGACAGAGCCCTGGAACTAGCCCATGATACAATGCAATCCTCAGAGTTGATGGCACCCGGCCCGACCCGACCCGACCCAACCCGTGAGCAATATTCGAACTGTCAATCTTTAACAAACTTCCAACTTCTTTCACAACACATACATATAAAGCTTGTTAAGAGATTATAAGCATTTAGCTCTGAGTTAAACTTTATTCGCTTTGTGCCCGAGTCATTTATTGGAAGCATGCTCAACAATATTAGAGGCCCAAGGCGAAGTAAGAACACGGGACCTTTTTCAAGTGTCATCATTGTAAACAATGTCAGTTTTCAAGATTTTTTGTGAATCACGGTAAAAAGTGAATTCATTAAAATAGAATTCGACAACAAACTTCACTTTGAAAGGTCATAGGTGTATCATCCCAAACCAATTGATCTAGGACTAATTGGCTGTACACATACTTATACAAGAGTTCACCACTTATAAGATGATTTATGTATTCTTGGTATATAACACAAGAGGTCAATGATTATAACACATTTACAGACCCAGGAAACAGAAAAGAATGAGATCAAAAGTTAGATGATGGGGAAAAAAGACATGAAAACACACCAAAAAACATATGCAAGCATCATTTTAAAAAATTGTCCCCATTTTCTTAACTTTTTTTAACCTTTTTGAGGGTTTCTTTTCATCTACAGTATAACACCAAAACCCAAAAAGATTTGTTGGTAGGTGACTTCCAAGTCAAACTAGCAAAAAAAAAAAAAAAGAAGGTTTCACTCCCTAAGATGAGTTATAACTGACTTATTAGCTTCCAAAGATCATATCCTGCTTTCGGATTAGCTGTTTTATATACAATTTCCCGGTTTCTCACGTCATTTAAGATGATAACGGAGGAGATTCGTCTTTGTTCTTGAGGTGCAATGAACTCTCTTTGATCCTGATTAACTAAAGGGGATGAAGGGTGAAACTAACTGAAAGTTATTATCAAATGCATAAACCCAGTGTTGGTTCAGGCCCCAATTAAACACACACGAATCACACAGTTTACTACTTGAACTCTTTTGCTACTTTCATTCATAATCAAACATTACATTAAATAGGAAAATTAACTCTTGCACCTAAAGAAAAAGAAACCACTAACCCCACTACTTTGACTAAACAAAATCCAACTAACCCATGACTCATTCAATAATAAAACATGTGACTAAAACAATACTTTTAATAACCCATATCCATAACCCGACGACCCGTACCCATCAAGATTAATCCAACACCCAGCTACATCATTAATTAGCGTTGGATTATTATCATGGTCATATAGTTTTGTCATCATACTTGGTGTATAATTTACTTACAGAACGTTATGAAAATGAATAAGAAAAACATTTGTCAGTCTCCCCAAACCACAATAAAAGTTACCCTTTAGACCCATTACCCAATCCTCCCATTTGTCCACCTTTAACAATTACTTGTTATCTATTACTGACATGATGACAGATTCAAGATTTCCAAGCAAGGTATGCACTAGCATTACAAAATATGATTATTAAGCTTTTGTAATCATATTTAACAATTTGATTATTGTAGTTTCAAAAAAAGTGAGAGAAAGGTTTGTATTCAAGATTATATGAATGACCATAATGCCTCTCTATTGACCATAATATTCAAGATTTTTGAAGGGTTAAATTCAAAAAAAATGTTTGTGGGTCAACCCAACCCAACACATCACGCGATGAAATGGATGAAGTCTCAAGCAGCAAATATTAAGGCGGAATCAGGCCCATATTTAGGTTCATTCCTTTGCAATGTGTTTTTAAAGAACACTTTGATCTCATCTTTATTCTTTAATATTGATGTTTGGTGGTTGCATGGAAAAAATTTAATTAAATTTGATGATGATTATCTCTCAACGGCCAATGAGTAACATCAAAATAATTAGCTAAAAAGGATACAGGTCAAGCATGTTGAGCAAGCAAATGTATCAAAACATTGCCAAAAGCTTATTTTATGTATACAAGTATGCAAACTTCTAAATTGTTTTTTTTCTTTATATACATAACAAAGTTGTATGTTGTGCTTTATAGCTTGGCGATTTGTGTTTTAATATATATATTTTTTTTGAACAGCAAAACAAACAATATTTATATCAACCATCTTAGAAAATTATCACCATTGGGATAAACATTACAAAAATCAACACCATTATTAAGAAATATAATAGTGTTGGTTTTTGTGTTTTAATATTTAGTATAATGTCCCTTAAAATAGGGAATGAGATTCATTTTATTGGGTGAATGTTGTAGAAAGATAGGAATAGTGATGCTAAAAAATTATTGTGGTTGGAATTTGGACTTTTGTAGTAGCATAATGAGAATGGGATTTGGGCTTTTGTAGTAGCATAATGAGAAGGGCATTATGGTTTGCGATGTTCGTGTTGGTACGTGGTTTGTAGTTTTTCCATTATGTGTATAATAAAGTGTTATTATTAAACCGGGTAAAGTCCAAAGTTAGCTGGAATCGTACCCTTGAGTTTTAGAGTTTTATGATTATTTAAAAGTGTTAAGCCATTTGTTATGGTTACTCAAAATTATCAAAATAATATTATTTGTATTGGGTGTTAATTATTTGAAAACTCATTTCAATTGTAAAAACCTCGTTGCTTTACATTGTTGTAGCTCCATCTTACTTTAAGATAATATCATCTTATATTTTGTAGTAGAAGTTTTTAATTTCGTTAAATTTTGATTAATCAAACTATATAATACCTTCGTAGATGTTATGCAGAGAAACATTCCCGTAAATATTTAATTTAAAGTGAATTGTCGTTTCCTCGTGTTTTTGTCACATTTGTCATTTTCATCTAAAAAAAATTTGTATCTGACTTCCCAAGATTTTAAAAAATTATCATTTTCATCCAAAAAAGTTGACTCCGACAATTTAAAATGTTAAACCATCTATCATTAAAAGGGTAATCATGTAATTTTACAAATAATGACAAAAGCCTAATTTATTTTAATGTATTGATGTTAAAATTCTATTGACATGTTGTTGTTCCATTCATGAAACCTAAATCGTACATTTCATCTTAAAATCTTTCATCATAACTGAATCACAAAATTGTTGGCTTCATCGGTGTGGGAGGAGAATGGACCTTGTATTTTTTGACGGTCAGAAACCCAATACGAAGGGGTTGTATAATAGAGACCATCATCTTTAGTCGTCATCTCTCTTATATCGTGATTCAGTTCCACTCGATTATGGTTATGTAATTAAGCTGTTTGATAGGTATGAAAAAAACAAAAGAATAGAATACCTTGGTGGTTATGGTTTTTAGTGGCAGCGGTTGGTGATGGTGATGATGGATGGTGGTAAGCAATTGATAGTGCTATTCGTTGGTTTGCGGTGGATGAGGGTGTTGGTGGGTGGTAATGCTGGTGGTTGGTGTTGGTGGACTAGTGGTGGTGGTGTCTTCGTGGCAAGTGGTGGTGGACTGGTGGGTGGCAGGTGGTGGTGGATCGGTGGTGGTGGTTGGTGGTTGAGACGATTATAGTGATGGTGGAGGTTGCTATTGTTAGTAGTGGGAACGAACTATGGAAGATGGATGAAGTGGAAAAAACAAGGGGGAGCGGAGGAATGATTTTAAAATATTTAGAGAATATGAAATTCCTTATATAATTATTATCATTTTCCATTGAACAACAAACAACTTTAATTTTATTCCCTCATAATAATCCATTTTATTATATTTATCATTACTACGTACCAAACACTAGTTTATTTTAGTTAAATATTAACTCTAAATATTTCATTGTAATATTCAAACTATCTTATCCAGTCGTGTTACATGACAGAATAAGAAAAAGGTTTCTATGTATTAATGAATGTTATAAAACTATAGAAAACTAAAAAATATTTAATCTATAACATATAATAAAAGAATGTTTTTTGGAAACAAGTGAAATCATTCTAGCATATCAAATAACACGTGTAATCATTTTAGCACATAAAAAAATTTATTTCCCGCCTCTTTCTCATAATAAATACAAAAATTATAACAACAATCAATTTGACTTTTCTTTCTTACTAAAATATGTTAAAATAAACATATCCATATTTGTAATTTTTTTCTCTCTTATATGAAATGATAATTATTTTAAATAAATAAATTAAACTATCAAACATCTAAAGTATACATATTCTTATTTTAATAACTTATATGATTTTCAGACATATATTATCTTTAAATATAGTGTAATAATTTCTAATTTTATTATTTGTTATTATTTTTAGATATTTATTATATTTTTATTTCACCAAAAGCTAATAACATTTATAAAATAAAAATATTCATAAAACTAATGGTTTTGATATGTTTTATTTTTTCCACCCATGTAATATATGGGTTCTAACCTAGTCTATACTATATATAACACTTCTATTTGGTTAAAATAATCATTTTGCTCAAACTTAAAGACTATGGGTATAATTTTTTAAACATAAGGTACAAGTGCTCTTGCAATAGTTTTAATTTTGCTCTCATTTAATTAACTTTCCTAATTAATACAAAATTTTGTGCATATTATTAAAACACTAGTTTTTGTAACCCGTGTATTACACGGGTTGAATAAATAAAATATTAAATAAAATAAAATATTATAAATTTAAAACGATATTTCAAGATAAGATTTAATTGAAATTACGTATGAGTAAAGATATACGTAATAAAACAATGATATCAATTTTTTAACTTTTTTGTTTAAAAAACTAAATATTTTGTTTCAAAACAAATTATTTTAAAAAAATTTCATTATTATAACTCCCAATTTAATTATTTTTTATTTATGAATATTGTACTTTTAAAAATAATAATTTTAAAATATTTTATATCATAAAAAACTCTAATGTTTTTAAAAAACTTCTTATTTATAAAAATTTTCGTTATAAATAACATTAATAAAATGAATTTTTTTTTAATTTTTAAAAAGTACTTTTAGTCTATAAAGAAATTAAATAATACTATTACTAATTATAGTAACTATTAAATATGAGAGAAAGAAGCGTAAAAAATTTAATGAGAAGGAATTTGATGCTGATACGTGTCCCTCTTATTTACCTTTATATTAAAATAGAGAGATTATTTAATAATATGACATTACTAGGTTAGAGCCCATGTAATACATGTGTGGAAAAATTAAAACATGTTAAAACCATTAGTTTTATGAATATTTTATTTTTTAGATGTTATTAGCTATTGGTAAAATAAAAATATAATAAATATCTAAAAATTATAACAAATAATAAAATTAGAAATTATTACGTTATATTTAAATATAAAATATGCTTGAAATCATATAATTTAATATGCATTAATAAGTTATTGTAATAAGAATATATATAATTTAAATGTTTGATAGTTTAATTTGCTTATTTAAAATAATTATCATTTAATATAAGAAAGATAAGAAACACAAATATAGATATGTTTGTTTTAACATATTTTAGTAAAAAAGAAAAATTAAATTAGTTGTTATTATAATTTTCATATTTATTATGAGAGAGATGCGGGAAATAATTCTTTTGATATGCTAAAATGATGACACGCGTCATTTGATATGCTGGAATGATAACACGTGTATTAGAATAACTTTCTTTTATTATATGTTATAGATATAGATTTAATTCTCAACATTAAAAATTGTCTCATTTGTAATACTTTAAATTGTCATATAAATTTATATTTACTATTTATATTTTTATAACTAAATTCCATTTAAATTAGGTATTTTTATTTAAATACTTAAATATATAAACTTAAATATTTTTTTAAATAATAATAATAATAATAATAATAACAACAACAACAACAACCAAATATAATTAATGATTAAGGAAAATCAGAAAATAAACATCGGTGACACTCGATGTATCGAGCGAGCCAATTTACTTTATATAACAAATAGAGAAAATGATATATAGTAAATTTGTAGTTTTTTTAATGTTATTACAATAGTTGCTGTATTAAAAAAAAAACTTTCTTTTTTCATTGTTATACACTTAAACCCCTAGAGATTTTTTTAAAATAACCACAATACTTTTCATTCAATTTTACAACCTATGACGCATAGACGGATCACGTTCACTAGTTTGCGTCTATATTTAGATTTGTGCATAATTATATTTTGGCTAATTGAATTTTAATAATCTAAAATTGATCTATTGGCCAATAATAATTTATTATATCAATTTGGTCGATAATAATTCTAATTTTTATTTTTGTTATCAAGGGTGATCATAATAACATAATCATTTATTGATTTTCATTAGATTTTACTCACGATAATAATTATAAATAAAACATTGAAATGTATAATAAAATAAAAATTAAGTAAAAATCAAATGTAATTTAGTAATTATTAAAATCTAATTGCATTTTATTTAAAACATCTATTGTATATAATAAAAGAGTAATTAATTTAATTTTTTTTATATTATCAACTAAATTATGTAATAATATTTTATTTTGAATTGTACATACTTTCATAGTAAAATAAGGTTTAATTGAAAAAAGTTAAAAAAAACATTTATTGATATATTTATATATTTTCGGTTAATTTCAATTTAAGACAATTGGTTTTTTATTTCACACGGGTCAATTGTATGTTACATTATCCAAATAAGTATTCGAATATATATAACTTGAAAATGCAACTTTTTATTTTTTTATTTTTTTTTGTTTTATCTTTTATGTAATACGTAATTTAATTATACGAGATATTTATACATTTATGAAATTATAAAGTTTTTATATTTTCAATCCGTGTATTACACGGGTATCTAACTTATATAATTTTCTAAACACACAAGTCATAAACCCTAATTCCCCATTTAATCGAGCTTCATTGTGGAATCGAGCTTCCGTGTTGTAGGTATATCCACACACACCATAATCTTAGCCCGTCATCATGGATTCATCATTCATCTCCCCCGCCACACCGCCGAATGCTGTTGATTAAAAGGGTATGATTTCTTCTTTCTTGTTCCTTGTGTGTAGATTTCATGTGGGTCTGATTTCTTGATTTGTCTTTCTTCTTGTTCTTAAATTTCTGACTAACCCTCAATTTCAATAAGTTGTCAATTTGAAAAATATATAAAATTTTTTTGATCGAGTAATCTGCTATGCATTTCTTCCATAAAAGCTCTGTTTAGATAGCAAGTGCTGAATGTTGTGAATTTATTGTTTATTGATCTTGTTCTTTAGGTTACTGATTTGTGATTTTACTGATTACTTTAGACTGCCTATTTGTTATTACACTACTGTTTTGTCAAGCTATAATATCAAATTAGGTGTTTTAATGAGGCTTTTTAACATTATATTTAGGTGTTTGAATAATTAAAATGCTTAGTTATTGTATGAATTAGGCTTCAGTTTTTTTTATAATTTCATTGATAGGGGCATTGTGTTCATCTGTGATTTAGGCTTTACAGCTATTTTGTTCACTATTTTGTGCAATCCTTGATTCTGTGATTTAGACTCATCTTTGATTAGGCTATATAGTTAACGAAGGAGGGTTATTATCAATTAGTTTTTGAAAGAGGCCCCAACTTTTTAGTTCTTTTGGGGCCTCAAAAAACGTTGAGCTGCTCATGTTCCCACAAAATAACCGGACAGGAAAATAGAATCGTTTCCAAATCTTCAACCTAGCGCGTAAATTTATGTTCCGCTTGATTATGCAACATTAAACACATAATTATGATTTAAAGTAACATAAGTTTAACTTATCGTTGTTTGTTGCAATAGAAAAGTGTATAATGACTTTATTTGTTTGTCCGTTCGGTTTGAATTTCATTAACAAGGTAGTAATGCATAATTACTTTATTTCTTTGGTCCTTTCAGTTTGAATTTTGCTAATGAGGTCTCCCAACTTTATAGCTATATAAGGTTTGTTTCTCCTTTCATTATGTGTATGTTCATATGAGATGTCTATGTAATACAAATCTTATGCGCCTTTTGTCGCATTCAGACTTTTAGTCGGCTCCGGTTACACGAAGGTAGACTTTTTATAGCAATGCCATCAAGAGCTCCAGCAGCAAGAGGATATTTCTTCTCCTGGAAAACAACACAATTGCATTTGGAGACTTTGAATAAACTGAAGTATATATAGGATAGACTGTTTTCCACTTCAATAGTAGAAGCAAAGAAGTCAAATCACTTAAGTAAGAAAGTTAGAAATAGTATCTCCAGCCATTGCCACGTGTTTTTTGTGCCTTTCTGGTTCTACATTAGAATTACAGCCGTTGCGACGTGTTTTGGATTTGAGATCGTGGTGAAATTCCTCGTGCAACGCGCACAGGGAAAAAACTTGTTTAGATTTATGCATAACATTATTTTAAAACATTCTCTTTTATAATTATTAGTATAGTAAAATATAAAAAGTGGAAGGTGAGATGAGACCGATGTGTATCATTGGTCTTCCGGCCAACAAGGATTCAACCAGGTGCCATGGTCGGCGTTCACTCACTCCGCGGGTGAGTAAGTATTTGCATTTGATTATTGAGTGTTGTATTGAATATTGAGTGTCGTGATATGATCAATACATTATCTCTCCTTTTTTTTTCAGGGCCGTGAGATGAAAAAAACCAAAATGATTGATAAAAACTACATGTGGAAGGACGCATATGATTTAGACAATCCGTTCTACCAGTTTGTGTACAAAGGTAAGACTGAAAAACAAGGCTCTGATGTTCTTGTTGATGGTGATCAAAAGAAACATTCTGTTGTTGGGGGCAGTCAAATTCCAAAGGCAATGACGAGATGCTCTGTTGTTGATCGGAAGAAACATTCTGTTGTTGATCAGAAGAAACATTCTGTCGTTGTTGGGGGCAGTCAAATTCCAAAGGCAATGACAAGATGCTCTGTTGTTGATCGGAAGAAACATTCTGTTGTTGTTGATCAGAAGAAACATTCTGTAGTTGTTGGGGTAAAAGAAAAGAAGAATAAGAAGAAAGATTACCTTACTGCTAGACAAAAGCGAGACGAGGCTTACAAAAAGAAGACTCCGGATAACATGTGGAAGCCTCCACGATCGCATCATAATCTCATCCAGGAGGATCATATCCATGATCCTTGGAGGGTCGTCGCCATTTGTATGCTTCTAAATCAAACACAGGGTGCGCAGGTCAGAGGGGTCATATCTGACTTTTTTGCTCTATGCCCAGATGCAAAGACTGCTGCAGAGGTTCCGCAAGAGACCATTGAAAGGCTTATAACACCACTTGGACTTCAAAAAGTAAAGGCCGAAAGGATCCATAAATTTTCTATAGAATATTTACAAGACAACTGGACCCACATCGCTCACCTCCATGGCGTTGGGAAGTATGTTCTCATTTGCTGTTGTGTTTGTGTTTGTGTTTGATGAAATTTATGTCTTAAATGTCTGCTTCTGTTCAGGTATGCAGCAGACGCATATGCAATATTTGTTACGGGGCAGTGGAAGCGCGTGACTCCCACGGATCACATGCTAAACAAGTACTGGGAGTTTCTACATCAGTTAGCGTAGCGTGACAGACAGACAAGTATTGAATGTGTAAGTTTTTGGGCTGTGATATGATGTTTTGTTTATAACAGATTAACAATTGATGTTTGTTTCTTAGTTCCTTTTGGTGTTTAGTAGAGGGGCTGAAGCAAAAGATAAAGCTAGTTATATATATACATGTTATAATATTAAAAAGATGTTTAGTATATGATATCTTGACATAAAGTTAAAGCTTTAATTCTGTTTGTTTTATAACTAGTTAAATAATAAAAGGACGTAGTATTAAAAACCAGATTGTAAAATAATTATTATGTTAATGCTCATGATTTTTATACATTACTCCACATCAATACAAACATAATGAGGAATGCTAGGTTTTTCATTTTTACGAATTGGATTAGATCGCTAAAAGATTTGAACTCCTTTGCAAATAACAAATAGTATATGCATAGTAATTTTACAAGTTTGTTTTACTCTTCATTATGTCAGTTAAAACTGTTTCTAGTTTATCCTAATTTCTATAGAAATAGTTCATGCTTCATCAAAATCAATTGAGGCATTTGTTTAAGAACACACCAAACGTTTCAAGGCGTTTATGTCACGAAATCTATAGCACGCATCACTCCATATAAAACAAGTTAAATTTTTATCATAATAAATAAAACATGAACCATTGATTAAGTGTAAATTTGATCATCAGTCTTGTTTGCAATGGTCATTGAACCCACAAACATGAGCGGACTCACGAGTGAAAGACTCGTGAACAGCTCACAAACAAGGGAGAGTGATGTTTCTTTAGAGCTACATGCCCATCCTCCAGTCAGAGAGTAAACTTTACACCCTAACGTTTACACATGAAATCTCTCTTCAGAATATATAATCAACATTCGTAAGCATTATACACCAAATTATCAGTATGCGATTATGTATTGATATCAGTCAATCAACAACAATCTAAAATACTAAAACCCAACACGCTTTTACATAAGAAGCCATTAAGTCATATCACAAAATCAGAATATTCAAATTTCTATAGCTGACTGTCCTATTTTAAATCACACGTAGATGAAACGCAGTCTAAAGACTTTTATGGCACGTTGGTTATCACCTTACTTCTCGGGCACGTTTTTAAAAGCCAAGGTTTTTAATTGATAACATAATCACTTAAAAAACTAGATGCTAATAAGCAAAACTCAAAAAACATAGCCAAATAATCATTAAACGTCCCCAGTTATACTGGCAAAGACTTAAACAAGACGAATCCAACACAAGATCTCACTTCACAGTGATGAAACTGAAAAAACAGGTAAAATTTAAGCACGAACAGGCGGAGGTCCAGCAGCACCACCAGCAGCACGAGGTGCTTTAGGAGCATCATCCTGAAACATAAACAAATGATGTTTATCAGAATCAGAACATTAATAACAAAAAAAATCTTGCACTAATCATTTGTTCTTTATATATCAATATAAAAAATACAAATTAGGCAACATAGCTGCAAGCCATAATATACAAGAAGCAAATTCAAACAAAACCACACAAGGCCAAAAGTTTAGAGCCATCTTTAACTAGTCTAATTCTTAAACAATTATTCATTTATTATTTTCTTAAAAGGCAAACTCGCCCACCCAATAAACCTACTTTAAAATTAACAAGTAATGTAAAAACTTTACAAACAATCTTTATGATTTTATATGATTTTTACACAAACAAACGCTTTTGAAAAAAATGACTACAAACCACTAAACCAAACTTCCTAACTGCTATGATTGGGTTATTTTCCAAAACTTTAGTTAGGGCCTAGCGGTTCAGCACATAAGTTTATTCAAGACCAACCAGACCGGACTAATAAACACCCCTAGCATCAAGCAACAAATTAAAAAGCAAAACAACCACAAGCTAAAGTTATCTGCTAGTTAAAGTACATTATTTTACAGAATCACGTATGAAGCTAGATTTAAAGTTTCTCAATTAAGTAACATGTGTAACAAGCATACACAAATAACATGTTTTAAGGATAATAACAAAAGCGCATAGATATAAATAAAAAGATAGATAGCATACCCTTGGGCGAGTGAAACGCTTTGGAGGCTCACGGTTCCTCCTGTCAGTTCGTGAGCGAACCCTAACAACTTTAGAGTGAATTGCACAGGAAACACAGTATTGAAGTTTCACATACAACTTTGGAAGTGTGTACTCTGAAACAATGGAAAAACACATACCATTTAATTAGAATAAAGTATTCTTACATTAATCAGTTACACTACTTAAAGTACACGACGTGTAAGACTTACGATCAAAAGCACAAGCTTCTTGGACATCCCTTACAGCAGCTTGCTCCACAATGTTCCTCACATTAAATCTCTTAATAGCCTTATCCTGAACAATCATTAACACTAGTTTTCAATTTAAAACTTGCAATATTCAAATTTCAAACATGAATAAAATAAACATAATTTGCTCAGTTAGTAAATTCAGTTTTAAAGTTTGATGTTTAAAGTAAATTCATATAGCTTCAAATTCTCCAACTGTAAAAACAAAAAGACACAAATTTCACATGGTACAAACTCAAAAACTGAAAGAAATCAACACAAAACATCATCATCAAGCCCTCACAGTCACCCAAAACAAACAATTGAATAACGTGCTTAAGATCTAAACAAAACTACTTAATTCAGCCTTTAACCCTCAAAACAAAACAGATCCCTCCATCGAATCAAACCACCAGCAACAAATTACCAATACAAACAATAACGATCTATTAATCGGAGAAATCAATCGGATACATCAAAATCAACAGCTTAATTCTACCTTGGGGCAGCACTTTCCACAGTTAGAACAGCGAATGAACTTGACGTGACCACGGCCATGCTTGTTACGTCCGCCATTCCTTCGCTTGAAAGTCTGCAAAAACAGAAATCAGATAACGGAGAAGAGAAGATAGATGAGATTAGAAGCCATCGAAATCGTACCATTTTGTGGAGGCGCTAGGGTTTCGACAAGGAGATAACTTGCTTCAACTGCGCCGATCTCTTGAGATTAATCTCTAGGGTTTGTAGAATGATTTTGGTATTTAAAGGGGTCTCTCGTGGGCCGTGGTTTTCACGATTGGGCTGACAATTATCGTCGCTGTGGGCCCATTTCAATGTTGCGCTTCTTAATTCTAAGATATGCTGAGGATATGCCGCATTGCCGCGGCTTGAAATATATATTTACTAAAAGACCGTTTGACAATTTATTCATCAGCCTTTTAATGGTTTAAATATTTGAATAACTTAGCATTTAATGATTCAGACTGTTTGTTTTACGAACAAATGTCTGAATGGTTCAGACATTTGTCTCTAAATGGTTAAACATTATACTAAGGGGCTGTTTGGCAACATCTGAATGATTAAGTGCTGAACCAATAAGAGGTCTGAACCATTAAGTGCTGAACCATTAAGAGCTAGTATATCGCTTAAGTATTCAAAGGCAAATGTCTGACCAATTCAGATAAGAGTTTTTAACCATTCAGCATTAGACCTCTTAACCATTCAACATTAGTATAATGCTTAACCACTCAAAGGCAAATGTCTGAACCATTCAGACATTTGCTCGCGAAACAAACAGTCTGGTTCAGACATTTGCTCGCGAAACAAACAGTCTGAACCATTAAGTGCTGAATCATTCAAACATCTGAACCATTAAGAGGCTGATTAAGAGGCTGCCAAATAGCCCCTAATTCTAAATGGTTAAGACATCTAATGTTGAATGGTTAAGAACTCTTATCTGAATTGGTTAGACATTTGCCTTTAACTAGTTAAGCGATATACTAGCTCTTAATGGTTCAGACCTTTTAATGGTTCAGCACTTAATGATTCAGACATCTTATTGGTTCAGCACTTAATCATTCAGATATCGCCAAACATCCCCTAAGTGAATATCTCGTTTATTAAACGTCTTAAATAAATAAAATATTAAATAATTGTTAATAAAAATTTATAAATTATAAATCATATTTAAAAATAAAATATGATTATATGAATAGCTATTTTAAATAAGTAAATAATAATGTTTTTTTCTTAAAATTTTTATTTTATAAAAAAAATATGGGTTTAAATATTTTCTTTTAAGAAAAATAAATTTATTTTAAAAAAAGTTAGTTGTATTTTGTATTTTATAAAAATTTTATTTTTAAAAAGTGTGTTTTAAATAAAAAATAGGTTTTAATTTATTAAATTGTATAATTTTTAATTCAAAATGACATGAGTAATATTATTAGTATTCAATATGATTAATAATAAGAAAAACGAGAAAGTTAATATAATAAAAACTTATAATTGTATCAAGTCTTATTTTAGATTTTTTTATAGATAGATAGATATACAGATAAATATATAGGCTAAAAACTCATTTATTAAATGGATTATAGTTAGTAATAAGCACGAAAAAGTTATAGTACGATATTTTAATGTAAGATATGATTAAAATTATATATATGTAATAGTTCAAAAAAATAAAACAGTTATACTATTTTTTAACACTCTTATCTAAATAGTTTTATTTTTAAACATTCGTTTTAAGACTTTTTTATAAAAATTTTATTGTTTATAAAAATCTTGTTTATTAAAAACTCGGATTTCTAGTTATTCTGGTTATTTTATTCTGGTTGTTTCTATTTATTCTTGATTTTTTTATTATTTATATATTAATAAGAAGATATGATTATTAATTTTCTTAATAAAATTTATTTTTAAAAACATAGCTTGATTTTAAAAAATCTAGATGAAAGAGAGAAATATATCAATTATTAAAATTGATTTTTATTAACAGAGAAAATTAGTTTGAGTGTTTAAATTACTATAATACTCTTTTAGAGGGAAAATGAAGTGAATATGTTTAAAAAAATGACAAATGTCAAAAATATGAGTTAAGAGAATGACAAGTGATAAAATAAACATTTTTTTATTAGATACTATAGATGTCAATATAATGCTTAACCATTCAGATGCAAAAGTACTTAACCATTCAGAAATCTGCTAACGAAACAAATACTCTAAACCATTAAGTGCTGAACTATTCAAACATCTGAATGGTTAAGATAAAAACAAACAGCCCCTAACTTAAAAATAATAATTTAAAATTTGGTATATAAATATATAATTTACACCTGTTTTTTATTTTGATTTGTATTTATGATTATTTTAAATGTACGTTTTTGGTTTGTATACTTTCGACGTATATTTTGTTTAGAGTCGTGTTAATTATAATTCTTTTTCATTCAATGGTATAAATTCAAATTACTCTACGTTTTGACATAAATTTAGTTTAGAAACAAGTTTGGTTGATTGTAGTCTATACTTTATCACATTGTGTACCCGCTAGTGCAAAGAGCGATGGGTAAAAAACCGTGTTATATAATTGTTAATTCTTTCACCTTAATGGAAATTTTGAATCCAAATGTTAAAATATATCTAAATATTTATCAATTCAATTACTAAATATACTTTTATGTGTTGTATTGATTAGTATGCTCCTTATTTTGTAGAGTAAAATGGAAGTGTTGGTTCGTTTGTCATGTGAAAAAAAGTTCAAGGGTTGTTGTGTAGAAAAGGGTTGTTGTGTAGAAATGTTAGATCTGATGGGGTGTAGACTTCTGTGCTGATTCTAACGGCTTAAAGTGAAAATACACATACTACAATTTCCCCTAATTGTGTTGATAAAATGATAATTATTGAAGAGAGAACACACATGAGTTACTCTTGATTTATGTACAACGGTCACAAAACCGTAGTAAATCATTAGATTATCGTCATCTCCATCTGCACTAGTTCGTTACTTTACCAGACCAGCAAGGGCTTTGCCCTTTCTTCAGTCAGATGTAGTCTTCCTGAAAATTGATTAGGGTTTCTGCCATGACCCTTAATCAGTGAACTGTTACTCGTATGCTCTTCTCATCTTCATGTTCGAGTTTCATTGTAATAGTGTTTTTTTTCTGTGACTAGAAGTATTTTCTTGTATATGTTTTTATTGTATCTGTTTCTTTTTCTTAGTCTTGTGATTATTCATTGTGTGTCTCTTTGATTCTTGGGTGTAAACAACTTTGGTTTGAAAGTAATAGGTTTAATTTACAAATTTTGACACCAAAATTAAAATAATAATGGTATGTTAATTTTTTTATACTTCATATAATTTTTGCTAGCCCGCATAATTATACCATTCTCATATTTATACATTGCAATTTCCAATCGAGCAATTACATGAGATATTGAATGATTACCTCACAACCTATGGAGATCCTTTGGATTGATCAATTTATGTGTTTATTAACATATTGATCCACCTAGTTTCAATTGATAATTTTCACTCTTGAAATGGCTTATGATGAGTTCTAGTGTATGATGTAAATGTAATTTTATCTTTTCATACACTTGACAGTTTGCATGAGGAATTTTTCAAGTAGACGTATGAGGAATTTTTAAAATCAATGTTATTAGTATACAATTTTTCTATCAATGAGAGGAGAAAGGTACCAATAACAAAATTGAGCATAATTCACAAACTATGGCCAACAAAATGACAAATGAGTTACACATCTAGTGTTCTTAACGTCTAAAATCATATATTTTAATATTGTGGTGATGTTATAACTTTTTATATAGAGTGTCTCGATAAACTTCTTAAATTCACTTTAACAACTATAGGTGGTTATTTATGTTCATCATAACGTAGGAATATGAGAGGGAAAAGGATATTATATGTAGAAAAGGCTTTCTATTTATAGATAGTTATTTGGACTTAATCCTTACCGCTCTATATATTAAGCTTAATTACCCGTTTCACATTTGTGCACTTAATGATTACACGGTACTGTAACATTTCACCTAATTGTCTCAATAGCTTGTTCAAATTCTCTTTAACTATTATATCGACAAAGATAGATTAAAGTGACAAAACTATAATTTTAGAATATTATTGTTAGAAAACTTGACCGGCTAGTGTGGGTGTCATAGAGACTCAGATATTGTATAACGTTATCGAACATTGGTTCAATGAAGACAAATATGTTATGTCAACTATAAATTAATAAATAAACAAGATTGCCGTTCCTTGTTAATACCTCCAAATCTATGCTCACCTAGATGCTTTCGAGACCACCAAAAGGAATATTAATATTAATATTTAAAAATCTTATGACCAAAAATAAAACAATTAAAAGCTTCATTATTTCGCAGACTGTTACATAAAAGTATGTCATTTACGCGATATGTACTAATAGTACGTCATATTCTCGTCATTTTCAACATATTATTAGTTATTAATTGATCAAAAGCGCTCTCTCTATATATATTGTATGTGCTTATTGTGGCTAGAGCATAAGTGGAATCAGATGTCTGTCTTGATCATAGTTGTAGTCACATTGATTTCCACACTTTTGCTTCTCAAGTTATACAAAAAGAACACAAGAAACAAACATTTGCCAAAAGGGTCTTTAGGGTACCCTTTGATAGGAGAGACGTTTAGCTTTCTTCAAGCACAAAAGAAAGACCAAGGCCCCCAATGGATCAACGATAGAGTCAAGAAATATGGACCGGTGTTCAAAACGTCCCTTATGGGCGCACCCACGGTGGTCATCGTTGGTCAGTCTGGCAACAAGTTCATACTCGGGTCTGATGAAGATGTTCTTGTTGCAAAACAACCTAAGACCCTGTCGACCATAGCAGGAAAACATAATATTTTTGAACTCACGGGATCAAGGTAGATATTTACGTACAAGTTATTGTTTCGAAATTTTAATTTATGAGTTTAAACTAAATACTTTTAAATATCTTTGATTAATCATTAATTAGTAGGCTCACCTTAAACTCTTTTATCATACCCTTTATAAGTAAGTTATAACATCCAACTCGTGTACAAACAAATATTATCCGTTTTGTTTAAAAATATATAAATCGACTCATTTATAGGTTATAACTATAACTATATTATTAACTAAACAGGTATCAATTGATCAAGGGGGCACTATCAACCTTCATGAAGCCAACAAGCCTTCAGTCCAACATCAACCACATAGACAATTTGATCACCGGTTTATTCCTAAAATCAACCGAAAAATCCGACATCATCCAGACCGTCGATTTCATGAAACGCCTCACGTTCAACATCGCGTCTGCAGTATTATTCGGCATTCAAAACAAGCTCCTAATCGATGCATTCTGTCACGACTTCACTATTGCTTTCAAAGCCGTTTGGTCTCTCCCGGTTAACTTCCCGGGCACGGTTTTCTGGCATGGAATGCAGGCTCGAGCCAGAATCGTTGATCGATTAATGCCGATCATTAGAAAGAAAACCGAGGACCTTCGCGAGGGAAGATCGAACCCTGCAAGTGACGTTTTATCGAGCCTAATTACTGTTAAAATACAAAATGAAGATGTGATTAGTGACGAGATGATTGTTGATAATTTCGTCACTATGATGATTGCTGGCCATGATACTTCTGCAATTCTCTTGAGTTTAATGGTGTGGAAGATGTCTAGAGACCCCAAGATCCATCGTAACATTTTCGAAGGTACTCAATATTGTTTTCATCAGACTAATGCCATAATAAATGTGACTAGATAATCTTTCTATTATAATAAAAAGATAACTATAGGTGACACGTGTCAACATTATATTTATTTTAATCAAAATTTTCCTGCTATCTCTCATAATAAATAACTATATTAATTACTAATAATATTATTTATTCTTTTTTAGATCAACGATAATTTTTTAATAAATTAAGAAATAGATCTTTTTATTAATGTTATTTCTATAGAAACAAACTTTTACAAAAGAAAGTTTTTTAGTATATCAAACTTTTTTAAAAATAGAAAATTCTTTGAAATTAGTTTTTTAAAAAGTAAAATTTTTATGAAAAAAATTAATTAAAATTGGGAGTTATAGTAAAGAAGTTTTTAAAAATGATATTTTTTTAAAAAATGATTTGTTTTGAAACAAAATGTTTAATAATTTTTTTAAAATACAAAAAAAAAATTAAAAATTGATATTATTATTCTATTACTTATAATTTTTACTCATACGTAGTTTTAATCATATCTTATTTTAAAAAATTATTTTTAATTAATAAAATTTTATTATATTTAATATTTTATTTATTCAACCCGTGTAATACACAGGTTTACATATATATTTACAAGGTGCCTATTATTTAAAATATTTTTCAATTACCATTGAAAAATATTTTAACTCTTATATTATTTATTATATAAATTGATAAATGAATAAATAAATAATGCAGTGTTACGCGACAAATAGGTCGATAAGGGACGTCTAAGTATTTATTTATCGATTAACATTATGTTTTTACATCCAATTTGATAAATTTGTTGAATTGGTTGATAGAACAAGTGGAGATACAAATAGATAGAGAAAAAAGGAAAGACCAAAGCTTGACATGGAGTGATATCCAAAGGATGAAATACACATGGAGAGTGGCACAAGAGTTGATGAGGATCATCCCTCCGGTTTTTGGAAGCTTCCGGAAAGTTGTAAACGACACTACTTTCGGCGGGTTTGATATCCCAAAAGGATGGCAGGTATTATGCAAATTTTACGATACTTTTCAGATCATTAAACTTCACAAAAAGAATTATCATTTATGACAGACAAATTTATTCAGGTATTTTGGTCAGCGTACAATACGCACATGGACAATGAGATATTTACAAACCCTAACGAGTTTGATCCATCTCGTTTTGAGACCAATCTGTCAAAGCCGATTCCGCCTTACACTTACATACCCTTTGGAGGCGGACAGCATTCGTGTATCGGAAATGAGTTTGCTAGGGTGGAGACATTAATCACTATGCATAAACTTGTGACCATGTACGAATGGTCACTAATATATCCCGATGAAGTGATTACCCGACAACCAATGCCATATCCATCTATGGGTCTCCCAATCAAGGTCATACCAAGAAGCATTACAACTACAACACATTAGCTAAATGCACACATCACGTTTTTTCACCCGTTATGTTTTCAACTTTGTAGTTATTTTTCTATAATTATAAGCATGTGTAACTTTATATGCATTTTTACATACATACACACATGTAAACACATATGTGCCTTTATTCAGTTGCGTATTTGACTACTCATTGATTGTTGGGTTTGTGGATTTTTCATGAGGATCAGCATTTATGATCTTCGACAGTAAAAAGTTCTTCGTTGAAACTTCCATCGCCTAAAACCCGATCTCAAAATGACTTGAAGTATCTATAAACTCAAGTGTAATTCCAACAAATTATAAATTGTTAATAATTTCAAGCTCTTAACAATGTTTTTCACTCAAAATTTGCCAAAAATTACATACATACAATCATCCTTAATCGTTATAAGAAGTCTAGATCTCATAGTTATGAGATGATCAACATTAAAAAACACAGATAGTTGTACATTTAAATTATTTACTATATTTTTAAATATTATACCTATATTAATTCATGAAAAAAACAGTAGTAATAACGATTTTTACTGAATTTAAATTCATAATAATTGTTTATAAGCACCTCAAATGACTCAAAGTTGTTTTATAATTAAAGTTTATTATTTTTGTTTGGGGGCAAACCGCTCAAAAGATAGTTGTTTTATATTTTTTTTTATTAAAACTTATTAACTGCCTCAAAAGATGGCTAAAGTTGTTTTTTAATTAATATATTATTGTTTATGACGTGCAGCCGCAACTGATCATCCCGGTTCCGAGCCCGAGTATATTTTTATTACTGTAGTTATTTTGTTTGATAGGATTTTCAGAAGACTGTAATACTATCCATTCGGTTCTGGGTATTGATCCAAAACGTGCGAAATCAGATCATTCCGTCATCATCTCCGGCTATGTTGGTTTATTTGAGCCTTGTTTAATCATGTCCATTACACACGCAACACGCGTAAACAAAATTAACTAGTTATGCTATAATAATATACTCGATGTTAATAAACATGTTTGATATTTTCAAGTAGTCGAAGTTCCTCTAATACCATCTCTAGACCTCTGAAAAACATAACCTTTTCTAAACGCAATTTTTGAGGTCTTTAAAATAGATACATCATAAATTACACCTCTACATGATTTAAAATCTTAATCTTTTTATTATATAGTTAACCACTTAACCACTCATTACTCATATACCTCAAATTCCAAAAACCCACACTAGTTCTCGACTAAAAGTATTGCTTTAGCTTGTCCCCTCGGATACAAGTTTTTAACCATCTCGGGCTCTTAATTACTATATCTCAAACACTAATATTGGTCTTCTGCACCAAATGTGTAATTTTACTTTTAAAGTTTCAAATTTACCTCTATATATTTATAACATACATCATAAAAAAAAAAAAAGAAAAAAAAGTAATATAATGAAAATTTATTGGAAACCAACACGTTTTTATAGAGGAAAAATAACAAAAGTATTAAAACTTATAAGAGTAAACTAGATTTTGTAATTGGATAACTGTCAAATCAGTTTCTCTCACATCGACCAGAAGATGAACTTCCGATCACATTATCCATTGGAGCTCCGTTCATGTCATTGTCCTTCGGCGACATCCAATAAAATTGGAACGATACGGAGAATTTGGTAGTTCATTGTTATACGTATTTTTTTTCTTTTCAAAATGTTTAGTAAAGTAGTCTGCAAGTGACGAAGATATCAAATTTATGGAAGTTTAACCCGTTATAGAGTTGTAAGGTTATCTGGTGGTTGATTATTAGCTACTATAATCTCAAATCCTGTTTATTTTTTAACTTTAAAGAGAAACAAAATCAATAATCTTGTGAGGTAATAAGATGGTAAAATGTAAAAACCTCATGCATATTAAGATATATGTAGAAAGCCTCATGTGTATTTACATTTTCAAGAAAAGTTAATTAGCAACCATGATGATTCTAAAAAAACGACTATGATAACTAAATGGATATTAGTTGCCCATCATTATAGGTTAGGTTTTCCTGTTAGATCATATGGAATTGTGGTTCCTCGACCAATGTACTTAAATCAAATATGATTTATTTTTTAGTATGTTTATATTGAGCGATTGCTTCAGTCTTTTCTTTACATATCTGTATAAAGAAGGCTCGAATCCATTTAAAAATTGTTTTTTACATAAGTTAATTTCTTGGTTTTTATATGCATATACTATACTAATTTTGGTTTTGAGTTGCAAAACTATGGATGTCATCTGACCACTTCGTTTGTGTTTTACTAAGTGTGACTTGATATCCTAGTTTTTTTTACAGTTTACAGCACATTTTCAACTTGCAAATATTGTTGGGAATACTGTTTGGTTTAGTTCGCTGTATTATGTTTTTCTTGCTACGTAGGGTTCATTTTCATAAGCAAATAAATATATACATGGAAAGTTTATGGTACAAAGTGTACGAAGTAACAACAATAATTGATCTAAGAGATGAATGATTCAAATTTAAGATGAAATAATCACGTAAAAAATATGTCTGGACGGGTAGATTTGGAAATAACATACAGTTGTTGACTTTTTTTCAAATTTCCCCTATTTTTTTAAATGCATATAACTTTTTATACGACATTATTTAAAAAAATACATTACAAAATCGAGCATTTTATTCTTTTTAACATGAGTACAGTATTGCTATACTTTTTATTTTAAAAATCTACAATTTCTTAAAAAAACATCTATGTATTGTGCATATTCTTTGCGTGATTATTAACTATGTAATTATGAACATAACTTGCGTAATTATTTTTTTATAACGTGAGTAATTTTACTTTGCGTAATAATAAATATAACTTGTGTAATTATGTACCTTATATGTGTAATTGTGGCGCGGACGAAACTACTCCTCCGCCAAAAAACACATGTCACGCCCTGATAACTTCGTACGCTCCGCACGAAAATTACGGGATAGAAAACAAATGTTAACTCTTGTTTATTTGTCATGTTACCCAACCCGCTTGACCCCTCATATTATCATATCTACTCAAATTCTTGCTCAATGCGAGCCTATCCATTGTGGTTCTTGATTTCTTGATCATTGTTCTTTGGAGGATACAAACATGTGTCTTCCACATTAAAATGTTTTCAGGTAACATTTAAAGTTTAGCAAAAGAAGATTTAAAGCATGAACTTCTTGTGATATAATAAGGGGTAACTTTATAAAATAGTAACCAACTTTTAAAAGTATTCCAATTAGGTAGCTTAAGTTTAAAAAGTTTTCTAATTATGTCACTCAGCGTTCATGTTTTATTTAAATTATAAGTTTTAATATTTTTTAGCGTGATTTTTTTTGGTTTCAATTAGAAAATATTATTTTCTTTTTTTTATGCTCATATGAAACGGTGACGTTATTTTTAAGTACTTTTTTATATTTTTTTTTAATATTTAACATGTTCTTTTTATTTTTTAATGTAATTTCATATATTGAAAATTCTAACTCCCACATCTTCTCCTTCATTACTTTCTTGAAATAAGAAAATTCAATGATGACTCGATTTGATGGTTTAGCGGTCTAATTTGAAAAAAAAAATATACATAAATGACTAAATTGTAACACTTTTCAAACTTGATTACTATTTTATGATATTTTCTTGATATAATAATAACCATACAAGTTGCTCAATCTTAGATTAATTTCCATCACAACTCGTACAAATTATGCATATTCATTTCTAACTCACTTCTCATTGTGGGTTTTCAAGATTCTTCTTGCTTACCCAACTTCATGTATTTCTTAGGTTATCTTGCTTGAGGTGTGAGGTTTGTGCCTTGTTCAATGTAGCGGTATTGGATTTAGATGTTCTGTGGTGTTGGCATGAGTGTTTGGTCAATTAGCAATTCGTCTTCCTACTTCATTAGCATGTCCAAGGTTTGTGTGCTAGCATACTAGTAACAGGTGTGGTTTTTTTTTTACTTCAGTTTATTGGTTTATTATTATGCTTAGTTTCTTTTATATTGATTTGTTGCAAGGCATTTTGTCAATTTACTTGCTATAAACAATCTCATATTATTGATTTTGTGTTTACTGTTTCATTACTATTGTTAAGACCATTTGGTTTCGGTACTTAGATGATGGCATTTGAGTACGTGAAAGACATGTATTTTATAAATCAGCAAGGTAGTGTAAAATCTTGACTTTTAGATGTAATAATATGATGATGAAAATCAGAAACTGAGCTATACATTCACTCAAAAAGAGGTTGAATTTTAGGCTACAAGATCAAGGAGGGGCAACTCATGATGGACGAAGCAAAAATAAACGTTACAAAATACTAAACAATACCAACTAAAAGACAATTACTAAAAGTAATAATAACAAGGTGTGGCTCAACCTTTTCGGGCTCCAAAGCAAAAATAAATTTTAGGGCCCTTTTCCAAAAGCCTAACTTGTTTTTCAATTCTTACGTGTAGTGCGCTTTGTTAGACAACTAAATTAAGAAAAACGAACAACATCAACATTTTAGTGGGTTAAAACACCCACAACTATTTTTTATTAAATAAAAAACCATACCTTAAACTCGTAGATAATTATCCTCCTTTACTAATTCCAGCCTTAATTACTAAGAAAAACTTCACTCAAAGACAAATGAAATAACAACCTATTGACAGCCAAAACAAAAACACCGAATACCTTATATAAAACTAAATCAAAATTTACTAAAGAGTAAATTGTTATTTTCATCTACTTGTTTTCGTGAAAATTATCACTTTCATCCAATAAATTGTTTTCTTGCATACGAGTCCTTATCGTTACAAATCTTGTCATTTTCATCTATAACAGGATTTATAAATTCCCAATTTGTTTTGATCATCAACTTTTTTTAATATATTTCCACATCTTGTGCTATATGAGAATGACAACGATGTTGTCACAAAATTTGTAAAAATATGTCATTTTAGATTAATTTTTTTAAAGTTAAAATTTTTTTTGAAATGCTAACGAATACTTTCAAGCCCGGTCACTCGGGTAAATCCATTGACGAAAGGCCACTAACGCTCGCGAACACAGATAGCGCTGATGCCCCGCCCGCCCATCATTTTAAAAGAAACTTACTACCCAAAGACCCACTGTAGTGAAAACCACTATATTACTTGAAGCTTATTGTATCAAGTGAGAGTTGAACCCGTGACTTTCAATTTGAAAAGCTATCGGATGCATACTTTCAAAACAATTGATTTGATGTCATTTGCTTTAAAGTTTAAATCTAATTTTAGTATTTTGATCATATAAAGTTATAAACCCTAATTTGAAGATTTTATTTTAGAGATAATCCTAATTCCTAGATAGCATGTAACCTTCATTGAACACTTGAACATCACCCGCACCGGAGGCTCATTTTCACACACTAAACACACACTCTCTCCACACTCATCCATCAAAGCAATGTCGTACGTACCTCCTCACCTCCGTAAGTCAATCGCCGCCGCCACCACCACCACCACCGCTACCCTAGACAACAACACCACTAACCACAAGCTCAACTGCAAATCAATCAACAACGCCTTTTCCAATGCAGCTCCTCGCCGGAGCTCCGCCAACAACCACTTCCAGCCGACGAGAGTCCTCGCCGTACCTACCGCAGTGTTTCCGCAATGGAAGCCTTCCGAACGCGTTCTACGCCTTAAACCCGAACAGGTTACGCATTCGACGTTGTTATATGGAAATTAGTTTCTGTCAACTGTTTGTGAATCTGTTTTGTTTACGAGATTGGTTGAATTTGAACTGATGACGAGTTAAAGGTGGAATGATTCGTACGGTGTAGGTGTTTCGTGTTTAGGTTTTTAATCGAGTTTTTAGGGCATTTTTATGATATTTAGACGCATGTATTGTTGAATCATGTGATTATTGTTTTCATAGGGAGCCGACGAGCCGTACTTTTAAGCTTCTGATTGTCTCGCTTGTTAATCAGACTTCTTTGATTTCTTAGGGCCACATTTATAGGTATAGCCTCCTGAGATGATACGCAAGCTCTTAACGTTCTCATTAAGTGCACAAATTCTAGGTTTTATTGTTACATGGCTAGGTAATAGACCTAAGAGATTAGAACACCGTTCTTCTGAGTTAATTCTTAAAATCCTAACATTTTTTTATAAAATTTACATGTTTGTTAGGTTTTATCATATGCGGTTATAACATTATTTTAACACACTGCTATAACTGGTTTGAAACAGATAATTTGCCTATCAATTTGATCATTAGGTTTTCTAATACGGCATTTGGATGGAATAGATGCATCTGTGATTTTGGTACTTAGAGGAGTTAGAAATTAGGATAGGAATCCTGCATAGCACCTTCATGTATTTTAAGATGATTATTGCACGATCATACAACCAGGCCATTAAGGCATTCGCTTCTGGAAAATGGTATCTTGTAAGCTGTTCTCAATTAGAGATTAGCAACCTGGTTGTGCTAATAACATGTTAAATTATAAATTTACTTAAAGAGAAGCCAAATTTAAATGTTAATCTAAAATGTAAAATTTAAATGTAAGCTGTTTTCAGTTAGAGAGTAGCAACAACTGAAAAATGTTATCATGTAAGCTGTAGCGAAACTGATGATTAATCAATTTCTTTTTAAAAAGTTGTGTCTAAGCCACTTAGAGATGGAAAAATCATTGTTTTTAATGAAATGTCGAAGTTGTTAAGGAGCTTATGACAGTTACTTGACATTTAACAAAAACAAAGGACTGTTTGAGGTCCTTGCACGGGCGTCTCGTCCTGAAGACTTGTTGCTTTGTATGGAAATCTGGTTTCCTTAAATGTTCTATCCAAACAATTAACTTACCCATGCTACTTCGGCTGAACATGGAGTGCTTAATTTATGTCCTAGTTTTATTATTTCTTTTCATATTTAAGTACCACACCCATTAAAATATAATGTGTGGGCTGATAAGACATGTTTTCATAACTTGATTCATAATCTTCAGATAGAAGAGGTCAGATTACGACTCAATGTTGATGTTACTGTCACTCCTGATTCTCCTCCTGCACCTGCACCAATCGAATCTTTTACAGACATGGTAAACAAATATTGTACTTGATATACTTTTCTGATATATGCAAATATGCAATTCATGAATACCCACCGCCTACCTTCTATTCAGTGCCTGGACTCAAGCATCATGAAAGATATTGCCATTCATGAATACACGACACCTACTTCTATTCAGGCACAGGCGATGCCTGTTGCTTTAAGTGGAAGAGATCTTTTAGGCTGTGCAGAAACAGGCAGTGGCAAAACTGCTGCTTTCACAATACCCATGATACAGGTACCAGTCTTGACATTTGTGCATATAACACACTGTAATATTTTCTTTTTCTCTACGGGCTACCTTTTATATGATGAATTCTGGTTTTTCATGTTTATTTACCATTTTCATAAATGCAGCATTGCTTAGCTCAGCCTTCTGTTAGACGCGGAGATGGTCCATTGGCACTAGTGCTAGCTCCCACCAGAGAGCTTGCACAGCAGATAGAGAAGGAGGTGAGGTAGCTCATATTTGATCTAGCAAAGTGCCAAAGCAAATGATATGCAGTTTTCTGTAGTTCTAAAATTAGCCAATATGCATTGTGCATTTGTTTAGAAGTAAACTGAAATGCTGACTCCCTCTAGACGTCTGATCTTACAATATGTTCATTTGTTGTACCTTTCGGTAAATAATTTTATTTTGAAGAGCTCTTGAGCCTTGAGTACTCAATAAACAATTTTGTACTTTTATAAAAGCCTTGTTGACTTTTCTTGTGGTGCCAATATTACTATTATATGAAAAATGAAAACTAGTTCTTTAGGAATGATATATGCCAAGTACCTGTTCCTTTTTGAAAATCAAAGCTCTTAGGTCAAAAGGTTGGATATTACCCGCAATATAAACTTGATATGGAGTATGTTTCTCTTTGTTTGTATATGCAGATTATATTAAACTAAAAATTATCAGAGATGTTAAAAATTGATCATATTACATGCGTATCCAATATATTTGGTTTAAATTTATCATGGGATCATTACAGGTGAAGGCGTTTAGCCAGTCATTGGAGTCTTTCAGAACTGCAATCGTTGTGGGTGGAACAAACATTGCTGACCAGGTGACTGATACTGATTTGATTTTTGTTAAGAGGGATAATTTCATGTTTTCAATTAGCTAATTGTTTGCTTTTTTGATTCCTTAAAAATACTACGTAGTGGGTTTTTCATAGTTACAGCACAACTTTGTATTTTTTATTTTGATATGAATTCTTAACAGAGGTCCGAGCTTCGGGCAGGAGTAGAAGTTGTGGTTGCTACTCCAGGGAGATTAATTGATCATTTACAGCAAGGAAACACATCCCTCACACGGATTTCATATGTCGTTCTGGATGAAGCAGATAGAATGCTTGATATGGGTTTTGAACCTCAAATAAGAGAGGTATATTTGTGGTTTGATGTCAATGCTAAACTCTTCCAATTGCATGCTCATACCTTTTGCCCTTTTTTATTTATGGTCTTTTAAATAAGTTAATCAGGATCTTTATTTTGTGTCTAGTTGATGTTGATTATCAACAAGTAAGCATGATCTTTTATCTGTTACAACGAACTTAAGTGATGTAGAAAATTTGTTGTTATGTTCTTAAATTCAAATGATGGTGGTGATATTCTGAGGGTGGTGCCGTTGAGCCTGCTTATTGTTATCTTTGATCCTGCTTATTATATAGGAACATGCTTTGACCTTTAAAGCTTAGTGATTAGGTCTTAAGATTTTTTGACCTTGGGGTTGTGTTTATTAGTTTATATATGCATTGTTGTGCAGTTCATTGTTTTGAGTGAAGAAGGTACCATTTAAATGTTTTTACAACTTATGTTTAGCATTACAAATGTACAAATACATGTATATATACGTATGCAATTATGCATGTCTTTTGGGTCTGCTTTTGATGAATAACTAAAACAATGTCCAAACATATTACAGTCTTCATATCTGGTAATTTAATCTGCTATGTGCTCTTCTTTTAATTTTAGGTAATGCATAACCTTCCAGAAAAGCACCAAACGCTGTTGTTTAGTGCAACTATGCCAGTGGAGATTGAAGCACTAGCACAGGTTTATCTGATTTCATATTCTTTTGCTGTCCTTATTTCAATGTTTATCTTATTAATCAAGATAAGAATGGATGTTTCATCACAAATATCTTTGGCACAATGAAATTAAATGTTGTACCTGGCAACCACATTTGAGAGTTCGAGCTACAAAACGGTCTATTATTGTGCAATGAATATGAACTTTCATTATATTATTGCAAAATTCAGGAATATTTAACAAATCCAGTACAAGTGAAGGTTGGAAAGGTGAGTAGCCCAACAGAGAACGTGTCCCAAAACTTGGTGAAAATTACCGAAAATGAGAAGGTGCGTCGAATTTAACTCTATGTATGAAGAATTCAGTAATTCATGTATTTGATTTAGAACTCAGTTAGTACTTATTTTTAAATAATTAAAGAATACCATCGGTGAACATCCTTAGAGCATGTAAAAGGGGCACTTATAATTTCATTCAAGAGATAGTAGTTATAAAATAATCAATGCTTTGTAACATGATGATTTTCTGGCTTCATGATATATATATTTTGTTTATGATGAGAATCAACGCTAAGTAGAAAGACTTGAATGTAAAAGTGTGATTTGGAGAATTTCAAATGCTACGACTCTACGAAACTTGTGTTTTTTCTTTATTTTTGGTTGGAATGTGGATAAGTAAGAGATTTCATTATTTCATTCTAGAGCTTCAAGAAAACTCAAATAAGCATCAAAAGCACATCATGGATAAGGGGAAGTTAGTTGCTTGTTATTTCTAAAAAACATTATTAATTATTGTCTTGGGTATGTATGAGGATAAGTGAACAGTTTATTTGTTGTCATCTCTATGTTATGTGCACACTGTATGAGATAAGTTGATTTAAGCCTGAAATATGTAGTTTCTTTATCAGCATACATGCTGATAAAAATAAATATTTAGTTATTTAATACCAGAGGGTGGGCCTTGGAGCAACTAGTAAGGTTGTTGCTTTGTGACCTTGAGCTCATGTGTTCAAGCTATGGGAAACAACACATACACAAAGTGTGTTAGGGATCCGGGTGTAGATCAACACACAAACACAATCAAATTGCGAGAGAACATAATAACAAAGATGAACACGCGAGATTTAATGTGGTTCGGTCGATGTGACCTACGTCCACGGGCTGCAACCAGGATAATACTTTTATTGCTTTCTGCCTCACTCGTGAGGAATTACAAGTACAATACACGATATAAATAGGGAACATTAGGGTTTACAACTTGGTCCCCAAGAAAACCCTAATGGGCTTAAATTAAATAAAAAACGGGCCAGGTCTTTAATTTAATTAATCTGCCACTAATTGTTTTTTTAACTCGAGCCCAAATCAAGACTCCACAAACCCAACAATCTCCTACTTGGAGGCTTGATCATCTTCAAACTGCCTTCCGTTGTGAACACTTGTACCTCTTGTAATCTTCCTCGTCTTCCTGGTTGCAGCGGCCTTCTCATCAGTTAACCTGAAGGCCTGTTGAAGCTCTCCCGAGCTTCACACATCAGTCACGACTGTATCTGCCCTTGACCCATTCTCTGTCCCTGCCGGCTCCCACTGAAACAAACTGCCAGAACCTGAAACATACTGAGAACAAACACTCTCCATATTTAGCAAGTAATCCACTGGAGAGATTTTATCAGATGGAATAGTAGTTCTTTTAACCCACTGTCGTCTAGGAACTGGAACTAAAGCACGACCCGTGCTCCCACTGCCACGAAATCCTCTAACTGGTTTTTCTGAACTCTTCCATGCACATTCACTCTGAATTTTTTCTGTGACTCTAGGTTTTTTACTTGCAAAGCAAACCTTCTTCTGCCCACGAGATTCTGTGAACTGGATTTTAGTCTTCTTCTGAACTGGAACGTCACTTCCTTCAGGCGGTAAACTAACCATATACAATGAACCCATTTTCTTTCCACGAGCAATGACAAGATTCCTTTTAACAACTTTCCACTGCTTATTCCCGAACTTAACCTCATGTCCCTGTTCATCCAACTGACCGACAGAAATCAACCGTTTCTTCAAATCAGGAATTACCCTAACATCTTTCAAAGTCCATGAACCAGCTGAAGTAACTAAATCCATGTCACCCATGCCCGTAACATCAAGAACATCATTGTTCGCCAATCTTACCTTACCAAAATCACCTTCTTTTAGATTCTGCAATGCTTCGCTGCTGTGGGTAGCATGAAACGAAGCTCCAGAATACATGACCCAGGAATCCACACTACTCTCCACGCTACAGATTAAGAAATCATCATCTGAGTAGTCTGCTGCAATATTAACTTCTTTTTGATCATTCGGACACTGATTCCTGAAGTGTCCCACTTGTTTACAGTTCCAACAAGTCACATCATTTCGAGCCCTAGACTGACTCCTTTTCCTGTTCTTGCTCCCACTACCTTTGTTATTCTTTCTTTCTCTGCCAACATTCAGTAATTCACTTGATGATTCACCTGAATTTCTTCGTCTGATGTCTTCGCCCATAATATCCTGAATCCCTTTTAAAGTGAACACGCTGGTGGAACTAGTAATCGTAGTAACAGTACCAGCCCAGCTATCAGGCAATGATGATAACAGTAGTAGAGCCTGAACCTCATCCTCGAATTTGATGTCAACTGACCCAAGTCTTGACAAAATAGAGTTCAAGAAGTTGATGTGCATTAAAACTGAACTTCCCTCTTTCATCTTTGTATTTACCTGCTCTCGAATCAGGAAAACTTTATTTGCTGCCGAAGGCTTCTCGTACATATTAGATAACGCATCCATGATACCTTTTGCTGTAGTTTCCTTCAGAATGTTGAACACAACATCCTTTGTCAGCGACAACCTAATAACCGCCTTGGCCTTTTTATCTAAAGTTTCCCACTCAGATGGTTCCATCTTTTCTGGTTTATCACCCAAAACAACATCCAAGTCTTTCTGAACAAGCAAATCCTCCATTTGCATTTTCCACCAACCAAAGTCTTTTCCATTAAACTTCTTAATCAGAAGTTTTCCGCTCTCAGCCATTATCTCAAATTATAATCTGTTTACTAATCAAGTCAAGATTGAAAAATAGTGTCAAACACAACTGTGGTCGGCTGCCTGAACTTAAGTGTTGTTCTATTGAGCACTACCCTTTTACTCAGTCTCAAAAAAATAGTAAACAAACTAGTTTAACAATGCACTTGAGAATTCTCGACTTTGACTCTCAGTTCCTATATCAAGAATACTTGGATAACCAAAAAATAACCTTGACAATCACAACAATACTACCCAGCTAAACTGCCTGACACCTTCTACTGGTGGGATGAAAAAACAACTAAAACAATCTATTCTTTTCTTCTTATATCGGCAAGAATAAGCATCCCAAAAAAAAGAGTTGCGATTTTGTTGACTTTTGATAACCACACACAATATTACCAATTAATAATACCCACATACAACCAATGGGTAGTAGCTAACTCCAACAAAAGTCAACAAAACAAATATTTTTTTCTTTCTGCTTCGTTGGGAACCACCATCAAAAAATACCCCACCTTTTTTTTTCTTGTTGAATAGCAACTCCAAACCAAAGAATAATATTGATTTCTTTCTTTATTTGAATGTACGAACAAGAAAAAAAAAGGACGTTGACCTTTTGTGATTTCTGGTTGATCGTTGGATTATTACGACTAGCTGCCGACACCGAAACCCTAGATCTCTACTTCTCTCGCGATTCGTGTTTCTTCCGTGTGTAACGAGCCTAAGCTCTGATACCACTTGTTAGGGATCCGGGTATAGATCAACACACAAACACAATCAAAGTGCGAGAGAACATAATAACAAAGATGAACACGCGAGATTTAACGTGGTTCGGTCGATGTGACCTACGTCCACGGGCTGCAACCAGGATAATACTTTTATTGCTTTCTGCCTCACTCGTGAGGAATTACAAGTACAATACACGATATAAATAGGGAACATTAGGGTTTACAACTTGGTCCCCAAGAAAACCCTAATGGGCTTAAATTAAATAAAAAACGGGCCAGGTCTTTAATTTAATTAATCTGCCACTAATTGTTTTTTTAACTCGAGCCCAAATCAAGACTCCACAAACCCAACAAAGTGTAGGGTAATGTTATGTACATCAGATTGCGAAGCGATAGGCTCCTCCTTGGCCCTGTGCAAAGTGGGAGCTAAGTCAGGCACCGGGTACGCCCTTAATTATTTAATGACAGGGAGCATTTCATTATGTTGGGACATACAAACTTGAGTAGTTTTAGAAACAAAGGCATTTTTTTTATTTATTCCTTGTTTTCTATGTACTCTTTAGCTATAATTGTATTACCTTCCTTGCATGGTGCTTGTAGCTATCATAGGCTCATAGCCCTAAAAGATTTTTGTATTTCTGTTACTGTGCCGTACCACATGTTTGAGTAGTTTTGACCTGTTGCATGGTGATATCTTATAAGTTGGCTTATACTATGTTTTCTGATAATTCCAATATGTGCAGATTGATCAACTACTATCTTTGCTTGTTGAGGAAGCTGCACTAGCTGAAAAATTAGGCCACCAATTTCCTTTAACAATTGTATTTGTGGAACGAAAGGTAACTGTTTGTGAATCTTTTGTTTTTCATTATCTTAGTTTTCGGTTAATCTTTATAGGAACAATAATTTCAATCACATACGCTTTGAGTTGGATCGTAGTGGCTAACATTATAGCTTCTGTCGGTTCATTTATTGTGATGAATGTTCAATTTTTGCACAACCACCTAGAATCATCACCCATGGTGAACACGGTTCCATTTTCTTAATTTTAAATGTAACTCTGCAACTCAACACTTTACCATTTTATTTTGTATTTTGCTTGCAGACAAGGTGTGATGAAGTTGCTGAAGCTTTAGTAGCTCAGGGTTTAAATGCTGTTGCTCTTCATGGAGGCAGAACTCAGAGTGAAAGGGAAGGTGCCCTGCGTGATTTTAGACATGGCCCTACTAATATCTTGGTATGTCAGAAAGCTTGTAATATATATTTGAAATGTTTAAAACGAAGTATTATTTGTTGCATATTCTGTTCTCTGATTTTCAGGTTGCTACTGATGTTGCATCCCGGGGCCTAGATGTTACAGGAGTTGCTCATGTAGTTAACCTGGACCTTCCAAAGGTATTACTTACTATATAGAATATACATTTAATCTTTCATGAATTTCAGTAATTGTTAATGCCTTAATGGGGATGTTTGGATGTGTATTTTGATTATGGGATTGAACAATCAAAGTCAAATAATAAAACGAATTTCAAAATGTAGTGTTTGAAGTTGTAACAATCAGCTGATAGGTTTTTGAGTATTCAATAAATTCAAACTATTTCTTAGGTGATCATATAAAATGACCAAAAATGATTATATTGTTAAAAGTCTCTTGAATTAGTTAATCTTACTTTGAATCTGATTACTGACCCTGAGTTATCAGATAATCTCTGCTTATCCAAACATTGGAGACCGAATACTATGACTTGAAGTTGCAATAATCAGATATTAAGTTCCAAAACACAAATCCAAACACCCTTCAATGCGCTTGGATTATGGAACACTAGCATTTCTGTAGAATCTGTTTGAAGCAATCTTTTTTACATTGCATCTATTTGTTTCATTTTAAATCTCAGACAATGGAGGACTATGTGCACCGAATTGGAAGGACGGGTCGTGCTGGATCAACGGGCCGAGCTACTTCATTTTATACAGATCGTGATATGGTGTCTTTTTCCTTAACCTTTTTTTTCTTATTTTCTATTATCTTTTACCCTCTCTAATCCATAAAAAATATCTGAACATTTTATGAAACAAAAAGTTAAGACAAATGTTTATCTACTAAAACAAAAACAAAGTGCGGTTTTTTGTGGAATCATTTTGATATCATCAGTGAGTTGCTTGCAATTTTGACCCACTTACAGAGTCGTTGATTTGGGCTTGTGTTCTATCCCAAACAGGGTCACAGTGCTAGATTAATTTTTTTTTAACTAAAAGGGTAATTAGTTAATACGGGTCAGAACCCGTCCAAGGTCTATTTTTATTGTTTACATCCTAAAACGTTTATCCAAAGTAATTGATCATTGCTGTCATCATCACCAACACATTTATAATTTATAAAGACTTTTAATGAAAGGGCAACAAGTGTTCCATTCCGACCCGACCTGTGTTAGACAAATTGGCTCAAAGAACAAAACAGAAAAACATAGAAAACCAGAAAATAATGAAGTAGTTAACACAGATTTTTATTAATAAAGAAAACAGAGAAGAGATTGGTACATCTTCTTATTCATTCTACAGCCTACTTATAGAGAATTAAAAACTGCATAAAAGGAAATGATCAATATAGAAAGGAAACAATCAAAAACTCCCACAATCAAGCCTTGCATATTTCTTGCAAAGACTTTTGACCAAATTGATCTTATTTAGCTGAAAATCTAGAATTAACTTGTCATTCACCCCCTTAATTTCAGTTCTTTTGCATCCATCTCTTGCCTTTGTTTTTTCGCTTCAATTGTTTGAAACATACTTGCTTGACAGATTCTTCATACTCTGCATTCATTCCATCCACATTCTTTTTCAATGCAACCTTAGTTGTTACTCTTCCTTCTTGAACACTTTGTTTATCAAGTGTTTTCTCCATCGTTTGTTTATTTGGACTCTTCATCACCTCAGAAGGCAAATTATTCATCCACTGCAATCTAAGTTCTTCATGCAGTAGATTCTTATCACATTCCTTTCCATCAGCGTTCTCTTTTATTTCGAACACCCTTTGTGAAGTGTTCTCCACTTCTATATCTTTTGTGCCTACATTCTTCGCAGGCGGACTGCTGTTAGAATCTGATGCAACTTGAGCTTGTTTGCTGGTCTCTATAGGCCCATCTTCTATTTCCCAACTAGGTTTGTTATCAACGGGGAATTCAACACCTCTTTCAAATTCTGCAGATTGAACTACTTGTAATTTGATCTTGTATAGCCTGTTATGACTTCGTTGAATCTTCATTAACAACCTTCCTGTTTGTTCATATAATCGTAGGAGTCCATCTTCCATCCATACTTTGCAGCCTTCTTCATCAAATTGACCTAAACTTAAGATGTTTTTGCGTAATCCGGGAATAAAATAAACACTTGAAAGTACCTTTTGTTCACCATTCTTGCATTGCAATAGAATTGACCCTATTCCCTCGATCTTAACAATGGATCCATCACCAAATCGTATATCTCCAATGGTTTTTTCATCAAGTTCCTTGAAAAATTCCCTTCGCTCGGTCATATGATTCGAAGCTCCATTATCTAAATACCATGTGTTGTCTTCATACTCATCTTTGGCATACAAACTTGGAAATGCCTTCTTTTATCTAAAATTCCAAATTTAATCTTCGCCATTAGCAAACTAGGTTCGTCGTCTTCTATGACAAAATTAGCTTCATTCTCGGTTTTGCTAGGGGCCCGACACTCAGCTGAAAAATGGCCAATTTTTGTCACAATTGTAACACCGTAAATTCTTTCTGTCACGTCTCTCCATATGATCTTCCTGTTCAGGTTCTCTACTTCCTTCGTCAAATTGATCACCCCTGCAATCGTCATTTGAGGGCTGTCTCCACCCTCGATCGTGACAGTTTCTGCCCCGTCCTCGCCCGCGTCCTCACGAGTTACTCGCGCTTAAACCTTTCTGTTTTGACTCCTGTTTTTGTCGAATCTGCCATTCGGACTTTGTCAACAGCAGTTGACCTGCGGAGTCTTTGACTGGTTCAGCCGGTTTGAGCCTTTCTTCGTATGCCTTGAGACGCCCAACCAGTTCTTCAAACGGCATCTTTTCCAGGTCTGAATACTGCTCGATTGTTGCGACAATAGGCAGAAACCTGTTTGGTGCAGAATTAAGCACCTTCTTCACTCTAATCTTTTCCTCTATGGTTGCTCCAAGTGTTCGAAACTTAGAAACAATGGCACCAATCTTTCCAGCGAAATCATCGACGCTATCACTATCTTTCATAGTCAATAGTTCGAATTCATGGTTCAACGTTTGAATCCGTGCTTGCTGAACTCTGTCAGCCCCAAGATAACGAGTTTTCAGGGCATCCCACACACTCTTAGCCTCCTTATGTTCTGCAACTTGCAGCAGAATATCTTCCGGCAGCGCCTGAAAGATGAAAGCCCGCGCCTTCTTCCTGATCTTGACCTCTACGGTGACGCCTTCAGGTGGTTCGATGGCATCCCAAATACCTTGGGCATCCATGAATGACTCCATCTTTATAGCCCAAGACGTGTAGTTCATCTGGGTTAAGATTGGGCAGAGGTAAGATGATGATGACCCTGTTTCTCTCACTGTAACTGTTGTTTGGTTGACTAGATCTGCCATAACAACCTCTTGGTGGCTTCTGGTTCTTTTCTGCTTTAATAAGCGAGCTCACTTCCTCCTCACAGTGCTAGGATCTTCTGGTTTAAGCTCTGATACCAATTGTTAGACAAATTGGCTCAAAGAACAAAACAGAAAAACATAGAAAACCAGAAAATAATGAAGTAGTCAACACAGATTTTTATTAATAAAGAAAACAGAGAAGAGATTGGTACATCTTCTTATTCATTCTACAGCCTACTTATAGAGAATTAAAAACTGCATAAAAGGAAATGATCAATATAGAAAGGAAACAATCAAAAACTCCCACAATCAAGCCTTGCATATTTCTTGCAAAGACTTTTGACCAAATTGATCTTATTTAGCTGAAAATCTGGAATTAACTTGTCATCGACCTGATACTAAAATTGACTTGTAGCAACCTGTTTTATTGATGTACTTTAGTGACTAATTATTCTGTGGTTGACATTAATTCAGTTTCTTGTATCACAAATAAGGAAAGCAATAGCAGATGTTCAATCTGGGAACACGGTAGCTTTCGCCACTGGCAAGGTATACTTTCTATTTGATTAGTCACTCCAGACACTTGCATTGCTTAAAAGGTGTCAATTTTGTACTGTTTACCTATAAACATGTTGATTTGGTTATATTATGGTTGGTGGAAACTAGAGGTGGCAAAATGGATAGGTTAGGCAACAGGTCAAAACGCTATTTTTTTAGTGTATAAAATATGATTGCAATGATTATATTATTTTATAGGCCAATGCCAGAAAAAGTGAGAAACCCTACGGACATTTGTATGAAGTTTAAATTCAACAAAAAGTTTTTTTTATTTATTTATAAATTTACTCGGTCAGAAGGTGCTGACCGGGTAAGAGATTGTTTCAAAACTGACCGGGTAAGGGGGAAAAAATGCATGGGTCAGTGGTGTCGGACCGGGTCAGACGCGTAAGAGTGGAAATCAAACACGCTGACCGGCCAAAATGTCTGACCGGGCCAGTGGGTCAGACATTTTGATCGGGTCAGAAGCAAATCAAACAGCCCCTTAATTAGTGTAGGGACTTTTGGCGTAGTGTGTTAAGGGTTTATTTATGCAAAAATAAATTCCTGGGGTGAGACATTCAACCCATTTAACCCGTTTTATTTATTTATTTTTTAGTTTTTTATTTACCAGTTTGACACGTTTAAAATAATACATAGCGGTTTGTAACATGTAGGTTGCTAGAAGGAAGGAGAGGGAAGCAGCTGCTGCACAGAAAGAAGCAAGGATTGCACAATCAAAACTTCCACCAACATCTATAAATGTGGAAGACAAGTACAAGTACATGATTGCTCCCGCAATGATCAAAAAAGAAGGTTCTGCTGACGATGCTTGGGACGATTAAAATGCTAAAAAGGTGCGAATGTCAATCCCGATACTGTTTGAACCTGTACCACGAAAAGAAAAAAAAAAAAAAAAACTCTTTCGCCTTCGTCATTCAAATACGATAAATAAGCTTTAGAGTTTGGTAGATGATACTGTAGGTTTTGTATAATTCGGATTTTGAACTTGTTTTCTAGGACCTGACACAGTTGACAGAAAGCTTCTTTGAAAATGCAAAACCCTTCTTTCAATATTGTCTTGTGTTATCGGTTATTTGTCATTGATGTTTTGTCCTTGAGTTGGAGGCCTTTCAGTTAAAATGAATTTCATGGTTTACGAATCAGTTAACTTAGGTTATGCGTTATTCGTAACGAGTTAAGTAGTGAAAATAAAAGGAAAAATATAAAAGAAAAATGCGGAAAAAAATGATCGTCCTTCAGGCCCTGACCTTTTCCCATTTGACTTGTATTTTAAAATGATTTGTTTTGGTCTGAACTGTTCCAACCACCTTCCCACATCTTACTTAAATCTGCTAACTAATGTCTTCTGATTTGGTTGCGAGTCTAGTTTTCCGGTCGATCTTTCGGATAAAAAGATGGCATTCATAGAAAGTTTGTGGAAATCTAACTGGATATGAAAAACACCAAGTACATTATAGGTATACTTGAGAAAACAATTCACCAGAAAACAATTCACCAAAGTGAAACTTAACTGTGAGAATGTGAAAGGTGTGTGACTATAGTTGTCACGTATATGGAGTAGGCTCTAAGAGATCTTTCTGTTAGCACACAAATCTTTATAGCATATTTGCATATGAAATCTCTCCTCTCACAATCTCTACCTTTCGTTGTACATGACACGAGTGCGTCAACATTAGCCACAGACCTTCCTAAAACCTCCGTTCCAGATGCTTTTAGTAAAACAAATTATTCATACCATTATTAAAAGAATTGCAAACAGTATATGGATATTTGATGCATATTAAGAAAGCTTAACCGGGTGTTCAAGTTATCCATTCCTCTTTGCTTTCATTTACCGTATGGTATGGCCGGGCTGGACAGATGGGAGGAAGATATGGTTTGGACCTTCAAAAGGGTTAAGATAGTTGATTTCAATTAGAGGTTTAGAAACTGACTTGAAAAAAAAAAAAAGTTTTGTTTGGGTTGTAAATCGAATCGGTTTGGTCAAGGTGTGTTAAAACCGGTTTGTGTATGAACCAGTTTGGTTTAAAAATCGTTTTCGTCCAAGAAAAGTATTAACCTTGTCCCAACTGGTTGGGGTGGTTTTGTAATCGGTTTAGGTCTAAACCGGTGAAAAAAAAAACGGGTTTTCAAATTTTTTAAAACAAAAACGCAAAGTTAAATAAGAATATAACTAAAATTTACTTCTTTTATTTAATACGTAAAAACTTATAAATTGAAATACCTAAAAAAGGATACAAGGCGTAACTTGTAAGCCGTAATATTTATCGAATTTTAATCGTTTATTCATCGACTCGTCAACTCGTCATGATGTTGCCCCCCGAACCTGAAACATGACATGGGTATTTATCATTCGAACTCGAAGTATCTGTTAATTCGAATATCTGAAATTTGGATATTTGTATTTTCGGATTCGGACAACAATTTAGAAAAATATTTGATATTTCGGATATCCGAGTATCCAAATTATTTAATAATTTATAAATTTTATCTTTTAGTTATGCTCGATACTATATTAGTAATGGATTTGCTAGTGTATATGAGCTATAGGAAAACTATAGGAAAACCATCTGAAGAGGACATCGATTTCAATTGTAAGAATGGTCGACAATATATAAAGAACTTAATGCTAAAAGCTAAGTGGATTTTTTACTTCGAAATTTCCCTTGCCATGACATTAAAACTTATAATCTTACTTTTGTTTTAACGATAATCACACTATTACATTAGAAGCATGGTGGTTTTTGACTTTTTTTTTATTGTATATGGAAGTTTGGATAGCTATTTCACTGTCTAGATTCGTATCCGAAAATCGAATATCTGAATTTCAGATACAAATTCAGATTCCGATAGAGAAATCAACTATTTAAAAAATTTGAATATCTAAAATCCAAATATTCGAATTTTCGGATATTTGAATTTAAACACCTAAAAGTATTCGAATTTCCGGACATTTGAATTTGAACAGAATATCCCACCACCAAGAATGTGTATTTGTTGGTTTTGTCCTCCGTAACCATTAGCCAGAAAAAAATATATTATTTCTATACTACTATATAATACATATTAGAAGAATAATATTGTAATTTCATTTAAAGTGTAAGACACCTATACAACATTTTAAGCATATAATACAAGTGCTTTATGCAATAATTCTATTTTTGCTCTCATTTAGTTAAACTTCTAATTATTGTAGCATTTAATACACATTATTAATACATTAATTAATAATATGATATTATTTAATTCACTTCATTAAGTTTTATTTTATTTGTAATAATATAAATTGAATTTAAATTTATAATTACTAATCATATTTTTAAAACTAAAGTTTTATTTTATTTATAATAATATATATAGATATTTAAATTTATAATTACTAATCATATTTTTTTTAACTAAATACATTTAAATTAAGTATTATTTTATTTAAATACTTATATCTATATCACTTCATAATAAATCTCTCTGGATAGAGATGTAATTTTGCCAAGTATACAAGTTTTGAATCAATATGTACAAAGAAGTGCAAGACATTTAAGAGTGGTAGAATAGAGAATTGATTAAGATTTTAAAACATTTTAGAGGCAATATGATAAATTTATCAATTAGATTTTATATACCTTGGCATTTTTGTCCTTGTCTCTTTCATCTATTTAATAAAACATTATTAATATATTATGTGATAATATGATATTATTTAACTCACTTCATTAAATTTTATTTTATTTATGATACTATAAATTGACATTTAAATTTATATTTACTAATTATATTTTTATAACTATATATTTTTTAAATTAAATATTATTTTATTTAACTATTTAAGTATATAACTTTTATATATATATATGTATCTTCATGTTTATAATAACTATAATACTAATATTTTTCTAGGAGCATATTGTGAGTTTAATAATTTTAATATTTACCTACATCTTTTATAATAAAAATAAAAGGATGATTGAATGATAATTTTACATATGGATTAAGACACCCATATGAAAAGTCATGCTTAAATTTTAAAAAATTAACAATTTTATTTCAGTTATATCCTTACAATAAAGTATAATATATGATGTTAATAATACAAATGCTAAAACATATGCACGTAGCTAAAAAAAACCACTATTTACTTTCAATTCCGTTTATTCACTGCGATTGATCACTAATTACTCTTCCTTTTTCCCTTGCAGGTTGTTAAAAGCTCAATAACAATCAAGGTGGTAATTTATTATGACAATTTCTCCATTAATTTTCTCCGGTCTATACAAATCACCACCGAAAGCTGTCTTCGATGATCATAAAACTCTAACCTAGATTCATAAAATGAAACCCCACTAAAATCTAGGTAATAAGTGATTTCTGATCACAAATCCAATCTATGTTTTCACTAATTTTGTTGGGATAATATAGTTGTTTAAAAACTTTTGTAATATACGTAATTGTTTTCTTTAATTCAATTTTTTCAATAATTATATTTTGATTTTTTAATTTACATCATAATGCACCGAGCCGATACTGACTAAAATCGAACTCCCAAAAAATCACGCAACAGCCGTACCGCCGCAACGCGCGAGCATTTCCACTAGTATATTTCAAAGCTTAAGAAAATAGTGAAACAAATATTATATCCATCTTATATCTTCTTTAATAAAACAAAATGAATTTTGTCACATGTTACTAGCATAACAAGTCAACCATTTAATGATGATATTAAATGCTGATAATATTATTTATATCATTTTCAACTTCTGAAACAAACTTTTTAATAGAATACAATTTTATGAAATATTAAAATTTTTAATACAAAGAACTTTTTTTTTTAAAACATTTTTGTTTTGAAAAAAGTTCTTTTTTTAAAAATGGAATGTGTAAATAAAAAAATTAAAACAAAAGTTTATTAAGGATGAAAGTTTTAAAAACTGTTGTTATTATTTTATTACTTATGATAGTTAATTATATGTAATTTCAGTAATATCTTATCTCAAAAAAATATGTTATAATTTCTAAGTATTTATTACTAACTTTAATTTATATTTTCACTTAACCTATGTAGTTTATATTTTCTTTCAACCTGTGTATCACACGAGTTTTTAAACTAATATCATTGACATAATAGAAAATATACATGGGAGTCAGCTTACCAAAGAAGATGCCATTTTGCTTGTTTTCTGCTAATAATATAGCCTAAAATTTAAATAATAAAAAATATAAAAATGAACACAGTTAAATCCATCAAGATCAGGATTCATAAGAAACTGGCATATATATATTGCTGTTCTACAAACATAGAGATCTTGAGTTCTGAAGCCTGATTCTTGCCTCATGAATTGATCGACGATTAGAGTACAAGGGCACTAGGCCCACGAAACAAAAATTGAATTAAGGGTTTAGGAAGGATGTTCTTGAAGAATTGATAATGTTGTTGTTTTGTCAAGCATCAGATACGCTGTATATGTATGAAAACTTAGAATTTCTGATCGTAATGTACTCTTAGAGAACGAGTAATGTGATTATAAGTTGTGTGTACAAAAATCAAAACCTATAAAAACGTTTTTCTAGTTGGGCTGTGCGTTAGCAAAGAGGCCGCTACAAATAAATGGAAACGTTAAAAGAGTTTTTCAATAGGCTTCATAAAAGATTCAAAATGATGCTCAGAGAACAAATAAAGAGATGTGAAATTTGTTTCCTTTGATCGATTTATGTTTTTTGAGCTTCCTTTGAGTCTTTTGTTGTCAATTGTTAATTAGTGAATCCATCTAGGATGACAAGTAATTAGAAAAGGAAAATCATTAAGTTTAACACATTCAATCTTTCTACTCTAATAAAATAAAGAGTTATTGGATTTTAATAATCCCAAGTTTTATTAATTGGCCAGGATTAATCCCAACTTAGTAAATGCTTGCAGACACTCCCAACTTTAAATTTATTTTCCTCCAACGATCCCTTACTAAACAAGAGTTAACTGCCGTTAGTTTTTTTTGATATAATGGGGCCAACATTGAGCCATTTTTCAACTACGTCGCTGCTCAACCTCCATCAAGTCCGTTTTTTGGTCTCTAGCCTCCAACGTCACCCGAAATCTACCTTGAATGAGTTAAGTGGTTCAGATCAGAAGGTGAAGATTGACGGGTTTTAGGGTGCGAAAGTTTCAGATTGACGGACCAGATGGTTGATTTCAACTTTTTGCTTAGTGTTTTGGCCATAAAAACAATCCATGTCATCGAAAAACTAACGGTGTTAGCTCTCAGTTAGTTAGGGATCGTTGAAAGAAAATAACCTCAAAGTTGAGAGTGTCTGTAAACATTTACTCCATTTCTTGAGTTGAGATTAATCCCGGCCAATAAATGAAAGTTGAGATTATTAAAATCCAATAACCCAAATAATAACTATGTTGTCTCTCCTATTAAATAACTACATTAATTACTTATAGTGTTCAAAATAACACAATAACAATCAAAACACGCAATGAGACATTGTGTTATTTTATCTTTATTTTTATTGTATTAGATTAATTAATTGTTAGTTATTAATTTATTATTATGTTTTACATATTAAAGATACACAACAATGTTATTTCATCATCATATTTTTTTAAAATTCATCATTTTAAAAAAATTCAATAGTATTAAGAAAAATACAATAAATAACAAAAAATATATCTATTATAATAAAAGAAAGTTTTAAGATAATACTTGTCACAATTCTAAACCATCTAATTCTAATTTTTTCGCTTCAATCTCCTATTAAATAATTACATTCAATACTAATGATGTTAATTAATTTATTTAAGATTAAAAATAGCTTTTTAATAAATTTAGAGAGAGATTTTTTTATAAATGTAACTTCTAAAGAAACAAAAATTATAAAGATAAATTTTTTTTTCTAAAACATCAAACATTTTAAAATTATGAAATAATTTAAAATCGGACTTTTTAAAAATATTTTTTATAAAACAAAATACTTAAATTTTAGAGTTAAACTAAGAAAATTTTTAAAATTGAAGTCTTTTAAAATGGTTTGTCTTGGAACAAATTGTTTAATTTTTTCTGAAAAGAAAAATAAAAAAGGTTTAAAAATAAAAGATTGAAAAAATAATATTATTGTTTTATTAATTATATTCTTACTTATATGTAATTTTAATCGTATCTTATTTCAAAATATCTTTTATAATTAATAGATATTCATAACTAATTATTTAATATTTTATTTATTCAACCCGTGTAATACACGAGATACTAACCTAGTAAACAATAAACTACACTAATGACACAATAACGAGATATAAGCTAAAAAACGTAAATTTTTTTATCTTTTTATATAACAATATAGTACTTGTTTTAAAGATAAAAAAACTCTTAATTTTATGGTGTAATTTTTATAAAATAATAATTTCGTACATAAAACTTATGAACGTTAAAAAAAATTGGGAACTTGCAACAAACTAACAAAAGTAGTTATTTATAAAATACTCTTCTAAAAAACTTTTTTTCTACAATTAGATTAAAGAGATGAATAGTTGAAATTACTTTTTACATTTTTTAGTTTTAGAAGGCTTCTATTTGAACATTTTCCTTAAAATATATCACAAAAAAACAAAAAAAAAGCATTTATAATATCTATTAATATTTTGGGAAAGATCCAACTACAAAGCCTTGCAAACCTAAAAAGTGTAAGAATGGTTAAGGTGTTAACACGTCTTTTTTTTTTTTATTATCAAAATTAGGTTGAGGGCAAATTTGGTAACGGCTCCCCCTTCTCAAGTTTTACCTTTGTTCAAATGTTTGTAACTTTTACATACGATAATATTTTTTTAAAAAAATTACACCATAAAAACAAATAATTTTTATCTTTAAAATGTGTATAGTGTTTATATAAAAAAAAACAAAGTTTTTTTTCATGTCTATTAACTCATTGTGTAATTTCGTCGTGTCACTGTATAATCTTTTGAATTGACGAGGATTACACAATTATCTGATAAGAAAAACACAATGAACTTGAAACATATAAACTTTATAAATTTTAGTATTGTGTTATTCCAAAATCACCATTTTAACAAACAAAATGCATAACATAATGGTAAACATTAAACATAATGGGTAACACAACAATCAACGTTAGATTCGATTATTAGCAATAGACACAATAAGCTGTATAACGAGGATTACATAATTATCTGATCAGGATCTACACAAGTAACTGAAAAATGCGAAAAAATTACATTTTTCGCATTGTGCTATTTGAAAATCATTATTTAAAAAAAACACAATGATTAACATCAGACACAATAAGTAACTATTATTTGAGAAAAACAAAATAGAAACCACAATGATTAGTATTAAACACCATTATCTGACGAATATTACATAATGATCTGATTAATATTACACAATAAGCTGAAATAAAGTGAAAAAAACTTGGTTTTTTATGTATCAACATCATACGCGTTCTAAAGATAAAAACATTTGTTTTAATGATGTAAATTTTTTTAAATAGTATTATATGTAAAAGTTACTGACATTTAAAAAAAGATGAAACTTGAAAATATGATTAAAACTAAAATATCTTGGGTCTATCATAAATTTTTTAATTATATACTATTATGACATGAATTTCTTAGTCTTTGAATCTAAGATCTAATAATTAATAATCCTTCACATATTTTTAAAATTTTTCATCTATTTTATAATAACTCTACCATAATATTTATGAAATATACATTTAAAAACTAGTTATTTAACACATGTGTAAGTTACTTTTACATGCATGTAAAGTTATCATTAATGCATACTTAAAACTTATCATTTACACATAGAAGTAATATTATAACTTACTTTTTTCGATTATATGACACATTTGAAGTCACTTTTACATAGTGTAAATTCATTTTTAATCAAAAGATACTTATTACACAAAAAACTCTATCACACATGAAATATAAATAAATGACCATATTATAAAACAAGTTCAAAATATCCTTACGTTCTACTTTAATGAAAATTTTGCACATGTGTAAATCTATTTTTGCACAAGTAGAGCCACTTTTACATATATGTAAAATCACGTCTCATGAACCTAGGATACAATGAAGACTACAATGAAGTACTACTTTATTTTAAATAAGCGAAACAATTATTATTTGGTTATTTAAGAATTAAATAGAACATTTTTATAATATAATACTTAACAAGATATAATCAACACGTACTCCTATCAACATATATTTAAATATCAATACTTGTGTAATCAAAGGTTTTTTTTCAATTCGAACTAGTTAAATTGGCAAGATTTGTAAAACAAATTTTGATTAGAAGATCACATTCACTTGCTCATCAATTTACAACCAATATGTAAGTTAAACAAAAACTAGAATTATTGATTTAACTGAATACACAAATGAATGTGTGAAAGACAATTTTTAATATACTTGTTTCATCATATTTGAGAGTTGTTTATGAACTTAGAAACTCAAATCAATCGAATATTTCAAATACAAATGTAATATTGAAATCATGAACAAGCATAACTTGTCAATTCTACTTTTGATTTGTTCGATCAAAACAGTAGAACTTCTATCAAATCGATTGAATCTTAACATATATGAAGTTTGAATGTAAATTGATTTTAAAATTAGATGTGAAAGTTTGTTTACAAAATGTTTGGTTTAAACATATAAAAAATAATTGTAACAAATTTACACATGTGTAAAAAACATTTGTAACAAATTTTAAAGAATAAACTTTTTTTACTTTACAAAACTACACTATAATTAAAGATAAAAAACCCTATTTTTATGGCATGATTACATAATATTGGGGGGGGGGGGGGGGGGATCCGATGTCGGTCTTTGTCGATCGCCGACGATGTCGGGTGTCTTTAGAGTCAATGACTTTGAGCTATTGCTCATTTGAGACTAACCCTTTTACTTTTCTTATTTTGGGGTTATTTGATTGTTCCTGATGTTGTTTAATTATTAACGCTAATCGTTGACTATTTGATGAAAATATTTGTGCAAAAACTAATTGAGCTGCACATATGATGTTGTTGGGTCGGTGATGATGAGATTAACTCATCTAAGACAAATTTATAATACCTGATTTTGAGATCTTTAAACAATTTGTTATGTTTTGAGTTTGGTTGTGATGAGTTCAAACTCATGATCATAAATTCAATCACAACATGGTTTTGGCATGGTAGGGTTGGAGGATGGTCGGTATATACCCGCAACCCCCCATTGGTTTATAATCACTTTTGACGCTAGCCAAATTTTGTAGTAAAGCTTTTGTTTTGTGAGGTTGATGTCTTTTTCATTAGTTGGTATGATCCCGTTCAGATGATGGCGGCGTCAAGGATGAAAACATTCGTGTTTGTTTAAGCCTTGTCTAATCTGTTTATCCAATGGTACAACCCTAGTTTTTATAATTATACAAGTTTGTATAAAAATTATGAATATTTAAAAAAAATTCAATATATTTAGTTGCGCACCAAAAAGATAAATGTTACTTGTGATCATACTCATTAATTATCCTACACTACAAAAAAATCAAAAGTAGGCCTCAGAAATTCAGTTTTCTCTTCATGAATATCAATCGGACAATGTAGGCAAAACTGTATTCATCAAAGGCCACAACAAGATCCCAAAACCAACCCCAAATCTCTTATTTCCTCTTTTCAGAACACAATCATACAACAAAAATAACACATTAAACAAATCAAACGCCTCTATAATCGATCATCTAGGCCTCAGAAATCACAAGGTTTCTCTTCATTGTAAGCAATCAGACAATGTAGGCAAAACTTTTAATCATCATAGGCCAGATGATAAACGCTAATTTGTAGTAAGCGAAATGATTGAAGATAAAATCTACTGAAATAGAGTTTAACAGTCGATAAACCCTAATTTGTAGCTTTGAGCTTTTGATGAGTACCTGAATTTGACTGAGGCGATTGTTAATTACAGCAAGAAGATGTAGAAATTAGCAGATTAGAGGTAAGAAAATGAATCGATCAAGTGTAGTTGAGATTTAAATCTTCTTTATTGATGAAGAAGAAGAAGATGATACAGTGGCTTTGTGTTCATCTGCGCTAGGGTATAGGCGAATATATATAATGGAGATTATTAGGTATTCAATAAAGCCCAATGGGCTTTTATAAGTGAAGTCTTTTTGACAAGAGTTCAAAGAAACTAAATTTATGTTAAATCAAAATGCTTTCTGAAGTTGATATGACGTGATATTTTGTAAAGAAAAGTTAAAATGTTATTTGATTTGTTTATTAATTTTATAAGATAACTCTAACAATGATAGAATTAAACATGTAGTGGAAGACTTGATAGAGTTTGTATATGTGAGTTGCGAAAGCTGAATTCGAGTATAGTTAAAAGTATATCGTTACACTAACACAAAATACGGGTTACTGAACTTCTGAACCGAATCGCTTATCGTTCTTTATTCACTTCATGAGTTATGAAAGTATGCACCATGGATATGCATTAACAATGTTAAATGGGTACATAATTTGTTAGCCTTGAAACCTTGTTAGTTTGGTTAACAAGTTAATCAAATCGTCATTTGTGTTAGTTTTAGAAACTTCAATCTTATTCCAGCAAAATATCATTCTTGCAATTTAACTCTAGATTTGGATTTAAAAATTCTCAAGGGGCTTGACTAATTTTTATTAAGAAGCGATGACCATAGCACCTTTTTACACAAAATCACACTTTAGGTCTCATTTGATCACAAACCACCAAAAATCCTTATAGCCAAATTATTGGTCAAGTTATACACACAAAGTTAATGGAGTCTAACAAATTGTGATAAACATTTATGAGCTTATAGACACCTTAGATACTATCAATCTAGAGAAATCATCATTTGTATATAAAACCCACTTGAAAACTTCTTGCAACCATAAGTGATGTTCCTTTTAATCACTGGAACAACTCCAACTCAGATGTCTATATTACTGTGTGTCCCAAAAACATAAGGACTATATGCTAGTAGGTGATTCATATGTAAATATGTTGACCACTCTTAGTTTCTTACATTATATTTAGCACATGTTTTTAATGAATATATATATATATATATATATATATATATATATATATATATATATATATATATATATATAGGGGAGGGATCAAATGAAAACCATGTTTATAATTAAAAACCGTAAAACCACCACTACCCAATTACATAATTCATAATTGATTTAATTTTTAAATTGTTTAAAGTATATTTGAGTAAACTTCAACCTTATATTTCAAGGTCATTATATGTTTATTATTATAAACTCCAAAGAAAGTTGATAATGACGAAAGACTTACATATACGTAACTTGTAGGAGCTATATGTATATAACTCTTAGTTGTACACTTGTTAGCTCATATTTACATATACATAACCTATACATATATGTAATTCTTACTTGTACACTTTGCAATACGTACTTACATATATGTAACCCTTGGTTTTCGTGGTTTTTAATTATAAATATGGTTTTCATTTGATCCCTTTCCTATATATATATATATATATATATATATATGAGTGTATAGATATTAGAATTTTTTTTTTATGTGTAGTCACACAAAGATGTGGCCATGGTTTGCTAGCTTCAAATGTTCAATGAATGTAAATTGACCTGAGGCCTGAGAGTCCCTATCATGTCTTGATTACATGGGTACCAATTATTTGAATTGATTTCAATTCTATTTGGATTTTTGGAAAGTTAGATTGTTGGGTCATTTTTGGTTTCACTTCTACCTGTTAAAGAATTAATTAACAACTAACTATTTTTTTATGGAAGATGTACGACCCTGTTTTGAATAATATGTATTATTTTAGTCGGACACATTGACAACCAAGTATGTATGTGATCTCAGAATACTAAATATGTATAGTTTTACAATAAATGAACACTATATGAACAAACTTGTTTGATTGTGAAACACGCAAAAACTATATATTACGTGAACACTATACGTTGTGGGAACACATAGAACGAAAGCAATTAGTCATTTCTCTAATCTTAAAAGGTTTTAAAATAAAAGAAATTCCTATAAATGAAATGTTCTCCCCAGGACCATTTAAAAAGCTCAAGGCTCGTAACTCGTCCGAAATTGGCTCGGTCTGTTATCGGGCCAGGCCGGCTTGGCTTAGTTTGTAAATGAGTAGAGCCCGAGCTAAGATCAGATTGGCTCGTGGCTCGTTTACAATCCTACTTCTCACTCATCGATGTTTAAAGTAAATTAACTTGATTGTTCGTTTACGTATATAAGTAGGAAATAAAAAAAATAGAAAATCAGATGAAAAAATTAGTTTGATGATTGTACGTATATAATTTACACGTGTAGAACCATAAAAATTTACAAATATGAATCACTTATAAAGAAACCAAAATAATTTAATTTACTTGGTAGAGGCATTACCTTTTGTGGGAAGGTTTTGGATATAAAATCTTAAAAAGCGTTATTTAAAGTTGGATTTATTAACTGATAAAAAAAATAAATAAACAAATATAAATGAAGTTCTATCAAACAATGCATCAATAGTTTCTTCGATGTTTCGGTTCATTTACATATCTAAACCAATGGTATTATGCATAAATCACGATATGTGATTGTGATGGCAAACATTCCTTTTACGCTCACGCCAATGTGGCTCCAATAATTATTACCACAATTCAATGGTTTCAAATTTATATATTTCAGGTTTGTTCCACAAGTTTAGTGATGGTGCATTTTTTGGTACAATATTGAGGGTTTTTTACATTTAGGTACCTTGAAAAATATTTGGCGTGATTTGTGCTCCAAATGGACAATATAGAACTCAATCTTTTTTCCACCACATGTACATCGCACATGATAAATGCTAAAGAATTGGATGCCTTTATTAGCTTATATGCTTTGTTTAATAGGGAAAATGTCCAAATGATGATTTGTATAGGTAGTTTTTTATTTTTTATTTGGGTTAGTGATGGTTTGTAACTGATCATAAAAATTGTAATTTTTCTAAGGGGTAACTTTAAAGAATATTGATTAAGTTTTAAAAATGGTCTGATTAGGTTATTAAGTTTAAAAAGTATTCTAATTAAGTCATTTAACTTTTATGTTTTGTTTATAATAAAAGTTTTAACATATTTTTTAGTATATTTTTCTTTTTGTATTAGTCAAAAATATATATGTATATATTGATGCATGTTAATTATAAAAATAAAAAAATATGTTAATTATATATAAAAAATAAAAAATACATAAAATCCATGTCACCGCTCCACGTCTGCATAAAAAAAAGAAAATATATTTTCTAACTAAAACAAAAAAAACATGCTAAAATCTTTAATTCAAATAAAATATAAAAGTTGAGAGACTTAATTTAAACAATTTTTAAACTTAAGTAACCTAATCGAAAAACTTTTAAAACTTGATCACTATTTTGTAATTTACCTCTTCTTATTAATATAAACAATTGATATCGGATATATTGTAACCATTGTGATCTGTGAAAATCCATAAGGGGTAGAAATTCAAAGTATTACGAACTTGAGGGGTCGATGTGAAAATCTTTTCCTATAGTGGGAGGCGGCTGGAGTGAGCAGCCCATAACTTTATCTCATATCTTGGTGGTGCCAAGGTGGGACCTTCGAAAAGTTCAGGTCCTTATAAGAAATTTTAAAATTTAATATTTGCCCCCTCACATTTCCTGATATTTTTCACTTTCATATTCCTGAAATTTGGCTTTTATTTGTAGCCGCCCTATGCACATATTGTGGGCCAATAGGGTAATTTTGTAATATATTCAATTTCCCCTTTTATTTTCTACTATGAGAACCTAGTAAATTTACGAAACTATTAATATCTTGTTTACTAACAAGATTAAGTAAATCAAATCTTATATTAACCAAGTGGCCTTTAAAAAATTATGACTATAAAACATTAAAACCAGTGCAATAGAAACCGCATTCAAACATGAGCCTTGTGATCCTAGTATGAATGACTTTGCTAGAGAAATTTGTTGTATTTTTCTTTCGGAAATGATATATTTAGAAAGTGGTATACGAATGTGCAATTCTAGCCTATTTTGAATTCATCTAATATATTTGTACGTGGTAGTTTCATTTTGTTCTTATCTAATTTTGTCATTTTAGGTTTTGTGTGAATACAAGGGTGGAACCTATGACAAAAACTGTACACAGCCAACTAGCATGCTCGAAAGCATCTCTTCCAAGAGATATGGGTTCAACCCCCTTTCAAAGTAAAAGAACAATGAACAATAAGACTATTAAACCAAAAGACATAAACAAGACAAAACAACAAAAGCCTATTGTGGAGTCGATTCATAGTTGCAATTACCGAAGAAGATTGAACACATAAAACCTTTCATGTGGGGTTCTTTATTTTGTAATTGTTTTGAATAAAATAACCCTCAAGTTTGAAGGTTAACGAAAAAGTTAACGGTATTAGTTACGTGCGATCAAGTGGATCTAAATGACAATTATTTAAATTCTTTGGATTCAAATAGCAAAATATAAAGCTTTGGATTCAACTATCAATTTTTAAGAAACCACGGGGATAACAACGAGGACTTAACTCATTTAGGTATGATCAATCCGTTGCGGATCTCGCATTTCTACCTAGTAATTGATTTCTTATCGTGTTTAATACATTTAAAACATATTAAATTATCTACTGTTCTCTTTCTTTTACTTGATTGGTGCCGGCTCCACGCAATCGAATTCGACCACAACCCACATGAGCTCTCAATTTTATTTGCTATAAATATAATAGAATGATATAAAGAAGAAGATTATTTTAGAAACTTCCAAAGTTATGAAGTACTTTTAATTGTTTTTATTAAAAAAAACAAAAAAGGAATGACACGTGTAATATGCTTTATAGAGGAGTTGATGTTTCTGAGAGTTTAACTAAGTAACTTTTTTTATTTTATTAATTTTACATTTCTTGATGAATAACTAACTGCTTTAAATATGTTATTATAGTTATAATATATAAATCTTTTAGGTAGGTTTCTACGGGACTAGTGGTGACCATGGTGGTAGAGTTGAAAATGAAGGAGGTAGTCATGGATGACTGCTATTGACCTTGTGATTGTTTTTACGCTTTTATGTATACAAGTTAATTGTTTTTACGCTTTTATGTATACAAGTTAATTCATAAGACGCTTTCATGTATACAATTCATTCAATATTGTTTTAGGGATGAACCATTGAACCCATCCGGAGTGTTATAAATCATTGTATTTTAGTTAAAATAAGCAATAATAATATAGATAATATCTATCTATTATCTATTATGATATATAAATCAAAGTTTTTGAGTACACGTGTCACGATTCTGTGCATTCTCGGATTGGTTTTCCCGTCTAAACTCATATATAAATTTTAATTTAAATGATATTGAACACTTACTAAAATAATATTTTTCTTTCCTTATATAATTTCTAATTTCCTTTCATGCATTTCTTTATTTCATTTTAGATTAATAGTTTTTTATTTATCTATACAATCAAGCGACCTAAAATTTTTCAATATTAATTACAAAATCATTTGCTGGATATTGTTTGAATTATTTAAATACTGTTAAGTAATTATCTTAGTTACTGCTAATTTTTTTAAGATATTAAATGATAATGGTTTGAAGTAAATAAACTAAATAATTATATATCTAAATATAATCTTTTTATGCTAATAATTTGTTAAGATTTACTAAATTATAAGATTTCATTCATAACATATTTTCAAATTTAATTTTATAATTCGTAATATTCATTATTTGTCACTTATAACTTCTTATTATTTATTATTTCTTATTTTACCAATGGTTGATAATATCTAATATACAAAATTTATATAAAAATTAATGATTTCAAAAAGCTAAATTTATTCCATCAATTTAATACATGGGTTCTAACCTAGTTTACTAATAAATAAAAGATAAAAATCTACGTGTCAAGCTATATTTTGGATGAAACACACCAGAAAAGACAAAAGTGAGTCTTAACTTTATAAATAGGCAACATGTTGCCAGTTTAAAAAATAACGATGTTTTATAACTCGTGCGTCGCAGCGTGGGCTTAAATCTGTAAAAAAACTTGTATTGAAAAATTGGCGCAAATTAATCTTTCGTATTGAAAGGGGTGTTCATAATTTACGCAACTTGAATGTAATAAAAAATTTTAATTTGTGTTACTAAATCATAAATATATCAAACATTAACTTTTTTTATAGAATAGTATTACGAACTCGCGTATTCCGACGCTCTAACCCGTCTAAAGAATTAATGCTTTTTATTATTTATTTTAAAGAAGAATAATCTTTATGTAAATTCACTTGTTGCGACGCGTTCAAAGGTGAGCAATAAACATACTCGTTGCTTTATATTAAAAAAACAAAACCTACACGTACACTCACGTGTTGTACAAAATGTTAAAAGGTAACGTCAAAACATTAAAATATTATCGTTCATAATCAATTGACTTGCAAACTTTGTTATGCGTGTGCGGTGGCAACGTTAACTTGATTAAATACATATAAGAAATCAATGAAGTTGCGGCAACATGGTTTTGAGTCTATACATAGATGTAAAATAATATTTTATGATAAAAAATAGTAATTAAAACTAGAAAATATAAGAAAGGTAAAAAGACAATAAATAAGAAAAGACAAAAAAATAAAAGAATTACAGTAAGTATGTTTCGAACTTCGGTGCTCCACTTAAGGGGCGCTCCATTTAATAAAGGAGACTATTAACTACATTCTTCACCACCACCACCACCAATCATATTAATAGAATGTGAAAAAATTATATTTATTTAGCATCAAGGTTGGTGATTTTTCATTGGCCACAGACCTTGGTAAATGAGATTTATATAATGGTTACCGTTTTTATAATGACAACTTTAGTAAGTAATTTCTAAGTTAAAAACTAGAATATACTCAAACAATACTTCAAAATATGAGCAAACTAATCAAATGTTTTACATTTTACTTGACGTATACTCTGATCACAAAATTAATATTGCTAAATGCAAAGAATATTGGTGGGACAAAGGAAGACTAATTCTACTCTATATGAAAGATTTTGTTCTAAAAAGAAGTTTCAATTGAAGTCTTACATAGAATACTTTCTATCAAGGTCATAGTCGAAGTGACTTTCTACTGAGGTCTATGTGTGAAGCTGTTGTAAGATTGACTTACATTTGATGCAGCTGAAGGCTTGAATTTGTAATCGATCCTGATATATATTATATATATACATATATTAAAACCTTTTGGTCGGTTTCTTCGGTGAATCACCGACCATAGGTACAATTTAGGAAGTAGCTTGTACAACCTGTGTATGCATGGGTAGGTTATAATTTTTTTTAAGGTATACATACAATAGAAGAAGAAATTATTTACAAACGGGTTCTTGTTGCATGTACCTTTAAACCAAAGTATGGGGGTTCGATCCTTTGCTCTCTATTATTTATTCTTTTGTTAATCTAATAATTAATATCATAATGCAAATTATTTTTTTATAGTATATTATTCATATCGTAAACGACATCATTATGATCCCACCATTCATTATTAGTTGTATTAGATTTTTCTTGGTTAGTATCTCGTATATTATACGGTTTGAATAAAGAAAATATTAAATAGTTAAAAATAAATATTTAGGATTATGAAATGATACTTCAAAATAAGTAATGATTGAAATTTCAAATTTCTTGTAAGCATCTACTTTAAGTAATATTACAATAATATCATTTTTTTTACCATTATTAACATATTTTTAATAAGGTGTTTTTTTAACATTTCATTTAAAAAACTTCTTTTAAATGTCATTTTTATAAAAAAAATTTGTTGTATTAGAAAATTTTCGGATTATATAATAATTTTTCTAAAAGTGTGTATAAAAAAATGAGGTTCATAATTTATTATAAAATATGTTCTATAATTTAGAGAGGGTTAGGTTATACAAACACTCATTTCTGTTATTGAGACACCATATTGTCTTTATCTCTCTCCTTGTATCTATATGTATGTATAGAGAGCAACAGAGAGAATAAAAATAAATATGTAATACCTATAACAAACCCATTTAGAAATAGTATGAATAATATATAACAAAATGGGTGTGAGAATATGAAATTTATCAAAATTTATTTTAATTTATTAGAGAAAATTATATGATTCAAAGCGTAGGAAATTTATAACACAAATAGGATATATATTAACACTTGCGTGAAATGGAATTATCAAGTATTTTTTTGTAAATACCACATATCGTTTCATAGAATGGCGAGAACACCCCGTAGCAAAGCGCGAGTCGCGATCTTAGTTAATGATAATTAATCCTAAAACACTATCTAATTTACTATTAAAAGTTTTAATAAACAAAATCTAATAACCTTGATTTAGTGGAGCTAATAAAAGAAATTTATATGATTATCATATAACAAAACGAGCAATTTTTTATATTCACGTGATCAAGATATCATACACCTTTTAAAGATCGATTCTTGGTTTCGAAGCGAACAACCCAACAACCCATATATCATATATCACAACGGGCCCTTATGTTTTTTTCTTGTGTTTATTGTGAAATATACATGCACATACACGCAAACTACACATATATAGTTAATAAAAAATATATAAGGAGAAAAAAATCAAAAATGCACTCGATTCAATTTTTTAATTAAAATCTCAACAAACAATCAATACGCGCGTGCATGCCTAATATGCTTTCATGTCGGATATGACAAAAATGAAAATGCATTAGATACTTACTAAAAAGTTTAATAATGCCACTTAGTTATAAAAATAAATAATATGATGAATACATTAAAAACGAAAGTAATAAGTTTAACAAAATTTTAAAAATCAAGCAAACTCCATAGCAGTCAAGCTAATTATTCACTTCAAAGTATATTGATTAATAACATACTTTTGATTTTATATATAATATGGAAAAAAATTCGATCACAAGATGACAAAGTTTAGAAAAATTATGTTAATATTAAATTTTGTTCAAGCATGATAGTTGTTTACATGTTCAATATGGATTATTAAGAAAATTAAATAATTCAAAAAGATTGTCCATTTTCAAGATTGGTATGTTAAATTTTATTAAAACTTATTTTTTTTTTCTTAAATGTATATGTTGTTTATATGGTTATCTTATATATTCATATAATAATAGTTACCTCAGAAAAAAAAGGATTAAAATTAAAGTTTATACCACATATAATGCTTAAAAGAACTTTCACTAAAAGTCTATTTTTAGCCTTCATGTTAATCTGGTCTTCTTTAGGGTCATAATCATAAACATTAAGACACGTTAAACTTATCTAACTCATAAAGTCGAATTTGGGTTGATTTGTCACCCGTTTAAAATTACAATTAAAAAAAAACATCAAAATTAAAAGTTCAATTTAAAATCCCCTTTCCAAAAGTATCAACTATTATACTATTGCTTGAGCCTTATGCCAATAAGATTAATCATCCATACTCAAAGTATTTTACACAACTCATGCTCATACCCTAATAATAATCAGTCACATTAGTCATAAACATGTCAGACACACCTCATCCATCTAATAAACAACTCATATACAATAAATTTTAATAAACAAATCACATACGATAAATAGACGAGTAAAAAGTTAAAATTTAAAAAAACAAATCACATACGCTAAATAAACGAGTAAAGTTAAAATTTACAACCCATGACCTCCAAAGTGAAGGTCATAGATTGGAGTCTCACTTGGTGCAATATGCTTCAAGTGGGTTAGAAGTTTTTCCACAGTGGACCTTCGGTGGTGGGTTTCCCCCGGATTGGTGGGCGGGCCATGTCACCAACGCTGTTTATGTTCGCGGGCGTAGGTGGCCTTTCGCCATTGGGTTTATCCAGGTGATCGGGATTAAAAAATATTCGTTGGTCATTCAAAAAAAAAAAACGAACCGGACCTTTATGTCTTTCTGTCTACGAGTCCATCGGCATGCGATGTGAGCGCTAAAAACAGCCATAAAGATACAATTTTCCACAATAAAGATTTAACTATACAATTAATAACTACTTAATTAATTAAATACACTAAATAATTACATAATATCCGCCTCCGGCCACCATACACAAATTAAAATTTACCGTTTGAACCTTCTTTTGTCCCTAACGTAACACATCATCCGAATTTATTAAAAAAACTACATACTCCTTCAATTAAATAATAAGTTAATAACCCTCAAAGGTCAACGAGGAAATCATCGAGGTCAAACTCACCGATTTCGTCGCCCAAGTAGCTTCCCGACACCACAAAATCAGGCAAATCAAAAGGCACATCAAACCCTAAACCCTCCACCGGCCTCAAATCTCCGGCCGCCGGAAGCACCGACGTCGGTGAGAATACGACGTCGTTCACCGCCCCACCGCCACCACCTCCACCGGTGATCACCACCGTACCGAAGTTCGTAACGGCGTTAGGGCCGTTGAATTTAACAGCAGCTTCGTCATACACCGTCGCTGCTTCCTCCGGCGTATCGAACGTCCCGAGCCACACACGCTTCCGCCGCGACGGATCTCGGATCTCCGCCGCCCACCGCCCCCACGGCCGCCGTCGGACGCCTCGGAATCGCTTCTCCGGCGAGCACGTGCGCCTCACGTGACGTCTGTTACGAAAGCTGATTTCGGATACGTGCTTCTTCACTCTTCTTACGACAACTTCATCGCCGGAGGAATCGGTGGCGTACGGATCGGTTAGCATGATCCTCACGATCTTACGCTTAAACGACGTCGTTGACGGAGGATCTCCGGAGATATGTGGTTCTGTAACAAACTTGTTGGTTCTCTGCACGTGTTCTGTGAACTTCACCGCCGATCGTACGGACGGTGGTGATTCTAACACCATATGCAAGAATAATCGATGAGATTATGGAGTAATTACAGAGGTTTAATGGTGATTGGGTGTTTTGGCGGGAAATTGCCCTTAGTTTTATGGTGTGTGGGTGTGTGTGTGATGTAGAGAGAGTGAGAAAACGAAGAGAGTTGCAGGTGAGAGGGCGTATGTATATAATGTTATATATATATATATATATAGAGAGAGAGAGAGAGAGAGATGGAAGTGTGGACTCCACTATATTTGTATAGTACACACACATGACACACCGTGAGAAACACGCACTACATTTCGGTCCCTATGCTAGTTGTAATTTGTAAATATGCATAGTTAGTATTGTAAAGGACTCCACTATATACGGTTCGGGCGGACCAAATCGAGTTAAACGGGTCGGTTCAGCATGATATGGTGTTTTGGATCATGAATGTTTTTTAGGCTCGTGCTTTTTGCCGAGAGAAAAATGACACTTAAAAATATAAATGAAACCAATCAATTTGTTTTTTAGATTTGTTATTGCAACATAAAGAAATTGGTAACTTAAAAAAATACATACCATACATTAATTGTCATCATGACCTTCCTTTGTGAGCTAATTTAAGTTAATTTAAGGGTAAGATGCAATAATGTTCATCTACAACCGACTAAAAGGGTATTAACATGACAACTTTTTCTATACACTAGTAAAACAATTTGTAATTTTTGGTATTTAAAGACAATTCATTTGGCATCTAAAAAGCAAAAACCATCTTTTTTTTCTTTTACCTTATTGTAACCGGGCCGAACCGAAACCGAGTCCTACCCGCGGGCTTGGACCTAAACCGACCCGTAACCGTTTAGACAAAGAAAGCAGAATCGTGAACCGGAACCGCTAACCCATACACGGGTCGGTCTCGATTTTTAACGGGTCGGTTTACGGGTCTTAACCGGGACGACCCGTGAAGTGCACACCCCTATTATTAATATAACCAATTTATTTTTATACTGTTTGTATCCCTTTATACGATACATAGAGAGAGATAGAAGCAATAACATGTTTTAATAACAAAAATGAGGGTTTGTATAACACAACCCATTGTAAAATAGAGGTGAGAAAAAACCGGTTTCACCAACTAGAGTCGGGCTTCAATCAGTTTGGAATTGGAAGATATTGGAACCAGTTTGAAACCGATGAAAACTGTAGGATACAAACTGGTTTATATTCTTTATTTTTACACCGGTTTGAAATAGGAGCAAACTGATCAAAACCTCTCAATCTAGAAAAAGCATGGAAAACAATTGAACATAACCGATTTTAACTAAAAGCGGGTTTTACTTGGAATCGGTGCTTGTAGGAACGGGCTTGCAGCTAGAACCGACTTGTGAAAAAAGCCAGTTTTGTGGACCTTAAGTTGTAAACGTAACTTATCGGGTGATATTAATGAAGTTTTTCGAATGTGTAAAGTAAGTGATTATTGTGATTTGCTACCTAAATAAAAGAGCTTGATGTGTTTGGCGGAACTTATTTTGATTTCATGGAACTATATTCATTAACATTTTTCTAACAGTAATTTAATCGACTCTTAATACTTTCACACTGTTTAACGTGAGACTTAGAACATCGACAATTCAAACAATCATCCCATAAATTAATCATAAGTTAAAGATATATTGTGACTTTGGAGTAAACAGATTACTTTCTTTCTTCAAATTCTAATAATAACAATTTGAAACTTATGTCTACAGTGACTATGCGTTAGTGGTCCACGTGGTCTTCTCCCTTTGTTTTGTATCTTTCTTATTTTGAATGCTAAAGTAATAGAATATTTATTACAGTTATTACTATCTTTAGAAACAATTTGGCATGTGGTTCGTTTGTTTGTGCAAAGGTTGTCTTTCCGAAGAGTAGAGTTTGATGTTCGAAGTCATGCTACTATTTTTTTCCGTTTATTTTATTTTGCTTACCTGTTAACACGTATCAGGCCAAACAGGCGATCAATGTGTTTTTTCACTGAGTAAATGTTAATGCACAAATCGTCAAAACCAAATCTTAAGTATTTTAACATGATTACCATAATCGAGCCTTAGAGATTTTAAAACCCGCCGCAACACGCGGGAAATTTTACTAGTTAATATGAGGTTTCAAGTTTTTTATTAATAAATGAATCATTTAGATTGGTTCTTGTGTATTTTCGTATTATTTGCGTTTCCGTAAATCATGTATGTTGAAATTTCTTAATAATATATTTTTTTTAAACAAACCTAGTATAAAGTAAGGAATTTATAATGTTAGAAAGGGTATTAAGTTTAGGTATATGCATTTTAATGGGGTTTCCATAAATCATGTATGTTGAAATTTCTTAACAATATCCTTGAGTCTCGACATGTTAGGTTTCATTGCTAAAAAGGGAATTAGGTTTAGGTATTTGTATTTTGAGTACATATTTAAATAAAATCTTATAATATTTTATAATTAATATAATACTAATTACCAATTTGATTGGTGTATTATGATTGTATCATAGGCTTCAAATGTTGTACCTTAAATTGTCCCTTAGTCAAGTATTACTAATTATCAACTTAAAAATGCATCAGTGGTTGTACAATAAGCATTAAAGGTTGTATTTTTTTTGTTTTATTTTTCTTTCTTTTAAATCTTTATTTTAAACCCAATACATTTACATCTTTTACTATTTAACCCCTATAATTTTTACTTTCAACTTTAGTCATCTACACTTACATCTTTTACAAATTTTTCGTTTTACATTTCGGTCTAAATTTTGAGAGTTAACACGTAGTAACGTGCACATGTGATTCAACGTTACACCTATTTTTTCCCGTTTAACGGCCGTGTCGCAACGTGCGAGTCATAGATCGACTTTGCATTAATTTTAATATTTTATGTTTCACGTGCGTGGTACAATGCTTTTACATCTACTTTCCCTTCGGTTTTATTTTTTTATTTCTTTTTTTAATACGAGAGTTTTTTCAATGTTGGTGGTGCTGACAGTGGTGTGACATTGGTGCTACTTGATACGGTTTCACGCCCGCCGCCGCAACGCGGGGGCTTAAAACTAGTGTAATGTAATTTTAAAATACATTCTTTTTCAATTTGATGTACTCAATTTTAGTTTTGGGAATGCGGTTTTAATTTTGGTTTTGAGTTCAAAACCTAAAGTGGGGATCACTGATCATCAGACCATCTAAGGACCCGCTAAAACATTATTTTATCTATCAAATCCAACGAAATCTTGAAACCTAACCTAATCTGATGATAAATATCTGGTTTTACTCATTGATTAAGGGTCTTTTGCTATCTTACACCCAATAAATATTAGGCAAACATTAAAGTATTAAGCAATGGATATCCCCAAACATAATTAATTACTTTCAAAGGCCTCATCTATCATTCTCTCCTCACATTCTCACCTCACTCCACTAGCAATACATATCGACAACATAAAAGTGTTATGTCTAATGATAATTAAATGATGTGTCTATTACTCTATTATAACTAAAGCTTTGAAGTGCATATGTACAATGCATGGTCACGTATTGCGAAAAATAACCATGCAATAGCAAATATTAAATATATTATTATTATGTTCATATTTTATGTTTCCCAATTGTCACCAACAATGTCAATTAGAGAAGAAATAAAGAACATGAGACATACGGTTGATACCAGAACTCTGTTATTAATATTATGAAGAAAAAAAATCACATCTTAAACTCTATAAAATGACTTTTTTTATACTACTCCTAAACTATTATAAAACTATAGATCAAACACAACTCGAATACAACCCATACACAGTAAAAACATTCAATATTTTCTTAATATTTATCTTTACTAATATTCTTTACATGTAAACTAATTCAACCTCTTTTTTTTCTTGGTTCCCCCGTATACACTATTGAACATCAAAATTACTTTCTAACATCACTAAATACAAAATTGTTACGAAGTTCAAAAGCGCAAAAAAATTATTTTTACAATCTTATAAATTTTTATTTTAAATATTTTTAAAAAGGCATAACAAAAATCATAACCCAAATATACCTGTACTAGCTTTAGTAAACCCCTGAATAACACGGGTTGAACAAATAAAATATTAAATATAATAAAATTTTATCAAGTATAAAACGATATTTTACGATAAAATATTATTGAAATTACATATAGTAAGAACAATATGTAATAAAACAATTATATCAATTTTTTAAACTTTTGGTTTAAAACTTTTTTTTCCTAAAAAAATAATAAATATTTTGTTTCAAAACAAACCGTATTAAAAATATCATTTTTAAAATTTTCTTATTATAAATTTCAATTTTAATTATTTTTTGTTTATAAAAAATTAACTTTTTAAAAACGCTAATTTTTAAAAAGTTTGATGTTTTGTAAATATTTCTTATTCTATAAAAATTATTTTTAAGAATAACATTAATAAGATCTTTTTTAATTTATTAAAAAAACTATTTTTGTTATATAAAAAATTAAATAATATCATTGATAATTAAGATAATTATTTATTAGGAGAGAGAAGCGGAAAAATTTTGATTAAAATGAATATGATGCCACCACGTGTCATCTCAAGATACTCTTTTATTAGAGTAGAAAGATATAACCCGTTAGATCCGCTAAAATAGAAATCATAACCGACATCGACCCGTAAAAGATATATCATTACCCAAATCGACCCTTAAAAAGATATACCATAACCCAAATCGAGTCCTTAGATAACCAAATTGCCACTGCTAGAAAACATCTTTACAAACACAATTAAGTGGAGGAAATCACATTTCAGCATTACAGTACGTTTTTCCCCCTTACTTTCAAATCAAATATACACAAATCGAGACACGAATGTTCAATGACTTGCCAAGTTTCTTAATACATGAAGAATAAAAGTAGAGTTCTTAGTAACATTTTATTATGACTCCATTCATTCAACCATGCCCCAGATGAGTTTTACATTCATCCCATGGCATACTTCTGCGTCCAGCTACGAGCAGTGGCCTCGTATTTGGCCTTGTCGGTCTTGTACATGTGAGCGATTTCTGGAACAAGTGGATCATCAGGGTTTGGGTCAGTTAACAAGGAGCAGATGGAAAGCAACACCTGCAATCAGTTAACAATTCCTTTCACTAAGTTATCGTAAAAACCACTCAAGAAAATAGAAAAATGATTAATGAAAGTGGTTAAAAAAGGATTTCTGCATCATATACAATAAATTTTGACCCATAAACATAAATAGGTTGATACTTTGGTTCCTAAGGGTATCCCAGTCAATTCAATCAAAAAAGAGGGGTGGTCCTCTTATCTTACTAGTGAGTTGTTGGTGGTGGCATTTGTTTTGAACAACTCAAGTGTTGGAAACCGGGCAAAAAATTAAAGACTAAATTTGATCTCAAAATATCAATTCTTTCTGTTTTAGTAAAAATCTCGACTCTCCCAATTACAATGACATTTAACCTTATAATTAAACTAAAACAAACCTTGCTAAACAAGTCTCCTAATCCTGCTGAAACACCACTTTTAATTCGATATTAACTAGACCAAAAAATAGATAAACATAAAACCCAAAGTAAAGAAGTATTTGACTCAAACACTAACACAATTTGAACCCTTTTCCAATTCACCCCTTGCACTTCTCGTTCATTTATACTAAGCCCTCTTTCAATTGTAAAATCAACATTAACTCCTTCACCAAGTGGATGAAATAAAAAAATAGCAGGTCGAAAATTTCCCATGTATAACTTAAAAAGCCACTTGAAACAAAGCACAACCTCAATCTATGAGATGGTGCGAGTAGAAATAAATGTTACATAAATACACTTGCAGGCAATTCAACACCAAATGCAAGTTTACGAAAAGAAAAGCAAAGTCAAGAGGTGCAAACCTTGGAGATTGTCAAAGCGGGACTCCACTGCTCCTTCAGGATATCTAAGCAAATGCTACCATTGCTGTTGATGTTTGGGTGGAAGACCTTAGTCCTAAATGCTACCTGAATATCAACATAACTCAGTTACCATAACATATCGGCAGGATAAAAGAAAATAAGTCCGCATGACCTGGGGGTCAGAAAGATAATCCTAATCTGGTGTTACTTTGCAAGTTCAACACAACCTAACAAAATGCTTGATTAATAAGCTGTGTCAACTATACTGGCAGTGATTAACCAAACAATTTCAAATGGATTTCAACACACATTACTAAGGAGTCTATCTAAGATGAACCAGTTAGATCATGAAAGTAAGACAGGATATAAAAGCCTTATGTTGCTCTGCTTGATTGCAAAGGGGTATCTCTAAAAAGCTGATGACCCACGTTGCTCCTTGGTATGTTTCTAGTAAAACCAGCCCTTTCGAATTTGATAATATTTAACCTTTTATTATCATAAAAGAGACATGTCAAATAAAATTACCCTTTCGAATTTAATAATATATAACCTTTTATTATTGTAAAAGAGATGTGTCATAATATAATTACTCTTCCAAAATAGCACCATTAAGATTCAAGAATCAAGATAATAGAGAAGTCAAGAGACAGAACAACAATCACACAGAAAACTACCTTCGGAGGCTTGAAAGGATAGTCAGGGGGAAAATGAATTGAAACAAGAAATACGCCTCCAGAGTATGGGCTATCTGAGGGTCCCATAATTGTTGCTTGCCAATGGAACATGTCTTCAGCAACAGGACCTGCAAGGTAAATACACAACTTGTCAGCTATATCACATCAACAAATACGGTATGCTGCACAAAGATAAAACCACATAAAGATCACATTGATTATATAAAATGAGTTCCTGTTACTCCATTACTATTAGTATCTTTGATTTTCTTTTCAACATACCAATCATCAAGCACTTTGCCAAGAGATCATATATAGGCTGATGCATACACAACTACCACCAGCATCAACCTAACAGATTAACACAGGATTCTTCACACAATTTGTACACATATAAAAATCAATCAAAATTGCTCAAGCCCACCATCAGTCAAGCATGCCCGAATTACCGTTCAGCTCGTCTTGATTTAGGCAGAATAAATACAGTACATATCAAACTCGAACCCCAACTATTTATTGACAGTGAAATGAATACAATACTCAGATGACAAGAACACAGGCAGACACCCAATGTTTTTGCTGGCAGCATAAAATGACCAATAAGTTGAGACAAAAATAAAATAAAATAAAAAAATAATACTCAGATAGTTCGACAACAGAACATGTATGCTTTTAAGTGTGTTCCCCTAATATTAAGGTCCTCTATGCTTAGAGATCACCCATAGAGTTGTCATCCTAAGTTTATTCAAACACAATTTGGAGAGCTTTTAGCTGATTAAACACATTAAATTCCACTAACTACGCACATAAAACATATTTCAGTTTGTTGTAACAAAGCAACCAAAGCATAATGCACTTCACAACACAAACAAAACTATATAATATATAAAAACTGCCATTAATTTTACCAGCGCTGCATGATGTAGGAGGATCCTTCTGCAAATCCTTCAGCTCCTTCAAAATACGTTTCGACGCCATCACCACAACAAGCTACAAGTGCTAGATTATCACTCCCGCCGATGTATAACCGAATCTCGAGCAAAACACCGGGAAAAAAACGCCTAAACAAGCTCTGATTCAGATAAACAAATCAATCAACAGCGAAATTCAAACAGCTACAAGGATAACAACGAATCAAGTATGTATACTAGTTTGTTCCTCATTAGAAGCAATTAAATTAACATCGGATATAGAAAATTGAAGTGAAATTAAGATGAATCACCTGATGGATGAGATTTGAAAGCGAAGCGAAGGTGTTGAATTTGGATAGAAATGAGAGCAGACGAATGGAAGAGGGAGAAGAGAAATGCTAGGGTTTCTATTTATGTGTGGAGAAGAGAACACAGGGTGTCGTCACATTTTAAATACAAAATTCTTAAAATTGGTTTTTGTTTGATATTAATAAAACTTAAAGGCTGTTTGACAATATCTGAATAATTAAGTGCTGAACCAATAAGACGTCTGAACCATTAAGTGTTGAATCATTAAGTGGTCTGTGCTGAACCATTAAGAGGTCTGAATCGTTAAGAGCTAGTATATCGCTTAACTATTCAGATGCAAATGTCTGACCAATTCAAATAAGAAGTCTTAACCATTCAGCATTAGACCTTTTAACCATTCAGCATTAATATAATGTTTAACCATTCAGAGGCAAATGTCTTAACCATTCAGACATTTGCTCGCGAAACAAACAGTTTGAACCATTAAGTGCTAAACCATTCAGACATCTGAACCATTAAGAGGCTGATTAATAGTCTGCCAAACAGCCTCTTATATTTAAAGTTCATGGGTTTAAATATGTCATAATAATATATTTAAAAGTTTTATAACACTAAACTACGTGAATAAACAGAAAAATATATTATAATTGATTCATGTAAATTTAGGATGTAATTCGGATATCAGAAAGATTACCATATATAACACAAAATTGCATGTTGGTCATTTGTTGCGGGACTTGATTCTGAATAAAACTTTTATAGAATATAAGTAGAAACGATGATTTCGCAACGGTATATTCTGAATCTATAACAAAATTACGTTATTGTGAAAAAAAATATCAATATATTATATTTGTTATGATTCGAGTTTGGGTGGAATTTATACAGAAAAACAGATACAACTAAACATGTTAGCAACGGTATATTTTATATTTAAACAAATATGATATTTGGAATGTTATAAAAGATATATATATATATATATATATATATATATATATATATATATATATATTAAAAACGTTAATTATAAAATATATTATTAAATCAACCACTAAAAGTGAATTGAAGCATGCCATCGTGTAAAAACCAAATTCCCTTAAACTAGGGGTGTAAAAGAGCCGAGCCGAGCCCGAGCTCGCTTAGGCTCGAGCTCGGCTCGTTTTGGTTTTAGGAAGCTCGAGCTCGAGCTCGGCTCGTTTATAGTTTTATTTATAAAGCTCGAGCTCGGCTCGTCTGGAAATTTTCAAGCTCGAGCTCGGCTCGGGCTCGGCTCGTTTATTGTTAAATTATTAAATTTTTATTTTTTTATAATTACTTTTATAATTATTTATAATCATACTTTTTATATATAACATAATATATATTATTTAACTATTTTTTATTATAATAATATATTTAATAATATAATTTACGTAAATATGTATTTATATATATTTAATATGCAAATAAAAAACTATATAAACAAAAAGCTCGTTTAGACTCGCGAGCCAGCTCGAGCTCGATTTCTGAAGATCGGGCTCGAGCTCGTTTAGTAAACGAGCAACAATCTGAGCTCGAGCTCGGGCTCGAGCTCGTTTAAGCTCGGCTCGATTCGAGTTTTTTTCGAGCCGATCCCGAGTAGCTTGCGAGTCGGCTTGGCTTGTTTACACCCCTACCTTAAACTCATCGACATTAAGAATTACATACCTTAGAAGTTGTATCTTTTGATTGTTCCATCAAGTTGTATCTTTTGATTGTTCCATCAAGTTGTACTTTAGTATTTGTTACAAACGGTATTTAACATTAGTGACAATTATTAAAGTACTAGGTTGGTATCCCGTGTATTACACGGATTGAATAAAAAAATTATTACATAATTAGTTATGAATATTTATAAATGATAAATGATATTTTAAAATGAGATATGATTGAAATTACATATGAGTAAAGATGTAATTAATAAATAATAATATTACTTTTTTAAACTTTTATTTTTAAACTTTTTTTTATTTTTGTTAGAAAAAATTAAACAATTTGTTCCAAGACAAACCATTTTAAAAGATTTAAATTTTAAGGTTTTCCTTATTTTAACTCCAAAATTTAATTATTTTATTTTATAAAAAATGTATTTGAAAAAGTCTAATTTATATTATATTGTAATTTTAAAATGTTTGATATTTTAGAAAATTTTCTCATTTTTACAATTTTTTTTTCTTTAGAAGTTACATTTATAAAAACATCTATTTCTTAATTTATTAAAAAGTTAATTTTAATCTTAAAAAAATTAAATAATATTATTAGTATTTAATGTAATTATTTAATAGAAGAGAGAAGCGGAAAAATTAAAATTAGATGGCTTAGAATTATGCCAAGTGTCATCATAAAACTTTCTTTTATTATAATAGATAGATAACTAGAACTTAACCCCGCGCGTTGCGCGGGGTCTTTCGTCATATTCCGAATATCAAAACGTATAAACATGTTGCAAAGACTATCGTTACAACAACTGTCATTCCAACGTAAAACTCTATGTATCTCGAAAGGTAGAAAACACGAAGCTACGACTTTTACTCCGCCTTAAAACCCTAACACGTACTTCGTCGCAAAAGTGACATAATCATCAAAAACCAAATAAAAGAAAACCAAAACAAACCACAAAAATATTAAAAAATTAGAAGTTACGCAACTAAACCCAATTCAATTTTTTATACTAATGTTTACAAAACCATGTGCTTGAGCCGGAAAAAAAAATAAAAAACAAACCCCCAAAAAAATGAAAAGAAAAAAAAGGAAAAAAACTATCGCTTAAAAGATTCAAACGCTGGATCATTTCGTTGCCTCAACTCCACCTTACCACCGGACCAAATAATTATCTGGTTGAAATTGTTTGAAACACTAGTATTTAACTCAACTCACCAGTTTGAAATTAAATAAAAAAAAAAAAAACAATGGCCAGCTACCACACAGCTGACACTATTCCTCCACTTCTCTTTTAAAGTATAGTAATTTGTCATACTATGTTTGAACAGTAAGTTTAATAATGTTTTATTTAATTATTTATTGTTATGTAAATATATTTATCAATATCATAAAAACACAAAGGTTTATCTTGTTTGTTGGTTAATTGATGTACCACCTACAAATGAAGCGCTGGTTTGAGCCATCTCCCATCTCGGGCTTGGCCTCCTTGCCTATATCAACGGTGTTTACTTATTTACTTATTCATTCTCAAGCTTTCACCTCAATAGTCTTCAAACATGATCGCCCTTTATTGACAGTGAAATGTATACAATACTCAGATCACGAGAACCCAAATTCCCCATTCTTGTTGCTGGCAGCATGACAATACAATAAGTTGGGATAAATGCACAATAAACTACAAAAAGTTCCTCTATATAACACCCATTTAGTTGTTTCCCTGGACTCTTTATTCAAACGAGAATTATGAGTGCATTTAGCTGATTACACACATTACAATCCACTGACCACAAACACACAACGGATATCAACATGCTGTATTAAAGCAATCAAAGGATACTCTCACTTCAAAACATAAGCAATGCACATATAAAATCAGTTTTACCGGCAGTGCATGATGTAGGAGGATCCTTCTGCAAATTCTTCAGCTCCTTCAAAATGCGTTTCGACGCCATCACCACAACAAGCTACAAGCCCTAGATTCTCGCTCACACCGAGGTATAACCAAATGGCACGCACAACACCAGCAGAAAAACACCTAAATAAGCCCTAATTCAGATAAACAAATCTGTTAACGAAGAATTCAAAAGACTACAGTGATTGAACCAATCAACAATAAAAAAGATCAACAATCTATACTACTTTGTTCTTCAATACAAACAATTAAATGAACCTTAGAAACAAAAATTGAAGTGAAATTAAGATGAATTACCTGATGGATGAGATGTGAAAGCGAAGCAAAGGTGTTGAATTTGGATTGAAATGAAAGCACACGTATGGAAGAAGGGGGAAAAAGTTAGGGTTTTCATTTATCTATGTGTGGGAACATGGAAGATGGGAGCGGGGGGGGGGGGGGGGGGGGGCGCAGTTGCGTGGAATAGACGCAGGGTATCGTCACTTTAAATAATTTTTAATATTATAAAGGTACCCGTGAAGAATCTCGGGTACCTCAAGATAACTTAAGTAGTTAAGGAGTACACATTCCTAAATTACTCCTAGGTAGCTGATAACCTTAAGGTCTTTAAAGGGTATTTAATTTTTACTATTGTTCTATCAACGGAAGTGACAATCACCTTTTAAATCCTAAATCTTTAAAAATTAGAGTGAATAATAGTTTTTGATCTTTTAAATGCTGCAAATTTATGCTAACATTGTAAGTCAAAATGGTATAAAAAATAAAAATAAAAAAAAAAACCCAGCTAGTTCAACCTCCCAAAGTAAAAAAAAAAAAAGAAAAAAGGAGTATTAACTATTTATTTTAAATATGATAAAAACCGGTTATAAACTAGTTTGTCGAACTAGATCAGGTTGAAACCTATTTGCCCAGCTGCAATACAAGCTTCTCGGGAACCGGCAGCCTGGGTCGCGGCCTAACCTTTCTTCTTTTTCGGTTACCGGATCGGGTTCTAAACCGATTCGGAAATTCAAACCTGCTTTTTAAATTTTTATTTTTTAACCTCTAGATTTGGCCATTTGGGTATGAAGGAACTGGGCTCAAACCCACTAGAACATGCAAACAACATAGGCCCACCCACACTAACTAGTTTGTCTAGCCCACTATAAACCACCATTTCTTCATCTCTACTTTAGGGTTTTCGGTGTAGGGTTGCAGCTGCAAATCAACCAGATTTTCGCCATGGGAAGAAGTAAGCTTTTCCGTTTGTTTATCCTTCTATTTTTATTGTTACAACAGTTCAATTGTTTCCAGATGCCAATACAAACCCTACCCTGTGACTGTGATCACATACAACCAGTTGTTATTAACTTTTTTGTGCATTTTGATTTGCGGTTTGTTTTCGATATAATCCGTGAAATTAGCTACTGTTTTGAGCTTGAAATGTTAGGTTTGAGACGTTAGTGCCGATTTAGTTGATAAATCACTGGATCTGTAATGTAATACTTGTTGTTCTTTACTGGTTAGTTGAAATTTGACTTTAGTTTTTTATATACATTCATGAAATTAGCTACTGTTTTGTGCTTGAAATGCTAGGCTTGAGACATTCATGCTGATTTATTTGATATGATAAATCACTGGATATGTCATGTAAATTTGTGATTCTTTTCTGATAGTTGAAGTTTGAGACGAATTGGCTCTTAGTTTTGATATATGTTTATGAATTTAGCTACGTTATGAGCTTAAAAATGTTAGGTTTGATGTGTTTGTTCCGATTTATATGATAAATCACTGGACTTGTAATGTAATATTTTGTAATTCTTTACTGGTAATCGAAGTTTTGAGACGATTTGGCTTTAATTTTTTATATACATTCATGAAATTAACCTTGGTTTTGAGCTTGAAATGTTAGGTTTGATATGTTCATGCCAATTTTATTTAATAATTAACTGAATCTTTCATGTAATATTTGTTCCAGGACCAGCAAGGTGTTACAGGCAGATCAAGAACAAGCCATACCCAAAGTCCCGATACTGTCGTGGTGTTCCAGATCCAAAGATCAGGATCTATGATGTTGGAATGAAGAAAAAGGGAGTAGATGAGTTTCCGTTCTGCGTGCATTTGGTCAGTTGGGAGAAAGAAAATGTGTCTAGTGAGGCACTTGAAGCAGCCCGCATTGCTTGCAACAAGTACATGACAAAGTTTGCTGGTAAAGATGCGTTCCACTTGAGGGTTAGGGTTCACCCTTTCCATGTGCTTCGGATCAACAAGATGTTGTCGTGTGCTGGTGCTGATAGGCTTCAAACTGGCATGAGGGGTGCTTTTGGTAAACCACAGGGTGTGTGTGCTCGTGTTAGCATTGGTCAGGTTCTTCTTTCTGTTAGATGCAAAGATGGTAACGGTCAGCATGCTCAGGAGGCCCTTCGTCGTGCTAAGTTTAAGTTCCCTGGGCGTCAAAAGATTATTGTCAGCAGGAAATGGTATGAGTTTGTTTGAGTCATATTTTTCTGGTCACATAGTGTTTTGAAGTCATATATTTGTTAGTTGTTTACTAAATGTTTGTAATATTTACATTGTCATCACAGGGGATTCACAAAGTTTAGTCGCACGGACTATATCCAATGGAAGTCTGAGAACCGTATCGTTTCTGATGGTGTTAATGCCAAGGTAATTCTTTGTCTATCTTCAGATAAGATGTGATTTACACTTATGTTCTCATGATGAGGTTTAAGGGTGTTCAAGGTCTGGTTTTAACTAGAATTGTGAGCCTATGGTCTCAAAAAACAACAAACAACACCAGTCAGGTTAGGTCGGTTCAGGGAAAGACGGACCGTGCAGTTTTAGCAGTTTCACCCATAGGGTTTGGTGGATTGAACTTATCTTTAAAAATGGTTTTTGTCTTCAAATATTTAAAACTACAAAGATGGTTCATATAACATTTCAATAATTAGAAAAAATGAATGAAATAGGTTAAAACAGTTGGTTTAATTTACATGTCAATTCCAATATCTGAACCATGAGTGTACCGTTAAACTGCCAACCCTCTAATACAAAAACCCTGAACTGAACTTGCTTTGGTTTGGGATGTTCGGTAGGTTTCCACAGTCTATGAACACTCATAGTGAATCTATGCCTTTTGTAAAATACTATGTTCTTATTTAAACATTTTTATTTGTTTTGCTTTGAGCGCCAAGCTTGTGGTCAAGATAGTTTTTATCTTGTAATGCTGTTTGCTGATAAGTTGTAATCATGTTTAATGTAATGTTAGCTTCTTGGATGCCATGGACCTCTTGCTGACCGTCAACCAGGACGAGCTTTCCTAGATGCAGTTGCTTAAAATACCCTTTTTATTGCTTTTCCTTCTTTTAGTTTTTGGTTTAATGGAATGTACTGAACGAATACCTTGTGTTTTGAACTCGAATGCACTGTGTTTTGATCCATTTTCTTGTGATCTTGATGTTTACTTGATGTCATTGTTGTTTTGTTAATTATTGGCCGACACATAGGTTAGACCTTGATTTTGTTTTACATTTGACAGCTAAATATACGTATAAATTCAGGTCACATGTTTACATAATGTTTATTAGGAGCTAGAACCAAAACATAATGATAAAATAAAGTTAACTCATTCTAAATCCTAAATACCACATGAAGAAAATTTAACGTTGTGCAGTTGAAAACGGCTCATTTCTTTCCAGTAGAGTTTTCATTGAAACCATCTTAAGTTTAAATAATATCTCTGTTGATTTTTGGTCATAATTTTTTTAAGGCTATCAAGTTGTAAATCTTTAGTCTTTCGATCTTCGATTGTGGTTTTTAATGGTCGCGCACAAAACTATGATCTACTGAGTTAAAAAAATTTTTTTATTGATTTTGTTGAATTAATCCGTTTCAGTGTATTATATTAGAAATAGTAAGTTAATAACTAAATTCTTATTTAATATGTATTGGTGTGACACTCTTTTAATTATCACTTTTGTGTTAAACTTCTATTGGTGTGCTATTTGTTTCATTAAAGCAAAATCCATTCAAAAACACATAAAACTTAAAGTGTGTGGGGCCGTGGGCTCTGGTGTGCAAACCTGAGAAAGAGCAAAGGTTGGGTGCCAGCAAATTGAAGAAATCCATCACACAAATGACAAACTCACTTTGAGGTGATGAGCGGTTGGAATTATTAAACCTTATTTGGTGTGGGTTTGTCTAGCTTTAATTCTGATTATCCTAACCCAAGTGCCGAAAATTTTAGAAACCTAAACTAATTAAAGTATTCATTACCTTAGATTTATCACATACGGTGATCAACCTTGAATGATCAAAATATCACGGGACAACGAGCATCAAGTTATGACTATGACGTCACTGCATCTTGAGCTTGGTTTCAACAGGGAGAAACCAAGGGAAAAACGAATAGGTGCAAGACCCAACAAATTACCCATGGGTAATCATGATTGCGATAGGTGTACAAAAACAACTGCAAATATGTCATACGGGGCATCCATTATGGCAGGTCGTGAATGGAGCGAGCACGCTAAGAAAACACATGAGTAAGTCATGAGTTTAGGTGGGGAAGAATGAACCTTAAACAAATATTGTCATGTCACTGTAACAAACTTTGTAGATCACTTTATAATTGGTTCCCAATGTTTTAAGTTTATTTACAAGTTTCAAAATTATACTCACCTAGTTGTAATAACCTTAAACCTTATGTACTCCTTTAGCTGCGTTAATATAAGAGTGCAATGCATATATTCTGATAAAACACTAGAGCTTGAGAATACAAATTTGGCAACCCTTAGGATAAATCGGGATACTAGTTTAATAGCTCGCTGTTTTCTTCAATTTCAACGGTTTAGTTAAATGGCAGTATAAACTCTTTTAAGATTAATGCTAGATGTTTAAATTTGAAAACTACATGAAAGTTTTCTGAAAAGTAAGTCAAAGCAAACAACTTTATAAAAAGGTTTAAAATGACTGCTAGAGAGTAATATCATTTGTAATCAAGCATGTACAATCAGCTTTGTAAACATAGTTTATTTTAACAAAAACTCAGGACTACATTAGAAAACAAAAAAAGTATCATTCACAAAATGTGTGGAGGTATCCAGAAATGTAACTTTGTAGAGGGAAGATAAATACCTTAATGAAAATACTTCAGTAAGATATAATGAAAATACTTGGTATTATTCTGTAACTATAAAGTAATTTAGTATTATTCTATTAAAATCTAAATACCTTGATGAAAATACTTCAGTGAGATGTATTATTTGTTGAGTACTTGAGTACCACTCTTAGGTTGGTCACACAAGCTAGGCCGCTAGGGTAACATTTGAAGGGCGAACAGTTTTAAACCATGTCCAATAAAAAATCGAGTTAACAATGAATCTAAAATAATTTTATTCTGATAATATAAATATTTAAATAAAAGAATATCAGTAGACTGTATGCATTAGGTGAGTGATACCTTTGGACTGTACTTATAGGCGACTTTCAACCCATTTTACCCGATTGCAAATGATAGTGCATGTTGTAACATGGATTGTTTTATCAACAAAAGGTTGATCAGGGCTGTTTTATTTTTAAGGAGTCAATGGTCGATGGGTCAAAAGTAAGTGTTTCAGTTCAACCTAACCCGACCTATTTCAGTCTGCTAGAAAATAACTAGAATAAAATGTTACTCAACCTGCACATTTTGACGCTGCTGTAGTATAACACCAACACTCAGGAATGTTCTTTGTGTCTAGCACAATAATAAAACCATAACAATATTGGTACTTCTAATTTGTTAAAAATAATGTTGTATGATAGAATGCAAGAATAAGAAACATGAATAAAAATCAGAAAAAAAAATGTTTAGGAGATCAACAAATACATGATCACCATAAAACACTTTATTAATCAAGTATAAATATTAATCCTTGTTTATTTAATGGGAAGAGGCATTGACCTTTGTCTCCTGTTCAAGACATACGACCCCTCACTCGAACACGTGTTTAGTACCTATGCTCCAATTTCTCCCTTTCCTGGTAACTCCTTACATACCTGCACACACAAATAGCATGTTCAACAGCTAGGAGAAAAGAAAAAAAAAGTTAAGACAAAGAGAATTGCTCATCCCCAGGGGTAAGTAGGAACTAGCATCTAATGACTCATGAAATAAGAAACAAAATTCTCAATCACAGAAAGAAACCATCTAAACCTCTTTTGCAGCTGCCAGAGATATAACAAGTTACAAAAACCCGATAGATAAACTGATAAAACATAATCTAAAAAAATAAAATTTATAATTCATTATGTAGTTTTATACAACAATCTCAATAACACTATATCTAGCTAGTTAATGCTGCCAGAAAGCAAGCAACCAACCAACACGAAGTGATAAAAAAAGCAATGCATACAAGCAACAACCATAGTCCCATATCTCTGCACATTCTCAATGTTCTTTTATTTAGTATGAACATTTAAACTTTTTAATATATTTAGAACATTTTGTTTTGTTAATATTTTAGGGATATGTAGTTAGTATTAAAAAATAGCTACATGAGCTAATTTGGCATTTTGTGAGTGCTATTTTGCAAGCTTGGGCACTATGCTTTAAGCAAGGACGTTTCCCATGTAAAACCTCAATTGACCATCCATTAGATATTATTTATAAAAATACCATAATTTATATGTATTTTTGAATTTGATTGATCTCTTAAAAGTATTGGGCTATCAATCAAAGTGGCAAGTAAGTTGTGCCACCAACTATTATTTATAAAAAAAAAATAACTTTTAATAATGTATTAGTTTTGAGATTTGATTGTTACTTTTTATTTTATAATTTACCTTTTTTAATTGTTAATTTTTCTTCTTCATTTTTTGGTTTTTTAAAAGTTCCAGGCATGCCTTTACGCTGTGTTTAAAATCTATGATTTTATCTAAGTTTTATTCAACGCTTCAACGCCTGCTGCAAAACACGGAAATACTTGCCAGCTATATACAATGCAAAAGAAGGGAATGCACAATCTTGGTTTTTAAGGCACGCGAGGCTATTGAAAAAGTTTAGGAGGCGCTTCATGCACATGTCAATCAAATTTGGTCAAAGGGTCTAAAGAAGGCTTAGATGGAAAAGCAATCAATAGGATGGCAAGATTAAGATTGTAGTTTATCTCAAATAGCATGAGATATAAAATTTGAATGTCTACACCCTTGTATCAATTTGTTTCAGTACTGCCAATGGCTCTTGGTCTAATGATTCAAGGGGTCAAAAAATACATTGTTTCAATACTTTGACCAATTTGGTCAAGACTTTTCTTAGAGAAACCAAAAAGTATTATTTTCATTTTTGTAATCAAAATATTATATTAATTTTTGACTTTTGTGCTAATTTACATGTAAATTATTATATTAATATTAAAAAAAACATGTTAAAGATAACACCCAGTTCAAAAGTAAAAGTTTAACTTATACATTTCAACACTGACAGATTTTTGTCGTAGTAGCACATGATGTTATTAGCTATCACCAATGATTCTTAACCCAAATGGTTAAGTCTCACTTAAAACAGAAATGCATAAAGTTGAGCTAGGGGTTTCTTTAAGTTGTGGTTTCCTCATGAGAGGGTTGAAGGTCGGTCCAGCTAAGAAAACAGATAGATAAATCCGAATAAAAAACACACGGTCTTATCCAATCAAATTGATGAGAGTTCGAGTCCCATGAAATGAAGAATATTTGACTTTTAAGTTTTAATAAGAGTAAAAATTTTAAAGGTGTGTGTTGGCGGCTCAAAAATAATATATTTCTAACAGATTCCAGTGAAAAATGTATAATCACAAAGACACCACCATTGCAATATATGAATCCATAGCTAAACTGCTATCACAAACTCACACACTGTAATTATACAATCGCAAGCTAAGTAAATCAATGATTAGCTATATAATATCATAATCAAAATAAACAAACATACAAATATGAATCGAATCGAATCGGAATCGGTGATAGGTGATATTGCGATGGATACTTACGTGTAAACGCCGACGATAGGTCCGACGAGAAGGGCGGCGTTGAGCCAATTCTCGGTGACTTTGTGAGTCATTTTGTGCGCTAATTCGTTCCAGAGGCCTGGCATCACCTTCTGCTGAAACGGCGATAGGCCGTACACAACTGACTTTATCTTCACCGGAATCTTCCCCATCGACGATTGCTCCGATTTTACAAGATGAATTGAGAATCAGCAAAATTAGGGTTTGATAATGCGATTGGAAGATGATCAAGGTAGATCGAAAGAAATAATAATATTATTATTAATATAACTAGAAAACCCAAAATTGTTTTTCCAATGGTTATTGAGATCCATAATAAGGGTTATTTTGTTTGGTCAGACGCTTTTCCCGCCATCCCAAGATACGTCACAAAGGGGAGCATGGTCGCATCCTAGCCTTTCTATGCAAAATGGTCTTATCATTCTAACGATTATTTAAGGGTACTCGAGGCACCCGAAGGGAGCTTAGGTTGGGCGGCATTGCCGCCAGCACTCGGGTACTACAACTTGGGAGGTACAAGCCCAAGGAACCGAATGAATTTGTGAAGAATGGTTTTGATATTTTAGATAGTTGGTAGTTTATGTAGTTACTAATATGATAGTCTTGTGTAAAAATAAAATGATAATTTATTATTGGTTGATTTAATTTGAATAGTTTAAGTAGTTTGGATTGTGCTCTTATATGTGAGTTATAGTATAATCCACAATTTATAGGTGTCAAGATGACACAAATTGTTGGTTGTTTTGAAAAAAACATGTTCCATATGTGGCGTATAGCATCATACGTCACGTATAGTTTTAGGCACCACTTAGATTTGACACCTAGTATGTCAGGGACGTCAGAAAATGTTTTTTTACCCTATATGCGTCGTATGATGTTATACAATACGTATAAGGTGGCGGGGGTATTGATTTATAACATTGGGGTGTTCAAATAACGAGGGCCTATTAAAAACACCTTCTAATCATTATACATAATGTCTTAAAAGTGTTAGAGGGCACATGTACTCAATTTCAAAAATTAACATAGTTGTTAGTTTTTGCTCATTTGGACTATTTTAGTTTTTTACCTCAATTTTGACTTTTACAACCTTTTAATTCAACATTTTGCAACATTAAACATAAAACATGTTAGAAATTAATCTTGATGTTTAAGGATGTATACGGGGTGAACCAAGAAAGATGAGGGTGGAATTAGTTAACATGTAGAATATGTTAGTCAAGGTAAATATTAGGAAAGTATTGAATGTTTTGGCTGTAAATGAGCTGTCATTGCAGCTGTGATTTCATAGTAATTAAGGTTAAAAGTAGTATAAAAGAGGGTCATTGTATAGAGTTTAAGGTGTGGTCTTTTGTTCTTCATATTAATAAAAAGAGTACCGAGTATTATCTTTGTTTTTCTGGGCCAATACTCTTACAATTGGTATCAGAGCGAGAGGAACGATAAAGGAAGAAGATTGAGCATGTGAAGACGAGGAGAAAGATGATCGAGCTGTGAAGAAGAACGAGGCCACCCGATTGAATCTGTGAGAGATTAATCGTAGCCCGGACCCGTGATAGGTCCAAACAAGTCAACTGAGGAGATCCAAGGGAAAGAACAGCTGTGTGATCCAACTGCAGAAGGAAAAATCTGAGTGATTCAGATTGCAGAAAATCTGTGCGAGGCAGATTGGGTTCTATGTGAAGCAGAAGGTAAGGTTGTGTGAAGCTGCGATCAGAAGTGAAGAAAAACCATTGAAGTGCTGTTAAAGACTAGAAGAAGAACCTGTGACAGGTTTAAACAAGAAACTGATCTGTGGTAGATCAATTGTGAAGGCTGTGAAGGTCTGAACGAAGGGCTGTGAAGGCTGCTATGACCTAATCAAGAACTGTGAAGGTGCTGTTAGGACAACCTGTGCGACTCAGGTGGTGTGGTGCGATACCGTGTTGAAGAAGTCTATCAATCCGTGAAGGATTGATTAAATTCTGGGCTGATCTATTCACTGGTTGGGGAGAAGAAGTGATTTGTAAAACAAATTGTTTCTTGTTTTTGCTGCTGGAGTTTTGGGGTGAAGCAAACAAAAAAAAAAGGAGAATTTTGTTGTTGCTGTGTGAAACAATAGGTGAAAAAAAAAATAGAATGTGAGAAAGTTTTCGTATGACACGAACGCGGTTGCAAGCAAGGAAGAAGACTTATACGATTCAGGTTTGTATTCGTGTGAGATGATCCTGTAGAGGCGATTGTGTGAAGCAACTAAGTTTGCTGTGATAGCAGGTATGCAAGGCTGCAAGCAAGGAAGAAAATAGAACATAAGCTATGTAAAGTAGATTTGAAGATCAATGATTGATCAAACTTGGAAGAAACATGGTTCCAGCGACTGGAATTCAAGACCAAGGTGGTACAACATCAAGATTAAGGGCGAGAATGTTAGAAATTAATCTTGATGTTCAAGGATGTATACGGGTGAACCAAGAAAGATGAGGGTGGAATTAGTTAACATGTAGACTATGTTAGTCAAGGTAAATATTAGGAAAGTATTGAATGTTTTGGCTGTAAATGGGCTGTCATTGCAGCTGTGATTTCATAGTAATTAAGGTTAAAAGTAGTATAAAAGAGGGTCATTGTATAGAGTTTAAGGTGTGGTCTTTTGTTCTTCATATTAATAAAAAGAGTACCAAGTATTATCTTTGTTTTTCTGGGCCAATATTCTAACAAAACATCATCAAGAATTCACTAGTTTATAAATTACATGTCTTTCACAAACTCAAATCCCCATCATATAAGTACTAAAACCAAATGGTCACAACAATATCAATGAATCAGTAACAAATACTTAATGATATGAGACACATATGAGATCTTTATGGCATGTAAATTGACAAAATGCCTTGTAACAAATCAACATATAAGAAACTATAAATAGGAATGAAACACGAAACTAAAGTAAAAACCCACATCGGTTACTCGTATGCAAACACTCACACCTTAGACATGCTTTCGAAATAGGAAGACCAACTATTAATTGATCAAACACCCACACCAACACAACACGACATCTAAATCCAAAAACACTACATTAAAAAAGTCACAACATCACACCTCAAGCAAGAAAACCTAAGAAATGCATGTAGTTAGAGTAGGCAAGAAGAATCTTGGAAGCCAACCACAATGAGCAGTGAATATAAGGTGAAATTAATATACACAATTCCTACAAGTTGTGATGGAAAGTAATAAAGAATTTGAGCAACTTGTATGGATATTATTATATCACAAGAAGTTCCTCCTTTTAAATGTCCTTGCTCTACTTTAAATCTTCCTTGCATATATATTAGTATAGGAAAAACATGCTTTTATTCTGCAAAGAGCAATGATAGAAAAATCAAGAACCATAAAGGGCTTGCATGAAGCAAGAATTTGAGTATAAACAATTAAATGAGAGGTTTAAGTGGGTTGGATAACAGGCCAAACAGATACTTTATTTATGGGTTAACTAATTTTGTCAATAAAATAATTTACGAGAGCATATGCACTAAAAACACACATGCGGCCACTTCAAATCTAGAAAACATAAGTTCGTGTTCCATATGGGCGACTATTTGAGAATCACAACTTTCTTTGCATCATTGCCATTGGTATGTGTTAGACAAACATATGCATATAGCACATTCCCTTAGTATTTAGTCACATGGCATTTAGTATTACATGCAGGGGACACTATAGTCTTTTCATATATTGTTTGTTAGAGTAGTGATCCCTTCTACACATAGACTCACCATGGATCATCATCCATCTTTCCTTTTTATTTATTAATCATGTATTTCTATATAATGTTGATTGTATTTGTATAATTATCATCAATCAATACATAGAGAAAACGCAGAGAATTACCCAATGTATAATTGGTTGGTTTTGATAAATTATTTTGTTAGTGAAAAAGAGTATTTAGTTAATTTAATTAATTCTTGGTTTACCATCAACTTATCCATGGATGGGTTCGTTTTTATATTTGTGTCTAATAAAGGTCTAGGAATCCTTATAAAAAACAAGAAGCCAGAACTAGTATGTTAGTTATACGAAAATATAATAAAATCTTTTCCAACATAAAACATATTATTTATTAAAAATAAAAAACATAAAAATAAATTTCTATGTGAATTCTCACATATGTAAATTTGATTTCTCCCACCGTCACACCTTCAATGCTCTTCACTTCCTTTGCAATTATCGGTGTTGAATGAATTGACTTAATGGATTAATGAGTAAAACCCAACACGAACATGAATAATTTATGTAAATCCACACACTAAACGAACTCAAAAATCATATCAGACACGTAAACATGTGTATAATTATATTTAGCATTTATATCACGTGTCTATTTTTTTTTGTTATAAAATGACTTAATACTTTTCACACTATGCGACTATGGATGCACAAATAATCATATGATTGATTTTAAGTTTGTTTATAACAATAACCATTAGATGAACTGATCAATTATTTCATACCGAGAGTAAGAATAAAATAACTTAAATGACTAATCAAATTAATCCCTCTACTTAAGAGAATTCACACGAAGGATCAGCAGAAAAATTCAAGTGAAGATCACACTAAACATGTCATGGTAAGCCTAGAGTGATGGTTTTAAAAAAAGAAAATACTTATGTCATAACACTCAGATTAAATCAAAAAGTAAATTAAAAGATAAAGCGGAGGTGTACCTAGTATTGCTTAAGGAGGGAAGCTACTAACCCTAAAAAATTTGTGTTTTACCGATTGTCACTAATAAAATTTTGCAATCGCTCCTCCAATGAATATAATCTTTTTAAGTATAACCCATAACTAATGAAATAGCTTGAAAAATAAAAAGAACATATAAAAAAATGACAAAAAAAACTAGCATACATATTCATTCTCCAAAACTGGCTTCGTTCTAGTCACCATCGCCACCGGCATAAAACCACTTCCCACTGCAGCCACCGCCAACGGAACACCACCTTCCGCCACACACTCCATCTTCTCCACCCTCCTCCGCCGCATCCACCGTCGCATCCACCGTCGCACCACCACCACCGCCACCGTCACCACCACCACAAACACCCCTCCCACCACCCCACCCACCCACCACCCATCACCCCCTCCTCCTCTACCACCACCACCACCACCAACCGCAATCGGATCCTCCGCCCCCTCCTCCGCCACCGTCGCCGGTGCCGCCGCCGGACCACCGTCCTCTACCACCACCCCAAAATGCCCTTGTTTCACACTCGAACACACACTCCCATTCACCACACGATCGAACTCAACCCCTCCAAACAAATCAAAAACAACACATTTTGCCATCACCCCATGTGGAAAAACCCCCAAAGATTCAAACTTTATCAAAATGGGATCCTCCGACGACCGGAGATCCAGCTCCGGCGACCGGAAACCCACCTCCGGCGACACTTTCTCCGTCAAATATGACGCATTATACGCCAATAAACCCACCACCGGCGACAGAAACACATACCCCGGCAAAGGGTAGAAAACCGACGACCAATTTCCCAAATTCTGATACACCAAAACCACCCTCGTGACGAACGGAGATTCAAACACACCCACCGGAATATCAAACTCTTTGAACCCATGAAACCCTTTTCTTCTCAGGCCACCGCTCCTCAGGCGGACGGCGGCGACGGTGATTCCGGCGAGTTCAGCGGTGGCGTTGCCGTCGTAGATGACGCCGGTGATCGGCCGGTGACGGGGGAGTGATCTGAAGGCGTAATCTTGGAGAATTGAGTCGAGAAATGCTGGTGAAATTGAGGTGCTTTTGGGGGGTGATTGAGCTGTTGTTAGAAATGGGGATTTGAGGAGTAGAATTGTTATGAATAATAAAGGGTAGAAATGCGATGGAATCATGGGTTCGAAAGATGAAAAGGTTTCAAGAATTGGTTTCTTGAGACTTTGTTTCAAGATCTGGTACTGGGAGTGAGTTAATGCGAGGGAGCATAACGGGTATGTCTTGAAGTTGGTGTCGAATAAATTTGTTTAACCTTAGTTAAAACTTAAAAGTTAAAAGGTCAACTTTTTATGAAATATTTACTATTTTCTATCTGAGATACATTCTATTTTCGTTTACATGTCAATTTTGAGACGCTTAAAAAATAACTTAGAGGTTGTTTGACAGCTTATTAATGGTTCAGATGTCTGAATGATTCAATACTTAATGGTTCAAACTGTTTGTTTCGCGAGCAAATATCTGAATGGTTCAGACATTTGCCTCTGAATGGTTAAGCATTATACTAATGCTGAATGATTAAGAGGTCTAATGTTGAATAGTTAAGAACTCTTATCTGAATTGGTTAGACATTTGCCTTTGAATAGTTAAGCGATATACTAGCTCTTAATGATTCAGATCTCTTAATGGTTCAGCACTTAATGGTTTAGACCTCTTATTGGTTCAGCGCTTAATCATTCAGATTTTGCCAAACAGCCCATTCACTTTTTCAGCTTAGGTCGGTTGTAATGGTCTCCTCCAACCACGTACTATACCTCAGATGAGTGGTGGTATTGTCGCCCCCGTCCTTGCGCGACATCATCGTGTTACCACTACATCCTTGCATCACCCTTTTTCTCATGACAATTGTGCGGTGTACATCCACTGCACTTTGGCGAGAAGTGTGATGCCGCAAACAATTATGTGATGTTTCTGAGATCCGCCACTCTTCACATCTCCCTCACCCTCATCGTGTGTGGCTTATCATTACATATGGTCTTAGATTTATCATTTGATCATTATTTGTTGCATCCTTATCATATTATAACAACCAAATATACTAGTATAGCTTCTAATAGACTTTATTTGATTTGAATGATTGATCTCATAGATAGAGACGAAACATCTTACTGCTAGGATCTCCCTTCAAGTACCTATATGGCTATATTTACTAGTATGTTATCCAATACAAATAACAGGCCTTAATAATTGTTACTTGTCATGAAATATATTAATACATTTATGCAAATTTTATTTTGCAACAAAACTTCAGTTTTAGTTTTCCTATGGTTTAGCTTGATATTTTAAATGAATTATTTCAACCTAACTCGTTTCAGACCATTAGGAATGAATACTAAATCCAAACACTAATGTCTCATGCAAGCTATATGGCTATGTGATATATGTAGTAAATAAATGAATGACAAATATTGAATCCACCACTTAGAAATGTAAGATAACTAGTGGAATTCCAGTTCGCGTGTTGCGAGATAGGGAGTTCCGTTTTTGTTAGCGTTGGTTATCTTTGATCGAGCCACATGATAAAAAGCCGTTATTGACTGTTTAGTATTTATATTCAAGATTTTGCATCTTCAAGTAGCCATGTTGATTTTCTTATGTTCAAAATGCTTTACATCTTTCCCCGCGTAATAAAAAGAATATAAAACAAAAGAAAAAAAAAACATAATGTTTTACCAACCATATAAATCCAGGAGCACATAATAAAGACTTCAACAAATTAGAAGGCTATACAGGAAAACCCAATACAGCTCTTCCAGCTACACACTTATGGTGCCAAGGCCTATGAGTAGCCGGAAAAAACGTCAAGCATTCTGCGTATCAACAAAAGAGCCCACAAAACTCACAAACCTCATTACACCTTCCCAAATCCACATAGTAAGGAGAGGACATAACACCGCCAACTTCTAGTAAATCATTCGATTCAATCCTAGGTCGTGCACGCTTTGAAGTGTCGCGCTAAAAATGTGGTATGACATGAGAACATAACATGTAATAACAATTTACCATTGTTGTTTTTTAAAAGGCTAACGTTAAGCAAAATGTCTAATGTGTTATGGATATTGTATGTTGTCCAAAAGATTGGGGTTGCCAAATAAACTTTTTTTAATGTCTGGTTTGCTATGGCTTCGGAAAGGTTGCAAAAAGGTTGTGGCCTATGCTACAAGAAGGTTATTGTTGCCTTTTTTGATTTCTTCTCTGCATAAGCTCCTTTGAGTGAACTTCAGCATTTTCTTAAGTAACTTTGTCTATGCCTTTAAGTTACAAACAACATCCAAGAGACACCATAGTCGGTGGTTAGTAAATATCTTTAAATCATGAAGACACCAACTTATGATGACACATTCCTAAACATCCATCCAAAATCATAATGGAAAACGATTATATCTTAGTACAAGTACGTTTCAGCTCAATAATCTCAACCTGAGATTGTTTTTTCAAGAGCACAAGCCCACACAAACCACGTCAAAATATTAGCCAAGGGTAACATAAGTGGCATGTCAAATAAACCCTTTTAACAAAATGTTTCAAACAATTAAAATACTTTAAACCAAGAATCAAGCTAGTCACACTCTAAAATGATAATGATTCAAGAAAAATCAACATGAATCAAACACGTTGATCGGTTCCATCAAAATGTCATTGTGTGAATCGGAGAACCCCAGTAAGAATCAAAAACTTTAACAACAATCTTTAATAAAACCAACCATTTTAATCCAAAAAACTCCAAAAATGTTACAAGACTAAATAAAGATATTTTACTACAGAACAAGAAACAATAAATAGAAATTAGCGACGATGGGTAACATGTAGGCTGTTTACACCAAAATGCAAAAGAAAAATAGGCGAAAGTCGATAAAGATACATACGCGTGAGGTAATCGTTAAAGATGAACATTAACATCTTTGATTAGAATTGCAAAAGTACGGAAAAAGAATTGATGCCTAACTTCGAAACCCCAACCAAAAAAAACCGACGGAGAGATAGCACATGTAAATTGATGCCTAACTTCGACCGGTTGAAAGAAAACCGCAAGGAAAAAGAATTGTTGTTGAGCGGATAAAGAAGAAGAAGCCATGTGGAGGCAAAAAGAAGACGTGTGTAAAGGAAGCAAATCAAGTGACAGTTTGATAAATACGTGTCATAATACCTTCTATTTACCAGTATCTAATATTTATAACCATTGATTTTAAAATCAACGGTTTATAACCCACATTTTACTATTCATCTTGTTTGTTTTTTAATAGATTGGTAATGGTAATGACTTAAATTAACGTAGCTAAAACTTGAGGAACTAAGGTAATATATATACCTATTGGGCTCAAGCTAAAATTTGGCCATCCCAAAATGGTTGTTTGCATGCACCCATAAAGAGGTCTGCATATCGGGTCTTTTAAAAACCTCTTCTAGTAATAATCGAGCCAATTACGGTCTACGTTGGTCAAAATCAGTTACTAAAGAAATCAGTTTTGTTAGACATAACAGATTAGACACGAGTTGACACAATATAAGCACGAACATGATAAGATACAAACACGATAAGTGCTAACACAAACATAACACGATAACTAATCGTGATATTTTTTTTTTTCAAACACGAACAAGGTTAGAAATAGGTTACACGATATAACATTTTAAGGGACACGATAAACATCACATATTTAGTGATACAAAAGCAGGCATAAGTCCATAAAAATCATAAATATCATAATCCCGAACATAATAATCCTTGACATATTTGAAACAAGAGCCAATAAAAATATTTAACAAATAACACAGTTTAAATATGTTCGTTATCAAGAGTCATTAGGTAAAAACAAAAGACTCAGTCAGTGGTACTATGTTGTCATATTAAGTCAATTGGACATATCGTATGTTTCAAAAATGACATTAATGTATATATTAATCACTGTGATCGGTTGCTACAGTGTTTTTATTTTATTTTTTTGCATTTCCGACATTATGTTATATTCTAATTTTTTCATGTAACTTCACTTTGATGATTTGGTTTGGTGGTCAAGTACATTGTTGAAGGTCTCCTGTTCTACCCCTTCGCCATCCAATTTTTCACATCTTTGTTTTTTTAATGCGGGCTGGTTTGCTGGGCTTGACCTGCATGAAAAAGTCTAAACTACAATTACAGTGATGTTTCCTCGTGCTATACGATGGTCATCGATTTTAAATCGTTGGTTGAATGATGTTAGGGATTGGGAGAATGAACCACGAATAAAGATGGCGAGTAGGTCGAATAAGGTTAGCCATCATTTATTACACTTGAAAGGTTAGGTGGATTGGTGTTCACCAACTATGATATGAGAGGAGGAGAAAGATCAAATCTTGAACGAGAAAGACAATCACGATGTGACAAAAGAGTCTCGCGGCAACGCACGGGGTTTAAATTATAGTTATACATTATAACATTCAAGAGTTGAATTATCACATTTATGTTTTAAACAAATAAATGTATTACATGATTATATTTTGTTAAAATATTATCTTGCCACCTTATCTTCAAAAATTTGGGATTTGGGTCTTGTTAGTGTGCCTTGAGGGTGCTACCATTTACATTAGGTTGACTAAACATTTAAATTCACATTATATAGATGGAAAACCTTAAATCAATTGAATGTCTATAATCTATCTATTATAATAAAAAAAAGGTTTGAGTTGTCACTTGTCATAATATTATACATCATAAGTCTAAAAATTCTGCTTCTTTCTCATATTAAATATTTGCATTAACTACTAATTATATTATTTAATTCTTTTGAGATTAAAATAGTTTTAATAAATTAAGAAAGAGTTCTTTTTATAAATGTAACTTTTAATGAAACAATATTTTGTATAACATGAATAAAATTTTAAAATACTAAACTTTTTTAAAAATACAAAATATTTAAAATCAATGTTTTTAGAAATTAAATTTTTTATGAAACCATAAAAAAATTGAAATTCAAAATTACAATAAGAAATTTTTAGAAAATGACATTTATTAAAACATTTTTATTTTGGAACGAATTTTTTAAATATTTTTAGATTTAAAAAATTTAAAACAAAATTTCAAAGAAAATAATATCATTGTTTTTTTACTTATAGTATTTACTCATACGTAATTCAATCATATCATATTTCAAAATATAATTTTATAATTAATAATTTTTTACTATTATTTATTTAATATTTTATTTATTCAACTCGTGTAATACACATGGTACTAACCTAGTTTTTATATATAAGATAGAGTGACTCATCTCGTTTATCCCAAATATACATGTTAATTATTTTAAATTATTTAAAAGAGTAAATTACTATTTTGGTCTTTATGGTTTGGTCATTTTAATCATTTGAGTCCAAAAACGAATTTTCTAACAAATCAAGCCCTATGGTTTGTATTCTATAACTATTTTAGTCCAATACACTAACAGAGTTAGATTTTCAGTTAGTTTCTAATAAAATGACCAAAATGCCTTTGGACTGAGAGTAAATTACGTTTTTGGTCCCTGAGGTTATTAAAAATAACCATTTCAGTCCAAGGGTATTTTGGTCATTTTATTATAAACTAACTGAAAAATCTAACTCTGTTAATGTATTGGACTGAAATAGTTATATAATACAAACCATAGGGCTTGATTTGTTAAAAAATTCATTTTTGGATTTAAATGGCTAAAATGACTAAACCTCAGGCACCAAAATAGTAATTTACTCTATTTAAAAATATAAAATGATCATGTTTTAACTTTCAATAGATGGAAAAACCAAACCTAACCTAACAAAAGGAGCAGTTGGAGACCTTATGGTCGAATTCTTGGTAAATAAGCAACGCATTTCTTCTTTTGTTTTTGTTCGTTTGAGATAGATTATTAACGTCCATCGCAACCACATCATTGATGACTAGTGAAATCGTTGCTTGTTGCGCTAGAAATGCCGCATAGGCGACTAATGTTCTTCATTTGCAGTCCAAAGTTCAGAAGTTTGAGTTTCTGCCATCTGCAAAATGAGCTAACGAAGGAGACAGAGTTTCAGTGATATAATCGTCTGTGAGGTATGAGTAGGAACAGGAAAATCTTTGTTTAAGAATTGCAATAATTATAATGTGTTCAAGATGTTGAGAATTTAATGGCGTCAATTCAAATAGTGCTATAGTAGTCATTATCCAACTTAATTGAAGCGAAACTGGTGATGCTAGACAGATTAGTGAATGAATTTTACTGATCATAGTTGGTTGTAGTAGCCATAAGCTAAGAACAGTGAAGAAATACTTGAAGAACTGTGAAGAGAACAAACTGTTGTATTCATAATTTGATCGATCTGAATGAAGCTTTTAAGTTCAGTGTGTGTCATAGAGAAGAGACCAAAAGCCACTGAAAGAGAACAAACTATTATATTCATAGGCAAAGAATTATATCGGAGAAAGTGAATTGTATGTTGATGGGTTTTCGCCGATATTGTGTAATAGTATTTTCATGGGGTCATACTTGGTTCAAACAACATCCAAGATCGCAGCACTAGCAAAATCAGGGAGAGTTTCACATGCTCGGAAACTGTTTGATGAAATGTCTCACAGAGACGCAATCGTTTGGAACACAATGCTCACTTGCTATACTCATCTAAGTCTTTACCAAGAAGCTCTGTTACTATTCCATCAAATGACAGAAACCAGCGACACAAAACCTGATCATTATTCATTTACTGCAACTCTGAGTGCATGTGCAGGCTTGTGTAAGCTCCATTATGGACAAAATATTCATGCTTTAATTGTTACTACGGGTTACTCTTCTTCACTTCCAGTAAACAATGCACTGATTGATATGTATGCCAAGTGTTTGAGCCCTTGTAGTGCTAATGCTGTGTTTAAAGAGACTGAGTTCAGAAACAATGTATCGTGGTGTTCGTTGTTGTTTGCTTATGTTCATGCTAATCAGTTCCAGGTTGCCCAAAGTGTTTTTGATTCCATGCCAAACAGGGTGAACATTGCTTGGAACACTATGATTGCTGGTCTTGCTCGACATGGCAACATCAGAGCTTGTGTTGATTTGTTCAAGAAGATGATGGCTGAATCATGTGACCAAGATCAATGGACGTACAGTGCTCTCATGAATGCTTCTGCTGAATCTCAACAGTATTACATTGGTTGCATGGTTCATGCTGTTATTGCTAAGAAAGGCTGGAGTTGTGCAGTTGAGGCTAGCAACTCAATTCTTAGTTTCTATGCACAAATCGGTAGTCCTGCTGATGTGGTGAAGATGTTTGAATCCATCAAGACGCTTACCCAGGTTTCTTGGAATACAATAATAGATGCTCAAATGAAAATAGGAGATACCCGCAAAGCACTTATTGCATTTCATCAAGCCCCTGATAGGAATGTTATTTCATGGACTTCAATGATGACAGGCTATGTTAGAAATGGAAATGCTGAAGAAGCAGTAGGCTTTTTTGTGAAAATGTTAAAAAGCAGCCTCCAGCCTGATGATTTTTCACTTGGAACAGTTTTACATGCATGTTCCGTCATGGCAACACTAGGGCATGGCAAAATGATCCACAGTCTTGCAATAGTTCATGGTTTTCATGGTTATGCTTATGTAGGAAATGGGTTGGTTAACATGTATGCAAAATGTGGAGACATTGATGGTTCAAAGCAATCATTTGATGACATTATGGAGAAAGATTTGGTCTCATGGAACACAATGTTGATTGCCTACGGCCTCCATGGTTGGGGTGAAAAAGCCCTAAACATCTATGAGGAAATGTTAGCATCTGGTTTGAAACCAGATAAAGTGACCTTCATAAGCCTGCTAATGACTTGTAGTCACTTGGGGCTTATTAACCAAGGTCGTGCTCTTTTCAGATCAATGAGTCAGATTCATGGTATTTCTCCAGAGACAGACCATGTCGCCTGCATGGTGGATATGCTTGCTCGGGGAGGGTACTTGGAAGAAGCAAATGAGATTGCTAAAACATATGGGACATGTGACATGATTGTTGGGTCAAGTGAAGCTGTTTTTGGATCATGTTATGCACATGGTGACATATTGATGGGAAATAAATTGGGGGAAGAGTTGAATATGTTGGAGCCTGAAAGTGAAATGAGTTATGTTGTTCTTTCAAATTTGTACTGTGCAAGTGAAAAGTGGGAAGAAGCTGAGTTGGTGAGAAAAGTGATGGCTGATAATGGGGTGAAGAAGACGCCTGGTTGTAGCTGGATCGAAGTAAAAAACAAGGTGATGGCTTTTGCTGCTGGTAATAGTTTATGTGCATACAAAGAAGACATGTCTTCCATTCTATACTTGCTTGAATACCAATTGAAGAATCCATGATGGTGGTAGGTGATATATATACTTTCATTCTCTTTCGTTAACGTTTACATTGCATGTTTTATGTGTGATAATTAGTGTTGACCAGTTTCAGAGTCCAGAAATATAGAATACTCTCTTATATCATTTATTCTTTGATAATTAATCAATTCTTTGTTGCAGCTTTTTTACCGTTTTCTAGTTTAATATCCCTTTTTCTTTCTTCTTCAATGGGTATCGAAACTGTCTGTATCACTTCACTGGAGTCAATGGGTTTTTGTTAAATCATGACAATACTGTCTGTTTTACTTCATCGGAATCAATGGGTTTTTGTTGATTCATGTTTGGGCTAGGCTAATTTGTGAAAATTTATGCAGTTTTTTTTTTTTTTTTTTTTTTTTTTTTTTTTTTTTTTTTTTTGCTGATGTTGGAGGGTTTTACCTTGTATCACATCATGGATTTGTGGTTTAGTATGGTTTCAATAGAAATGTTGAAATGGTTATGTCATCTCTTCGTTCTTATTTCTTTTACTCTGCTCATATTCTATGAAGTTATTTATGAATGTTCATAATCCGCATCTGAACAAAGATATTGGAGATTCAAATCTAACAAAACCCGCATGGAGCCGAAAGATCACCAACTTGGTCAGTAAAATTAAGTTTCATTTTCAATTTCTTCATCACTTAACCTACAGAAGTAACTAATCATTAATGTTTTTGATGCAGCTTGCACACTAGCAAGAAGAATCCCACCAATGTTCCTAATAGAAGTCACAAGGCCTAGAGGTAGAAATTGAAGCTGAACATCTAAACGAACTCTTTCTCGAGTTAGCAGGTGCACTTTGCAACTTCTGATTGGCTTTCAATTAAACAACGTCCAGCAATCTGCATATGTTTAATTAGTATTTTGCTACATTGCAGAACCCACAGAACAACGAAGTGGGAAAGAGTCGGTACTAGGCGAAACTACTCGAATTGTAAAAGAAATGGTTTATCAGATCAAGTCTCTCAAAAAGGAGAATGCTTTGCTATCCGAATCACAACATGTGAGGCTTTTAACAAACCACCTACTCAACATTGACCCATATAATTATACTCAACATTGACCAACCCATATAAATTAAACGGGTCGGATATAAGTAAACAGGCTGAAATAATTTTGCTTGTTGGGCAGGTGACAGTTGAAAGGAATGATGTTGGACATTGTTGAAATGAGCTACCTTCAGATTTACTTTCTTGGCTTCAGCCTCAAACATGTTTTGGTTGAGATACCTCTCTAATTTGCTATTTGTTAGTTGGCTTTGACCACTAATATGCTTTGCTACTCTAATTCACTTGTTATTTAGATCATCTAAGGATCTCAACAAACATGAATCACATGTACAACATACTATGTACAAATCATAGTTAAAGAAAAGACAAAATATTCAAAGGGACATACTTTTTTAGAAATAAATATTATTTTAACTCATTATTGAATCTTAGCTTGTTATATGATATGAATTCTACGTTCGCTGTCCCCATCACATCAATAAACTGAATATCGAGAACAATGGTTATGGAACAACATATGTATCAGATCTCGGGTAATTGTACCAGGTACCACTTAAAGTAGTTAAAATCTTCTCATATTGGCACAAAAGTTACTCAATTTTGTAACACCAATGAGAGATTATAATAGCTACTTACATGTAACCGAAACACTAAAAAGGAATACACAAAGTTAACGTAGCTGAAACTTAGAAGACTAAGGTAATATATATAGTTATATACCCCTCATAATGGTTCTTTACATACACTCATAGAACTCGTCAAAATCATGGTCAATACCCGAGCAACAAATCCGTTCAACCCAAATTGGATTGAAACTTACCAATTTTTGATTTTTCGCTACACCGTCCAGCTTCAAGACTCCTAACGGTTTCTTTTTCATACTTACGATTAGAATGAAGCTCGGGACAACATGAACCAACTAGATCTGTACTTCAACATCATCGTTGAGTAAAGCACATTATTTGGCTAGTTTTTGGATAAATAGGTTACTTCTGTATTAGTAATCCAAAATGTATGCAAATCATATAAAAATCCGAATATGTTTCATAGAAATAGGTTAGTTCTGTATTAGTCATCCAAAAATGTATGCAAATCATATTAGAATCCAAATATGTTTCATAGATATACATTGCTATTATCGCACCGGTATAGTTTTCTTTACATCTTAACATACAAATTCTTCATAAAATAAAAAAAAAAAAAAAGATATGTTTTCAGGTTGTTTTCGTTTTTCAGTCTCATCTAAATTAAACTTCAAATCTGATGCGATGTATGAAGACAGTAAGTCAGTGATTAAATCAAGCTTGAATTTGACATGTATCTTAATTGTATGATTACACACGATTCCTAAAATCATATACAGATTAGCGTATGCTCTAAACCCTAGTTAATTAGTAAATACAAGTCTACAAGATTATAATGCCTCTACAACATAACAGGGAATACGTGAAAAACACGAAACTACCCTCGCCTGGTCATGCGCCTGCTGATATCTACATCCATGAGCCTTGATGAAGGTCTGGGTGCAGATGATGATAATCCAACTGATTCTGGAATGTCGAGATCGACCTTCATTGATGGCCCCGCCATTGCTCGTTTGATATCGGTTTCATTTAGTCTTCGGACTTGGAATTTTGATTTCTCTACCTGTTCATGAAATTAAAAACGGTTGCAATATTTGTTTTGCTTCAAATGGAGGTGGAAAATGACCAGGTCGGGTTGACCAACATAAAAAAATTGTGAAAAAAAGTTTCAGAGATAATTAGACTATGTGTAGTGGTTTATTTAGTTAAAATGCCACCTAGACATTTATGAATTTATTAAAATCATTTTAAATCAAGTGTAGTGGGTTTAAAGCCCTTTTTAGTTAAAAATTGTTAAAAATGAGAAAAAAATGAATTTAACGCTCGTTAAGGGTTTGGCTAAAAATGAGTTTGAAGCTCCTCTTTAACTAGGACGTAGTGGCTTTAAAGCTTCAATTGTGTCCTAACGCTTCCTAAAGGCACCACTACGCACAGTCTTAGTGTTAATTACGATTAAAAAAACTATATTATTACATCAAAGCGATTATTTTTAAACATTTATTTACATGCGTGACCTGTTTGCCTTTTAGCTAATTTTTTTTTCATTGATTTGACCAGTTAAGAGGCAAAACATAACTCAGGTCAAGCCATCCACAGTAGCTGAATTGATATTTTGCTTCTCTGGCAGTGGTATTTCGACATTTCACAAATGCCTAACTTATTAATTCATTGCACAAACAAATACTGCAAGTTTTATGTAATATAAAGTACAATTGTAAGAAATTAAAGAAACAAACAAACTTACGAGTTCACGATGATGAGCAGATGCATGTGCTTTTGAAAGTCTTCTTTGTAGTTCATCCACCTTTTTCTTCTCGTATTCCTGATTTGAAGTTGCGTTCACTTTTTCGTCTACTTGCTCATACAATGCTGCGATAATGATAAATTATTTTAATAATATCAATACTACTAATAATAATGATATCACTGCATCAAAGCTTGTGAAACATAGAATAAAATAAAAGAAAAAGAAACTCATTAAACATGAATACATTATGGAATCAGGAAACAGGCTGATCTAACCAGTCTGATTCAGTTGGAAAATTGTAGGATAAAACTTGGAGGTAAAAACAGGTCCAGTTTCGGTTTTGGGCTGAACCAAGAACAGATCTTTTACGATATCCAAAACCAAGAACCAATTATTAATTAATCTAAAACAGAGTCTCAAACCGTAGATAAAATCAATAATTTTAGCTAAAAATGTGCACAAAAAGAGTTATTATGAGGCTTAAAAGTGAAAAAAAAAATATCAGGACAATGGTAGCAATACATATATATATTAAACACAGGATGATAGACTTATATCAAAGGTTTCCTTTTTATCAAACCTCATTTTCTAGAAAAAATAAAATCTTAATGATTTAATCACAAAATTTTAGACTGTATTAATCATTTCCATCGTTTCTAGAACTTGTAAATTAAACCAATCAAGCTAGACGTGGTAATTTCAACCCATTTGCTTATAAATGAGTTGCTTTGGGTTGTGTTTTATATAAGACAGCAAATTGGCCAAATCCAATCATTGGGCTAAAAGGAGAGACAGGTCAAATGGATCTCTATCTTCAAGGCATGCAACCTCCTAAAGCATTCTTGTTCAAAGATTTAGAGTATATTGTTTCTATAATCATAATCGATGAAATCATTTATTTAGAAATACTTTTCAGACTGAACAAATTGTGAGATTTGCCCATTTCAAGCTGGACTAGAATATGGCCTTTTTCAACCAGGCTTTTGTTACCCATGCACGCATATTTCAACCTATAAAACAAGCACATAACATAGCAATAGAGTAGTAGGGGCACCAAAATGCAAGACATACCCGTGAGGTTTGATAGGACCCAAATCTGAGTTGGAATATCATAAAGCTTCTTTGCCAATGTAAGCGAAGATCTCAAGATCTCTCGAGCCTGACCCGTATCATGAAGAGCTAATGCAAGGTTTCCAAGAACAGTTAAATACTGTGACACGAGCTGAAGATTTCCTATAGTCATATGTGTTGTCTGCAATCCACTTGCCAATCGAACCCTGCATTAGAGTTATATACAATTAATATTTAAAATATGATTAATGAAATTATATTATTACAATAATAACCTGTTTGATCAAGAGATCAAATATGACCCAAATCAGCCCATTTATAGGTTAGGGTCAAAACTCAAAATCACCACCTTTACTCCCTAGGTTCATCTATCTTTAAGGGGTCAAACGGGTTTAATGGAAATATGGCTTAAAAGGTGAAACGGATCGAATGGATCAAACCCAGCTGTATTTTTAATGCATACATGATAGAACATCCTAAATTATTATATTAAGAAAAACTAGATTATTAAATATAAACTTGTAATCACATTTGTCACGCTAGCTACTTATAAGTTCAAAAATTCAGACTGTAGTGTTTCAAGTCAGCCAACCTACTCAACCTGTTTTAACAAATACCAAAATGCCCAGTTAGTTCTGTCACCCAACCCTCATGAACCACCCATTTTGCCACCTTGTCATGGCCCAATATTTAAAATGCCAAGAGAAATCTACATGTTATTTTAAGTAGAGCTAAAACTATCAAGAATGGGGATAATTATCTACCGTGCTTCTTGTAGGTTCTCCTGCCTCATTAAAAGAAAACCGTATGCTAAAAGAGCAGAAGTTTTCTCTCGTACACCAACAAAAGAATCAATTGCTTTGTAAATTGGTCCAATCAACTCTAAAACCTGCACTTACAAGAAGTTTTTGAACATGTACAAGGCATAAAAAGAATTAAACAATGAGAGAACACCATGTTCACCTTTGCATAGGAATCTGCATCACCAATGCATATGTAAGACACAGCTGCATAAATTTCACACATAGCTTGTGCTGATTTGCTCTCAGTCAGCTGCAGGTATAGTCATTAATTACACAAATTAGAAAAATAATGAGGCTGAGTGATAATCAGCTAAAATAATATATGTAAAATGAAGAGATACCTTTGTTGCCTCAATAAAATGAAAAGCGGCTTCACTATAACAAGCAACACAATGGGCATATTGCCCTCTGAGCATCTCAATAATGCTTTCACAAGCTTGTAAAATTGTGGGAAAACGGTTAAACCAACTCTTCATCTCCAATAATGCCTATATACATGAACTATCATTGTTTTAGTTTCATGTGTGGAAATTGAGCCAATATAGAATTGGTATTTATTCAATATTTAAACAATCCGCCATCATGCTCCAGTTCCCAATCAATCTATCTTCTCTCTCTCTCTCTCTACACACACACACACACACACACATATATATATATAAAATGTGTTCCAAAACAAACCTCTTGTGCTTCAACAAATTCTGAACGAGTGAGTTCTATGGCTACTTTATTCTCAAGAAACTGCATTAAGATCATCAAGTACACACCAGCCATCCAAATAGCAGAGTGTTGCAAATCCACTTCTGCTTGATATCAAAGGACATTTCAAATCTATATGGCTTGATTGAAGTTTAAATAGTTAAAATAAAGGACTAATCAACAAAAGGGTATCTTGGTAGTTACTTTACATTTAGATTCATGAATAAAAAACTTACCAGATGTACCATCAGTTATTCCATATTTCACCAGCTCCGCTGCATGTAACAAGCAACTCATTTAGTTTCTAAAGCTTTCAATACCGCAGAAGGGCAAACTGTAAGTTAGTTTCTCATGTCAATACCAAATATATAGAGAGAATTGTTTTCCAAACTATGGTTCCTCATCGAAAGGATACATGAAAACAATAGAAGTTTTTTTCTCAATGGATATTGCAACTTTCTTTCCTCGTTCATTATTCCGCCTCTATTTTTAGATTTAACAAAAATTCAATAGTCCATTTCGATATAGGAGCAAAAAACTATACCTTGAATAGTATTTAGCCCAGATTGAATTCTCTTTGCACAATCCTTAAAGAGTCCCTTTGGGCGACCAAAAATAACAACCATAAGATCAACTAACGCATAAACAGCACTTTTTGGTAGCCACTCACCATCAATAGGGTGAGGTGCCAACTCAAGCTTATCACCTAATTCTCGCTTCACATTACCAAAATATGCAGGTTCTAACACTTCCTGGCCCATGGACCCTGGGCCAATCAGATTACTGATTTCTACTTCAAGTTGAATTCGTCTTGAACTTAAGGTAGCCCTATCTCTATGAGGTAGATCAGCTTGTGAGAGACCTTCATTGACTATATTGAGTTCTTTTGTAAGCTCACGAGCATGTTGCAATTTTTCTAGATCAGTCTTCATGGCAGCATCTAATTTGTCAACATGTTGACCAGCATTCTTGTAATCGCATATACGGAGTAGATAGAATATGTGGAGCAACTCATTGTAAAAGAATAAACCAACACATTGTTCTCTCTACAATTCCACAAAAGTAGGAGTTATAAAAGTGGAAAATTAGATTTGTGAGCGGAACCTTTAAAATAATATATGAATATAGATATAAATAGCAATGCAACACCTCATAAAACCAAATACTAGAGGTGGAAATATGGTTTGGTTGGGTAAATAGCATACAGTGAAAATGGGTAAGATATCGGTACAGATTAGCTTGACCCAAAACATAAATTGTCCAGAACTTTAAATATAAATAAGTAAATGGATCTTGCCACATCTACCAAATACGAATTAATCTACAATACTCAAGTCCTTGAAAGGTTATCATGAAAATATGTTTGGCATATAATCGAGCCTTCCAAGAAGGTATGAAACTAGCATACTTCGCATGCTAGAAAAATGATGATATCATTACAAAATTGTCACAGTTTGGGACTTCATGACACTCTTCAGACAAAATTATACAGAATGTAAAAATATATCATCAACTCGCTAAATCCTGCAAATATTAATTATTTCAGTGTATGAACGCGTGAAAAATCTGAGGAAATAACCATCAAAAGTTCAGCTGATTTGAGATGCTCTCCGCATCTATAAGCCCACTGTAGTTGAAAAATGCATGACTGCATGTATTTTTATGATGTACAATTAATTTCATAATATAGTATCATTACATTGCTACAGCTTATGTGGTACCCATGTCAATACTGCCAGAAGATTTATTGCAGTAAGATACAAATAGACTTACCCTGTCTGTGTCGATAGATTCCCAAACATCATTGCATCTACTTACCGCACCTTCGACTAAGCTTCCATCATCCCATTGCATGAGGTGTACATGCAGAACTGAGGTTGCAAAAAACATCTGTCCAAAACACGACAAACACAATTGAAGTACATAAACGCCACAGGAATTACAATCATGCCAAAAATAATAAAAATCAATTAAAAGAATAAAGGCAAATGTCAGAGGATTGCAATATAATTTTGCCTTTAATCTGGTCTGTATGGTTACAACCAGATAGGAGAAACAAACTTTTTCACATAGGGACCAAAAAACATTAATTACCATATTAGGCCGTTCGAAAACTGATAATTACCAGAACAGATTAAAAGTATAATTACCAAAATGGACCAAAGGAGTTAAAAGTACGATGCCATTCTACGATATTTTCCCAAAGAATTAAGAAATAAGCAACTCTATATTTTAGAACTAAATAGCAGACGCAAACAAATCATATATGGTAATTGAATGTGAAATCAAAAAATTTAAAAAAATATAATGCCAATCATCCCAAATTCATATTTATCAGTTGAAATTGCCATTATTAGTTCACACAACCTGTAACTCTGGATAGTACATCTCACTTGCAGACACATAACCTTGCTCCAGAGCAGACACTGAACCCTGATAATCTCCTTCTATGATGAGAGCATTTGCAAGCTGTGAATTGAAGTTGCATGACCATAACTTCCCAGAAAACCTTCCAATAAACACCAATAGCAATTAGTTTATATCCCAATTGCATAAATTAGACATTTTTCATATTAAGAATAAAATTTTACAGGATCTTAATGTTAAATACTGAGCAACTATATTTAAAGCTAGAAACAGACAAGCATACCCCTCCCCAAAGGATGCTGTAAGTTCTAGTCCCTTATTTAATAGCTGTTTTTGAGAAGAAACAGCTCCAACAAGATGGTAACACTGGCTCAGTAAGCTATAAGCTCTGCACTTCAACTCAAAGCATGAGGGAATCGACTTTAACAGTAGTTGCTGCAAAAAATAAAAAAGAAAAAACTCAAAACAGAGAAAACAAGTAATAATCTGCTTAGTAAACCCAATTTATATAGCTTAAACCCCTCTTAACTTTATTGCCAAAAAATACAACTCAACCGCTAGCACAACTGTTCACACTGCTTCACCATGCAATTAAATATCAGTTGGTTGATCTAGCAAATACCTCATTCATATACCTCACTACACCCTTCTCTTCTAAATCAATCAAAAGCATCAAGAAGAACTACTAAGACTTTAAATTGAGCCGCCTCATTGTGTGTAAGGCTGTTCTACAGTAAGTTGCTAGCTACATGTTTTCTTCCATGTACAACATATTGCTCAGTTATTATCATTGGAGAGGTCAAAGAGCTTCTAAAGGATAATCATTTTACATGATAGCATAATTTACACCTTTACATCAAACATCTTGATCTACTTAAGTTTATTTTGTTAATCATAGAATAGCTTATATGAATACAGATACGCAAAATGAGGAATTAAATAGGTAATCAACTAAACTACTTTACCATCAATCATGATTTTGTTGGTCTAAGCCTACACGCCACTAATCATTCTAGTCCTATCTTAGCTTTACTTCTTACAGTCCTGCACTCCTGCTACCTCTTTCCTACTATACTTGTACCATCTCAGTTAGGCGTAAACATACATATTAATGAGCTTTAGTTTTTATATAGGACTATATAAGATAAAAAAAAGCTCCTCGCTAACAATTTCACCATTTCAGAGTTAGAGAACTAGATTGTAGTGTTGTACCAAGCTGATTAATGCGTTATGTTGGATAATAAAAACAGACTACTACAATTCCACATTATCCTTGTCTAAATCCAATATATATTTCATTTCAGGTACAAACTTCGCTATCCATTTTTAAGTAAATACACAACATGACAACAATCAAATTCGTCTTCCGTATTAGAAACTAAAAACATTATAACTGCACAACAAAGAGTTACCAATACCTACTCCAATACTCCTTTACCTCAATAAGCCCGTACATCTTCATCAATTCCATAAAATTACAACACTCAAATTAAACTAACTTCAAAAACGTAACTAACTAAGCTCAAACCACTGCATACATAATTCAATTTACAAAAGTAAGAATCGACTCACGGATCGTTCAAGGTGCGATTTCGCATGATTCACGTTATTCGAATGCTTGAGGAGCAGAGTAGCGATTCTGAGGCGAGTTTTGACTTCGATAACAGGTAGAAACGATACAGTGCTCTGACAAATGGCTTCGAGACACTTGACTGATTTGGCGATTTCGCCATTCTTTTCGTGCAAATCTGCTAATTCCCACAGTCCTTCAGCTACTCCGTCCATTGTCTTCTCCGATGAGTTCGATTGTTCAGTTCGATTTAGAGATCCCTTTTTCGCTTTTGATTACGTTCTTCATCGTCTCCGTTGGTTGTTTCTCTCTCTGTATTGGTTTTTGGTAAGAACTCAGAGGTCCAGTTGAGTCAATGAGTGATCAAATTCTTGTTGATTTGGTCTCGTTTCTTTGTAAGCCCATGGGCCTGTATGTAACTTTTAGTTATTGGGATGGAACTCGAAAAATATAGGTTAACTTTAGATGAAAAGTTACGTATAAAACTGGTTAGGTGAAAGCCCATCAAGTGGATGAAGTCTAATTCCCATCCCGGGCCGGCCCAGGCCTGCTCGCTATCTGAGTGTAGTCAGCAAAAGTAAAGAGAAAGGATTCGGGTATTAAACGGGTGTTTTCACACTGGGTTAAGATGAAAAGTTAGAGTTTCGACATACCAAGGATAAGAGTAACCGGAATTATATGTTTTATAAAGATAGTATTTGACTGCATCATTTTTATAGTTTAAGGTGCTACATATCCTATGGAAGAGGTTTTGTTGTTGTGTTTTAATTGGTTCAAGCCTTTTTTGGAGTTGAATTAAAGTTGAAAAATATAGAAATATCCGTTAGATTTTTTGTCTGAACCTTGTAGTTGTAACATTAAAAAGATGATGTTGTTTTACTTCTTATATGCATTTGATTTCAAGTTTTTTGATGCTTCTGTTGATCCTGAATGGATGGTAGTGGTAGTGGCGAAAGACAATACCTAAAATAGCGTTGATTTAGAGTTACAATGGTTAATGAGGGCTGTAGTGTTATGATGGTTGATGTTATTATGGCGGCATCGATGGACAGTGATGATCGATGTTGGTTGGTACAATGATGACCGTTGCTGGTAGTTGTGATGACATGGTGGTGGTTTAGATGTATATTGTAATTCAGCCAACCCATAATACAAAAGATGCCTATTCCAATATGTATCATCTATTTATTTTAAACAAAATTGTTGGGTTTAAAAAATGGAAAATTATGGATCTAGTCATTTAACCAAACCAAATTACCAATATAATCATTGAAAAGTATAATTTACTTAATAAACCCAATGAAAACGTGACACGTGTCCATTCCTCACCTTGTGGGCAATGAAACCACATAATTTCTCGCAAAAAACCTGTCCGGGAGAGGAAGCCATTTAGTTCCTCCCTAACGTGGTCCTTTTTCTTGTTTTCCTCGCTGATGTGGCCATATCCTCATTGACTAGGCGATAAAACATGGGTTTTTCTTGCCCAGAATTACAAAAATATCATTTCTCGCTCATAATTTTTATTTTATTTTTAATATATACTTTTTTAAAAACTATTTACAAAAAAAAATAAAAATTCATAAGTTTTATTATTTTTTTCATTTATTGATTTTTTATAACTATTCCATCTATAGGTGAATGAAAGTAAATGATAATTAATTTTATACACTTAATTTGGTAATTTAATATGCTTTTCCCTTATATAATACAAACTTTATCTTAACAAACTTATCCAATCTCATATCATTCTTAACGTACTTATTTATCTTCTTGCAACCATCCTCTTAAAGCCTCTCAAATCAAAAAATGACGGTTAATATCGTAATATGCAATGAAGGTAATGACAGTTTGTAAACGATGTTGAATAGTATCTATGTTTAAAAGGTAAATGTAAGTTTATCTACTAATATTATATATGATAAATTAATGCATATAATTCTAAAACACCTAGAAGCCAAAGTTCTTAATATTATCTTATAAAATATCTAGTTATACTCATTTTATTGATATATATGATGATAATGATTTTTTATATGAATGTTGTTCATAACCATAAAAACGAAATTTTACATTGTTCATCGCTGAAGAATCTGGTGTTATTACTAGCTCAGTTGTCCATAAAAAAATTAATTTTACAAACAACAATGAAAAATTTATTTATGATTTTTTTCACTTATCTCTCCTCTTAAATAATCACATTCATTATTAATAATATTATTTAATCCTTTTATTTTAAAATAGTTATTTAATAAATTAAGAAATTTTTTTTTATTAATGTTATTTCTAAAGAAGCAAATGTTTATAAAATAAAAAATTTCTAAAATGTTAAACTTTCTTAAACATTAAAAATAATTTAAAATTGATGTTTTTAAATATTAAAAATTTTATAAATAAAAATAATTAAAACTGAGAGTTATAATAAGAAATTTTTTTAGAATTGATATTTTTTAAAATGTCTATTTTGAAACAAAATTTTTATTCTATATATAACAATTAAGATTTCAATCATATCTAATATTATAATATCGTTTTATAATTAATAAATTTCATTCTATTTAATATTTTTTATTCAACCCGTATCATACACGGGTTTACTAAAATTAATTTTATTATATACATACAACAAATTTTTTCCTATTTACTGTTCTTCCACTGTCAAAAATATGTTTGAAATATACGAAATAACTTTTCCTATGATCAAAGAGGCCAGGTATTTTGCATAAAGAATTTCTTTTACTTCTCCATTATTCTCACAATCATTATCTTCAATTCTTTTTGTATTTTATTCAATTACAATATTATATACACTTGAATTTAAAAAAATAAGTTTTTAATGATAAATAATACTGATATTTTTTTGTCTTGCGATCATAACTTTCACTTCGTTAATTTTTTTATTTATGCACACTGGTTTATACATTATTGATAAACCATCATGTTAACTTGCTCAACATGACATAATCAGTATCAGAAGTAACATTTTTTAGAAATCTTAACATATCATTTCGTGATTCGTTTATGGAGGCAACCAATGTATAATAATCCGATAGAACATACTCTATTAAGTTTATTGTGGTTGAGGAAGAGGTATAGTTCAACTAACAAATTGTTATCTTATTTTTTTAATATTTATCTTATAAAAAAATCTACTATACATCCTTAATTTTTTACATTTTTAATTATAGAATATCACAATACAAGGTAATATTCTAAAAAGATGATTTCTTACGTTTGAAAATTAATTGACTAAATCTGATTAAAGATTTGCATACGAAAAAGTTTTTACATATTTATAAACATTAATATTATGTTTATATGTATTTAATTGTTTCATTTAATTTACATGTGTACAAATTTATTTAATTGACCTTCACATGCGTATATATTATACACTTATTAACAGTAACTGATAATTTATGTTTCCATTTATTCTAAAGAGTAAATTACATGGATGATTCTTTTAGTTTGATCAAAAATTTGGATTTTGTTGTTAAACTTTTAAAATTTCAAATTAATCCCTAATATTATATTTATCTTTCATCAATGATTCATATTCTGTTAGTTCGGTTACTAATGTTAAATTTTTTAAAATGAATATTTTACCTACAAAGATCACCAATGTAATTATTTTTTTATTAAATAAAAATTATTTTTAAAAGTATCATTTTTAAAATGTTTGGGTTTCATAATGTTTCCATAAAACTTTTAATATTTTAAATGTCTCTCTTAAAACTTTTTAACTTTAAAAAAATACTTTTTAAAAGCATTATCGTTTTTCTTAAAACCATTCGGTTTTTTAATTTAATTTTTATAATTATTCATTTTCTAAACTAAAATAAAGCGTTTTAAGAAAATATTAAAAATATCATTTGAAAAAGAATTGTTATTGAAAAAAATGTTTAAAAAAGTGGTTATTTAAAAATGCTTTAAAAAACATATGGTTTAAGAAAAAACTTTAGACAACCAAATAGTTTTATAAAAAAATGCTTAGAATATCAAACGATTTTAAAAACAACATTTAGAAAACAGACAATTTAAACACGTTAAAAAGCAAACATTTTATAAATGATGTTATTAAAAAAATTTATTCAAGTATTTAAAACGTATTTTAATGTATAATAAACATATTTAATAATGAAATAATAAAAATATTAAACACTAAAAAACTTTGAAAAAACAAAATTACAAAGCTTTTCTTAATAAAAATAATACTACAGTTTTAAAGGTCAATTAAATGGACGGTCGATACAGGTAAAATGTCATTTTTATAAATTTTAACATTATTAATTGTTGACTAACATAACTTGATACCATCGATGAAAAAAAATATTAGGGATCATATTCAGAATTTTTAAACTTTAAAGACAAAATCCAAAATTTTGTCAGAGGGCAATATGAATGTTCTATCATGTTCCATCAACACACTAAACGAGTTATACGATCTATCCGGTGTGGAAGTAGGCCAACATTTTTATTGGAAAATCGGGGGTTTCCAAGTCCACGGCCAAGTACTTATTACTTCTTGGGTTGTAATTGCTATCTTATTAGGTTCAGCCGCTCTAGCCGTTCGGAACCCACAAACCATTCCGACCGGCGGATACATGTAATTTACTCTATTTTAAATTTTTTATCACATGCAACACCGAATGATTAGATTAATATTTATGTAAATCAGACCACGGGTTTCTCTCTCATAGGTAGGGATTTAAGTCAGAAACAACATAACTCTATGAAAAATGTGTTAATTGACTGTTATAACCGTCACCACTAATTCAATTACATCAGTTGGGAAATTCTCAGCAAAAACCTCATCAACTGTAACTATTTTAATGGCAGTTAAAGGGTCAGTTTTAAATTAAACATCACAAATATTAAAACCCACAAAAGGGAGTTAAAATATCCCCTGTTTCAGCTCAAAAATTCTGTAGGTATGAATAGAGTGACAAATTGTCAACCGAGTCAAAAGTCAAAACACATGTCAACCAAAAAGTCAAACCTCTTATGTTAGTTCTTGTGCAACAGATCCTGAGTTTCCAATTCTACCCCTGCAAAGTCATGTTTGGCTGAAGGGGGTGCATCTAAAGGTGACTTGCATTTCTTTTGTAACTCCATGAATCTTTCAACATCAAAATTATGCTTTTTCATAAGCTTTCTTCTTCGGGACAAGAAGAGCCTCTTCATAAAATCTTGGTATGTCGGGTCCCTCGACGTTATAAGGAAATACGCGTACCCAACAATTATGCCAGATGTTGTTGTAAAAAAAGCAATGGGCTCCATAACATCCCATGAGAATTCCCAAAAGGTTAAACGGAAAAAGAGCCCGATTTGAGCTAGTGAGAACCCGAGCCCAGTGTAGAGGATCCATCGGACCTGCTTGTGGGCCAGCTTATCAATCTCTTCCTGTTTTGCTTGTAACTTCTTTAGCTCCTCCCTCCTTGGGTCATCATCTGGTGTTAGGGCCAGCGGGACCGCCCTTCTGACCAGATCCACCACCTAATTATTCAAAAACAACCTTAAATTGTGAATAACATTAGTTAAAAGACATCTAGATTCCATAGAATGAATTATATTGGATAGAAACTGAATAAGCAGAAAATCATTTGTTAGCAGTCTAGAAGGGAGATAACAGCCTTGTTTGGGAGTTTTACTATCGAGTAGGGGCAGAAAGAAACTACTAACACGACAAGAAATAAACAGGTTAGGGTTAGGGGGCAGAAACTTTGAACCATTTTATTTGACCATTTAACCGTAAATGGGTCAAAATTGCCACAAGTTAAACGCATTAGAACTTCCATATAACAAACACACTACAGAGAGGGCCTGCAGCAGGATATAAATGAACCTGCAATATTAGAGATAATAAGCAAAAAAAGCCTCTTGGAAGTATTTTTATGAGTATGTTAACAATGCCATCGCTGCAAATAAACCCATGCTACATAACAAAGTGCGATTGTGCTTTAAAAATTTGTTTATGAAGGCAATGCTGCTTTTAGTATGTGATTTCCAAAATGGAAATTGTTTCAATTCTTTCTTTCTTACATGACAAAGAAGCATACCATAAGATGATTCCTGTCTTGAAAACCTAAATGTGACAGACACTATTCACATAAGTGATCCAAGAATGGGTTGCAAACAATACTCCTATCGATTTGCAAAACGATCTCCAACGAAGATAAACACACGTAATGCATAATCAACAAGTGAATAAAAAGAATATGCTAAGAATATTTGAGACAGCATAAAGAATAAAAAAAACGCACCTTGAGTCAAGACTCAACAAGAAGAATACAAAAAAACAAAAATCACAGACATCATGCCAATTAACATATCATTTATCACTAGAATCTAGGTTCAAACCCCGGGCCCCGGGGGGGGGGGGGGGGGGGGGGGGGGGGGGGGGGGGGTTTGGCTAAAGCATTAGCATAACACATCAACTACACCAACGATCTTTTACCATAAGATCTAGCTCAATGATGAGAAAATTTGCCATCATTATTTCCAAAACTTCCTTCATTGTTCTATCAAGTTTGTTCCTTCTGATAAAATCTCCACGAAGGGCCCACAAATGCAAGATGTATTTGCATGCACTGACCCTAATCTCTTTTAATCAAGTAAAACCATTACTAAACAACACACTGTAGATCAATAGTCACTCTTTGGGACCCATAGTTTCAAAGAATGCTGTCTAATCAACATCCCTAGCTAAACACCAGCATCAAAAATAAAAATAATAATCATAGAGGGGCGGACTAAAGACACACTAGCCACGTGCTATTCACACATCCCTGATACATAATAGGGACCATACGATATGTTATGCTTACATATTATACAAGACCGCACATTATAAGTTATACAAACACATCATAATGTTATATGACCCGTAAAACTAACTCACAATGACAAATTTGACCGCACACACCATTGACAAGCTTGTAACAACACGCATAGGGCATTTATGATATGCTAGGTGGTGTAGGTATAGTAGTGTCCTTTTACATACCTAAATCAACATAATTTTCAATCATCCACCAATAATCCTTAGCCCAACTGATTAAGGTGAGGTATCATAATATGTAAATATTAGGAGGTCATGGGTTCAAATCTCACTCTGAGCAAAAATACTCAGGGTTGGTTTTCTCGTTTTCTCCAGAGGGGTTAGGGGTAAGGTCTCGGCTGAAAAACGAATAGGTGGACCCGATTAAAATAACACCTATTTCCCGAAGCAGGTTCACCATTTGCCGTAAAAAAGAAACGTAATTTTCAATCAAACACATCAACACACACAAACAGCAAATCAACCAATACCTTATCAGGATGAAGGTAAACTTTATCTCTAAACACAAGAACAACACCAGCCTCATCAAGAACATTCGCAAACGCCTTAGCTTCATCAACAGATCTCGCAACACCAATACTCTCACACGCCTCTAGAAGCTCCGAATAACCTATCACCTCTTTCCCTTCCGTACCTAACTTCGCCTTCAACGCCTCCACATTCACCAATCTCATCAGCTTCTTCGCCTCCGCCAACGACACATCACCACCACCACCACCGCCGCCGCCGCCTCCGCCGGAGAAACTCGAAAACCTATAAGCACAACATCTGTAATTAGAATCAACGGAAACAACTCTTCTCACTCCACACGCAATCGGTTTCGACCTAACGATTGTTGATGATAAGCCCTCTTTCAACAGCAAAAACGACGATCTCCACATCTTTTATGTCTCTATCTCTCTGTATACATATACTATATGTATGTATGTGTGTATGTATGAATGTGTTTGTATCTATATGTTGATATTGTAGATCTGATGGTGTTTTAGTGACGGTTGTATGTTAATCGCCATGGTTGAGTTTAGTGACGGAAGAACGGATGTCGCCGGTGAGCGTGTTGCAGAGAGAAGAAAGGGGGAGTGGGTGACGGTCCGATTTGACCGTTTATATTGAGATGGTTTCAAGGGTTGCGATGTTGACACGTGGTGCGCGGGGATGTGGAGTGTGGATTGCGTGTGGTGGTCACCGTGAGTTTAGCGTCTTGAAATCGTGCCGACGTTTCTTTTCCGTTTTGTAAAGGGCTTACTTTTTTTGGTTTTTTGGCTGTTTAAACTTTAAACTTTAATGCCTCAAATAAATTTAAAAGGTGTTGGGTTTTGATAGTTGATAAATTGTTATTTTTTTTTGGTTTGTTTATATTTATTGTTTTTATTTAAAAATGTTTTTTTATTGTATTTTGCTTCTCAAAATTTGTAAAAGTTATCATTTTTCGTTCAAAATTGTTAGCTTTATTATATTAAATATTAATCGTGAAAATGATACTTATGTAAATTTTCATATAAAAATAAAATTCTAATTTATGTATATGTGTTGCTGATAAAATTTCTTTTACTAAATTTATGTTTTTGGATGAAAATAATAATTTTTTCAAACCTTGAAAAGGCAAATGTAAAAAAAATATATTTGTGTATGAAAATAATGAATATAACCAAACCACAAGAATAAAAATGATAATTCATTAATGTTTATTTTAATAAATAATTGCTGAAATATATGAAGTTACGAGGAAATATGTGAATATAGCGCTTTTTATGTGAGAAGATATGATATGTCTGCAAAAAGGGAAAAGGGACCGATTAAATCTTAAAAAGAATATAGAAAACTTTTGGTGCCATTGTCATGTCATATAATATAACGCGCATGATTTTTTTTTTCTTTAGGGTTATTGGATTTTAATAATCTCAACTTTCATATATTGGTCAGGATTAATCCCAACTCAGTAAATGTTTACAGACACATTTAACTTTAAGCTTATTTTCCTTCAACGATCTCTTACTAACCGAGAGTTAACACCGTTAGTTTTTCGATAGCGTTGACTGTTTATATGGTCAAAACACTAAGCCGAAAGTTAAAATCAACCATCTTTTCCGTCAATTTGTAACTTATGCACCCTAAAATCCGTCAATCTCCACCTTCTGATCTGAACCATTTAACTCATTCGAGGTAGATTTCAGATGACGTTGAAGGCTAGACACCGAAAAACATACTTGGTGGAGTCTGAGTGGCGACGTAGTTGAAAAATGGCTCAATGTAGACCCCATTTCATGAAAAAAACTAACGGAGGTTAACTCTCAGTTAGTAAGGGATCGTTAGAGAAAAATAAATTTAAAGTTGAAAGTGTTTTCAAACATTTTCTGAGTTGGGATTAATCCCGGCCAATAAATGAAACTTGGGATTATTAAAATACAATAATCCTTTTCTTTAAAGTTTTTTACGGAATTTTCAGTTTATGTTCTAATGTTTTTTTTCTACAATATACCATGAGACCACTCAACATTTGTCATTCTTACAAGCAGTTAAGAAAATAGAAGTAACATATTCGCTAATTTAGATTTTATATAAAATAGTTATATCTCTTTGTTTATAATATGCTTCTACTTTTAACGAGTAGTCCATTAGAGAGGAAAAGAAAAACCAAAATATAATGAAAGGGTTATTGTTACTTAGGTTGATAGCTTATTGTAAAAAAACATTTAGATTTAAATATGGTTAGTAGAAATTAGAAAAAATATTAAACTGATTATTGTTGTTAAAAGAAAGAAAAATAAAATAGAATAAAATAAAAAGTTCTTTTTTTAAGGCAAACTTCGTTACCAACAAGCTAGCAAGTACAAATACACACAAACTAAAAAAATACAAGTCAATGTGGGGCAAGTCCATTTGATAGAGCCTTTGTCTCTTAGATGGGAGGTCTTGGATTCAAACCCAAACAATGATGTAATTTGGTGTAGTTTAGAAATAGAATAGATTTGCCGTTCAAAAAAAAAAACTAAAAAAATACAACATAAACTAGCATAATCAAAAAGAAGAAAACATGGGAAATGGAACCATGAAGCTACACCACTTGTTTCAATCTAGAGCATTCAATTTGCTCCTATTCTTGATTCATAGATAACCAAAAGTTTTTATTTTTTCGATGATATTTGTAACAGAAATTAAATAATTGTCAAAAATAACGTTGTTTCTAGCCTTCCAAATAGTATAGCATGCCAACAAGATTATACCTTGTACTCCTTAAGAAAGAAAAAAGAGTTCTTTAATTTAACTTTGTTTTCTCAAGGGGGTAGGGGCTAACATTGTTGGTGACTTGGTGTCCACAAGCTTGGTGTGAATGGCACGTTATATGCAGTTTAATTTGACTCTTTGTATCCGATATATCATCCACATACTTTGACTATTGGCTTTAAATATTATTTTTTTAACCCTTTGTATATAGTATATAGTATTGTTTACTCATCTCTCTATCTTTATGTGTCATATTTTATGTATTTTCAGCATTGTTTTTCCCGCCTCTGTATTTTTAAATACTTATCTATCTTATTAATACTTTATATTTTTTAATCTATAACATTACACAGGAACTCTTCCATTAATTTTTCCAACTAAACTATTTATTTAATTTTAAAAAGTCAAATAATTGATTTCTAAATATTTATCTTTTTCTCTCTATATCATAAATCCAAATCATTCTTGAATCAATAATTTTTAAAAGATGCTTTTTATTTAAATAAAAACTAAGACTTTTGATTAAAGAATACACTTGTTCAAAAACACAATTTTCTAAAACTATAATTTTTTTCTAAAACAACAAATCTTTTTTTAAATTATGAAATATTTTAAAATCAATCTTTTCAAAAAAAAAGTTTTATTATATAAAAACATTTTTTACAATAGAAACCTAGAGTTTTTAAACAACAAGATATTTAAAAAAATAAAATTTTTTCAAAGCAATAATTTTTTAAAATGAAACTTTTTAAAATGATAAAAAAAATTTATCAATTAATCAAAAATACTTACTCATACATAATTTCAACCATATCTTATTCAAAATAATGTTTTACAATTTCTAACTCTTCATTAATAAATATTTATTTTTTTATTTAACCCGTGTAATACACGAGGTTATAGCCTCTAACTTAATAAAATCTATCAGTTTTGTAGTTTACTCTGCAAGCAAATCATAGTTTCATTATTTTCCTCTTCAATCAAATTATTGTTTTCTTATTCTGAGATATTTCTTCTATTCAAATTTTAATTCTTTAATTTTAATAGTGTATGATTGTTCACAGGCAAAGTTATAATCTTTATTATTTTTTTTTATAAAAATGTCGTTAAGAAATATGTGATGATATATTAAAAGTAAATATATTTAAAAGTAATATACATGTTTATAACCTACTTATTTATATATAACTATATCAACCATTCTATATTCTTACAGATTGATTACTTTACTCAGTTATAAAAGTTCACTAACCAACAACACTATATCAAAGTGAATACTTCAAACTACCAATTAGTAGCTTTCTTTGAAATTTAGCATTAAATATTGTCAAAATTCTAATAATTCACTCTTAACATACTTCAATTTTCTGTTTTGCATTCCATTTTATAATGATTTGGAAATAAAAATAATCACATAAACACAATCAACTACTATGATTATTGCTCTTTCAACTTGGTGAGAGTTTTAATCAACCCTTTGGCAATCTTCCAGAACCAAAACAAGTTCATCAAAGCCAACGCAGGCGGGATTGTGACCGTGCTGTAAAATCCCATTGGGTAAACTTGCTTCACCTGAAACAACACATAAAAACAACGGTCAGGGGCGGTGATGGAAGCATTGATGGCCGACCTTGGTGGCTTGGTGCACCATGACTGCGTCCCAACTTTCGAATCAATACGGGGTTTAAACAATTTACCTGATATAAATGTGCATACATGTGGGAGAAAAAGAAAACAAACAAGATGACCCTTGCAGTCTGCATGAACAAAACACATCCATTTCACAAAAATGATAATGAAACAAGAAATAAAACAGTACAAACAAAAAAATTGTTGGAGAATTGAAAATTGCAACCTGACCCGTTTCGACCCACACACACAAAAAATCTTGCTCGCATGAACTCACTATTGATTATATATATATACTAGTTTAGTATCTCGTGTATACACAGTTTGAATAAATAAGATATTAAATAGTTAGTAAGAAACTTACGAATTATAAAATGGTTTTTGAAATAACATATGATTGAAATTACTTATGAGTAAAAATTTCGAGTTATAAAACGACAATATCATTTTTTAAACTTTTGTTTTAAATTTTTTATTTTTTTTCGAAAAAAGTTATTTTTCAAACATTTTATGTTAAAACAAATCATTTTAAAAAAAATATCATCTTTAAAATTTCCTTATTATAAATTTAAATTATAATTATTTTCATTTTATAAAAAATTCATATGGATTATTTTTGTATTTAAAAAAATTTTAATGTTACATTTATAAAATTCCTTAAAATTATATTTATAGAAATATCTCTTTTGAAATCTATCAAAACTAATAAAAGAAGGTTTTTCGGTGACATATGTCGCAATTATAAATCCTCTAAATCTTATTTTCCCACTTCTCACTCCTAATTAATAATTACATTAACTACTAATAATTTATTTAATTCATTTAAGATTAAAAACAAATTAAAAAAAGAGATCATTTTATAAATGTAGTTTCTAAATAAATTTTTTTTAATAAAATAAGAAATTTTACTAAAAGATTATTTTTTTTAAATATGAAATATTTTAAAAATTGTGTCTTTAAAAAATAAATTTTTTTATTAAACAAAAATGATTAAAATTCAAACTTTTTATAAGAAAATTTTTAAAAATAGCATTTTTAAAAATATATTTTTGAAACAAAAAAAAACTTTCAAAAAATTAAAAATAAAAGTTTAAAAAATATATCATTGTTCTATTGTTTAAAGTCCTTACTCGTACGTAATTTTAATAATATCATATTTCAAGATATTGTTTTATAATTCATAAATTTTTGTTACTAGCTATTTAATATTTATTTATACAACCCGTGTAAAACACGGGATAATGACCTAGTTTATTATAAAATATATTTTGTTTGAAAAAAAAAAATCAAATAATATCATTTGTAATTAAGGTAATTATTTACTATGAGAAAGAGGCAGGAAATTAATATTTAAGAGGCCTATAATTATATTACATGTCACTTAAAAACCTTTTTTTATTAGTATGTATAGATTTGTTAATAGTGGTTCCTAGATTTTCTAGAATAAATACACCATAATTTACACTTTGCAGGATTTGGACCCTTCATGGGCTCACCAGTTTACCACTAGGATGTCCTTTGGTGAGCATTACTGATTATGTGGGTGTTTGGGATTGTTTTTCAAACTGATTTTTCATATAATATAAAAATGAGGTTTTGAAAAATAAGGAGTTAGTTACTTATTAATTTTTAAAAACTCATTTTAATCTAATTTCCTATTATACCCTTTAACTATCTCATATTAACTCCCTTTATTTTTAAAAGCATTATATTTGGTCAATTTATAACTTTTTAGTTTATAAGCTAATCTAAAGAAATTTTTAAAACCTTATTCTAAAAAATCATAAGTTAATAAGTTTTTTTTTATCAAAAGTCTCTTTCAACAAAAATAAGTAATAATAAGGTTTAAGTTTTTGTAATCAACTATAATAAGGTTTAAGATATGATTGGCGTTACCAGCCACCCCACAAACAATGCAACACCATTCAGCAGATAAAGTGTTGAGTTCTTCTTCCCAGCAACATCTAGATACCTGTATATGCATATCTAATTATTGTTTTCCGGATTAAAAACTAAAATAAGAACAAAACCAAGTTTATTGCCCTTTTTGTCAATAATTACCATCTTAAATTCACAAAGGGTGTAGTGATCTCTGTGAAGAGAACAATGAGGATGTAAAATTGAACTTGGCCACTTAAAAGGGATTGACCAATGGCTAACAAAGAGAGTCCATGGTGCAGAAACTGTGAAGGCAAAAGAGATCAAAATCAATATGAATTCAATAAACTGAAAGAAAGGTTTAATTAACTGTAAAATGGGTCACATTTGTGTGCCGGTCAAAAGGGATACACCAACACTTTTGTTTGTCCATATTTTGAATTTTGAAAATTATTTAATGTTTTAATATAATTATCAAAACTATATTTTTCAAACAGTAATAAAAATTTGTACAAAACTGAATCATTTAGGACATTGTAAGCTAAATGAATACAATTTCTGCAGCTTTTGAACTATTTAACCCCTTTGACCCCTTATATACTTTACATATTTGGGTCGCCCGTTTCCATATAAATGAGTTGAGGTAGATAACTCTAATCCAAGCTTACATGAGCTACATTATGTAACTTCTTTTAGTTAACTGTAATTTTTCAAAGACGGTTTAATCATTATAATGTAAAGATTAGAGCCAAGGCCCGTCTGAACACCTATACAAATCCACACAAACAATAGGAAAAAGGACAGCCGAGGGCCTAAGTAAACTTACATACTCGAGACCCCCTAAAGTTGGATAGGTCCAAATAATCATCAACAAGTCTGTCAAGAAATAACCAATTGATATCTACAACAATAGAAAAATAGATACATATGTTAGCATATACCCCTTTCACCAATCTTTATTGGTATCAAAGAGGTGCATTGGGTCAAGGGTCAAGGGTCAAAACAGGTCCGGTTGATTGCTAATATTTTCTATCTTCCTTTTTAGTATTCAGGATCGGCGAGCTCCTTGGAAGTCCCCACACGGGTTACCAAAAACAAAGTTGTGAGCTACTCGTGAGCAAAGCAGACTGATGCAGGTTCAGAAAGCGATCAAATGGCTCAAAGTTCTAAAGATAATCAAAGACGATATACTGAACCAAAGGTTCCAAGATTTACGTTCTTACATTCAAACGTAATCAAAAACTAATGACAAACGTTTACCAAACCCCTAATATTTATACTAAATTCTAATAATTTAAGGATAATGATAAAATAATAAAAATAAATATTCAAAATGGTATCCAAACCACTCCTATGTCGTTCAGGATGTCAGTGCTTCATTTTTTTTTCTTCTGTCGTCTGTTTTATTTATTTCTTTTGTAATATTCATCGAGACTAGTTTTCATTATATACACTTGCTTTCTATATTGTATTTATTTAATTGGGAACTGTTTTATCATACATACCTGACTATGTATACATTGTATCAGTGTTATATTTGATCCACAATGAATATACAAGTTTTACTTTTGTGTTATCTCTGATTACAAACCTGATTCCCTTAAAGTTGAGTTTTTTACTTTATGAGTCTTTGATCCGTTAACATTAAAATAAAGCCTTAAATAACATGTTTTGTGTCGAAATCAGCCTTTTTGACCCTTAAATGTGGTTAAAACAGATATGCTAGAGCAGAATAAAAAGTCATACCCCAAGTATAGCATCCGATAATGCAGATGATCTGTTGATGATCCACTCTTCTCGAGCATGTTCATCAAAAAGATCGGAAATGACTAAAAGATATACAGAAGCAATGGCTACAAAAAGGGCATGGAAGGTAGAAAAACCCCTACAGATATATACGAATTAATACTTCGTCAGCTAATAAAACCATATAGACAGCAAAAAGTAAACTACTATTAAGTTAGCTGATAACCGGTTTTTCCATTCAAGTTTCTGCGCATCATCGAGTTTGCTAAAACCTTTGAAGAGCAAGGGGCTAATTATGCCTGTTAATTCATAAACCTTCAAAACAAAAACAAAACCATCTTAAAAAAGGTAATATTAGATGCAGTAATGAACATAGAGTCTAAACTAGTAAAAACATTACATTTCTATTTAATTGCAATTTGCATCATTACCTTCCATTCTTCATTTTTTGGATCATATATTTGTTTTTCTCAATATCAAATAAATGAGATTATGAGACACACAATTAAATATCCTGTTAACCTAACAACTTGTTCAAAATTAAAAATTAGAATAAATAATAAAACAAATATTTGATAAGGTGCTATTTAAGTCATTAATTATAACTTGTTTACAACTTGCTTACAATCTACCAACTCATCTACAGTTCGTCAATTCCTATGACTCGTTTATATAAATGGGCTACATGGGTCATGTCCAGATTACACAATTTTAAGTGCACACGGGTTAGAGTGGATGTCTTGGACACAAATAAATATAAGGTCGTTCAGATACATCAATTCAACACGCAACAATTGCCACCTCTAGCAAATTCTCTCTCTTTTTATTATCTTTTTCGCATTCTTTTTGCATTTGACTTCCTAACAAAAACCACAGTGAGTGTAAACAATGCAGATACCAAAAATTCAGGAATTAGCCATGAAGTAACATATGTCATGAGTTGCATCGATCATAATAACTACATTAGCGAATCAATCTTATTAGCTACACTAGCTAGTCAAGCTTACCAACTACATTATCAAGTCAATCTTATTAACTACAAGAAGACACCAAAGACTCACAATTGTAACATATTGTTCACTAAAACATCATATGCATATACTTATAAACTTAAACTTATAATCATAAATCCACCTACAACAAAACACCTTATTTCACCACAAAATAACCAGAGATAATCATAAACCCATACCCCCATTTCACAACCCAAAATTCTAACACACAAAACACTAACCAACACTCACAATTTTACACATCAAAACACCTCCAAAAACTGAAATCAACCACAAGCTCAGGTTACTCGAGCTCGCATGATCAACAATGGTGCTAAAACCAGAAGGGGTTCTTCTTCCTTCCATCAATTCCCCTTTTCAAGCACTTTAACACTAATCAAACTGCAAAACAAACACCCATTACATGAATCATACACCATATAAAATCATAAAACAAAAACCCCAATTCAAGATCCGAACAATTGGGTATAAGAATTGAATAAACTTACTGGGGTTTGGTGAATTGCTATGAACAAGATCTCTTTGGGGTAATAATGATTGAAAAATGAAACCCTTTTTGGGGTACTAAAGGGGCATTGAATGATATGCGATAAAATGGAAGTAACGTAATTGTATGTGGTGGAAAGTGTAGTGAAATTTGGGGTGAATGAAACCTGCAAGAAGAAATGATGATAACGAAGAAGAGCGCGCAAGGGTGGATAAATTCGTTAACTCTTGTTTTAAAAAAATTAATAGTTATAAATTAATTATTTTATTGTATTAGGTGTGATATGATATCTATATTATTAAGCTAAGTTAAATTTGGTATTGCTTGCTAAGTTGGGATAAAAATAACCAACTTTTTCTTAGAATATTAAAAATACTAGCTTAATAACCCGTTTATTACATGGGTTGAATATATAAAATATTAAATAAAATAAAATTTTGTTACTTATAAAACGATATTTTAAGATAAAATACGGTTGAAATTATGTATAAGGACTATATGTAACAAAATAATGATATCAAGTTTTTAAACTTTTTTTGTTTAAAAAAATTAAATATTTTGTTTCAAAACAAAAACTTTTATAAAATTTATTTATAATTATTGTTTATTTATAAAAATTTTACTTTTTAAAATATTGATTTTTAAAATATTTTGTATTTTTAAAAAAGTTTGATGTTTTTGAAAAAAAATTATTTTATAAAAATTTATTTCTTTATAAATAATATTGATTAAAAGATTCCTTTCTTAATTTATTAATAAATACTTTTAGTCTATAAATAAATTAAATAATATTATTAGTAATTATAGTAACTATTAAGTAGGAAATAGAAGCGGAAAAATTATGATGAGAATGGATGTGGTGCTGCCACGTGTCCCTATTAGTTACTCTTTTATTATATTATAAAGATTAAATTTTAAGACTTGAATTATGTGTTTCAATTTCAACCGAAAATTTAAATGAGTGATCCTGTTTTACTACAGTTTACTTTCTAATAATAAAAATTTTCGGACTAAAATTGAAAAAATATAAACCTTTTAAAGTGAATTAATATTTTAAACTTTTAAAGAGAAATAATTATATCCGTGGTAAAATGAAGTTCAACTTTTAGTTTGTAAAAAATCATACTTTTTTAGAAATGTTTTTTATTTAAAAATATTTTGCATCTTGTACTAAAAAGTTATGTTCCTGGAAAATACTATCTTTTTACAAGTATGGGGACGTATGCAATCATTTTTATACATATTTTGGAACTTAAAACTCTAAGTATTAAAGTAAAACTTACTCACAAAACTAGTTTTAAAAATAATGTTGAATTTTAGCATATAAAATAATTATTTTCGAACACGTATACTATTATCTTCTTACTTTAATAAAAGGATAACTAAAAATAACACGTCGCAGCATCATATTACTTATCATTAATTTTGTATTGCTTCTATCTCCTAAAATATTATTTTATAAATAACTAATTTTTATTTTAACTAATATTTTACTTATTTAAATTACACGGAGCCAGTTAAATTATAGAAGCCTTCCAACTACCAATTTGCTTGTATTTATTGTAATCAAATTTGAACCGCAATAATTGTACTGCCCTCTAGAATGAATCCAAGGCGATAAATGCGTAACGTTTAAAACATTTTATACTATTATTATTTTTTTAAGAAATGGATGGTTGGGTTCTCTTGTCACGTTGTATGACTAACATTTAAAATGTTACAGGTTTTAGTCTTTCATCTTGCATATATGATGAACTTATTCTATATAACACTAGTAGTTGTTAGAAAAAATAAATAACTTATAGCCAATAGATGTATTTAAGATGTTCTGGTGCCATTTAAAGTGAGGAGTGTTTAAATGTCGTGAACAAATGGCGTTAGGAACATAGATAGTGGGCTGATGATTTCGTTGCTCAATCTTCAACATATGTAATTTTTTTCTTCAAACATATAAAAGAAAGTAGTAATCATTGTGTTGGTAAACTGTAGTGTTTTTTTTCTTAATCTTTATTAGTGACACAAATTATACTATATATTAATGGTTTGTTATGGATTACAATATATGCTCATACCAAAGTTTAATATAGTCATGAGCGTTGCAAGTGAGGACATAACGTATAATAAATCATAAACGTAAAAGATAATTTGTATAATTAAAAAAAATTAAGGATGAAAAAATTTAATTTACCGTATGAATGAAGAGCTAAAAGCAATGTTTTCAGAACCGGATCGGATGTTGAACCGGACGTCTTGCTGGTTTGGTGGTCCGACCGGTCGGACCGGATTTAAGAACCGGATGACATCATAATTATTTTTATATTATATTATATATATAGTTATATATATAATTAAATATAAGTAATTTATATATGTATATTATAGTTATATATAAAACTTAACTATATTTTTATATCCAACACACTAATTTATGGTTCAACACCTCGTTTTTACCCACTAAAATCAAAACAATAAAAAAAAATAAAAAAAATATACAAAATCCGGTCCGAACCGGTTCCCGGTTCAACCGCCGAACCGGTTCGAACCGGCCGGTTCAACTTGATGGAAACGATTTGGGGGGGATCGGACCGGTGGCCCAACCGAATCCCGGTCAAATCGGTAGGACCGGCCGGTCCGATCCGGTCGTGAAAACAATGGCTAAAAGAGTAACTTTGTCTAGAGAAAAAAATTTACGACTGGGCAAGTCACAATTCAGAAATAGATAATTCTAACAAATAAATAAAGTTTAAGACATATTTTTATTATCATATTGTACTAAAATAATTTAAAATATATATCAGTAGGCGTTTTCCACATCGCACGTTGTGCGATTTTTACCGACCAACAACATAACGACAATCAATACAGGAAAATTAGTTTGATAGACGGAGACGGCTCGTAAAAGTTGACCAGTAGTGGCTGCAACGCAAAAGCGATGTCACACGAAACAACATACCCTAATTTCGTTTTCATCATCATCTTTTCACATAACATACAACCAACCACATTTAAAGGGAGACCGCAAAACACACACGCGTCAAACAGTTGTCCGCAATGCACAAAAAAGGGTACTTGCATAAGCCACCCGTACACAACGCATCAAGTGTTCAAAAACACTATTCATTCCATTAGTATATATATGATACTAGGTTATAAACTCGTGTATTACACATGTTAAATAAAAATTAATGAAAAGTTAGAAAATATAAAATACCATTTTGATATAAGATATAGCTAAAATTACGTGTTGGTAAGAACTTTAGTTATATATGCTCTAATATAATGTAACAGTATTGCCCCGGTAGATGTCGGTGGTGGCTCAAATGAGTGAAGACTCATCATCATTAGGGCTGTAAACGAGCCGAGCCGAGCCGAGCCAGGATGGGCTCTAACTCGAGCTCGAAGCTTATCGAGCCGGCTCGGCTCAAAAATTTTAACGAGCTGAAAACTCCGGCTCGAGTTCGGCTAGTGAAAAGCTCGAGCCAGCTCGTGGCTCGTTCGAGCCGGCTCGATTTAATTTTTTTTAATTTTTTCATATTAATTTATATGAAAACACAAAAAATATATATTAGGGCTTTTGAGTTGTGTTGGTTGCTTCGTACTTAGGGGAACAAATATAATTATTTTGAATATAAACAATTTACTATCAAGTTATATATTTTTTTAAACAAAATACAATGTTTCTAAAAAAAATACATTTTTATTTTAAGAAAACCTTTTTAAAATCCTAATATAAAAATTATAATCATAATAATAGTAGTAGTAATAATTATCATTATTATATGCACCAAGTCACGAGCCGAGCCAACGAACCGAGCCACGAGCCAAGCTCGAACTGAGCTGACCCTGGCTCGAGTTCGGCTGGTTTAGAATTTGAGCCGAGCCGAGCCGGCTCGATTAGATACGAGCTTTTCTCGAGCGAATTTCGAGCCGCGAACTTTTTGTACAGCCCTAATCATCATAGCCCTCAAAACCCTCGGTACCTAAAGACACTAAGGTCTGGCATGAATATGTAGCAATAGATTGAAGCTCAACATTTGGATTTCAAGTGAAATCGAGGCTTAGATGAGGGCATATGTAACGTTTCATATTTTCCATTTATTTTTTTTATGTAATATTATTTCTTATTCAATCATTGTAATCTCAAGACTTGATCATAGTGAAAATATCTTTTTATATCATTATTATTGATTAAATGTTTGTGCAACGCTTAAACGCAAAACCGAGTAACTTATCGATACTTATATTTTTGGAAAATTATTTATAAGTTTTATTTTTATGGTTCATATGTTAAAATGCTTATGATTAATCAAGAGTTATGGTGCAAATTAATAAGTAAAATAAGTTGAGGGGTTGAAATTAAAACTTTGAATTTACCCTACACTCATCTTCCTAACTACTTTCTTTAATGACCAACCATAATTTTCATCTATAAATACTAACCCAAATCCCTCCCTAATCACTTTCATCACTCTAAACTCTCTCTTAATCTCTCTCATTCCACCCACCAACTTCATCTTTTGCAAGAAATCTTCAAGAACAACTTATGAGTTTTATCTATTTATTTATTTATTTTTTTTACTTTCTTTTCTTACTTTCTTTCATTTTCTTTACCACTTGGAACAACCTCTTGGACATAATCACTTAGTCATCAAGGTGAACAAGTAAAGTAAACCCTCATTTTTGAGGTCCAAGTTGGAAATATTCTACTTAAGTTCTTTCATACATGTTTTCTTGTCTTGTTTTTAAGCTTTTTACATACTAAACCAAGTCACCAACAACTTCAATGTTGGAAGGCTTGTGTTGAAGTTATATTTCAGAAATTTTGAGACTTTTATACCCCATTCTTTCATCTTTATAAAACACTAAGTGATCTACAAATTAAAAAGTGGATGAAACCAAACCGAGCCTCCAACCAATGTTGAAAGGCTTGTGTTATGGTCTAAAATGGTGATGTTAAAACTTGGTTATACAACTAATCTATCCACCGTACCCCACTTGAACACTTAGTCAAACTAGTTAATTTACTTTAATATTTTCATTTATGTACTCATGACTATCCGAATCACCCTTATGTGGAGATTTTGTGCAATGGTGACAATCTTGAGGTTTGTGGATATCCCCACCTCTAATACATGACTTATATGAATATAACACTTGAGGTTTATGGATTACCCTACCTCTAATGCATGACTTATATTTATATCTACATAATACTTAATCAAAACCAAACCGTAACATCAATCAAATCATGGTTGAATGTTATGTGTTAAGGTAGACATTATACTAATCTTATGATTTCTTATTTTGGACTTCGAATGAGTGACTAGTACTCATAAAGAACACATACAATACATGGTGTCCAAATAAGTGTCTAAGTAGTATATACTTTCATGTACTCTCATATTTGTAATTTTCGTATACTTTTCGATTTCTAAAATCTCAAATTTTAAATCCTAAACTTACACCCTTTTGTTTACATTTTAGGGTGACTTTGGTGACTCAAACCTTTAAACTCATTCATCTATTCTTGTGGATTCTAATCGTCAAACCGTGAGTCATACTTCACCCCTTTTGTTTTAGCACTATTTGGGTTGCAACATGTATCAATTATCAAATACACTCAATCATACATTCAATCAATCTCATTCTAAAACTCAATTTATACAAACATGCCTACTTGTTATACTATTTGTGAATACATGCTAGAATACATTATCTTGCAAGCAATCTAAACCTCCCTTAACATGTATAGAACTATAGGACTAGCACATCCGCCCTATTATGATAGGTCTATGTTAAGTTATTCAATCTTTACGGTCTTGGTCATTTTTATGCTAAGATTACGCTTGTGGACACTTTGGTTTGATTATTGGCTTTGCATGCTAGCAATGTACAAACTTTAGTATACTTGACTCATGTTGAATTGAGATTTATTTACTATTATGCTATGTATTCAAACTTGTATGCTCACCAATATATTCATATGTTGACCAATATTTTATACATGTTGCAGTAAATGCTTAAAACTTTATCAAGAAATTTAATTAGGTGGACTTAGAAGCACACCAAATCTATCATTTTGTTATGTTTGTTTTAGACTTGTATTTCTCAAAATTATTGTATGTTTATTTGAACTTTGTAATGTTATGTTGATTAATGGAAATGAAATTTAATCTTAATTTATTATCACTTTAGTTCTATGATATCTTTGAACAATCCGTCACTTCTCGCGCCCCGATATTTCCGCCATCGGTTGGGGTGTGACAGAATACTCGTCTTCATAGCCCTCAACACCAACAGCTGGTATGGTTCACCATCAATATCGAACAACAAAACCGATTAATCTAAACCCCTCAAGCTCACATACAACCAATGCATAATCACAACCAAAATAAATAAAATCAAAACAATGTTTAGGTGTAGACAGACCTCTAGGATGAGTCGATGCTCATCGTTATCAAGTCAAATACAACAAACATCACTCCACATCATTTCTTGTTCGTAAAAGAAATTAGGGTTTTAAACTGTTAAAAGCATCATACAACCTCAAGCAGCCGTCACTAAAAAAAACCTAAAAACTGATAATAAAGAAAGCAACAAGAGAGAGAGAACAAAGACACCGCATTAAGTGGTTGTACAGCCGCTAGCACCACACACGATCTTTAGATTTAAACGGTGTCTAGCAACGACAACACAATCACCTCGCCTGAAACAACGGCAAACAACAATTGTCACCACAGCGGGCGGAGTCGACGGTGGTTGCGATGGAAGTTGCATGGAACCCGTCACCACAGATGACCGTCGGATGAGACGGCCCGTCAACAACAACATAATCGAACTTCGATTGCCAGAATTAGCACCGGTGACCACCGATCAATACAACGGCCACAGTCGACAGTGATGGCTGTGAAAGTTGTAAAGCCGTCGTCGCTACAGACAATCGTCAGATGAAATGACCGTTGAAAATTGCAACAAACACATATTCGTAGCTAGAAACGGCACAAACAGGCCAAATTGTAGTTTATAAATTTAATTTTCAATAATAACAATCAATCAGAGATTTTTTGGTTATAATTTTAGATTTTAAAAATGTTATATATTTTAACAATATTATATAATTTTTGCTTGTATTATATACTATTGTATAATTATTTTATTATATATAAACAATAACTTTTTTTTGATTGTTGCTCTTGCATTATCAAAGTCATTGATAATTTTATGAAATGACTTATTCTATTATAAAAAATACAAGTATTCTGGATGAATATTTTTTCTTACTTCTCTATTATACATACAATAATTATCTTCGACTCATTTTCTTATGCATTCAATTACAATATTACACAAACTTCGATTTAAAAAACAAGTTTTTAATGATAAATCTTAATACTGCTATTTTTTGTCCTACAACCATAACTTCACTTCGTTTATTTTTTTAATTATGTATAATGGTTTATAGTTATTGATAAACTATCAAATTATATTGCTCAACAGAATATTATTAGTATCAGAAGTAACTTTTTTAAAGCATATTGTCATATCACGTCGTGATTATACAATCAAAGTTCATGTGATTTGTTTATGGAGGCAATCAATGTATAACAATCCAGAAGAAACTTTCTTTATCGAGTTTATTGTGATTGAGGAGGAGGTGTTGTTCAACTAATTGAATTGTTATCTTATTTTTTTATATTTATCTTATAAAACATATCTTCTATATATCTCTTATTTTTATATTTTTAATTACAAGGCCCTATAATACAAAGGGACTTTTTAAAAAATTGGTTTCTTAAGTTGGAAAATTTGTTAACTGAATTTGGTTAAAGATTTGTATACAAATTTTTTTTAAAGATTTTTAAACATTAATATTGTTTTCTATGTATTTAGTTCTTTCATGTAATTTATATGTATTCATGTTTATTTAATAGATATTCACATATGTATATATTACAAACTAATTGATAATTTATATTTATTTTTACTTTAATTTTTTCAACCTGTATACCACATGGATTGTTAAGCTAGTAAGTTATATTTAACACAACTCGTCAAATATACTTATATTGGAACATAGATAAAAACATGTCTGTCATAACGATACAAATTAAAAGATAAGAACGGAACATCTTTAAAAGTTTTTACAAATATTAAAAAAATTGATTTTATAAAACGATCTTAATTTACTCCACTGCCACTTACGCTAGCGGCGCAACTATTGTCAAGTGGAAGTAGGCTCCATAGGTTTCCCAAGGAACGCCAAGCTCCTCCTCTGAATCCGCGAGCCCGGTTTAGACAACGTAGTGGTCAAGCATAGAGGGGTGATGGGTCTCTGACTTGTAGGAGATGCGACCGCCACTCAAAATGAAAGTCGCCGTTCAAAAAAAATAAGCATATTGATTTTCCTTAATGGCATATTAATATTTCCACATGTTATTAATTTTCTTCATAGATTTCTCCGGATCTTCTCAATCACGGAATTTGTTCCGCTAGAAAATAGGTCTTGTTAAAGCAAATCGTTAGAGTAGTTGAAGCGAATGTAAATTTTACACCAGTATGAACATGATACATCATGCATATATAACACTAGATTATAGTTTCGTGTATCACGGATTGAAACAATAAAATTAATTTAAATTTGTTGAATAATAAATTTTAAATTATAGGTTGCAAATAAAAATTATCGATACATATAAGAAAAAGAAAATATAATATGTTACTAATCAATCATAAAGTCAATTTTTGTTTTACTAATTTAAATGATTAATATGATCATTTATTTGATTTGTAAAATAGGTTTGGCGGGAAAAATAGAGAGAGAAAACGTAAAAGAATGACGAGTGATATAAAAACGTTCTCATATTATGTTAAATGTCTCAAATGTTAGTATTTTATTATATACTAGCTTTAGTAAACCGTGTATTACACATGTTGAAAAAATAAAATATTAAATATAATAAAAACTTATTAATTATAAAACAATATTATAAGATAAGATATAATTAAGATTACATATAAGTAAAGAAAGTAATAAAACAATGATATCAAATTTTTATAGTTTTGTTTTCTTTTTAAAAAGTAAACATTTTGTTTCAAAAAAATCCGTATTAAAAAAGTTATTGTAATAAAATAGTGCATGTTTGTTTCATAGATATTGGCCACAGTTTTTTGTGGTTCTACGATTTTGACCCCTACACCTACATAAAACTCGATTTTCATGTTTTCTTTTTCCCCTTTTAAGAAAGAGAAAGTGCCTCACGGGTTTTCTTGCCGTTGGTGGTTCTCCCGTAGTTGATGGTTCACAACGCCGCCTCCGTTTTGCCTAGCGCCCTACGTGAGGCTGTTCTACCCGTTGACTTTAGGGTCTTCAGAGTCGGCGGATGTTTATGGTCGTTGGTGGTAGTCTTGCCTGTGGTGGTTGTCGTCGACGCCACCGGCGATGGTCCGTTCGCTTCCCGTGGACGCTATGTACCGCCGTCGCTGTTTTTTGGCTTTGTTCCACCGCTGATGCCTCCCACGATTGTTGTGTACCGCCACTACGAATTTCAGGGCTCTATTTCTCTGTCGATTGTGTGTAAGATGTTTGCAGAGAAAGATTCCTTCTTCGGCGTGTGGTGGTGGTCGGTCCGTCTTCAATGGTCGCTGTGCGCCGCCGTCGTCGTCTTAGGCATCTTTCCACCCGTCGTTGTGGAGGTGGTGGATGAGGTTACCCCAAAACAGCTATGTCGACAATGGTCTCAGTGGCGATGTCGGTTAGGTAGGTTGCATGTCCGTGTGCGACCTTTGTTTGAGGTTGCCTCGACCTTATATCCGATTTGGTCTCTCCGTTTCCGTGTCGACAGTGATGTTATCGGTGGTGATGTCGGTTTGGTCGTTTTCATGTCCATGTGTATTTTTGGTTGAGATTGCCCCGACCTCATATCCGATTTGGTTTTTTTGGTGGAGGTGATGGTTCATCTGTGGTCGAACCAGTTCCCCTTTGTGGTCGACATGGTGCTGTAGGCTCATCTGTGCATTTATGGTGCCGTTGACTGCACGTTCCCTTTTGAATCTGGTTTGATTTGTTTTTTAGGCTGTGGATGCTGATGGTGTTTTGGTCTTTTCTTGCTGTCGATGATTTGTCGTTGATGATGCTGAGCTTTAGCTCTTCTGAGACGTTGGCTTATTTGACTTTGTTACTGATATCGATGATGATGATCATTTATTCATCTGAAACCATGTTGGGATTTATCTCTTCTGCGGTGTTGGCTTACAGGTTAAGCTTTGCTGAGACTTTGTTATTGCATTGGTTTGTTACTGCATTGGTGATCTGGTTGTGTTGAATAACACTGTTGTTTGCTGGTGTCGATGATGATGAAGATTTATTCGTCTGAGACACTTCATTTTGGTTGTTAGACGGCTGTGATGATACGTTGGTGTCGGTTGTCTTGGCTTTGCAGCCATTTCTGGTGTGCAACCGTAACCGGGCATCAGTTTTGAGTCGTAAGCCTCATCTTATCCCGTTTTTAAAGGTCAAACCCTAGTTTAAAATATTTTGAACTATTATAACTCCAATTTTAATTATTTTTGGTTTATAAAAGAATTACTTTGGAAAAACATCAATTTTAAAATATTTTGTATTTTTTTAAAAAATTGATGTTTTATAAATATTTTTTATTTTATAAAAATTTATTTTTTAGAAATAAGATTAATAAAAAGACATTTTTTAATTTATTAAAAAAACTATTTTTAATCTAAAAAGAATTAAATAATATTATTAGTAATTAATGTAATTATTTGATAGAAGAGAGATGCGAAAAAATTTTGCTGAGAAGAAATATGGTGATGACATGTATCATCCATAGTTATTATTTTATTAGAGTAGATAGACATTGATATAGATTGGCTCAAGGTGGACATTTGCATTTATCATATCAAATCTTGAATTAGCAAAACTCCATATTCACAAAGACTCAAAATCCTTCCAACAAAACCAAACCTATAATCACAATCTCAATCTAACAAAAAAAAACACGAAAAACAAAAACGTGAGAATCAATAGCGGGAATCGATTGATCGATAATCAATCGATCTGCTTCCAAATCATAATTCAGAAAACCTAGTTGATCAGTTAGTTTATAACTTTGAGCACTTAGAGAAAGATTCAAACTTTCTTTAGGCGGCTGACCACTGGGAAATTATAGAGTTGACGAGCTGACAGTTTCATATCAGACATATTATATAAGCTTCTGCAATCATAAATAGTTGATTAGTTAATTTATAACATTTTTTTCTTTTAAAAAGAAAGTAAATATAACAAAACATTGAAGTAGCAAATAAAAAGCGCAACACTTACTCATACAAAAGTGCATCAATGTTATTTCTCACTTGAGAAACAAGAGCAATATTTTCATGCAGCTGCAACACAAGAAAAATTCAACCATATTAGGCGTATACCAACTTTAATTCATTCATCATGCAATTTATAGTATAGGAAGCCAAACGAGTGAGTTGGGTAAAGAGTTGGAAAGAGTGTAGGTTAGGCGGTTTATTTTGGTACGGGTTGAAATGGGTCCGTTGGGCTGACCCGAAATACTTTTTGCGCCACACACTACTTTTTTATAGATAAAAAGTGTGTCAATTCATCACAAAAATTATATGTTCTTAGCATTAATAATTCACTTTTCAAATAAAATGATTTAGGAGATGGTATGTGTTAAAATAGGCTTTCGACTCTTAAAATCTTTGACCCATTTAACCCGTTTCCTTTTGAGCTAATTTTCTATTTTACCAGTTTGGCCTGGCAAAGATAAAAAAAACAACTCAAATCAACCCATTTAAATTACCACTTCTGCTTGAAAATTACCCAAAAAAACTTGGTAAATGCAGTTTTATTTACCTTGAAAGCAGAAATATTTGCAGAAAATTGTTTAAATGCCTGCTCATTCTGCTCAAGAAGCTTTGCTGCAGCACCACCAATAGCTGCAGCAACCACAAACTTTTTTAACATATAGAAAGATAATTTGCAAGACTATAACAGATATAGAAATTAGCATGAAAAACCAAAAACATGGTTGCTAGGATTCATTGCTGCATATAAAGATATTTAAGAAAAAGAACCACAATCTCATTTCTTGCAAAAGTTTAACTAATAAATGAATTATGCACCAACCTTTGTAAGATATTTCATCATCATTATCTTCATGATTGCCAATGGAGGCTGATAACTTAGCACAATGAAGACCATTGGAATGATTTGTAGCATGAGAAGATGGATTCATTTGTTGATATGCAGCTTTTTCCTAAATGTAGAAAACAAAATAATTGTGAATAGTTAGTAGTGGTGACAAAATGGATGGGTTGGGTAGCAGGTTTATTTGTGTCAGCTCAACTCGCGAAGAACTTTTGAAAATTTAAGAAACCTGTTACCACTTAAATCCATTCATCCCGTCAATTAGTAAGGTAGCGAGTGTTAATAGTATAGGTGGCCAAGGGGGCGAGTTGAGTAAAGGGTCAAAAAGGGTTCGGGTCAGCCAACTTATTTAGTACAAGTTAAAACAGGCCGGTTTAACTTGGCCCGAAAGTCTTTTTGATCACATTTTTTATTCTTTATAGATGAAAAGTACGCCCAACTGGCAAACTTTATCACTAAAATTATATTATTTCGATAATAATTGATGTTTTGGGTAAAACCATTAGGAGGTGAACATAGTTCATCAGAGATGAACATAACTCAAATCTACCCATTCATGAGTTGTTGAAGATGTCATCTCCAATTAAAACCAACCAAGAAAACTTAATAAATTATAGTTTAGTTACCTTGAAAGCAGAATCATTTGCAGAAACTTTACAACCAATAGTTGTGCAACCAAAAACTTCATCACCATCTCGGGGTGTTGATAACCGAGCATAATGGAGACCATTCGAATGATATGTAGCATGAGAAGATGGCTTCACTTGTTGACATGCAGCTTTTTCCTGAATGTAAAAAACAAAAGATCATTAATAATTAGTCGTGGCAAAATGGGCAGGTTGTTTAACGGGTTATTCAAGCCGGGTCAACCCGCAAATAACTTTTCTCTTCTTTTTTCTTGAATTATATAAGTAATTAATGTTTTGAATATGATATAAAAACTGTCACCATGACAGTCTATTTTTGTATAAGCACATATTTGCAAATGAAAACAATAACACGTGTGTTAATGTGACTCGAGTTAAAAGAGCTATAATTTAATAAGCTCGAGTTGAGCCCATAAACAGACTTACATGGAAGCATGCACAGGCCAAACATCCAATGCATACAACTTCCTAAACCGCTCAATTAAAAAACTTATATAGTTGTTGTAATAATATATTCTTTTTATAATCTTGATTTTACACATTGAGTATATAAATGTACAAAAAACATGTTTGTTCGTCAATCTGACCCAACCCCAACCCCGTTTAACACGTACTCAAAATTTACTTGTTTTGGCCTATAACCAACACGCCCATAAGTTTTATCATGAAGATAGTTATAGAGATCATATACGATAATTTATAATTAAAATGAAACTAAAAGGCCAAATATAACTAGAACGATACATAAGTTCAATCATCAAACATGATTTTTATTTTCTGTTTTGATCATGTAATGTAAGAAACATAAAAGAAACTAGAATGCAGCCAGTAGGGATAGAGATCATACAATCATCCATCTATGATGAAGCGCCACGTCATTTAATGTCTTGCCTTGAAACTTTAGCGCAATTGTTGCATAACGCTTCATGATACTATCTGAGGCATGTCTGCATAAAAGAAATAAACATAGATTATCATTCAAACTAACACAATTGATGTAATGGTGTGTAAAGAATAATAATAAAACAACAATACCAAGTGGAATCACCAAAAGGATGGAATCTGATAACACCTAACAATGTTGATAATAAGTTAATGGATCGTAAGTTGACAGTTTCGACCCATTTACTTATAAACAGGTCGATTTGGATTATTTCCCATCCTTGGTGTGTAAAATAAGAGAATAACGTTTCAAAAGTCATCCAGATCATATTCAAAAAGAAAACTTATAACCATTTTAATGATAACGATATCATATTCACTCAAGAACAACAAATAAGCATCAGTGAATCATACCCACAAATTTTATTCACAAAAAACATAAAATCCCCAATCAATAAACCCTAGTTCATAACTATCATTCAAGAACTCAAGATTCAACAAACATTCTTAAACTAACAAACACCCACAACTCCCATATCATTCCCATTCAAGATTTACCAACCATACTCAAAAATTAACATACTCCCACAAATTCCATATGGTCCTCATCAAGATTCAGCAACAAGAATTCAAAATTTAACACACACCCACAAATTTTCAATGCTTTTCATTAAAGATTCATCAACAAGTACTCAAAAACCAACATACTTGATGAGAAGTTCTTCCAACATATGCTGTTCATCAGGAGTCCAGCACACAGAGGACCTAATCTTTCCCTTTAAAGCAAACCCACAAAGACCCACTGCAGATTTCTTCGAGACGTTGATATTGTCTTTATTGACGGTGATGGTGCCATTGGTGTTTGTTGATGAAATGTTGTTCTTTGCACTTCGTTTTGCCATGATCAAGAAGCAGAATCTTGATGAATTAATGCAAAAAAATATCAAAGAATAGACATTTGAGGTAGGAAACTGACTGCTATTGGAATACTTGTGAATTGTTTGTTGGGAGGGGTAACGATGAAGTAGGAGGAAGTTATGGGAGAATTTATACAGCTATGCGTTTCTTGTTAACCTTTTTTATTTTCTATTTTTTTGAGAGAAATTAGGTTTCGGATGTACGGTCACAATTATTTGTTACATTTTCAAAGAAAAGAGTTACGAATGCAAACGAGCCGTGCTGCTCGTGAGCTACTCGAGATCGGATTGATAAAAAGCTCAAAACGAGCCGATCTTTATTATCGAGCCCGAGCCCGAGCTTCACGTATCGAGCTCGAGCCGGCTCGCGAGCCTAAACGAGCTTTTTATTTATATATTTTTATTTAATTTATTTAATATATTATATAAATAATATCTATTATATATAAAGTTATGATAAAAAACAATTAAATAATATGATAATGTTCTATATAAATTATATAATTATAAATATATATATCAAAATTAAATATAAAAATATTAAAAATAATATTTAAATAAATAAACGAGCCGAGCCCGAGCTGAGCTCGAGCTTGAAAAAGTATTGTCTAGCCAAGCTCGAGCTTTAAAAATAAAGCTCGAAACGAACCGAGCTCGAGCTCGAGCTCTCCTAAGTCTTCACGAGCCGAGCTTGAGCCCATACGAGCTCGGGCTCGGCTCGGCTCGTTTGCACCCCTAAAAGTTACCATACAAAATTCTTTTTTCTTTTTACGAAACGTACGAAGTCATCCCGAAATAATAAATGTTACTTCTTGAATTATAATGCAAGTGTAAAAATTAATCACGCAGAGATAAAATTATCACATAAAGATGGATTTATTACGCAACAAAGTATTTTTGCGTGATAATTTCATACGACTGTACTCCCCTTTCCGTAATTAATATTTGTTCTTGCGTGATAATTTACCCCCAAACTTTGTACGATTCGTATGAAAAAGACACTTTGTATAATAACCGTCATATATATATATTACTAACTAGCTTTAGTATACCCGTGTATTACACGGGTTGAAAAAAACGTATTTAATAAAATGAAAATTTATTAATTATAAATCTATATTCTAAAAATAAGATATGATTGAAAATTTTCTTATAATAAATAAAATAAAATTTTATTTTAAAACAAACGTTTTAAAAAATGTCATACTTAAAAACTTTCTTCTATAACTTTCAATTTTAATTATTTTTTGTTTATAAAGATTTTACTTTTTAAAAACACCAGTTATAAAATATTTTATATTTTTAAAAAAATTTGATTTTCTAAAAAGTTTTCTAATTTTATGAAAAATTATTTCATTAAAAACAACATTAGTAAAAATATCTATTGCTTAGTTTATTAAAAAACTATTTTAATCTAAAAATTTAAATAAAACTATTAGTAATTAATGTGATTATTAAATAGAAGAAAGAAGCGAAAAAAAATTATTGAGTAACAATATAGTGTTGAAATGTGTCCTTCTAAATACCATTTTATTAGAGTAGTGAGATTATCATCTTATTTGTGTATTATTGGTTGTATCTAAACTTTACTGGGTTGCACCCACTTTTGTTTTTTTTTTTTTTTTGTTTTTGTTTTTAATTTTTCTTACTTTTAACTTTTAACCCTAATACTTTATATCTTTTACAACTTAACTCTTATATTTTTTTTACTTTCAACTTTAATTCCCTATACTTTTTGTCTTTTATAAACTTTTCATTTTACGTTTCGTTTTAAATTTTACGAGTTAACATGTCGCAGCGTGCGCATGTGGTTTAACATTTTTACACCTATTTTTTTTTCGTTTTACGGGCCCGTCACAACGCATAGGTTTTAGATCGACTTAGTTATTGTTTTAATGTTTACGTTTCATGTGAGGGACTCAGCTTTTACGTTTACTTTAGTTTGCTTTTTTATTTTTCCGGGTTTTATTTCTTTTTTAATACGAGTTTTTCGATGTTAGTAGTCATTGCTAGTTACCTTTTAAAAGCTATTTAATATAATTCTACTCAATTTTATTTAAGGGTTATTTAGTAACTTCGTAATGATTTTAATAAGATGTTGCATGCATTTGAATCCATCAAGGGTAAAGTGTTTTTGGTTCACCTAAAACAAACATTTTGATGGTTCATCGAGCCTCATAATGAGTAAGTTTGACACACTAACCGATTAAAGACTATCTATTATTCGGTTAGGCCTTTTAGTCCTCTTAAACTTTTAGCAAAATAACAAGTGTGTCCATATATTTGTATAATAGATAGTATTAATATAGGTATAAAGAGGATGTCGATATCTACGATACGAGCATCCAATAAGTAATCAGTAGGGACACATTGTAACATCCTATTTCTTCTCAGCAAAAATTTTTCGCTTCTTTCTTCTATTAAATAATTACACTAATTACAAATAATATTATTTAACATTTTTTTAGATTAAAGATAGTTTTCTATAAATTAAGAAAGAGATCTTTTTATTAATGTTATCTTATAAATAAACAATTTTTTATAAAATAATTTTTTTTCTAAAACATTAAACTTTTTAAAAAATACTGAATATTTTAAAATCAGTGTTTTTAAAAAGTAAATTTTTATAAATAAAAAATAATTAAAACTGGGAGTTATAACATGGAAATTTTTAAAAATGACAACTTTTTTAAAACAGATTTGTTTTGAAACAACATTGTTTAACTTTTTTTTAAAGATAAAAGAAAGTTTGAAACGAAAGTTTAAAAAGTTAATATTATTTTTTTATTACGTATAGTTATTACTCATACGTAATTTGTATCATTACTTATATTAAAAATTTATTTTATAATTACTAAATTTTCATTATATTTAATATTTTATTTATTCAACCCATATAATACACGAGTTTACTATAGTTAGTTCAATAATATCACGTTTTATATAAGGGACAATTACATATATCCCATTGAAAACCTTGTTAATTGCATATTTACCCGACTCAAAAGCAAAATTACATGCATCCCCTTCTTTAATCTATTTAATTGCATATTTCTTCAACTTAAAACTAAAATTGTATATAATCCATCATTTAATGTAAAAAAAAAATCAAATTTACCCATTTTGGATTCTTATTAAAAATAGATTATAGGATGATTATTTTACCCATGATAGTTTGTGGTTGCTTTTTCTTATAATTTTTATGATTCTATAACAAATTAAAAGTTTTGTATTTGTGTTGTATTTTATCTATATTATATATAAAATATAAGAGATGGGTAGTTTAATATACCATAAAATTAAAAACAGTTAGTCTATTCAACGCATAAGGTTCAATCATTTTTTAGGGTCAAATAGTACTTATAACATTATTTACAGATAACCCCTTACAATTAGTACATAATAACCGTACACTTACAAACACTTACATAAAAGTTTACATTATCTACGCATAAACCAAAAAAACTGAATTTGTTTTACGATTTCAACTATATCTTATAAGATATCACGTTTAAAAACTTTTTGAAACTACAATTCTAACCTACGTATTTTTAAACATTTTGTTGTAAAACTTTTTGCTAAACTGACTTGTATTTTATGAGGTGCAATAAGTTATGGGTAAATATACAAGTAGTCATGTATAATTCATTTACTAGTGGGTGAAACTCGCGCGATGCGACGGAGGTATAAATATTTTTAGGACTGTGTTTTTTACTAACTTTACCTTATTGTGCTAACTCTCATTTTGTTTTTTTATTTGATAAATGCGGTATATCAAACTTATCTATATTACTATAGGGATGGGTAAATTTGTAAATAACAAGTTGTTTATTGAAAATCACTTGTACCAAATGTAACAAAAATATTTTTAAGTGTCTTAAAAAGGGATTAAAATTACAATGTTGTCCAAAAAATTATATTATATAATAGTATAAATATAGATAGATTAAAATAACCTTAAATATAATAATGATACTTTAAATTTAATTAGGAAATGATAGAGTACAAGTATCTAAAGCTTAAAAGGGGCATAATAGAAATAAATCTTATGACATTACATATTAAAGCTTACAACTCTTCATATGCCATCTTAAAATTGATATAAAAGTACAAATCTAGTCATGATTTCTCTATTATATAGTAGTATAGATTTGGTGTTTAAAATTCCAGCTGATCCAAATTGTTATTATCAATACTACTATATAATACAAAACCAATGCGCACAATTGTAAATTCACGTCCCATCGTAAGACGCGCCCGTACCCCTTCCTAATCGCACCTCCCTATGACCTCTCGCCTTCCTTCACACGGCGTTACCTCCATCGGAGTCACTGCATAATGACGCCTTCATTGCATCCCACCTTAAACACAGGCGGTTTCATCTCCCTTCAACCATCGGTCTCCACCATAAGATCCACAACCCTACACAAAGGCCACTTGTTTAATCTACAACACCCGTGTCACCTTGATGGTTCTCCTTTCAGAGTATGGAACTTCTGAACTCTCCAAATGTTGTCATCGTGGGTTTACCAACTTATTCACCGAAGTAACTTTGTCAAATCGGTAAATCGGTAATTTCTTGGGTCGCTCTAGCAACCCATCATGCTCTGCTCCTTCAACATTCCGCTTCTCCATCGACATCGACCTTCTTCTTTCTCAGTTAGTTACAGGTGATTTGTAATTGTCTATAGAAAAATTTAAGTTGTGTGTTTGTGTATTGATTTACGATTCGTCTCATTCTGTTACTTTCACTGCATTTCACTTTGGGAATCTTAGTTTGGGGATCAAATCATGTGTTACGGTTTTGTGTTACTGTAATATGAGATTACTCATTAGTTAATACCTGGAACAAGTTAATTTTTATTCTTAAACTCATAAGATTTTTTGTGTTTTATTAAGTCTATCTTGTTCCCTTTGTTTTCCAAAGGTTGTGTATATATTAATCGTTGCCATGTGAAATTATTTGTAAGTTTATCATGATGGCAGGTATGCAAAATTCTTCTTTTTGTCCATGCCTGCTTATTCATTAACTGTTGTTCTACTAAACAGAATCTTAAACCCTCAATGCTTCAATTGATGGGGGACTAATGCAAATTTAATTGTAGCTTGTAATTAGTGGTGTACAAATTGGGTTGGAAACCGGTTTAAAACTTGAATGGTAAGAAGCTCCTTTTTGTTCAACATTATGGATTAATGTTAATGTTTATGTTTGAATGTTTCTTTAAGCATTCGTCACGAAAAAATCTAAAATTCTCGGATCTATGGATTTGTAATGAGATTTTCTGATGAACATAAAAGGTAGATTATATGATATATATATGGTTTTGAAGAGCTAAATTTTGGTTTAAAATTTGGTCCAAGGTTAAATATAAGTTTAGAAAATTAAGAAAGAACTTGAAAGATTAAAAAGCAAAAGAGAAAAAGAAAAAAGTTAATTGGCCCATTTTCAACATTTTGTTGTATTTCTTGAACATTTATCAGTTCCAAACTTCCTATCTTGGAATGGTAAACTGAGAGCGTATGACCCCTATATTTTGACTAGATTTATTTTACAATTACTTAAATTTACATTGATACTATCTTATTTTTCACAGATTGTAGTTTGACTCTCATAATAAGGTAAAACTCTTGAGACCCCATAATACCGTGCTAATCAATGTTTTTCATCATGTTGTAGTTTTCATAGTAAGTTTCACATCTTTTTACATGTTGAACTGTCAAATCTGCTGCTTAGGTTGTAGTAAGCCTTCTTTTGCTAATAGGAGTAGTTGCCACTTTTAATGGTATCAAATATCATGATTTGATATTCAAGTAATTCTGATTCTTCATATTGTATAATGCTTGATTACTCGTGTTTTATTTTGCTAAATTTTCTCAACGTACAATTCAAGGTATAACTTACTGATTGAACATAACGAAAGCTTGAGCATCTTATAATTTTGGAACAAGGAAACACTCTAAAAGAAGCCATTGAAGAGGTAAAAAAACAGATTATATACAATTAGCCATGTTTTGAAAACAAAATCACTTTTGTGGTTCTCAAGTTTGAAGGATGTTTTCGACTCACAATGGTAGAAGAACCAATGTTGACAGTATTAGCACACCGACATCTACAGCTGGTATGTTTTCAAAGTTTTTATTCCAAATTGCTTAAAATAAAATATTTCAACGGCATGATGAATGGCTGGTATGCATCTTTTCATATTCGATTTTCTGATCGTTTTGTGACATTTGATTTCATTTGCAAGATGTTTGTTGATTGTTTACTGACAGAGATGTTTGTTGATTGTTTACTAGCAGACGTAAACAAAATGACTTCGAAAGTATAATGCGTTCAAAACCATTTTTGTCTACATTCGGCTAATAATTTTTTTATTTGTTTTAGGCAACAGTAAGACAACCCAGGAACATGATGAAAGCTTTATACTTCTAATTTGCAGTAGGGGTTTTGCAATTGTATGTTGGCTTTAAGGCTTAGTGGGCTTATGGGAATGATGCATCTGTGTATTTGCTTAGCCGTGTTGGTGGTCCAGTTTGGGTGAAAACATATGCCAACGTATCTACCATTGTTTAAACTATCATAGCTCTGTATGTAAGCTCTCTACTTTTTAACATTCCCTTATCTATTTCACATAATTCAGCTTTGATCATATCCCCATGAATGTTTGACCAAGAATGCATGCAACAATGGGTTGGGAATGTAGTTGTATATGAGGGGAGTTTGGTTGTTGTTTTACCTATAGACGTCAAAATAAGTGGGTGAAGGTCAGGTTTGGTTGACTCACCAACTCTTTAGGCTGTCCTTTTGAATTTTATGTAAAAAGTCAATGTATTAAATGTAACTATTGAATAACACTTTGGGTAATTTTTATTAACCTGTTTGACATTTAAGTGAAAAAAAGTAAATTTGACTCGGTAGAGAATCAACATATATATTTACTAAATGAATTTGAAATGCCACTTATTCACTTTTATTACATAAGAAATTATATGAGAATATGCGACGGATTTGTTTTGCTTAAAAATATATGCAAATGCATACACTATATGTGTCATGTCTGTCACATATTTGTATATATATATATTATACATAACAACTGGACTTTTTATTTTTTGAAAGTTTTGCAATCACAACTCACAATTCCCTATCTAAATTACTACTAATAACTACTAAATTTAAATACCAAGAGAATGAATAGTGATTTTGGATATTTGAGGCATTTACCAAAAAGTAACCAACTTACTGGCAGCATTGGAGACTTCATGAGCCTGGCTCCTGTACCTTCCCACTTACATTATACTAGATGAAATTTAAATGTTTATTTTTTCCTGCGGGTGCTTGCTAAGAGCATCAACTTGTTTATTTTTAAATTTAAATTTGCAAGCCCTCTTGATGAGGTACACTTATGACATGAATCACATTGTTTATTTTTCTAAGATGTTGCATATTTGCTTTGGTTGTGATGCTAAACCCATTTATTTAACCTGCACTTAGCTGGGTTTTTATAACCAGCATGGACTGTGTTTATGTAATAAGGCTAATCATGTTTGACTCATTTTATTTGATTTTGATTCATGTTAGTTAATCCTTGATGACTTTGTTTTTGTGGCATTTGGGGAATTTATCTTCAACTAATTGGCTTTTGTTTTTAAATGATCTAAAGTAGGGTCATATTGGTTATTTCCATTCTAATCTTCACCGTTTAAATATATTGATTATGTACATTTAGACTATTGTTTTTGTGTTTTTTTTCACTTTTTGCTGCTTGTTTTGTGTTTTGCTTTCATCTATTTTCATTGTTGGTTTTTTTTTAAATCTTGTTTGATGTGGGTTCGTAGTATCGTAATGCTGTAACATGTTTGATAAAATCTTTGTGAGCGTTTTATTCTTTTAATGATTTTCATGCATATGAGTTTGCTTTTGTATATATCTATTAGGAAGCTGGGAGAATCATCTTTTTAGAAGTACGATTTCATGTGCTTGTATTTGTTATTTAGTTTTGTGGATGTGAGTTTGGAAATGCAGGAAGTCCTCAACCAGTTCCGTTTGCAACAAGGCTGAAAGTAGCAATCCGTGTTGCACGCGACCTAGCTTTCCTCCATGATACGTAAGACTGGATTGTATATTGTGATTCTACAACTTCAAGTGTCCTTTATGTGGTATGTGTCATTTTGCTTATTATTTCCTCAAATTATCTAATTTTTCTTAACACTACCGATTCTTTATGTAAGATTTGATATGATGGCATGTTATGAATTTGCCTAATGTTTCTCTTGATTTGATTTTCAGGTTTGCTCCTATATTAGCTGAAAATCCATTTATTAGCTATTAACTAAATTTATTATCCCTTTAGTGATTAGTTGACAATCCATTGTTAATTTCAAATAGGCAAAATCTCAAGGTTTCAGTATCTTTTTATATACTTGATTTAGATTCCAGTTGTTTTGAATGTGAAGGTATGCAGTTTTATGTAGTAATTAATTAGTTTTTGGTTTATTTAAATATGGCATACATTTCCTTCTTAATGATCAATGGATTGTTGATTACATGCTTTAACACTGAAGCGTAAATGTTTATAAAAGTTCTTTCTTTTAAATTAATCACTTAATAAGTCAAATCATACTTGTTAAGATATAACATAACAAGCATGTAATCTCTAAGTAATTTGATTACTTCACTAAAAGTAAATTAACATTAGAAAAAAATGACGCCGCCTTTTAATTGGCCGTTCTTTCGGGAACCGAGGGTTTTTAACTTCGCCATGGCTTATATACCTAAAAAACTCTTATCTATTAAATTTATTAATATTGCAGTACAACAGTAGTATGTGCATCAAATGCATATGGATTATGCATTGTTTATTGGTTCTTATAAGATTTGATAACTACCAGTTTTCTTTTTTAAACTTTCGGGATTAAAATATTGCTAAACTACCTGAACTGTTCGAAGATTAAACTATAGCTGAAATGTAAATTATAATTTATTTCTTTAAGTTTGGTTGTTATATGAATTGTAATTTTTTTTTATCTCATGATGCTTACCCACACGTGCCATTTTTTGCTTGTATAAAATTTTATTGTAGATGATCCAGTAAAGAAACCTAGAAGCATAATTGATGTGTGCGGCATAGGAAGTAGTTTAAAGTATTTTTTTCTGGCAAGAAAATAAAAAGCTAGATTTTATGAAATCACCCTTACCCCTGTGTATCTCGAAAGGGTTCAGGTCGTAGCTGATGTCCAAGGATTGGCTGATAAGATGCTGCAATTTGTTACCATATGTGTGAATAATTCTTGATTTGTCCCCCCGCAACGCGCGGGCCCTACACTAGTGTTATTAAAAACAAAACACATCTGCCTCCAGTCCATCTATACAGTTCACCACGATGATGTAGCGGTGAATCAAAAAATGCCATATATTCCTTCCATACCATCTATCTATGAATATGTCAAAGTGGAGAATATTTCTAAAAACCATCGTCCGGAAAGATGCAGCGGTGAATCAAGAAATACCATATATTCCTGAAAAACATCCACCATAAGATGTAGCGATGCATCGAGAAGAAATACTAGATGTTCATGGGTTTGCTCTTGATGATGAATGGTGGTCGGCCAACATAGATGAGATCATTCGGACGTGTGATTCTCATGATGAGACTACTTTACCACTGAATAAAATGAGTACTAATTATTTTTGCTTCAATATGTTTAAGACTTATTTTTGTTTATTCGTGTATTACTTTACTGCATTAATGGTTTCTTGAACTATTTGATAATTTAAACGCTTATTTGTTAGTTGTTAGATGTATATAATGCTTATTATGTATATCCACCACGATGATGCTACTAACTTAAAAGCTTAGAAAATTCATAATAAACTTTTGTAAATAATACTACAAGAATAACAAAATACTAGAAATGTGTGCCGGATGTAAAATTTCGTTTCACCACATCGTGCTCGACGTATCGCGCAGGTATCCTGCTAGTTAGTGTTTACTCCAAAAGCCTGATAAAGAACAATAGACTCAACATTGTTGAATAAAATTATAAAAAAATGCAAAAAAGGAAAAAATATGTTTGAGAAACTATAAACACTCATTAGCAAAACATAATTAATAAACAAAAAATAAAAAATAAGAAAATTGCAAAAAGAAAAGAAGCTAGCTAAAATGGGTGTATATGAAAATTTAAAAATTTTAATAGTTATGGTAAATACAAGGATAATATTATCAATCTATAATTTATTTTTAACAAAATAAATCAATGGGTAAATTTGAAACTTTTTTATTAAAAGAGGGGATACACATAATTTTTGTTATGAATTGGGTAATAATACAATTAAAAAAATTAAAGAAGAAGACATATGTAATTACCTATATAGGTAGAGGATGGTGCTTTTGTTTTTTATAAGGGCCTCCGAGGGTGATAGAGGATATTGTAGTTTGTGGAGGCCTATTTTGGAGATTTTCAGTGAAGGCTAGCATCACTTTCAACTCGGTTTGGAGGTTTGGGTTTATGTTTGGCTGAAAACGTATCCACATATGCTTTTATGGCCTCGAGGACTCAATCTTGGAGTTTGCAGGACCACATTTTTCAGGGTTGCTGTATTGAAAAGATCGAATCTGATTTTGGGTCTGTGATAGATCTCATGCACATGTCGCTTCCACCTTTTGATCTTAGTTGTTTTTCTAATAAGAAAACAGCCCGCTAACATGCTTCAGCGAGTGCCTTATTTAATAGAATCGTACATAATTTAGAAGTGAAATTTGATTTATCTCCTCGTCAAAGAGCAGTGCTCGACTGTTTAAGGGCTCACCAAGCTCAAGATTTCTTAACGGTCGCGCATATTAATTAGTCAGCTTTTAAGTCTCAAAGCTTTATTTTTAGTATAATTGGGTTTGCTATTCAAAAGAGGGCCGCGACACAACTTGTTACTCATTTACCTGCCACTTTAATGTAAACGTTTTATTTGACCTACAAATCTAAATGAAGATTTGGCTGGCAAAAAAAATTAAGTAAATCTTTCTACTCTAATAAAAATATAGAGTAAATTACTATTTTGGTCCATGTGTTTTGGTTATTTTAATCATTTGAGTCCAAAAATGAATTTCTAACAAATCAAGCCCTATGGTTTGTATTCTATAACTATTTCAGTCTAATACACTAACAGAATTAGATTTTTCATTTAGTTTATAATAAAATGACCAAAATGCCCTTGGACTGAAATAGTTATTTTTAATAACCTCAGGGACCAAAAACGTAATTTACTCTCATAATAAACATATTATATATTATATATTATATATTATATATTATATATTATATATTATATATATACATGAAATGTTTTTATTTTTATTTTTCAAAGTTTTTTAAATTGTAATTTTAGATCGTTCGGTTTTAAACGTCGCACTTAAATCATTCATCTTATTTAAAGGAAAATTTAAATTTGTTTGGCTTATTATACTTCTTATTTAAACCGGTAAGCTTACTTAAACGTCCTTTTAATCTATTTATTTTATTTAAACTACAAAGTCTTTTTAACTGTTATTTTATTTAAACGTCTTTTTTTCATCGTTCAATTTTATTCAGCTTATTTTTAAAATTTTTTGTATTTATACATATTTTTAATTATACGGCTCGTTTAAACGTAATTTTATCTCGTTCTTTTATTTGAACATCTTTTTACGATTCGTTTATTAAAAAGCTTCATTTTTAAACCAACCTTTTAAAATTATTTAAATATTTAACTAATATATTTGTGTATATGTATAAAGATTTTTATTTTTATTTTTTAAAATTTTAAAAATATTTTTTTAAACCGTTTGAATTTTAAACCGATAATTTAATTACTAAAAAACGTTGTTAAGTTTTTTTAAACCATTTGGTTTTCTAAACATCATTCATTAAACAATTGGTTTTAAAAATAACTTTTAAAAGGTTGGTTTTTTAAACAATTTTTAAGATCATTCATCTTTAGACCGTTCGGCTTTAAAATCTTTCGGCTTTTCAAAGGTATTTTTTTATAATCGTTTGGCTTTTTAAATTTATTTTTTAATTGTTCATCTTACTTAAATGTCTTTTAAAATTTTTTATGTTTAAATGTTTTATTTAAATGACTTTTTAAACCGTTCAATTAATTAAACTTCTTTCTAAATTTGTTTGTCTTATTTAAATGTCTTTTTCAAATCGATTGGTTATTCAAAAGCAACGATTGACTTAGAAATTTTAAATAAACTAAACACATGTAATTTTAATATCGTAAAAGCCATAAATGTAATAATTAAAACTCAAGTTAATCCTTAATGTAATACAAATGACATAAATTTAGAACTCATTTTCAAGTGAACTTGAATAAAGGATGACAAAAAATCGAAAAGAGAAAAAATATGTTTTATAAATTGTTTAAAAAGAAAGCTTTTTAATAAACGAATAGTAAAAAAGACGTTCAAATTAAAGAACGGGATAAACTTACGTTTAAACGAGCCGAATAATTAAAAATATGTATAAATACAAAAAATTTAAAAAGAAGCTTAATAGAATTGAACGATTAAAAAAGGACGTTTAAATAAAATAATTGTTAAAAAGAATTTGTGCTTTAGATAAAATAAATATATTAAAAGGACATTTAAGTAAGCTTAACAGTTTAAATAAGAAGTATAATAAGCCAAACGGTTTTAAATTTTCAGTTAGATAAAATAAATGGTTAAAATATTACGTTTAGAACCGAGCGATTTAAAATTAAAATATAAAAAACTTTGAAAAATAAAAAAATTCATGTATATATAACATGTATATATAATATATATATATATATATATATATATATAATAGGGTTAGGTTCAAATAAGAACTTCATTTTTATTGAGAACTTAAAGAACCAATCTAAACCATTCATTTTTTTTAGATTTACAAAATTAAAATATAATTTTAAAGGGTATAATGATAATCACTCTAATAATTCTCTCTCCAATTATTTAATTATCCTTTCTCACTCTTATCTCTGATTTATTATTTTTTCTTTCTCTTCTTTTAATTAAATAATAATGTTTTCTTATTTATTTAAGAATTTAAGTATATAAGTGTATATATATCTTCAAAAAAATTCTACGTGTATATATATACAATTGAATAATATTTATAGGTTTTAAGTGATTTTAATACCTATGTATATTGTTTACTAACGTTTTACATATCTTTACGTGTTAATTGCTTAAGATAAACTTTATTTTTTTCACAAAATTAGAGAACTCATATAACACTTATTTTTTAATCTTGAAAATCTAAAAGTAATAAGAAATATACAATGATAAACTATTATATAGTCACTTACATGTAGGTAAAACATTTAGATATACGTATATATAGTTCAATTTATATGTATATGGTTTAATTTACACATATGTAAAACAATTAATTACTCTTTCTCCTCTACCAACGTCTCTCTCTATTATCTAACTTCCATTTTTTACAAATATTTTAAATATATGTAAATTCTTGGACAACTCTTATATTTACATATATGTATTTGGGTAAATATACTACTTACATGATCAATGTAAATCATCAAACTATTAATCAATTTCTCCACAATGAAATTCAACTTACGTATATGTATTTTTTTCATCCTTATCATGTTTTAAACCGTTTTTCAAAGTGTGTGTCTTTACATGTATGTAAATTTTTATACTAATAATCCATTTCAACCAACATATCGTCTATTTACATATATATAAATATTGATATAATTGTAAATATTTATAAATATGTAAAATTTTAATATGAACTAAACATATACATTTACAAAAACAAACATATTTTTTCTAACTAAAATTTAAACTACACGATGAAAAACCATATTAGTTTCATTGTTGAGAATAAATGAGTGATTAATTTGATCTTGAAATACCATAAACAATTATTATTTGAGTTAAATTGTTTATGAAAATTATAAGTATATAGCTAATGAAATTTTACAGAAGAAAAAAGAATTGCGTAATTTGAAATGGGCTTTTTAGATAATAATTCATTTACAATCAAATTAAAATATAGAATAATAAAAATTGAAATTTATAAGAATAACGATGCTTACATAAAACATTTAAAACTCATCTTGAGACTTCAAATTAAAATAATAAAACGCGCAGAACAGAATTCAAAGAATCTTTTATACTTAAGTATGTTTACACATTCATATATGAATACATATACTATATTAAATTAGAGATCAAACTGTTTCAATTTGTAAACAAGGATGAATCACATATTAAACATGGTGAATAACCAAACCGAACCATTGCTCGTTACCATTTTCCGAAGCTTACTGCTGTCGTTTATTCTGAAGAAGATCATGTTGATCAAACTAAAACAATGATAATAATGAAGTAGATCGATGATCTTTGATGTCGATTCTTTTAAAGCTTTCACAATGAGTCCTTGGTGGGTGCCGACTCTGTCATCGTCTTCACTGTTTCAAACAAAAGGGGGATAATGAGAGCTGGTATAGAGTCACCAGAAAAAAGTTCTCAATAGGCAACTCACGATTGGAGAGAGACGAAAGTTTTATGAATTTGAATTTTAGGGTTGTGGGTTTGATTCATAAAAAAGTTATTAATAGAGTTAAAAAAGGAATTGAATTGATTTTTTTTATCTTCCTAAATTACCCTTCTGTAGTTATTAAAATGTATCTAAAAGTTCTCTTAATTAAGGAAATACCATTATTATTTTGAACCATTGATCAAATGATCTAATGGTTAAGATGAGTTCCTGTAGTTCTCAAATTATTTGCGAGTTCTGAACAAATCCTAACCCTATATATATATATAATATATATATGTTTGTGTATGAGAGTAAATTACGTTTTGGTACCTGAGATTATTAAAAAATAACCATTTCAGTCCAAGGGCATTTTGGTCATTTTATTAGAAACTAACTGAAAAATCTAACTCTGCTAGTGTATTGGACTAAAATAGTTATAGAATACAAACCATAGGGTTTGATTTGTTAGAAAATTTGCTTTTGTACTCAAATGGTTAAAATGACCAAAACACAGGGACCAAAATAGTAATTTACTCAAAAATATATCTATGTGGGACACTTGGCATCACCACATTCATTTTTATCGAAATTTTCCCGCTTCTCTCTCCTATTAAATATTTACATCAATTACTAAAAATATTATTTAATCATTTTAGATCTAAATTAGTTTTATAAATAAATTAATAAATAGATCTTTTTATTAGTGTTATTACTAAGAAAATAAATTTTATAAAATAAGAAACTTTTCAAAAACACCAAACTTTTTTTAAATATATTTTTTTATGACGGTTTGTTTTGAAACAAAACATTTAATTTATTTTTGGAAAAAAAAACAAATAAATGTTTTAAAATAAAAGTTTAAAAAGTTAATATATTTTTTTATGACGGTTTGTTTTGAAACAAAACATTTAATTTATTTTTGGAAAAAAAAACAAATAAATGTTTTAAAATAAAAGTTTAAAAAGTTAATATATTTTTTTATTACTTATTATTCTTAACCATATCTTATATTAGAATATAGTTTTATAATTAATAAATTTTTATTTTATAAAATATTTTATTTGATCAACCCGTGTAATACACGAGTTTACTAAAGCTTGTACACAAATAAATTGTATGATAAAAATATATGTAATTATCCCTTTATATAGAAAGAGGCTTATAACAACACTCTAACCATAAATTATGCTTTGTCTAAATAGTTGGGTATTTGAATTTTTACAAGCAAGTCAAGAGTTCGATCAACACAATTTGTTGGTTTTGGATTTTCATTTTCTTTACATCCTTGCCACACAAATAATTAAGTACTATTTATGTTTTTTATTTATTTCAATATACGTCTCTTATTTTCTTGTGAGTTTTCTTATTGTAATGCACAAAATATTAAATTTACTTTTTTCTTTAACGACGTTTAATATACTTTTTTGCTTTTTAAGATTTACTTTTTAGATTTAAATTTTAAAGTATATTTTTGTTTTTTTTTAAATTCATTTGCATTCTATTTAATGTTCATTTTCAAAAGAACTTAATATTTATTAAATTGCGAACATCTCATTGTGGCGTTATATTTATCTACAATTAGTTGGACTAAATATAATATATTTAATATTTTTTAAATATATTTAGTTTTATTTTTTTATTTTAAATATATCGTTGTAACATGTTTAATTTTATCTATGTTCTCGTATTGTTTATTTTCACAATGTCGTAATGTTTTCTTAAAACTTCGAGTATGTTGTTTTTAAGTGCGTTTCGATTTCATTTTATTTAAAACGAGTCGGCGCAAAGCACGTGCATAACCCACTTTGAATAAAATTGTGAACAATTTAAGTATACTTGCCATTCTTTCAGTATGAATCAAGAAAATCATTATTAATCGATCAATATTTTCTTATTGTTTGTTTTACATTTAGTATAAAGGTGTTGGTAGTCTTATATATAAATTAACTAGGGTGTTTATATGATATTTATTAAATCCCACTTTTAAATACTTGTTATTTTGAAGTGAGTTTGAATTAATTGTCTTAAATATTATCAGATTTTATTAATTATTGTTTTAGAATTCACAAGATATTCGACCATCAATAGTTCTACTAGTACTAGCTAGAGTTTGTGACTGATCATGAACAAACAACAAGGTTGATGACGAGTGAAATCATGAATCAAAATGAAACAAGCGAAAGTAGAGTGAAAACAATCAACGATTAACCATGAGCCGGTATATCATGACTAATCAACACTAGGGCTGGCATAACAGGTCAGACACGACACGATAAGACACGATGATCTGACATGTCAGACACGAACACGACACGAAAACTTATCGTGTCATTTTTTTAAAACACGAACACGAACCTGTTAAGAAACAGGTTACACGAAATGACCTGTTTAGAAACCTGTTTAGGAACACTCGATGGTGGTTGGTGGTCTCGATCATGGTCGTGATGAAGGCTGGTGGTCTCGATGGTGGTCGCGACTCGCGATGAAGGCTGGTGGTCTCGAACTCTCGACTATGGCCGGTGGTCTCGATGGTGGTCGCGACTCGCGATGAAGGATGGTGGTGTCGACTGGTGGTCTCGAGGCTCTCGACGGAGGCTGTGGAAGGAACCGGTGGTTGGGTGGCGGCTACCGAGCCGCTGCTGGGGAGGAGTCGAGGAACCGGAGCAAGAGTTGGGCAGCGGCTGTGGAGGCTTGGTGGGTAGGGAAATTAGAGATTAAAGGCTTTAGGGTTTTGTTATATATATATATATATATATATATATATATATATATATATATATAATTATAAACAGGTTATTAACAGGTCTTAACAGGTTAACAGGTATTTTAACCTGTTAAGACACGAATTTTATCGTGTCTTAACGTGTTGATCTGTTTAAGACACGAAACCTGTTAAGGTCAGACACGAAACCTGTTAAGGTCAAACACGAAACCTGTTAATTTCGTGTCGTGTCGTGTCGTGTTAACAGGTTCGTGTCAGAAATTGCCAGCCCTAATCAACACAATGATTAGAGCATCAATATTTGTGGTTCATAAAGAAGAATGAAACAACAAGGTTTGATCAAACTAGAAAATGGAGCATGACAAAGACAAATTTAGAAGGGTTCGAGTGATTCTTTTTGTCACTGTAGATGGGTTCATTTTTCCGGCTTATTGCAAGTCTTGAAGCTCAAATCATTCGACCTTCATGCAAAACAAATCATGAAGACGATAAGGATTATTTGTATGAATAGTTTTGTGCAGATAACCTAGTTTACATATATGTAACTTGCATTGCATATATGTAAGTTGCGTTACGTACACATAACTTGGTTATCTGTATGTAACTAGGGTTATATATATGCTAAAATAATCTTCTTTGTTCACATCTACTTGCTTTTTCTTTATATACATACATGTAAGCATGTGTTTATGTAATCAATATACAAATGTGGTTATATATACGTAAATCAATATGCAAAATGGTCACATATATGTAAACATACATTTCAACATGGTTACATATATGTAAATTACATATATTACCATCAAACCCAAAAAAAAGTCAGAGACAAAACCAAAAGCAAGCCGGAGACAATTGTCTCTGGAAGTCGAAGACAAACCCAAAAACAAGCCGGAGACAACCGTCTCTCTCTAGCAAACATAAAAGACGGCCGAGAGGGCATGCATAGAAGATGCAACCACATCATCACCTAGTTGTACTATACTCAAAGAAAGTTACACATGCATTACCTAATTGTACCAAATGCATACAATGTTGCAAAGTACTATTCATTCTATTGATAAATTAATATATAGGTTAATTAATTTATCACTGAAAATAGATTATTATTTACTATTTTTTTAATGAGACGATTTAAACTCTAAGCGACTTTCTACCATACGGTATGTTTCACCTCTTTCCATATTTAGTTAAATATGATATTAACCTTTTAACCTAACCCATTAGAGATATAAATATAACTCAAAGTTGTTGGTTTAGGTAACACATGAAATATATTATTGTTTCTAAATAGTTTGGTTTTTTCATAAGTAAATTTATGTTAGCTAAACTCTTCAAACAATCTGGATTTTTATAACAAGTGAAGAAGTAAGAGTCTTCTTTTAATGATTTGAGATGCATGGAGTTGTAACATTTTTTGGACATGTAGCTATGTTGATAGACCAGAACACTCAAGCATTCCACATGTTTATGTTAGCCATGCTTCAGGTTTTTGATGTTATTGTTTTTCTCATGTTAATATAGTAAATATTACATTACAGAAATCATATATAACTGACAATTACTCTCTAGAACGGGTTTTTTTTGACCCATTCAACACCATTTTTCTAGTTTTCTGAATTTCATAAGTAGTTAATATGTGAAATATGATTATATACCTTATTATAAAACAGTTAATTGAAAATTTCTGAGAAAAAAAAATACTGAAGATTGTAGACAGTTAAGTAGTTAAGTGTAGACGTGTAGTTTGGGTCATATTTAGCTAGTTTATAAATTTTATTTGATTGGTTTGTTATCAATAAAATACATCTCAAATTAATCTTGTTTTCACATAAGTGACTTAAAATTAGTAAAACTAGTAAACTACCTTATATTCACAATTACTTTTGTAAGGTTTTCTTGTCATCTAGTAAAACTACCTTATATTCACGATTCATGGGAAGGTGTAACAATACACAGAATTGACCCCCTTGAAGCAATAGGTGATATCATTTCAAAGAGTCCATTTGTAATTTATATGTTCATTGGAGTGTATTGAAATGCTTCACATCTCATTATTTGTTTTATTCAAGATTAGAATATTGGTTTAATTGTATATAAACAGTCATTATCCAACAATCTAACTTGATACCAGATGTGTACGAAGAAAATGTGAGATCTTTTAATAACATCAATCTAATTCTACATTTAAATCTATGTCGTTGTATATTATGGGACTTTAAACACCGGTATATCAATGATATACAGATTTTTTGATGATAAAGTGAGATCTTTTCTAAGAAATTTAACATGAATTAAATATATTTATAACTGTTACATAAGTAATGTCAGTACACATGTATACGGAAGAGCACATATTATTTCATTTGTGTTGTAAGATTGTATTATATGGTGCATTCTATAGTTTAACATTAGAAATAAAACAATATTAAATATAGAAAAGAATAAAAAGTATGTTTATTTTATAAACACAACCAAAGATTTGAGAGAACTTGCGTAAAATTTAGTATACAATAACAAAAACTAAATACAATGACACATGTTGTCTAAAATAAACAAATATAATAGAAGTTGATTTTTTAATCATTAGCATTCTTTTATATTTTATATAGTTAAAACATGATGAATAACAATATACCATAGTCATACACTTTAAACAAATAAATAACCCAATAAAATCCTACTCAATGTGAAGGGTCGGGGGAGGGGATGTGAGATGGAGACAGATCTTACTTTTATTTTATGAGATAAAAAAAGTTACACCTAGAGAGACCACGATTCAAAAGCATATCAGAAAACATCTAGAAACGTTACAAGAAGTAACAGAATATAATTGTACACGACAAATCACGAAACAATCCGCTCCCTCTTTGGCACGTGCACAAAAACAAGCATATATAGCAGCCTAGCAGGAAACCATTACCAAACAAGCCTTTAATGGGCCAGACCCAGTATCGTTTTCTAACACTAAACATATGGGCCATCTCAACAACAGTAAGCCCAAATAAAAGCCCACCATTATCCTTTCAAGACCCTAGGGTTTTTGCTATTTGAGAGGCTTCATCTATACTTCACAGCCTCCGTAACCTCTATACCCTCTCCCCGCTGCAGCAGCTCATCGAGGATAATCGATGGTAATGCTCTAAAAATCCTATTTTTCATTCATCAATCAATGCTTTTTATTAAATCAATTAAGATCTGTTGATGACATATGATTTTGATGTTTTTGTTTGATCTGGTAGCATCGATGTTAAGACAATTTCAACTGTTTTTGTGTTATCAGTGGTCTACATTTGAAATCGAGGGTTGAGTTTAGATCGTTTGTTCTGTTGTTTGCGTCTTAAAACTTCATGTATGAGATATATTGCCTTTGGGGTTGATTAGGGGTTTAGTGTTGGTATTATTGCACTAGATTCTTTTGATTTTGAGCTGTTTGAAAGTTTTGAGCTGAATTTGGCAGTTGGAAATCTGGTGATTTAGGTTTGATGGATGTGATTATGCGGTGCTAGTGTTTCATGACTTCATCAGTTTGTTTGATTGGATTTGTGCACATCATTTTTATGGAGTTTATTTGTCTGTCTATATGAGTAAACTCAAAGTCATTTATTGTAAATTGATTGCAATGCTTTAAATTTTATCTTCTTTAATCTTTTGACAATAGACAAAGAAATAGTGAATTTCAGCAAAATCAAGTCTTTCAGAAAACAAATTTTTTGCATTTTAAATGACTTCATTTGGGTTTAACTAAACCTGTTTTAAGCTATAAGATACTAAACAACCCTGTGATTTTCTTGGTTTTTTTAAAATTTTATTTTCATTAGTTAGCTCTTTAAATATGTTACAAGATATGCTTAATCTTTGTTAAATTTCTTGATGTATTATGTTTTGTAGTCTATTTTATTTAGCGGTTTTTTTTTTCTATCTTGTAGGCTTTTGTCAAAGCCCAGAAGTCAAGATCTTACTTCAAGAGGTTTCAAGTAAAGTTCAAAAGAAGGAGACGTAAGAAACTTTGACTGCAATCTTGCTATTTTTTGTTTTAAATTTTTGTAACAGATTGTTGTTTTATGTATTTTACTTTTTTTTTCGGTGATTACCTTTTGATTTTTTTGTTTGTTTCTTGACGCAGAGGGTAAGACTGATTACCGTGCTAGGATCCGGTTGATTAATCAGGACAAAAACAAGTACAACACACCGAAGTATCGATATGTTGTGCGATTTGTAAGTCTTATCTCATGCATAAATTTTTTTCAGTTTTTGTTATTGAAGTTGGTTTTATTGTTGTTAATTTAGAGGTGTTTACACGTATTTTTGTTATGATGATTTTAATGATGCCTTTAGACCAACAAGGATATAGTTGCGCAAATCATATCTGCAACCATTGCTGGTGATATTGTTCTTGCTTCGGCTTATGCTCATGAGCTTCCTCATTATGGTCTCAAAGTTGGTCTTACAAACTATGCTGCAGGTTTATTTTTGTTCTTCTTCATCACTTGTCATTTCATGGTCTGTTAGAAACTAAACCTCTAAACATTTTTTCTGGTTTATTTAGCCTATTGCACTGGGCTTCTTTTGGCTCGCCGAGTTTTGAAAAAGCTTGAAATGGACGATGAGTACCAGGGGAATGTTGAGGTATTTTAACGCAAATTTTGCTTATTAGTTTGGATCCTTTTATTTATATATTTCCACTAATTTTGTTTTTATCAAATGCTTGGTATTTACAGGCAACTGGAGAAGATTTTTCTGTTGAACCTGCAGAAAGCAGGAGGCCTTTCCGCGCTCTTCTTGATGTTGGTCTCATCAGAACAACCACTGGAAACCGTGTTTTTGGTGCTCTGAAGGTGTAAAAATATACACTTTGTATTTTTTCAGTTTTTCTGAATGCGTTATTTTAGGTGTTGGTCAAAACCAATCGATTATTCTTGAAAGGGTTTTGTCAATCTTTTTCATAATCAGTTGGGGTCTATTCTTTAACGCTTAATTTTTTAAAAGTTACAATTCAGTTGGTTTTATGCTCGAAATAAATGTTTTGTATCATTATTAAACATGCTTGACCCGGGACCAACATGTTCTTGATATCAAATGATACAACTCTCATGCTAAATTTCAAATGATAAAATGGACATAATATCAGGGAGCTCTGGATGGTGGTCTTGATATTCCACACAGCGAGAAAAGGTTCGCTGGTTTTAACAAGGACGGAAAGAGCCTTGATGCTGATGTCCACCGCAAGTACATTTATGGCGGGCATGTTGCCAGCTACATGAATGTGAGTTCAACTTTTACCATTCAATAATTTTTAGTTTGTTGGTCCACTTTTATGCTGTGATTTATTTGAACAGTTTTTAATATATTGGTTTTGCTTGCCAGACTTTAATGGAAGATGAACCAGAGAAGTACCAGACTCATTTTTCCGAGTACATTAAGGCTGGTGTTGAACCCGATAACCTTGAAGAGCTTTACAAAAAGGTCCATGCTGCCATTCGTGCTGACCCGTCCCCGAAGAAATCTGAGAAACAGCCACCTAAGGAGCACAAGAGGTAATAACAATCTTAATTTACATTGGGTTGGTTTATCTTATAACACCTTTTTTATTTAAAATCTTTATGTTTGATTATTGGTTACAAAATGAATTGTTGTTATAATACTAATTGAATCTGTTAAATAAAAAGTGTATATATATGTATATCGAAGTATAATGGGTCAATATGAGTTGTTGATCTTCGCTTTTGTTATTTGTTTTAGGTACAACCTTAAGAAGCTAACTTATGACGAGAGGAAGCAAAAGCTTATCGAGAGGTTGAATGCTTTGAATGCTGCTGCTGGAGCAAATGATGATGATGATTCAGAAGAAGATGACGAGTGAGAAATGTGGTTTAGCTTCTTGAGGAATGAATGCTAATGTAATGTTGGAATTTGTTTGAATATTGCTTTTGAAATTATGCTAGTATTTTTGTTAGACCTGAATTATGTTTTCTTATAGTCACCTTTTAATGTTATTGTTGTACAATTTTACTTTTGCTTTTGTTTATTTTTTAGGCTAATCTTGTCTTCTTCTCAATATGTTGGTTCATAAATATAAAGCATTGCAGTTTTTTAGTTTATAGTTTCATTTTAATAAGAAGTTTGAAAGTGGCATGAATTAAAACATGCATAGTGTTCAAATGAATCTTTGAGAAGAAACAAAACTCGTTTAAGTAAAAGGCTGAAATTGCTAGAAACCTGGATCGGATAATAATAAATCATATTATTATCTATTGTTGTTTGATGATCATTAATGTTTTTATTAATTTGACTAATGAAACTTGTGACTTTTACTTTAGTTTATATAATTATCATAAATTGTGACTTTTACTTTAGTTTATATAATTATCATAAATTTGATTTTGCTTGTTTGTTTTTTTATTTAGTTTATAAATATTATTGAGTTTCTAATTGAGTATAAATCAAATGTAAATATTTGATAGCTATGTTACTGAAATTGTAATTTGTAACAAAAGTGAGTTAAGAGTGCCATTAATTAAAATGGTATGTTATTGATACACCCAATTTATTTTATCCTTTCTATATCTTTCTATACATACATATAGATACATGGAGAGAGATAGAGACAATAGGTTGTCTCAATAACATAAATAGGTGTTTGTATAACCTAATCCTTAATTAAATTGTTAGTATAGATTATTATAAGACAAGTAGTTTGAATTATTAAAATTCAAATTAAATTTATTTGAAAAGATTCAAAGCTACATTCAAAACTCTTAACATTCAAACAGGCCAAATTTTCTATGAACAAAGGCATGTAAGAGACTAAGAGTTATACAACGCCGTCTCACCCATTCGATATGTCAGACACACGATAAATTTCAAGATCGCGTTAACAACTCATGACCAAGTTTAACATTGGTCTCGTGCATATAACTAAAATAGACGGACACACTTCTTTGATATGAGTACATAAATAAACAATCTCAGTCTCATGACACCAAATCTAAGAAACTTTAATTCTGCAAAATCACAATTTCTCTCCCATAAGTCATCGACTAATCTGCATTTACTAGGCCCGGCAATCTTTGCCCAAAATCTTCAACTTGGGTTGTTTTGGGTATTTAAATATTGGTGTTTGGGTCTTTTTGGGTAGAGTATAATTTACAAAAGGTTTAGATGGGTCAAATTAGAATTTAGGGAGAAAAAAGGTGGGTCAGAATGAGTCACTAAAATAAAAGAGACGGGTCAGAATGAATTTGGTGGATGATTAAGCTGCTACTGCTCTGAAGATGCCTCATACACTAAATTCCAGTTTCTTTAAAGAATGATTTATTAAATTAACAAACATGGTATTTGTCGTGTTTATAAGTATTATTTTTAGATAAAAGTTTTTTTTAACTTCAGTTGAGGTAATGCTCTTCGTTTACGAAATTTTTTGTTTAATAAGTCAACATGGCAGCTTCATTCCACATGCATGTAGGTGGGTTTCAAACTGTAACACTTTTATAATGAATGAAAACTGTATAAACCATCAAACCGAACCGTATAGACCGCCAGACCATCAAAAACGAACCGCCAAACCGTCGGATGGTTTGGCTTACGTTTATACAAGATGGGCTATTACGTATTTTCAAAAATACACGAAACCCGTCTTCTCCATAGTCCACATCCTTCCCCTACCGGCTACCGCAAAGGCTACAAACGAGTATGCTCACTTAACCCACTGTCTTTTTATCATTTGTTTATAATATTCAATTATGTAAACCGTAAAGTCGCGGATTTCAGTAAACTTCTTTAATCTCGAGGTAAACCGATTAATCTCTTCCCTAATTGATACCACTACTCTTCTCCTCCACCATTGTGTAGCAATCAAAGAACCATTCAGAGGTAAAACGTTCACCTCAATGAGTTTTTATTTAGATTTTAATGAAAATTATAGTTGATTGTTGAGTTTTTTTAGTTGGTTTTTGTATGCCCTCCAGCGATTTTGTGTAGCAATCAAATGCGTGAAACATTACTGGGTTTATGTTACTAATATTCTAAGTTATCTCAAATATTCAGCTTCTGCTCACTATTTTAACTTATGTTGCTATTTTGTAACTTATACGGAAATAAAACAGGTTCATTTTATAACTTCTATCAGCAATTTTAATATGGACCCATCCTGACCCGCACTCATCCTGACCTGCACCCATCCTAACCTGTTTTTTAAATTGGCCCATCCTGACCCGAATCCATCATAACCCAAACCCGTTCTAACCCGAGACCCTGCCCGACCCAACCCGCCCATTTTGTCAGGTGTAGCATTTACCATCGTCTTCTTTCTTGCAAGAAAACGTTCTCTTGCAGCAGCCAAAGCATCTTGGTTTCTTTTATGATGATCTGTTGGAGGTTTAACGGGCACGCCTTCGGTTCCAGATTCTTGATTCTGCAGATCACTCAAGACTTCTTGTTTATGAGAATCAGGAACAGATGTTTCACCTATGTTTTCTTCTTGAGCACTTGCTGAGACTTTTGATGGTTGACTTTTTTCTGGATTTTGACTCTTTGACTTTGTATGTTTGTGGGGCTTTGTTGGCTCGCCGTCTTTTGCTCCGAAGGCCACATTTTTTGACAAATTGAAGTAGAACAAAGTCATATTACCACCTTTCTTAGTAATCTGTTGCACCAAAAAATACATTTAGACACAAATTTAAATCGTGAGAATACTTGGTCTCCTTCACATACGAAACATAAACATAACTACATGAGATATACTAAACGAAATAGAAACCTAACAATCCTGGCCTTTATCAAACTAGTTTGTTTTCCAACCCGCGCTTCGCGGCGGGGTTCAAAAATGACGTAGGTTTGATAATCAAAAGACTTTCTTCTTTATTTAAAGGCTCGGAAACAACGGTTCAGTATGGCTGCAAATAATGCCTTTGCCACGCCAAAACAATGCTCGTGTTCTATTTCATTGTCATCGCCTATCAAACGGGTCAGAAATGTCCCAAATAAACCAACGCACGTCCCTTCAAATTAAAAACCAAAGTGCAATAAAAATATAAAACAGGTTCACTTATGAAACAGAGGCCCACAAAGGCCATCGAATAGATCACACAAGTTCTTAGATGAGGCATCCTCATCCTCATCCTCATCCTCATTAAATTAATTCGTTCTCAGATTTGGGCATAGCATCATCATAGAACTAAATGGTTGTAGGTCTAAAACATTTAAAAGAGAATACCACAAATACTCATCATCATCAGGCAGTATAGCCGCATCACCGCTGGCGGGGATAGCGGCTAGCAGATGCAACCACCCGACTTAGGGTGGCGGGCAACGGTGAAGGTGTAACACCCTCACGGCCAGGGTAGCACGACACCAGCTCCACCGCCACCGACACCGCCTTGTTCTCTACACAAACAGATGTGTAAATCTTAAGCACCCTCGAAAAACCTCGGTAGAAGCAAAAAAGCACAGTTGCGGTGACGAAACGACGACGAAACCGGCCACCAAGCCAGAGCGGCAACCGGCTCGACCTCCTTTGGCACCACAAGAGTCACAGAACCAGGCAGATCTAAACCGAGTAAGGGTAGCGGGGTGGCACTCGAGCACATCGGCGGCCGTGCAATCGAGCACATCAGCGGCCCTGCAACCGAGCACATCGGTGTCATCGGCATGGCAATCGCGGGCATAGGCGAAGCGACTTGAGCCATCGTCGTCCGACGACCACAAACAATCGGCTCAAAACCGAGATCCACCGCAAGCCCATCGCTCTCTCTCTCTCTCTCTCTAAAGAGAAAATGTGAAAAGCAGAGTGAAAAAAAGAACTCAAAGAAACGAATGGTATCAGTGCATAACACCGGCTGCGTCATCGCCTCCACCGGCAACAACAGCCGGGACACACCGCCCAACACCAACATAAAACCCTTTATAACTTTTTCTATTTGGGAGAGGGGGTAAAATAAAAACCCCTCAAAACCTTGGTGGTCAAACCATTAACAAACCAAAACCAATTGCTGATGGACTTGTAAATTTCATATATAGTATAATGATAAAGGCATTCCATTACTAAAGTAAAAATGACAAACATGGATGGGTTGGGTAACATGTCAAAAAATATCTTTTTTAAGTAAAGAACTGCATAAATACTTATACTTATGATACACAAGACGTTTATGTAACTATCGCATAACTGTCTGTCTTTCTCTCTCCAACTATATCTTTACAGCACTATGTACAAGTTCTGATGCAGGTTATCGACTTCAAAATTTGTTCTGTAATAAACGCGCCCCTAAATATATAAATAATGCATTAGATAAGATTACAAAACTATTTTAACTACAAGGATAGTAGCACAACGATTGAAAAGTACAACTTACATCTTCTTTTTCCTCACGAAGTTGACGCAAACGTTCTTCTTCTAACCATTTTATCTTGCTCTGCAAGTTTCCTTTAGTAGGCAGCCGTAACAAATTTGTCCTTATTTGCATAGAGATGGTCTTCTTTGCTCCTCTCTTTTGCAAGCTTTCTCTCATATATTATCATGTTCAAGCTCACGCACTTTTGCTTTGTCTATCAATGCTTGAATATACCTCGGCTATAACACGACATGCATCATACAATACAATAATCAATAAAACAGAAAGGCCTAAAAATCATTTAAATGTTATGTTTTGGATATAATACTCAACATGCTTGTAAAAAAATACTTAGGAGTATGTGAAAGTCTATATGATACCTTTCTTTCTTGCCGATCCTGTGCAATAGGGCGGATTGCTTTTTCCTTCATGTCATCATATACACCATCATAATCAAACACTGATGGATCTTCCTCTAATGCTTTCTTATGTTGTTCCTCTACCTGAGAGGCTAAGACCATACAAAGATCACTCAAATTTACAAAATAATGAAAACTGAAAATTAAGTTACGTTTTCATGACCCACTCACATCCTTAAGAGCCTTGTTCTTCCCGGCTTGTCGAGAAATTTCTCTCTCAATATCATCATCATCGTCTTCACCAAAACCAAGTGCAGAAGGGCGAAGAGGTCCCGTGAGTTGCTTTTTTAGTTGGGATGATGGAGCTCTTAAGTTTAATCCATATTTCATTTTAATTTGTAGTCCTGTGATGAAAACCAACTATAGGTAAATAAACATGAAGAAATTTACCCCATCAGTTGTATACATAATACACACACAAAATGTAGAAACATACCGAGGATAACTATCACATATGTAGTTATATGTGATACTGGTATGTAAATATGACCAAAATGTTAAAGATACTTGATGAACAAGGATGACATGTTGAAGCTTCTAGTTGTACACAAAGCTTATTTCGTTGTACATAAAGCAATGAGTCCAGTACATGAAGCTTTCGCCTCGCGCTTTTTTAAAACCAAGATCATGACAGGATTTTGGAGTTAAAGCTCAAGTGTGGTTTGCAGAACAGTAGGATGGACATTCATAATCTCACCTAAGATTATGATGTTAGTAGACTTCAGTGAGATAATCATAGGAAAACCCGATAATCAGAATCAATGTCAGTCATACACAAAAACATCTACTTCTAAATTCAAATGCAGACATGATACATTTTCATTGAAAACCAATAGTTTAATTGTAACACCCGGAAATTTTAAAAGAAGAGAAAAGTGAAGAAAAGGAAAGAAAAGCAAAATAACCCAAGTTGAGGGGTTAAAGTTGTACATGGGACAAAGTTGGTTTCAGCTTCGGGTATGTGCTTATGTGCTTGTATGTGTGTTTTGGTGTTTTTAGGTGTTTGAACTCATAAGCATTCGGGTTTGAAGGAAGTCTTACTCGGAAGTTGCAAGAGGTGAGTTCTAGATCCCCGTTTTTACATGTTTTAACTGATTTGGGGCTGGAAATGCATGTTTAAACGTTTTTATAAAAATTTGGGTGTGTACCCGTATGTTTATGTGTGTGCTCTGTTGTGGGTGGGTGTATGTTTGGGATGATTTATGGTTATGTGCATGTTTTATGCTTGTTTGATGCTTAGTATGTTAGAAACTAGGCTAGAACAGGTTCGATTGATGATTAGAGGTCTGAAAATGAGGGTAGTTAGAAAAGTAGTTGGCCATGTGCCTAAGTGCTCATGCGCCTGAGATCATGCCCCCAAACAGTACCCAAACGCCCAAGGTTCATGCGCACAAATAGTGCCCATGCGCCTAGGATTATGCCCAGGAGCCTAAGTATGCCCATGCGTCTAAGTCTGCTAGAACGCCTAAGTCCCCATGCGCCTAAATCAGGCTCAAGCGCTTGCATAGTACCCATGCGCCCAGAAACCCTGCCCACGCGCCTAAGTGTTGGCCGTGCGCCCAAATAGTGCCCATGCGCCTAAGTATTCATGCGCCCGCATAGTGCTCGTGCGCCTGCATAGTGCTCGGGGATGATATGTGGTGATTGTATGATAATGTTATGTATGTTTATGGCCTATTTTCTTTATGTTCCTATTATGTATTTCTCCGTGGCCTTGCGTGGTGTGATTATGTTAATGGATGAAAAGTATTATCTTAACCAAGCGAAAGATCTAAGATAATGAAAGTGGAACATAATGAATGAACGAATGAAAGTCTTGCAAGCAAAATGTAAGGAGGTTCACAACTCCTTGAGAGTTGTCAGCTCAACTGTGTGTCATACAGCGTGTGATCTTGGCTGCCCCATGAGGGATTCACACACAGGGGGATCAGTCTTGGTGATTATTCCATACGTGCGAAACGGGGTCCTTGTCGCTAAACCTTAGATTAGTTGGCTTCGTGCCCAAGAGGGGGGTTTAGTACATGACAGGACCTAGATAGAAGTGAAAGATAATGTAACGTGCGAAATGTACGAAACGTGCTATAAGTACGAAAAGAACGATGACGGAAGATAATAATGCTATTATCTATGTGTATGTATAATGTGTGATCACGTGCGAAAGTATGAAAAGGTTTTAACGAATGAAAGGTAATATATTTTTATAAAACTAGAACTCACTCAGCAACGCTGACTTTTATGCATTTTCAGTTGGCAGGTAATGGTTGCTGAGGATGGCACGGGGTGGAGCTACTTGGCAAAGATTTTTGACTGGCATCCATTTTGTGTAACAATGATGTTTTGTGTAGTGACGAAACCAAATGATGATTTGTAATGTAATGATGATGTAAACGGTAATTGTTAATATATGAAATGGTTTCGTTAAAATTTTTCCGCTGCAAATGTTAAATAGATTTTATGTGATTTTGAGGTAATATGTGCGATGATTGTCCAACTGTGAGTGTTCCGGGAACGGGGCCTTACAGTAACACCATGGTTCATGAATTACTCATTTATAAACATAAATTTCATATATTCCTCTAGAAATGGTGAGTAAATATATCATGAGTTACTCAATTATAAACATAAATTCCATATATTCTAAGGTGAACAAGCCATAAGAGAGTAACGAATGAAAACCACTGATTATTAGCCCAAAATAAGTATGAATTAAACTTCATACGATGATTTTTGTCAGAGCACCACAAATGTCCATGACGATTTACAATTAGAATCACTACGAACAAAATGTCTATTTTGATTGAAAAGGACTTTTGACAAAAAAGACTTATTAACTTATGACTTTTCAGAAGGAGTTTTTAAAAAAGTGTTTGGATTAGCTTATAAACTAAAATGTTGTAAAATGACCAAAAAAGACATGATTTTAATAACGATAGAAGTTAATAGGAGATAGTAAAGGGGTATAATAGAAAATTTGATCAAAAAGAGTTTTCAAAAGTCAATAAGTAGCCCCCTTCTTACTTCTCAAAACCTCCTTTTTACCCTATATGAAAAGTCAGTTTAAAAAGTCATTTTGGGTTTGCCAAACACTTTTTTTGACTTATTAACTTCTGAGAAGTTAATAAGTCAAAAGTTGGGATAAAATAAGCAATCCCAAACATGCACTCAAGATTTCTCACAATGCAAGTGAATATGAACTAAAGCAAGCAAAATTAGTGGGTGTTTAGGATTGCTTGTTTGCAACCAACTTTTGACTTATTAACTTTTGAAAAGTTAATAAGTAAAAAACAGTGTTTGGTAAACTCAAAATAATTTTTCAAACTGACTTTTCATATAAGGTAAAAAAAAGGTTTTGAAAAGTAAGTAGGGGGCTACTTATTAACTTTTGAAAACGACTTTTAGTCTAATTTCCTATTATACGACTCTTCTATCTTATATTAACTCCCATCATTTTAAAAGTATGTCTCTTTTGGTCATTTTATGACATTTTAGTTTATAAGCTAATACAAACACTTTTTTAAAAACTACTTTTGAAAAGTCATAAGTTAATAAGTATTTTTTGTTAAAAGTCATTTTCAACCAAAATAAACAATCCCAAACATGCCCTTAGGGTTCCATCAGCAAACTCAAAAGCTCAGATTCATAAGGGAATTAAGGGGGTGTTTGGGATTGCTTTTGAAAATCAAAAGTTACTTTTTAAAAGTAACTTTCTTTTGAAAAGTTACTAATTTTAACTTTTTAAAATTTGCTTATTTACCCTTTAAAATCTACTTATTAACTTTTTTTTTCTCAATTTTTCAAATATACTTAATTAACTTATTAACTTTTCAAAAGTTACTAAATCAAAAGTTAGTTAAAAAGTAACAATCCCAAACACCCACTAAAAGACCAATGGAAATTGTACCCTTGCTATGCTCGTTTGAAAAAACAATGAAGATAGGAGGGTCGTCGAAGAAGTAACTGCAGTTGAAAGCCGGTGGAAGATGGTGGTGTCGGGTGTTTTAGCATACAAGTTAAAGAAGCACAGCAGGTAAGAGCAATGTTCTCGGAACAGCTTGCCTAGCGAACCTTTAATTTATGAAGATCAATGACTCATATTTTTTTTGTAAACCAACAAAATAAATCTCCACCTTTGATTTATGAAGATCAACGGCTCATATTTTTTTTGAATAAAATAATAAAAAGTTGTATTTTTATTAGAACATGTGTACAAAAAGTCAAACAAATATGAGCCATTGATCTCGTAAATCAAAGGTGTAGATTTGTTTTATTGGTTTACACAATTTCTCCTGGTTTACATGTGAACCATCCCATATATATATATATATATTGTTAAGTCTGTTAATTATATATTTTCTCAAATCAAAAAATAATTAACATACTTTTCTTATTAAAACTTATATATTATATATTTATCTATTTAATTAAAATTAAATTGTTAATGACTATTTTAATCTTATTTATGTTAAGTACATATTAGTATTTTGTTATTGTAATTGTTTAAAACTTTAACAATTTTTTTTGTATACGAATATAAACTTTAATTATCGATTATTGTTTTCAAATGGAGTTTTAAACTTTATATATATTTAGAGATATACTTTATTGTTTTTATTTTTCCAAAAGTATGAATTTAAAAAGATATTTAATTTAATAGATGGTTTATAAATTAGAAATATGTAAAAAAGGTCAGTAAAAATAAGAATGAAATATTAATTAAATAATTTAATTTCAATAAAATGAATAAATGTGTGTAAATAATTCATTTTTTTAATTGAGAAAATATATAATTAAAAATTAAAAAATAGGATAAAACCATGTTTTATGTGCTGTTCAAAAAAAAAAAAAAAAAAAAAAAAAAACCTATGTTTTTTGTCGACTTAACCTCCCTGGGTATATATTATTATTTATTCCATAGGAAGCTTGACAGAACATCGTCATCCTCTTTCAAACTCTCTCTACACACGCATTAGGGTTTATTTCGTTCACAGAGGGAGAACGACGACGTACCAAAAGAACACCATTGATCTCGAAATTACACCAAAATTACACCCAAATCAATCCAATTTCGGCATCTACACTTTCCAATTCAGGTAACTGAAACCTCTTTGCATTGCGCAATTCCACAAATTCAATTACGGTTGCTGACGCCCATTCATTCGATCTATTTAGATCAATTTCCTTCTTATGCTATGATTAGGAAAGAAACCACAAGCTGTTGTTGTACGATTAAGTGTTTTTAGTGCTGAATCTGGTGTTGAAATGAGTGGATTATTGTGAAATTTGCTTCTTCGGGGGATGTGATTGGGCGCTGGATTCGAATGTTAGTTGTTGTTGATTAACAGTGTGAAATTGGAGTTTTGAGTAGTTGATTGTTGATTTTGATTTTACTTATTTTAGCAATGAAAAGAATATGATTTTGACTTTATGGTGGTAATTTGATGATCATAAGATTCGTAAAATTGGTTTTTTGTGGTATTTATCTTTTCAGGTTGCTTTTTCCTTATTTGGTGCTTGGAAGACTGTGGTTTACTGTTTTCTCATGTTTTTTGTGTGTGACTTGTGAATTGTGACTTGTGAGTTATTTTTGCTTTGTTTTGCTAGCTACTATTTTAGATACACAGAATAAGTTATAAAATAGTTTCCATTTTTGCTTGCTGACCTGATCTTAACTTTTGACACACATTTCTCTTGGTCACACATCTTAAGTTTACTATATTTGTAACTTGTTTTGTTATATCAGTTAATTGCTTTTGTTTTCTAAATGTTGAGATCTATTGGTTTGTGGTTATCTATTTTCGGTGAATGTAATTGTCTCCCTTTTTTTGATTTACTAGTAGGATTAAGAGAATGTATTACTGTGTGAATTCCAAAACATATGTCATTTTGCATTTTGAATGGTCCAAAAATATGGGTCTTATATAATTCAAAATCCAACCATTCTGTTTTCAAAGGCTATCAACTCTCCACAACTATGAAGCTTTTAAATATTTTAGGATTTCAAATGTTGGTTGTGGCATGAATTTATGAAATCTCAAAATGAAGATAATTTAAGATTCTTCCTATCAATCTCAGGTGATAATGGTACATCCTCACCCGTGACACTGATTGATGGATTCTGAAAGGAAGAATTTTGGAAAAGGTAAGTCGTAAAGTTTAAAGACCTTTTTACCAGGCTTAATATTTGTATTTTTGCTCTCATTATTGTCAATTGATCCATAAATCTATACTTAGGTATAACATTTGTGCTACTGTTTTTTATCTGGTTATGGCGGAGAGATCAAAATAGATCAGGTCGGGTAATGGGTGATCATGCATGGTTCAGATTGGTGTAGCCCTAAAGCACTTTATGTCCCATTTTGTTTTTGAAAAAAATGCAGGTGATTAGCTTGTCAAATATGATTAGAGAAATTCTGTTAATTTCGTAATAAATAAATGGTTTTATGGCTTAAGATACATTTTGGATGACTTTTAACTCATTTGCTGTTCTCTTCTAGGCTATTATTTTGGTTTTATTTGTTTGACCCCTTGTATATTGAACGTAACCCAAATCGACCCATTCTTAAATAAAGAGGTCAAATTTGTTGTCTATAGTTTATAATTGGTTACAACTTACATGATGCATGCACTTGGAGTCTTCCACAATATTACTACTACTACTAGGGGTGTTCATAAACCGTCCAAACTGTTCAAACCGGACCGGACCGAATAAATTTGGTCAGTTTGGCCGGTTTAATACTTAGTGGTTCGGTTTACGGTTTGCATTTCTTAAGAACTGGATGGTTCAGTTTGGTTTACGATTTGCATGTTGGACTAAACTATATAAACCGGACCGGTCGTGTGTGTGTGTATATATATAATATATAATTTATTTAATTTTCTTTCATCTATTATTAATGTAAAGTCGAGCCCCAACATTCTTTCATTCTTCAATGGATTAATACTTTTATATTTTATTATAAACTTATCTTTCGGTCTTTGTATTATGTTACTATGGTTCACAAAGTTACGTTTTTTGCAATACGGTTTATTGTGTAGCGTGAAGTTAATAGCCAAGTTTAGTGTGAACTAACAAGTACATGCTTGTACTATGAAACTATAAAATATGTGCTTATATATTATTTGTATATTGCTTATATATTACTTAATAGTTATGTACATGTATTGCTTATATATACTGCACCAAACAACAGAAACACATTCAACACAATATCCTAAAGCCCATATGGAGTAAAGTTGGCTTGTTTCTTGGACTATGTATCCTTTTTTTCTTATTTTTCTTATTATCTATTTTTATTCATAATCTAGGACCAAGGGAACTCACAGGCGCTGTGGATCTTATAAGTTACTATAAATTGTTACCCCACTATGAGTTCTTCTGCAAGAAGTCACTTCCTTTGTCAATTTCAGATACACATTACCTTCATGATACTGTTGGAGACACAGATATTAGGAAAGGCGAAGGGATGCAATTGGATCAGCTTATTCACAACACATCCTTATCTAGAGATACAACAAACACCCGCATACAGCCATTTGACCTGAACACCCTCAGTGAAGCCTTTCAGCTTAAGGAGACCTCACCCATTGACCTGCCATCTGTAAGAAGTTGATTTCTGTTTGTTGCTTTCTACTAGTGGTGGCAACATAGATGTGGCAGGTGCATCAAGATGTGTATTTCTTAGAGCGAGTCAAAACAGGCTGGTCTGGATTGACCTGCAGCCAATTCTTTTTGACATTTTATTAATAAGTAATGTGTTAATTATGTTTTTTAAAAGAATGATATTTGTAGTGTGGGTTGAAACAAGCCTTGTTTTTTGGGTGTTAGTTGTTGCTCCCAAAATGAGTCGGGTCAAGTTTTTTTAGTGTGGGTCAAATTGTCAAAACAAGCTGCGCTTGTTGACCTGCAAATAATATGTTTCCTATTTTTAATCAATAAGTAATGTGTTAGTTATGATCAAAAACATTTTGGTTATGATAATACAATGGATTGAAATTGCCACCAAATTTTATGGTGTTGTAGTTTTTTTTTTTAATCTTATATGCCTTGTGTTGTTTTATAGTCCGAGAAAGGGATGCCTACTATAGCTGGAAAATCAAGAAGTGAATCAAAGGACAAGGAAAAGAAGCATAAAAAGCACAAGGAGAGAGACAGAGAGAAGGATAAGGAGCACAAAAAACATAAACATCGGCATAAAGATCGAAGTAAAGATAAGGACAAAGAAAAAAAGAAGGATAAAAGCAGCCATCATGACAAGGTTAGATGCTTTTGACATTCTTCAAGTCAAAATAGGCAACTAATCAACACCAATCTAGTTATCTAGACGTTTGTATTAGTTTTCCTTCCAAACTGTCTTAATGGCTTGATATTCAGACTTCAGAAGCTACCTCTTAACATTCAGAACTGATTTTTAGATTTCAGACCTTAGATCCTAAAGAACAATGGCGTCAATTGGAATATCTGCCGAGAGAAACTAAAGGTGTTATTCTAATTTTTTTCAGAAAAGAAAGCATGATGGAAACGAAGATGCCACTGACATTAACAAACAGAAGAAAAGTAAGGTAATTTGGATGAATCTATAATGCATTAGTATGATTTTTAATTAATAACCAATGTGTTAATTTTGCAGCATTCGAACTCAAAGATCGATGAGATAGGTGCAATAAAGATAGCAGCTTGAAGTCACATGTGGTGTATATTGTTTGTCCTTAGTTGCATACTGTAGTCAAACTAATTGAGGTACCACAGTTTTAGCTTTTCTATCTAATTTCACTTCATTATTCTTTGTTTCATTTTGCCTGACATATAGAAGGCCTCAGTAAATCATTCAATCTCCAGGCTTAATGCCAAAATACATGACAATCAATGGAACCTAAATTTGAAAAATGCTAGAGTTGAAAAAATGGGTTCGGGCCAAAACATCTAGTTGTTATGAATGCTGAAATTGTCAGGGTTATTCTTAAAATTTTGAAACTTGTTATAAATAGTTATTATAATACACTTTGCCTGATTTTCGAGCCATTTGACTTGTTTTTATTTAGCTCATATTGTTTTACTCGTTTGACCCATATACTATTTTCAAAATGTTATCGAGATCGAAATATTCTTGTAATATTTTTGTTGGTTGTTGCAGAATAGTCTCAGAACTAATTAAAGATGTGGAAAGAAGGTGGATTCACCTGTTATATTAGATTTATTCAAGGCACACATTAATGTAAAGCAGACTTCTTTGCAGTTTGTATCATAGCGGGTTTTCATATAATATCTAACACTAGTTCATACCTTTGATATCAATGCTAATTGCTTTTAGAGAATTAAAGATGTTTTTGCGAGCTTTTTAGACTGTATATATCCTCTATGTCCATGCGCGTGTGGGGGCTGAAATTGGTTGAATCCTTGAATAATACCATTGAATCTTAACAAGAAATACATGAGGTTCTCAACCCCGGATACACTTAATTGTGAGCTATTCTAGGAGATAAAGATAAATACTAAATGCCTAACTATAAGATAGATACAACAAATAGATAAACATCATCTCGGTTAATAGTCTCCCGCAGTCAAAGCTGTAGCCGAGATGCGTAGACTGGATCTAAATCTGGTAAATAACTGACGAGGTAGTCTCTAAGGGGCTGTTTGGTAGCCTTTTAATGATCATTAAGAGGCTACCTCTTAATGATCCTTAATAGGCTACCTCTTAATGGTTTATAACCTTTTAATAGTTAACATGTAATCCTAATGCTTAATGGTTAAAAGTACTATTAAGATTTAATCTCTTAACCATTTAGCATTAGAGTTACCTTTTAACGATTAAGAGGTAGCCTTTTAATGACCATTAAGAGTTTACCAAACAACTCCTTAATAATATATCAGCATGTTGGTAGTCTGCAAGGATGTGAAGTACTCGAATATACCCATCCTGGACCTTCTCTCGAACAAAATGGATGTCTATTTCTACATGTTTAGTTCGTTGATGTTGAATAGGGTTTTGAGAGAGGTACACTACTGGAACGTTGTCAAAGTAAATTAGTGTAGCCATGCAAATGAGGACGTGCAATTCCAACAGCAGATTGCGAATCAATGTGGTTTCAGCTATAGCATTGGCAACCGGTCGATATTCAGCTTCAGCGCTCGAGCAAGATATGGTGGGTTGCCTTTTTGAGGACCATGATATAACATTATCACCAAGAAACATGCAATAGCTTTATGTGGACCTACGTGAGTCGGGGCAGCCCCCTAAGTCAGCATTTGAATAAGTAGTGAGGCATAGTGACTTGGAGGGTTGAATAGAGAGACTTTGATCAAGGGTACCCTTTAAATACCGTAAAGTGGGTTTAAGAAATTGAAAATGGGGTTCCCGGGGGCATGCATAAATAAGCAATCTTGTTGCATCGCGTAGGCAATGCCGGTCTAGTGAATGTTAAGTATTGTAAGGCTCCAGCTAGATTTCGATAGAAAGGAATCATCAATTAGAGGAATGCCCGCAGTCACACTAAGCCTGGAGTCTGTTTCGATTGGTGTGAGGCTGGGTTTGCATTGTTGCATATTTGCTCGAGATGAAATGTCAGTCGCATAAGCTTCATGAGACAAGAAAAGGCCCCTGTTTTTACATGTAACTTGAATACCGCGAAAATGGTTCAACGAGCCTAAATCAAACATTGCAAATTCTGTAGAGAGTAATATGATGAAATGGCGAAGAAGGCTAGTACTCGAGGCTGTTTGGATGATATCATCTACGTACAATAAGAGATATGCCATTTGTGATACATTTTTGTAAACAAATAATGATGTATCATATAGCGTACTCTTAAACCCGCATGTTTGTATGTAGGAAACGAAGCGTTTATACCACGCCCCCGGGGCTTGTTTAAGGCCATATAGTGACTTGTTGAGACGACATACATGTATTGTATTTATCGGGTCAACTAAACCGGAAGGTTGGAACATATAGATAGTTTCTTTTAAATCTCCATGTAGAAACACATTTTGACATCTAATTGGAGTATGGTCCATGACCGAGAAATCGAAAGGCTTAACGCCGTACAGATTATGGTAGGTTTGACTACCAGGTTGAATGTTTCATCCAAGTCCACTCCTTACTATTGACATTTCCCATTAACAAGTCTCACTTTATAGTGATGCAGTGACCCATTAAAATTGAACTTATGGTGATATAAACACATGCAACGTATAACCTGAGCGTCATGAGGTCGTGGCACTAAGTCCCAAGTTTTATTTCCATTAGTCTTGGGTACTCGTCTTGCATGACAGAGTGCCAATTTGGAGCAGTTAGGGCTACTTTAGGATACATGGATCGGTAGGTTAAGTGGTAGTGTGTAGGTTAAGTGTTGGTTTGGGTTTGACAATGTTGGGCGATATAAACGCATGCAATGTATAACCTGAGCGTCACGAGGTCATTGCAATAAGTTCCAAGTTTTATTTTCTATTAGTCTCAAGTACTCGTCTTGCATGGCAGAGTGCCAATTCAGATCGGTTAGGGCTACTTTAGGTAACTTGGATCAATAAGTTAAGCGGTAGTGTGTAGGTTATGTGGTGGTTTGGTTTTGACAATGCCGACACGGGAGTGAGTGAGCATTGGATGCATGGAAGGTGGAGGTGGAGGTGGGGGAGGGGGAGGGGGAGGGGGAGGGGCGGGATAGGTGGTGAGGAACTGGTGGTCCGGGTAGGTGGTATGTCAATTGTGGTTGGGGCTAAGGGTGTAGGCTGTTTGGGTCATCGGTGATAGGTGTAGGGGGTCATTAGTGAGATGTGTTGTCGAGTGGACGATGGGGAGGGAGGTGGGGTGGACGGGCACTTGTGTGAGGGTGGGGAGTAGAAGGGGTGGGGAGTAGAAGGGGTGGGGACAACAACGAGTGGTGACGGGAGGTTAATGTATTGGAAGATGAGAGGGGAAGGGTTGGTGTTAAGAAAGTCATAGGTGTAAGGTCGGTTTGGTGGGGTAGTAACAAACAAGAACAGGGCTTCGTCAAAGGTGACGTGGCGGGAGTGGGTTATTTTCCCGGTGGAGAATTCAAGGCATTGATAGCCTTTGTAATCTGTTGGATACTCGAGGGATACACAAAGTGTAGAGCGAGGTGACAACTTGTGAGGGCGAGTAGCACTTAAGTTGGGGTAACAAGCACACCCGAACACATGAAGGTGCTCATTGGTGGGGTTTTTAAAGTAAATGGAGGAGGTGGGGGTGTTGAAGTTAAGTAATTTAATGGGTAAGATGTTGTGTCAACTTCGGTACGGAGGGCATCGACCCAAAAGGTAAGGGAGAGATGCACGAGTGAGGTGAGACATCATGAGTTCTTTCAGGCGACAAATCATGCGCTCGACATTCCCATTTTATTAGTATGTGTGAGGGCATGAGAAACGGAATTGCAAACTATTTGTCGTGGCAAATGATTTGAATTGGTGGTTATCAAATACACGTCCCATGTCACATTGTAAGGTTTTAATGGGTTGTTGAATTGGGTGTGAATATATTTGTTAAAGGTTGCAAGTTTATGATAGGACTCGAATTTATATTTAAGTGGGGATACCCAAGTGTAGTGAGTATAATCGTCAACTAGGATTATATAGTATTTATACCCTATTTTACTTAGTAGTGGTGAAGTCCATAAATCAGCATGAATAATGCCAAATGAATAAAGTGTGTTGGAAGTTGAAAGGGTGAAAGGCAAGCGCTTGTCCTTAGCAATTTGACAAGAGTGACATAAATTAAAACCTTGCACTTTGTTACACGAAATAACATTATTCAAACGTAAAAAATGGGTGAAATCTTTATAGTAGATCTACAGGAATTCAAACCAATTTTGAGTAGAAATGTAGTGGATGATATTAGATCATTCTTAAAAGTATAAAATCTTCAATATTTGCCTTGAAATCTCGCAAAAACTTTTGAAAAAGGTTCAAAATCACCTAAAGGTTTGAGGGAGGTAAGGGTTTAAAATAAATGAAAGATTTTTTTAATGGGGTGTATTGGAGTTATAAACCCGTTTTTGGTCCGAATATGACCATATTAGAAGCAATATGATAATGTCCAGCTTCATAAATAAGCTCCATGAAGTTTGACAGCTAATATGGGCATATCTAGCTTCGATATGGTCATATCAGAAGCATTTTTCCTCTTAAACTTTTTCAAATCTTCAGCCTTCTTCACAAAAATCATCACATTTCATTCAATAACTATAAAATTCAAATAAAACAGAAATAAGTATCTAAAAAAATAAAGTTTGTAACAAAAATGCTTCAGAATTCAAAGAAATATGCATTGTAAAGATATATATTTATTAGCATATCACAAGATCCTTTTCTCGAACTTTTAGAATCGTCGACGTGTTCAGCAAGAAGGCTAAAAAATGCCTATCCGTCGGACTTAAAACTATCCGAAGATGAAGAGGGAATATAGAATTAAAGGGATATTTTTATAGAGTTGGAAATGAGTAGAAGAAATGTGTTGAGATTGGTGTATAACATTTGTTGTAATTGTTTGGTATTTATAGTGTTTAAGAATTTTTTTAAAAAGAAGCTGTGTGTGTGGGTTGGGTTTTGGGGGGGGGGGGGGGGGGTTGCCTCACGACGTAGGGGGACGTCGTTCCCTCAAGGCGAATGTCGCTCTACAATTTTGGTAAAACTACCTTTTTTTTTTATTTAGAGGGTTAATTTCCTATGATATGTGGTTGGAATATGTAAGTGTTAGTTATAACGAATTGTACGTTAGTATTCACATCATAGTTTGAATCAAATTTACATAAAAAATTTAGTTCTTAAAAAAATCAGATAAACACATTATAAAAGCAAGCATACCATAATGTTATATTTGAATTTTAAGAAACTTTTTTAGGGTTTTGTGAGATAAGCAACACACAATTCATTTCATGTTCTAGCAATATGTGGCAATGTGGCATTTATATATATGAAGTAGTTACTATAGGTGAGATATATGAGTGTAGATAATGATATGTATAGATATGAAACTTTTGATCTTAAAATTTTTATATGAAAAACTGATACCAAAACAAGTCTAAACATATTAATGCTTTGGAGGCATTCACAATTGCATATGTGACACGGGTGGGTGTAAAATGTAAATTATCATGCAATGTATCTATACTATTATATAAAGTAAAAACTTAGTACATAATTGTAATTTTACAAAAAAATTAAGACACTGAATACAACCTTTTAAGTATTAGGTACACGTGTTCTATGCAATAATTCATATTTTTTCCTTATTTAATAAATTGTTTTTAATTAATACATTATTTAACAATGTGAGATTATTTAACTTATTACATTAAATAATATATAATTTATAATATTTTAAATCAACATTTAAATTTATAAATAAGTATTATCTTTTTAAATACTTAACTAAATACTTTTATAATAATAATTTTTATAAATAAGTATTATCTTATTTGAATACTTAACTATATAATTACTAAATAATTTTATTATTATTATTACTATTACTATTATTATTATTATTATTATTATTATTATTATTATTATTATTATTATTATTATTATTATTATTATTATTATTATACATTTATTTTAAGTATTATCTTATTTATAATACTTTAAATTAATATTAAAATATATACATTTATTATTTATATTTTTATAACTTAATACTATTTGATTTAAGTATTATTTTATTTAGACATTTAAAGATATAATCACTAAATATTTACATAGTTATAATAATAATAATACCCTAATATATCAGTGTTTAAGATAGGTAAGAAAATAGATTCGATTAAATTCTTCATATCACTATATATAACAAATAAAAAAAATTATGAGTAGTGAAGGTGTATGTTTTATCAATGTTACCACAATAATTTTTTTTCTCCAAACTATAAAAAAATTATTTTATTTTTTTACAATTTTACATTTAAATATCTAAGGATTTTTTGAAACTAACAATAATACATTCTCTCTTTACTTTTTTTTTTTCTAATTGATAACTACTTATTTTTTATTTTTTAAAATTTATAATTAAGCATTCGAGTTATGTTAAATTTATATTTAATCATCTGAACTTTTTTTAAATATTATACTTAAGCATTCGATTTATGTCAAATTTTCTTTTAATCAATTTAAAATAGAGCTCGTTATTTATAGTAAAGTCATCATTTACGCATTCATTATTTTTCTTTTTTGTTTTGAGATATTTATTTTTTTATATTATTTTTCTGTTATACTTTTTTATTAGAGTTTAGCATGTAATTGTTTTTTGGATTGTTAGTACTAACGTATAAACCATCAAAATTAAATCTTTTAACTTTTATAACCATCGTTGTATGGCGCGGGTCATACCCACTAGTTAATTAATATGTATTGCTTTTTTAGTATTGCTTTGTATAAAAAACCTATTACGTGATTATGTTTTCTTTGTTAAAATTGTTGGTGGTTTTGGTTAGATTCCTAGTCTCATCTTTGAAACTGGTCTCTTAAACATCAAGAGGCTTGAATTTCAACAAAACTTAGTAAATATACAACATATAAAATTAACATATATGCAAGAATGGATCAATATAGGTTATTTTAAAAAGAAATTGATAGGATGCTGCATAAAGTGTATATGACATTCTAATTCCTTTATATTTTAAGAATATAGGTTATTGTGAAATTACACTAAAACTTGTCATCATATTCTGACATGCTAGCTATTTATTTATAAAGATTAAACTTTTTTCTTTATTTATTTATAAAGATTAAACTTTTTTCTTAGAAAGTATCGGGTGAAACACACTAGATAGTTGTAAAAATGGTATATTTAATAAATAAAATTTATTAAAAATTTACATAATGATTAAAATAATTTAACTTTCATAATATACTTAAAACATTAATTATTTATTTGAAGTTTATTTTTGGAAAGAAAAATCTGGGTTAATCTGGCATGACTCATTTCAAACCACACAAAAGTTGTTTGTTTTGCTAGGTTGTACACCTGTAATTATCTTTCTTGTTCTTTTAATGCTCCATGTGCATCTCTTCATCAAGATGTTGTTTTTAACAACTTTCTTATAAAAAACATCAACACAATAATACTAGTGATAGGATAACAAGGGGTTGTTTGTTTCAAACTATTAATGGTTTAGATGTTAGAATGGTTTAACATTTAATAGTTCAGAGTGATAGAATGTTTGTTTCGTGAGCAGATGTCTAAATTATTCAGCACTTTTGCATATGAATGGTTAAGCATTATATCAAGTCTGAATGGTTAAGACCTTTTATCTGAATTGGTCAGACATTTGCCTCTAAATAGTTAAGCAATATACTAGCTTTTAATGATTCAGATTTATTACCGGTTTAACATTTAATGATTCAGACATTTTATTGATTCAGCATTTATCTATTCAGTAGTTGCCAAACAACCCCTAAAATAGTTTTGAACGTCCAGACTATAAACAGAGGTAACTGAATCATTTTGAAGGTCTAATACGAAGTAAAAGCTTGCCAATTAAACGTCATTGTTATAAACAATAGCGGATCTACGATCATTTAAAATGATGCAAAAAAACGAGTTCATTAATGTAGGACTGGACTAGGATTGGTACATTTTAGGATCAATACAAAAAAACTTGAATTTGACTGTGTATTTTAATTTATATTTTTTTAAACAATCAAGGTCCCGATTTTTAAAGGCCCTAAGCCTATGCCTATAAAACTAATGCATAGAGCCGACAGTGACAATAGCAAATAAAAACATCATCAAACAAGCTAGTTAAATGAATAACTTTTGATGATCAATGACCGATTTGGATGTTTGAACCATGACTCAGGTATGGACACTTGAACACCATTTAATGAGCCGATGAAAGAAACGATAAAGGGTTAGTAGGAATAGAACGAGTGTCCGAGCATGTGGAAAAAAAATTCAAACTAAACCGAACCGTTAATATTTTCAGTTGAAATAAATCAAACTGATACAACAATTTGGGACTTCGGTTTGATTTCACGGCCTGAGGTATTACAATAATGAATTAAATGTATTTAGATAATTAGAAACCAAATTCAAGTTTTAAGCCTACGAAAGTTTCAAGTAATAATTCTTTGAGAAAATTGTATAAATGGTCCTTTTGGTTTAATTAAATTGCATGTTTAGTCCTTAAACTTAAAAATTATAAAGATAGTCTAAAATTTTATGTAATCATTGCAAGTTTGGTCTATCATATTAAATTCATTTATTTTTTATGTATTTTATAAAATTTAAACTAACTTTTAAATTTAATTTTAAAAACCAAAAGTGCAACGCCCACATAAAAGTTTGGATTAAATTTGCACTTTTGTAAAATTTGAGGACCAAATTTGCAATAACAACACAAAAGTTTAGACTAACTTTATAATTTTTAAAGTCTGAGAATCAATCATATCAAACCACAGGGACCATTTATACAATTTTCTCTATTTCCTTTTATAACGAATAACTAAACACACTTCCAAACTTACTTCTGGTATACATTGTTTGCCAAATATGAGATTTGCACCCTTAATATTTTGAATGGGATGTCAATCCAATACATCTTGATATAATTAAGCCAAAATCCCTTTAATGAAAGTTTTAAATAATTCAAAACCTAAGAAAGGGTTATTTGAAATCAAAAGAATTAAAATGTTAGAACAAAATCAATTCTAAAGATAAAATATTTACTTAAATCACAGATAATTTCTATGAGGTTGAGAGAAGCGTAAATGCTATTAGGTTAAAGAATCCTTAAGAGTAGAATGCACATAATTAAAGCTGTTAATCAAAGAAAAAACAAATTCTTTATCACATACAAACAATAAACAATGTTTAAACGTAAACACAAGTCACAAACCAATGCATAAAACACACACAACAAAAATAAACAGGGGACCTTCTACCTCTATATAGAATCTACCTACTACTCATAACAATTAACATACATACACCATTGGCATACATACACAAGGTAAAATGAACCAAGAATACAATAAGCCTCTTATAAGCCTGACATGTTCATGCTAGCCGAAGCTTAATGGTTAATGATTCTGGATGATACTAGCCGAGACGGACCACAAGGAACTTGTACGAAATCAACACATCCAGTCCATGAATTACCACTCCTAGTACATATGATATATCACTCAAAATATTAAGCATAAATTCAATCTGAGATCATAAAAACTCACTAGATGTCTTAGCTTATTTTTTTGTATTTAATCCAACCTCCAGCTCAATAAATTTTAGCATGGTCAATTTCGAGTTGAGTAGAAAGTCAAACCCAATAGATTCTCGTACTTATTTTAGTATAATATAATCAATAAAACATTCAACTTAACAATCATACACATAATAAGAACGTTTACATACTACCATCATCTAAGATTTACATTTTTTATATAAATCAACAAAATAAATTTTATATTTTTAACCGTATACACACACCCTCTATAAACTGAAAAGTAAACCGTTTTACTACCGGTAGAAATAAAAGTTATTAAAAAAAAAAGGGGTTGTTAGATTTTAATAATCGCAAGTTTTATTTATTGGAAGGGATTAATCCCAACTCAGGAAATATTTGCAGAACTATCAACTTTGAACTTATTTTCCTACAACGATCTCTTATTAACTGAGAGTTAACATCCGTTAGTTTTTTTGATGAAATGGGATCAATATTAAGTCATTTTTCATCTATGCCGCCTCTTAGCCTCTATCAAGTCTTTTTTCCGGTGTCTAGCTTCCAATGATCCCTGAAATCTACCTCTAATGAGTTAAGTGTTTCAGATCAGAATGCGAAGATTGACTGGTTTTAGGGTGCAGAAGTTTCAGATTGACGGACCAGATGGTTGATTTCAACTTTCTACTTAGTTTTTTGGGCATATAAACAGTTCACGTTATCGAAAAACTAACGGTGTTAACTCTCAGTTAGTAAGAGATCGTTGAAGGAAAATAAGCTCAAAGTTAGAAGTGTTTGTAAATATTTCATTAGTTGAGATTAATCCTGGCAAATAAATAAAAGTTGAGATTATTAAAACTCAAAAAACATATATATACAGACAATCAACCATAGCCGCCAACCTAACCAGAGTTAGTGTCTTCTTAACTAGAGTTTAACCTGCAATACCAATAACAAAAAGCAAACTCTCACAACTTACAACCCTCTTACTTTCCTCTTTATCTTCCACACACCCAAAATGGATTGATCGGACTCAACAATCCGCCGCCGTCGATCACCATCTCCGCCGCCGTGACCTCCTACTTCCGTAAGTTCTATCAATTGCTTACTTTGTTTGGCCTATCATACTGTGATAATCGTAATGCTAATGTTCAGTAATCAGATCCAATTGCTTTTTTCTTACTGATGAAATCATTGTTTGTTAGTTGATCTAAGTTTCTCTGTAGCTGGTAACGCTAATTGATATATAATTAATCATCTGTTTAGAGTTTTTCTCGTATAATTCAGTTCGGATGGTGATGATGCCACATAATTAAACATCTGGAAGTGTATCGTTTTGTGTAGTATCGATATTGTTTGGTTTAGTTTCAATGTTTATGAACCCTAATTTCAGCAGGTGTTCATAGTGGATGTTGTTGTTCAATTGTTGTATCAATTACTTATGTCAGTTTTAGGTCTTCTGCAATTTCGTTTTGTTATAGTGTTTGTTTTGGTTGTATTTGAAGGTTTATAGTGATTACTTGCAATGGAAGATACGGATTCAGTTGCTACGCTCTTGGAATCTACGAACTCGAGAATACAACAACTTCAGAAAGCATTTGCTGAGTTAGAAAGTCACCGGGCTGTAACCCTGAACCTGAAGTGGAAGCAAATCGAGGAGCATTTTCATGGGCTTGAGAAATCCTTGAAAAGGCGTTTTACGGAGCTTGAAGAACAAGAAAGAGAGTTTGAAATGAAGACTGCTCAAGCGCAGAAAGTGTTGGAGAAACGCCAGGCTGCTGTTATGGCTAAAGAAGAAGCTTCATTGGTGAGACTTCAAGAGAAAAGAGATGCTGCAGTCGTTGCAATCTCTAACGCCTTTAAGAAAACCAAAAATGCACGTGTGGATTCTGAATCTGAATCTGGACCTGTTAATATTGAGATACTTAGTGTAGACAAGAAACCACTTGATGCAGTTGCTTCTGAATGTGAAGTTGTTGGTGTGAAAACGTTATTTGATAATAGTGATGTGAAATTGCTGTCGAATCCCCAGCTTGCCAAATTATGTGAGGAGATGGATGCAGCTGGACTTCACAAATTCATATCAGATAACCGTAAGAATCTTGCTTCTATAAAAGAGGAAATGCCATTTGCATTGAAGGCTGCAGGTGACCCTGGTGGTCTGGTTTTGGATTCACTTCATGGGTTCTACATCTCAGACGGGTCAAATTTAGATGGGAAAAAAGATTCAAATCTTTTAGGTTTGAGGCGAACATGCATCATGTTAATGGAATGTTTTAGTGTTCTGCTTGCTAACTTGGATGCGAGTACTGTTTCTAAGGTGATCTCTGAAGATGTGAAGAACAGAGCAAAGGCTATTGCAGAAGAATGGAAACCTAAGTTAGACGATCTCGATTTGGATGCCAGCAATGGGAACTCGTTGGAAGCTCATGCTTTCTTACAACTTATTGCTACTTTTGGTATTGATTCTGACTTTGCTCATGAAGATTTATCCAAGTTGATACCAATGGTCTGTCGTCGTCACCAAACAGCCGACCTTTGCCGCTTTCTTGGGTTGTCTGACAAGATGCCAGGTTGCTATATTTTATTGTTTCCTACTCTTAATATTAGAGGTCATTATTTCGTTCCATGGACATATAAATGGGTCATATGGGTTATGTTTTATCTCAAATTTGTAAAAGGGTAAATAGAATATTCTGCTAATAATATGCGTAAAAATGCTTATCATCTAAATCACTATATTTAAAGAAGATTGTTACTGTAGTAAAATTACTTTTTTTCTTGGTTTTCTTAGGTGTGATTGATGTGTTGGTCAATAATGGAAGGCATATTGATGCTGTTAACCTAGCATTTGCATTTGAACTCACAGAGCAGTTTTCTCCTGTTACATTACTGAGATCCTACTTGGCAGAGGCAGTTAAAGTTCCTTCCACTATCAAAGCTGGAAATTCTTCTCCATCCATTCAGGTTTTTCCCTTGTTCTCTACAGTGCCAAAACCTAGAGGAGGTAATTTCGACCCATTCGGGGATGAACATGATGAATTGGGTTGTACTTTTAACTTTAAATGGTAAGGGGCTAAACTGGTTAAATGGGTCAAAAGTCATCCTGTATTCAAAAAAGCATAGAACCTCCTAAACTGTTCCATTTCAGAAATTAGGTCATCGTTATAACAATTTAGTCTTTTTGAATCGTATACAAGTATATAACTCACTTTTGTATTATACGCAAGAAAAGAAAAGAAAAGAGAGAAGTTTTAGTGAGTTGGTCGAACCCTCCTGACCTGTACTAAAATTATCCATTTAGATATGTTACCCAACATTGTCGGTTTGCGATGTCTACAAAAACCCATACTATCATATGATTTGGATTTACATGTTTTTTTTTTTCAAATTTCAGAATGATGCCAATGATAGAGAACTATTCGCACTAAAGGCTGTTACCAAGTGCATCGAAGAACACAAGCTTGAAACTCAGTTCCCATTGGACCCGCTTCAAAAACGGTTCCTTCAGCTGGAGAAAGCCAAGGCAGACAAAAAACAAGCGACAGAAGTTGTCAAACCTCAATCCAAAAGACCCCGAGCCAATGGTGTAGTAGCAGGATGTGGGACCCGTAACACCAACATTTCTGCTGACAAAAACTTCTATGCTGCCAGGTATGCACCACCAACTCTGTACGCGTATTACCCTGGACCACCTACTTACAACATGGCTCCTAACCATGGGACCTCCTTTGTGAATGGTTTTCAGTACCAAGCTCCTTATCTTCACTAAGTTCGGACTCATGATAAGAAACTTTGATCATGATTCCCTTTTAACTTCTAGGTTTTAACTTCTGAGTTAAACCATGAAAAATTGATAAAAAAAAGTGTGAATGTTAGCGAAGTCGCTAATTTCATAATTTGTTTGTATAAGTCCACACTGTAGTTCTTTAATACATGTATTATCAATGTTGTTAACTTTTAGCTTCCACTGGTTCCTATCATAACCTCTTGAAGTATACCTGTCTTGCGCAAGCTGTGATTTACCTGATTTGTTTCCCTTAAGTTTACTGGTAACGGGTTTTCATAGACACTATTATCCGCTATTTGGATCACAAATCACAACATGCGCAGTTGACTTTTATTTATGGCAAACTGCACCAAATAACATCCACCTTTCACTTCTGCTCACGTGTATGATGACATAGCAAAATCAACATGTGTGAAGATTGACTTTTTCTCTACACCCACTTCAAAAGCATTTTGACTTTTGTTTAGTTGGACTATGCCATCATAACCATAGTTTCATCTTTTATTTGTCTTTTGAAGTTATATTCTTGTTAACTAAAAATATGGGCTTGTTACTTGTATATGGTCTTGCCTCTAATCTGTCACAAGGATATGATTTTTGTCTTGAAACTTGTAAAGTGTAGAGAGATGGAAAAACAAACCATGAATTACACCCAACCAAATACGTAAAAGTTAGACGAATGGTTCATTTGGTATGCTAGTATGCCTAGATTTTGAATTTCGTTATGAAGGTCATAACTACATCTTCAATTCAAATGTTTGTGTTGTTGTCGTAGTTAGTATGGATAGTCGTTTGTTTTTTACGTTAAATTTTTTTACATGCAATATGTAAGTCGCATATTGATTTTTTATTAGTACTAAAAACTATGAGACTCACACTCCTACCCTAGTACCAATGGTACCGAGGTTTGGACATGAGGGGATTTTAAGGTTAAAACTTTACCAAGTTGTGGTGACTACTGACTAGAACTAGAAGTGCAATGTGTGATAAAATTCAAAATCTAAGCTACTAGAGGAATCATATGTGTAAAATTTTTACGATGCAAGGTTCAAACTTTACTAAGGGATTGTTTGGTAATATCTGAATGATTAAGTGTTGAACCAATAAGAGGTCTGAACCATTAAGTGCTGAACCATTAAGAGTTCTGAACCATTAAGAGCTAGTATATCGCTTAACTATTCAAAGGCAAATGTCTGACCAATTCAGATAAGAGTTGTTAACCATTCAGCATTAGACCTCTTAACCATTCAGCATTAGTATAATGCTTAACAATTCAAAGGCAAATGTCTGAACCATTCAGACATTTGCTCGCGAAACAAACAGTCTGAACCATTAAGTGTTAAATCATATAGACATCTGAACCATTAAGAGCCTGGTTAAGAGGCTGCCAAACAGCCTCTAAGTTTTAAACATTTTTAGGGTGTGAGACGGGTATAGTACTAGTTATATCTTTACCTGATTAACCAAAATATACTTGCTTGTCTATGAGAACCATACATGTAAACATTTTCTTTTTTATATTTATTTTATTTTGTTCTTGATAGAGTAATCTATTAATCCGTTGACTTTTTTAACTTTTATATCTTCAATTCTTTAGATAATAAAATTATATATAAAATTAAGAATCTTAGCACTTGGGAATCCCAGCGGCTAATGTTTAATGGGTAATCTGATAACCAAAGGGTAATGGGTAAGCACGTATCCGACAAGTATGGGATTGAATATGGACATAATTTTATAGTCATGTATGAAACTGAGATTACCGATACCCGTTTCATTACGATCCATAACCCATACTCTCTTGTTGGAGTTGGGCCTTAGGGAGAAATCCCTTCTTACTACGGCTAGGCTAAAAGCAAGAGTAGAAAATTCCTTCCTAGTAGATGTCTGATCATTCTTTAATGCCGTTACACGAGCTGAAGGTGAGGTTGGAGTCATGTACATGTATCAACGCTTTTTGTGTGGACATTCATATAAAGAAAATCAGCATAAAACATCAAAGGTGTCACAAATTTAACGTTTTTGCGAAAATTCTTTTACTACCTAAAAAGGGGGGCAAATTGAGTATCGGTATTGTTTATATTCGGATGGTATCAATACCGGTACTCGGTATCAAACGCTAATCCCTAGTGTCAATTGGATTAAATAACTCAAACCACATTTCATATAACTATTTTTTAAGAGAATTTTAAAAATGTTATTTTGATCAGGGTTTTATTTTAAAATGTCCTTTTGGTTAAAGGCTCCCTAAAATTTCTCTCGATATGAGCGTGATGACTTCTTCGAACATTGACATGGTCGACACGCCTCTAGATTTTTAATTCAAGAAAAAATTTAAAAAATTGGGACGATTCTATTTTGGCCTTGAGAGGCACATTTTATGGTAGGGTACTAGTATATAGTCAAAACTCAAAAGGGACATTTTGTGAAAAGACTATAACTGGACAATTTTAGAATTCTTCTTTTTTTAATATTTAAAATTCATGTATTTTGGTACTTGGACTATTTTCTACACGAAAAAGATCCCAAATTCTCAAAAACAATGTAGTTAAGTTGTTAAACTATCATTTTGAGTGGATTAATATCAAATTAACCCGGTTACTAACCTTGATGGTCTCAGTGAATTTTACTTTTTGTTTCTACAAATCATATTTTATCTTAAAATATCACTTTATAATTAATAAATTTTATTTAATATTTTTTTTCAACCCGTGTAATACATGTGTTTTATAAAATTAGTTGCATATATAGCGGCGCTATTTGTTCACTTTGTAGTAACATGTTTGGATAGTTTCGGTACTTGATGTTAACGAAATGAATTTCTTCTTGTACAACCCATTAAAACATATCTAAACGGAAACATGAAACAAATCAAAACACAAATAAAAAAACGAAACTAGCCCTAGAAATCACTAAGAACCATAAAATGAATAAATAATTTCTTCTTCATCACTCAACCAATCATACACCAAGAAGAAGAAGAAATAAAGGAATGAGGCAACTTGAAGAAGGATATGCGAGGAGGTTGGTGTTAAGAACACCGATAGCAATACAAGGTAGTGACGCACAAGGTTGGTTCGTGTCAATTATGGTGTAATCATGTTTTTTTATCAGATCACAATGCACGTTGCAACAACAAAAAACACGTAAAGCTCTTCATATTATATATAAGAGTTAATTTATGTTTTGCTCCTTGTGGTTTGACCATTTTAACGGTTTTACCCCAATAGTTTAAAAATAGCCAAAACTCTCCCTAAAGTAATTATTTTTTCTCCAAAAAGCTCCCTACCCCGAACTCCGTTTAATTCTCACGTTTAATGGGACCCACGTGACCCTCACAGGAGGGACAATTATGTCTTTTTTTGTGGGTCTCTTTTAACGTAAGAATTAAACAGGGTTAGGGTAGGGAGTAATTTAGAGAAAAAATAGTGACTACAGGGAGGATTTTGGCTATTTTAAAACTATTGAGGCAAAACCGTTAAAATGGTCAAACCACAAGGAGCAAAAAAAAAATTAACTCTATATATAATGGTTGAACGGTATAATTACATTAAAAATTATTATTCTTTTCTTATTTATTCAATTAAATAATAATTTTTTATACTTTTATCATTACTTTTTCTTTCTCCTACACTCACAAGTCACAATCACTTTTAAAAATATTAAAAAAATTATAAGTGTTAAACCGTATTTTCTTAAATTTACATATTGAACAGTAATATTTTTTTTCTCATCCACTCACAAACACTTAAAATTATTTCATATAATATAAGAATTCTACTTTTATGTTTTTAAGAAACGGGTTGTGAATGCTCTAGCTCATGATATTATAATTTTAATCTTTCTACTCTAATAAAAGAGTATATTTGGGTGACACGTGACGGCACCACATTCATTCTCACCAAAATTTTCCCGCTTCGCTCTCCTATTAAATAATTACCTTAATTATCAATAATATTAATTAACTTTTTTAGAACAAAAATAGTTTTTTTAATAAATTTAAAAAAGATCTTTTTATTAATGTTATTTCTAAAAATAATTTTTATAGAATAATAAATTTTTACAAAAAATCAAACTTTTTTAAAACTAGTGTTTTAAAAAAGTTAATTTTTTATAAACAAAAAATAAAAAAATTGAAATTTATAATAAGAAAATTTTTAAAAATGATATTTTTTGATACGGTTTGTTTTGAAACAAAATATATATATATTTTTTTGGAAAAAAAGTTTTAAAACCAAAAGTTTAAAAAGTTGATATAATTGTTTTATTAGATATTGTTCTTACTATACGTAATTTTAATTATATTTTATCGTAACATATAGTTTTATATTTGATAAATTTTTATTATATTTAATATTTTATTTGTTTAACTCATGTAACACACGAGTTTATTAAAGAGAGTAAAGTAATACGATGTTATGGGTTAAGTTACGCTAAGAAGGCATAAATAATTTATGAGAATGAGCTATATGTTTTAATGAAATCCTCCGTCGCCGGTTTTCCTCTGCTCCGCCGGTGAATCAAGCCGATGATCGCCACTCGTGCCGGAGATTCTTCACAAGATACCACAGCCGAATTAGGTCATTTCTTCCTCCATCTCTTACTATTTTCATCTCTTTACACCTTCACTATGCTTCAACCCTAGCACCCTACTTGAGTATATAGATCAATGATTTCAATTGCATCTATCACAGCTGTTCTTTGAAGTAAAACAGACTTATTCCAGCAGGATTTACTTTGTGTACTTCAATTGTATGAGCGCTATCTGATCCGTATTGATAAGTTTCCATTTGGTGATTGTAGTATCCAATTTTGAGAGATATCATATCAGTTTATGGTTATTCAGATTTAATGATTTTGGTCATGAATTGATTGTCTGAGAAATCTTAATCAGTTTACCCTAACAATCAAAAGTGGTTATTGCTGCTTCAAATCAGAATAATCAGATTATAGGCGTATCCAAACATTCCAGTAGTCAGATTATGAGTATATGAAAATGAAAGTTCATCATTTTCATGAATCATTAGAAACTAACTTATCATTTTATAGACACATCAGCTTCTGGGTCAACTTTTTTGTGGTTACTGGTCTGGTTATCTTCAATTAAAATTGTAAGCTTTGATGGTGCTTTCTGTCCCAGAATAAGTTGGTTACTACTTGTTAGAAATAGAATTGTTTGTTACCATATTATGCAATTAAACTAAAAGTTTAGAACTTTTGTTAGTTTTGTTTGATTTTAAGTTAATGATACCAGTAAAAATACATTTAGATGACATGCCCAAAATTTTTTACAGTGGATATTAATTTAGCAGCTGGGATAACAAAAAATGGTGGTGGTAGTGAAGTTACATGTGAACAAAGGAATGTAGAAGAACCATGTGTAGGTATGGAGTTTGACTCTGAGGATGCTGCTAAGAAATTTTATGATGAATATGCAAGACGTGTAGGATTCAAAATGCGAATCGATCAGTGTCGTCGATCAGAAGTTGACAAAAAGATTATTTCTCGGAGGCTTTCTTGTAATAAAGAGGGTTATTATACAAAATCCAAGAATCAATTCGGGCAGGTAAGGAAACAACGTACCAGTTCAAGACAAGGCTGCAATGCAATGATGCTTGTTAGGGTTAATAAATTTGGCAAATGGGTTGTGACTAGATTTGTAAAAGAACATACCCATCCGCAAGTGTTTTCTGCTGGTCTCTCTCTCAATGAACAGGTAACTCAGTCATTTTAACTACCATGGGTTAGGCTTCAAATTTTGATACAGCTTATCTAATTTCTGTAGATGGTAAAGTGAGCAGATCCAGTAGGGTGGAACGGCTCAAAATGGGTTTGGGAAAACACATGTTATTTTTGGTCGAACATGCCCATTTTTTATTAAATAATTAGTGTCAGATTTGATTACAAGAATTATATAATTTCAATAATAACCTGATTTTTCGAATGAATTGATTTAGGAGGTTAAAAACACTTTGGATAACATTCAACCCATTTCACCTGTTGGGCCCATTTGACCCTTTACACCTGCTGGGCCTATTTGACCCATTTCTTGTTGAGCTCAACTCTTTTCAACCTTTTGAGATAAAGCATAAACCGAACCATCTATTCACAAGTGAATGGGTAAAAATTGTCACCTTTTTTTTAAAATAGAGCATAGCGTCAATCTATATATTTATAAGCGCTCGAAAATGCCACCTTATGCTTAGGAGAAAGTCAAGTTCTTGAGTACAATTACTACAATACTGCATTTTTGTTTAATTCCTGTTCAATAAAGGAAACTCTTTGGTATATATTATGTTCTTCATAGGACTGTAAAGAACAGAGAATTCAGGCTTTGACTGCAGAGTTGAAGCATCAAGATCAACTAATTAACTTTTACAGGGGGCATTTAAGCACATTTTTGAGAGACATTGAGCAGCAGACAGAAGTTTTGTCATCAAAAATACAAGTTGCTGTTAATAACATGCGAGAGGTAGAAACAAAAGACAAACAACAGTAGTAGAGCAACCGGCATACAAAGTGAGTATGAATTTTGTTTTTAGCTTTTACCTTTAGTTCTTATTTATTAGAGGTATCTGTTTCAACCCATTCACTTGTGAATGAGTTGGTTTGAGTTTTGTTTCATCTCATATGGGTCAAATTTAAAGTATTTGGTGTAAGTCGTCAGAAGTCCATTTTAATGGATACAACTTCCTAAATTGTTTTATGCCAAGATTGTTTTTATTACCATAGTCCATAACTAACACATTCTTTATTTATTAACAAATAAACAAGAAAATGTGAATGGATCAACCCAAATCCACCTAGCCCATCTCGGCCCGTGCTTCAAAGACCTGATACTAACCCGCCTGTCCTGCCACCTCTAATATTTATCATCAAACATCACTTCACTGATTCTTGCCACTTACTTTACATATATGTAAAGGAACAAATACTTGCAGATGTCCATATAGAATGCAATTGCTTGCAGCTGGATCATAGAGCAGAGAGAGGCTACACAAGCTGATGACAAAAGAATGAATTGCAGTTGCATATTAACAATATTAAAATCTTCTGAGATCGATATCACTGGACTGATTACTTGACACAGAAGTTCGTAAGTTAACTTAAAAGAGCGTTCTTGGAGATGGTTTTTTGATTTTGCTTAATCTTGATGCCGAGTTTTGCCAAAAGACAGGAAGACTAAATGTTCTTCAAGTCTTTGATGCATAGAAGGCGAACAACAGCAGTTTTATTGTAGTTATTTACCTCCTGTAATGGTGTTTAGCAGATTTTGTAATTAGTTAGCATATGGAAATCGTACATCAAGAAACTATACAACTCTAGACCATTTTTCTTATGAACATATCGATATAGAATTATGTTATCACAAACGGGTCGAATGAAAAAGAAGTTTAATGTTTGCTGGTCAACAGTATTTGACTTTTCGACTCACCCCTACAAGAAATCCTACATAAAACCAGTCGAAAGTTTTTGTTTTGCTTCCATTGCAATGTTAAATATAAACCAACATTGATCTTGAATGCATTTAGATCAATATTCTTGTTAAGCCAATCAACATTACAAAGGGTAAGCCTGAACATCCAAAGCAATTCATCTTCTCTTCTTTAGAAGTGAAGCGGCTCTCAGAACAACACGATCAACCTCATCGAAATCAAACCTTGAATCTTTTTCCTTCTTTGAATTGGCAGATATCCGCCTCAAATGCTCCTCAAAATCATCTTCAACCTCATTACTTTCTACAGGAAACTTGTTGAATTTATTCAAATATAGTGGTTTTTCATCATTATCTTCATCCGTTTCACAATCTGTCTCGAAAATATCAGACAGATCTTCAGAATCTGAAATCAGTTCTGAACCTGTCACAGAATTATCTTCTTCATCATCTTGAAAATGATCATTGGTAGCAATGGCTTCAAGTTTTTCTTTAGCTTCAAATTGTATGCTTGAATATTCTTCAGGTTCAACAAGTTCAGTGTTGGATAATTGTGTTTCTAAATATACCCCTGGTTCATTTTCAGCTTTTGCTCGAAGAAGCTCAAGATCTTGTTCAAGTCTAGGAATGTATCTCCTAACAGCACGAAGGGCGTCTTTATATTTTGATTTGTCTAATGCCTACAAAATTCAAACAAACAAAAAATTACTACGGGGATGTTTGGATGCACGCTATGAAACTGATTATCTGATTATTGAGATTTGAAATCACAATTGTTACTTATTTACAGACATTCTATCACATTTTAAAGACTTTGACCCACAACTTAAAAGAAAAAAGTAGCAAAGGTGGCAAGTTGAATACACTAGGTAACATGTCAAAATGGGTTCAAGATCAAACCGATAACGTTTATGCGTGGGTCAAATGGATCGGGTTAGATTGGGCACATTCTAACAACACTTTTTATCCACTTTTCTGTTTTTGCAAAATTAAAACACCAAAATGATTGAAAACTATATTACCATAAGCCGTCTCATTTTAGCTATATTTCTATATTTGACACAATTGATCAGCAACCAATAAATCAAACCTCAATTGACTCAACTTCAACTTAAGCATAAAGATGATTAGAGAAAACACACTTTTTTCATAGGTTAACCAATTTTTACATGTTTAATATTTAGGTAAACCTCTTTAACACAAATTGACCTATTTCCATATAAATGACTTGAAACTATTTTATTGTAAACATGATCAAAGAAAATCAAATTTCTAACTTGTTTGAGCTATTTGACCCGTTTCAATTTTATAAATTTCTAAATTTGACCCATTATGTAAATACATATAAAAAAGGCTATATTCAACATGATCAAATGGAAATCTTACCTTTTTCCTGGGTAGAGTAACCCTAGGTGACATAATCTCGGTGGGCGGTTGTGAATAATTCTTCCCTCTATACATAATGATAGTGTCATTATTGTAAATATCGAGTACAATTCCACCACTTAATCTTGCAAGCTCTACAGCCATCTCTTTGACTTCTTCTGGAGTGAATGTTTTTATTATAACTTGTAAAGTCTCATGCTTTTTCCAATGTAAATGCATATTAAGTATTACACCTTGGTATATTCCCCGTCTTCCAACAGGCACATAATTCTTGCTTTTCTTGCCCATTTTCAAGAAATAAAAGTGTTCTTCAGGGGTTAGTATTTCTGGATCATGGGTTGTTTCTGATGACTCTTTTGGTTCGATCTTGTTTAAGGCTTCAACTAATTGTTTCTCTTTTCTTTGAGCCTGAAAATAAGATTAAATAGCTTCCAATGTTAAGTATTAATAGAACAAAATGACCAAAACAGCTTGTCATGACTAGTAATAATCAATTCTGTGTATCACAAGTCACAATAAATGGTTTTTAACGATTAGATATTTGTATGAAATAATCAGTTTCATAACTACCTGCAAAAAGCCAATTATTATTTTTCACCAAAACAGGGTCCATTTTGGTAATTTTATATATCAATTTCTTTGAGTAATCAGAATTTTCGAAACTCTAAAATATCTAATTATTACAACTTTATATAGCAGAAACGCATCCAAACACTAATTTCTCAGGTTTATTACAACTGAATAACTGATTATCTGATTGTGATTAATAATCACTTTTAAAAAACACAACCAAACACCCCCTAAAATGCCTACATCCAAACAACCGCGAAAAATACATAATACTCTTAATACTTTTGGATGAAAGCATGCATTAATCTACATGTATAACTGAAACTTTACCTTTCTCAATTTGAATAGAAGTTTCTCTTCTGTTGTCATTCTTTCATAATCTTTCTTCTTCTTGTACCTAAAGAACTTTAACCACCTTACAACCGCTCTTTTTCCCTTTAACTTTTTCCTCTTTAATTTAGCTTCCCTTGGACCATTAGTCACCGTGTCAGTCCCACAGCTCGCTTCTGGCTCTAGAACTTTGGGAACCGTGTCCATAGAAGCCGAATGATACCACAAGTTACCCCCCGGAAGGTATCTGTTTGTTCCATAAGCTACAACCGATGCTTCACGATACCAAACCTTGTGCATAACATCAGAAAAACTACTACAATATGAGATTAGCATAAAAATCCTATAAAGGTGCAAACTTGAAGTGGAAAACAGCTAGTGGGAGGGCGGTAACCTTTCAGAATGAATAAATTCTCATACATTTTCTGAAAAAAGTTAGTTTTTATAACAAATTAGTGCATCAAATGCTATTTTAACAATAATCAACTTTATAAATGAAAGGACTTGGAAGGTTTTATGTATTAAACATACACTTGGGCAACAATAGACCCTTTTTGACCTGTTTCCTTTTCAGCAAATTTTGTTAATTTGATCCGTTTGACCCGTTAGAAATGAAAAATATACCAAATCAACCCAGTTCATAAGTTAATTAAAAACATAGATAGAAGAACCCAAATTCTATAGTCAGAAAGATCAAACACTAAAAGATCTTGAGCTTATAACAACAAGATAGATACTATAATCCCAAACAAAACACAGATATTAACACCATTACAAGCTACAATCCACAGGGTGTTGATGGAATTGAACAAGAACAGTCAACAGATAAGTAATTTTCAACAAGATAACAATCACCAAGCACGACAACTAGCAAAAAAACGCAATCACCACCCGAATATTTAAGCAATTAAACAAAACAAACCCATTATTTGCTCAAATTTTACTTCAAATCAGGCATATTCATTAACAAGATCAGCTTCAAGTTCAAAATCACAAGCATGGAGAAAGTGTGTACCTGGGGTTGTGGAGAAATTGGCAGTATATAAAGGGGTTGAAGATGAGATTCTTCAGGTGTTTCGATTTGCAGAATGCCATCGAATTAACAGCTCTCATCACCATTTCTTGATTTACGTTTTTCCTTCAAGTTTGTTCTTGTAAGATCAACTAGGGTTTATGGTATCTCTTGGGTCAATTACCCACGATTTCAATTTGTTTGATCCAAAACCCTAGTTTGTTTTCCTTGTTGTCACAAGATTTTGGTCTTTCCGTAAATTGGGTTATTGATTCATGAAGTGTGTTTGGGATTTGCTTGAGTATGTTTTTCCATTTTCATGCGAGCATATATTATCTTTTTATTTCAATATAAAAAATAAATAAGATTGACGCGTGTCAAATTTATATTTATTTTTATTATAAATTTTTTGTTTTTCTGTTTTATTAAGTAACTACATTAATTATTAATAATATTATTTAATTATTTTTTACATTAATTATAGTTTTTAATAAATTAAGAAATACATCTTTTTATTAATGTTATTTCTAAAGATATAATATAATAAGAAAATTTTTAAAAATAAAATGGTTTGTTTTAAAATAAAATATTTAATTTATTTATTTTTTAATACAAAAAAAAGTTTAACGTTGGTTTTATTGTTTATTACTTATTGTTTTTACGTAACTTTAATCATATCTTATCTTAAAGTATTATTTGTAATTAATAAATTTTTATTATATATAATATTTTATTTATTCAACCCGTGTATACTAAATCTAGTATGTTATATAAGCGAAAGAAATAGAATTTTTATAAAATTTTTTAATATTTTTGAAAATGATTGTGAATGAAAGATAGAGAAAAAGATAATGATGAAAATATAAACATATTATTTAATTAAAAAAAAGTAAAAAATAGTGTTTTGTAAATTATTTATCTTTGGTCTCATGGTAATTTGGGATAAATACGTTTTTAGAGTTTATAGTTTAAGTCTCATGACATTAATGATTGTTTATTGTATAAATTATATTTGTTTAATTTTAACAAATATAAGATTATATGGTATTTAAAAATAAAAAAAAGTATTGTAAAAAATTCCTATTTTAATTATTTCATAATATATATATATATATATGTGTGTGTGTGTGTGTGTAGAGTTAATTAAGCTTGCACATTTTATGTTACATGAATTTATCCAATTTATATTAGTAATTGTCTTTTTGGTGTTGTGTTAATAAGGATTCATGTACATACTCTTGTTTAATATATTTTATATATGTTTGGTTCGGATTAAGCTTTTAAAGAGTTAATGGTTATATGGTAGTATTTTAATGGTTCAAAACATTTTAATAGTTAAAAAATAACTTTAATGTTGAATGGTTAAATAGGTTAAATCTTTTTTTTTTTTTAAACAGTTGAAAAATACTTTTATTAATCACCACCCAGCAAGATGCTAGGGGATCAACGACATACACCAATTATAATGAAAAGTTACACCAATTATGCCACTCTATATTGAACGAAGTAGCTCTATGTTTTAGCCACCAGAACGCATTAACTTTAATATTTTCCACCACCTTTGAAAATTGCATCGTTCCTTGCTCTCCATATAAACCACAAAGTTGCCAAGCTAATGCAATGTTTAACCTTACCATCCTTGGATCCCAAATCCGATCCATGAATTATCTCCTCGCATTGCGTGACTACACCAATACCTCCAGAAGGAAATTTGCACCACCTATTTATTTCTGTCCAAATTGTTTTTGCAAACGAACAGTTAATTAGTACGTGATCCGCCTATTCTGGTACTCTGAAGCAGAAATTACACTCGATGAATGGTTGCACTACTCCCCGCTTGGCCAGCGCCACTCTTGTTTGAATCCTTCCCAATTTCACCTTCCACGCAAACCCGTTTACTTTCAGCGGCACCCAAGGGATCCAAGGAATAGGTGACAGATCAAGTATCGTGTGGTTCGCTTCTATAATATTTCTCAAGGACCTCGAAGAGTATTCACCCGAGTCATCACCTAACCAAGTTCATCTATCCTCCTCATTATGAGCATTGAAGGTTTGCAATAAATCTAATAGATGGTTAAGTTCCCTTTTCTCAGCTTCTGATAGTTGGGCCTTCCTCCACTTCCAATTCCAATGAATACCGTCCGAGCGTTTGACCATACGATCCCCCACCACACACGACTTTTCCTTCTCTATATTGAATAACAATGGAATTTATCTTTGAAACACCAGAAATCAAGCCAAAACAGGACTTTGTCTCCACGTTCAATGTTACCTTTGATTAAAAGGTTAAATCTTAATGACACCTCTTAGTCATTCAGCATTAGTGTTACCTTTTAATCATTAAAAAGTTATGAAAAATTAAAAGGCTACCAAACAATCTTTTATTCTTATTTAGATAACGACCAGCTCTGTTTCTTTATGCTCTAAATTTTAAAGAAAATAATTGTCTTTAAATTAAACTGGTTATCTTGTTAAAACATGTAATTCTAAATAACTGTCTATAGCGTTTTTAGTTTGTAGTGTTTTGCAAACATAATTTTGATTTTGTTAATGTTTTTGGCCAAGTCATCTGTAATATTCGGTTTTCTTATTTTAATTCACTTACTCATCATATATTTTGTTCCAAAACACCGAGTATCCAATTGTCATTATGTTAAACGTTACAATAGCACAAGCAATAAAGCAACTTAAACATCTTATAAACATCATTGAAAAGTAATACGTTAGCATACATAAGTAAATAGATGTTCAAATAAAGGTAAAATATCTATATTATTTTACAAATGAGATGATAATCAAACCACATCATGAAATAAAACTATTTAGTACATAAAATCAAGTTTCTAAGCCGGCAAAACCACCCGCTTTCATCATTTGTTTGAACTCTTTATAGTTAACCATTCCATCACCATCTTCATCCACCTTTTTTATCATAAGTCTACATTCCTCAACAGATCGGCCTTGCCTCAACCCAAGAGAGCCCAAAACCGACCTAAGTTCTTCCACCGTGATGAATCCGTCCCTATTTTGGTCAAACACATTGAATGCCTCCCTCATATCTTCTTCTTCATCTCTCTCACCCAATATTGTTTGATAAAGCTCACCAAACTCCTCCATGTCCACAAATCCATCCTTATTGACATCAATTTTCTCGATCATTTGGGCGAGATCGTCATCAGGGATGTATATCCCGAGGTTTTCTAGAGATTTTGCTAACTCTTGTTTTGTGATCTTGCCATCACCATTGCGATCAAACATCTGAAAAACACGACGTAGCTCTGCGGGATCCATATCGGATGGAGATAAGGCGTATGTTAATTAAATTGAACCAAATGTTTAATTTTTGTTAGGTGATATAGAAAAGAAAGGGAAATTGTTTAAAAAAAGATGAATTAGGTTTAGAAGAACATAATTATGGTTGAAGACATCATTAAAAAAAGATAAGAAAATATGCAAAAATAGTAATAAAGGTAAAGTTGAGGGTTTATCAAGAGGAGAAAAATGAGGAGAAAATATATGAGGGACTATTTGTGGATGACCTCTAATTTCGTAAATTGTCATTTTGTTTGGTTGGTTAACAAATATCGTTGTCTGTTAGTCTTTTTTTCACACTCCAGCTCTATTATTGATTTCTCTTCACTAAAAGAAACATTTTAAAAAGGTTATAATACTTTCTTGAGAAGTAAAATAACATAAGTGTTAGGCATTAATGATGTGCTATTAGAATAAATCACTAAAACTAATAGGAACAAAAATTCGGATTCATGTTAGAATTTGTGAAATATTTTAAAAAAAGTATAAAACTTTAATCATCTAAGTTTGAATAAACTTACTAAAATAAATAAGGTTATAAATAATCTGAAAGATTTATACATACATATATTTATATATGAAATTAAATAAATATTTATATATGTTATTATTTACAAATTCGACTGTAAAACACATGCTTTCTTCTCTCACTCAAGAAATATCTCATAATAAACCACTCGTTTGCACCATATTCAACTCTTATAGATATTTATAAGTAATTTAAAAGATATTTATATCTACTTTCTTGCATTGTGTGGGTAATGCCCACTGGCTGATGATTAGAATCCAACTCGTTCTTATTTTCTTTATAAAACCCTTTTTATATTATCCAAATTTCCATGTCATCTTAAATAAAAACATAATATAATGCAGCTTCATGCCTTCATGCAATCATGCCTATAGGTGCACAAACCGGGTTCAACTTTAACACCGAGTCGCGTTGTGATCAAAAAAATCCAAACCGGATTAAATCGGGTTTCGGGTCAAGTCCAACTAGAAAAGGAGGGCAAAATGGTAATATAAAAACGAGTTGAAACCGGGTTGGCGAATGAAAGGGGGAACCCGGTTTGAACCCTGTCGCTTGTATCGAGTCCAAACCGGGTTAAGAAAGTAACGAGTTGAAACCGATCGGGGTTTTGAATCTGGGTTCAATGTGCAACTCTAATTATCTAATCATGCCCTTGAAGTGAACAGCCCAAGGCCTGTTTTCTTTCAATTTTTTCTTCTCCTCTCGGCCCAACAATGAACTTGCCCAAACCAGTTTTTGGACCCTAAAAAAAGGTTTCAAATTACTTCCAGATCAAAAACATAGTTTATAATTTTCGGTTCTTGGTTACTCAATAAGACAATAACTCACACAGGACCATTAATATATTGCTGATAGCAAAGAAGGTAAATCATAGTTTGTTCAAAAAGTTATGTAAGAAACACATAGTTTCTAAATTACAAATGCAATAATAAAATACCCTTATTAACCATTTTTGAAAACCAAGAAAAGATTTATAACTTATCTCTTTAATTGTATCATAACTGTATTTATAGTTATCAAAGTATATAAAGTCAATCAATGAACAAACAAGCATACATTTCACGATGGTGTAAGATTCCTCTTATATCTGCCTTCTTCTTTAGAGACTGAATGGGGTTATATAATACAATTTTGGGGGATGAAATAAATAAAAAATGATTAATTCTATTATTAAAATTACTTGTTGGCGCATATGAAGGGCGAAAAATGATGTGGTTTTTAATCATAATAGGACTAGTGCTTCAAGAATTGCGGAGAAGGTAAAAGTTCTAACCTTTTTGTGGGTCAATTATAGAATGAAAGAAAGAGCCTTAGAGTGGTCCTTATGAATGTTCTCGTGTAGGAGTTAAGTTGTAATCGGGAAGAGTCTTCTCTTGTTTTGGTGCTAGTTGTAAATTGTTGTTTTTTCTTGGTTTTAGTTTCTTGATAGCCCGGTATATTTTATAAAAATTTTCTTTGCCATTCCAAAAAAACAAAAAATGCCTCATCTCAAAATTAGTAAATACGCACAATAATGATTTGACCATCCAATGATTTAATTACAAGCATTAGCAAAAATTAGATTTTTATAAACCACTAGGCTAGAAACTAGTATAATACACGGGTTGAAAATATAAAAACCATATAATTCATATATGTATAAATATTTCGTATAATTAAGTTACGCATTACATATAACAACGAAAAATAAAAAAAATATATTTTTAAGTTATAAATATTCGAATACTTCTTCGGATAATATAACATACAATTAACTCGTGTAAAATTAATAACTAGTTTTCTTAAAATTCACACTAACCCAAAATATATAGATACATCAATAAATGTTTTTTTTTCTTTTTAATTGTTTTATATTAAATCTTATTTGGTTTTAAAAGTATGTATAATTCAAAAACAATATATGATTACACAATTTAGTTGATAATAAAATAAATAAATTCAAAACAAAATGAATTATTAATTTGGTTTCTTAAAGTAAAAAACTAAAATAATATATTAGTTAAAACGAGAAATTTTTAAGGAGTAACAACAGAATGCTAAGTGTCATTTTAGTTACTCCTTTGTTGTTATATCTATAGATGAGTAGAAAATTTAAGGTTGCCAAAGGCCTCTCGTACTAGTGGTACCTAGTGTTAATCCTTATTAAAGTGATGCAGATTTAAGTATTTATAAAATGAACAATAGATAGATTTTAAGTGTGGTGTTTGTCTTTTGAATTGTTTTGTTTATATATATGTATTTATAATAAGAGTAAATAACAAACGATTGGTTTGGCGTGATGGAAAAGTGTGCACCCCCCACCCCCACACAATGTCCACTTGTGACCGAATCCCCTCTCTTCCACCTCTGGCCAACCTGATTAGTTTTTTTTTTTCTTTTTCTCTTTCTCTTTCTAGTTTTATAGTTTTAAAAATCTATAGTTTCCACTTAAAAACTGTTAATTTTAGTTTCAAGTTTCTTTTCTTTTATTCACGTATTTTGACAGTTGCATTGACGTTTCCATTTATAGGGTGTTAAAAATTGGTTCATTGCCCCAACATAGCGTAGATGTAATCCACTAGTTATTATATACAATGCATTTGAACTTTGAAGACTATCGTTGAAGGTAGCATGTCAAGTCTTTTTCTACAATTTTATTTGTTTTCACCTTCTATGATCAATACAAAAAAAATGTCATTACTGATTTTCTTTAAAATTATTAGAGGCAATTAATGGGTTACGCGTAGCATGTAATTCACGATAAGTTTACATCATCATTGACTCCGCCTGAGGATGAAAAGGTTTTCGAATCCCTATCGGAGATGAGCATGAGTATCCAAACATATCATCCAAGAGCGTGAGCAATGAAGATCTGGATAATAATAAGAATATAAATTTGGAAAACTAAGTAATTGTGATTTTATACATGTGAAAATCAATCGCGTTGTAACTAGGACTTGTTCTCGTATTTTATAACGCGTAACACAAAGAATTTAAGTTAGGAAATCATTTAAGTTTAATATGTTAAATGATTGTGTTGATACTTATGAAGGAGTAATTGATTTGATGTTGAAAACGTAAGAAGAAAGCCTAGGTGTTCATCATGTGTATAAATCAATCGGGGAAATCGTAATTAAGGTTGCATTATAATGTTTAGCGTGCCATTCTTGCATTTAAAAATGGAAAATGCTTGTTAATTTAATTACATCATTATTAATCATTTATCATTTATAACTAATAAAGTACTTTTCAATTTTATTTTAGCTTATATTAAATTTGATACCGAAAGATACAACATTTAACTATTTTTAATTTTATTTTAACTTTCATAAATAAAAATCTATTGACACTTACATTATTAGAAGTAGAAAACAAAAAAAAGGCAAAAACATACTTTAAGTGTAGTTTTCAATTAAAATTATATGGTATTAGTTGAAATTGTCGATACATAGCTACAATATTATAAAATATTAATTGAGATTCGAACTTATAACCCAACAAATAAAAGCTGTTTATTAAACTAATGACAAAACTTCTTTTTAACCTTGTAATAAGTTATTTATAATCTTGTTTACTATGTCAGTGAATAGATTTCAACATCAGCTTTCGGTTATTTTATTATTATTATTTATTTTATATTTTGAATCAAAACGTACAAGAAGATTGAAAAAAACAACATGGTAAATTTAGATCTAGTTTGACTTGTAAACAATATTAAAATAAGTATATGAAGAAAAAAGAGAGAGAAAATTAAAAATCACTTAAAAATTGAATGTCTGTAAATTGTGTGCTGGAATTAAACCTTATAATTTCAAAAACATATAAGAAAAATCAAGACAGATAACTATATCTATCATCATTCCTTTCCGACCTCCAAACCAAACATGTTATATCATAACAATAACAAAAAAAAAAATATTTAAGTATTGTTGAGATTTGTGTAAACTACAGCTATTGTTCTTATGACATTTTACAGAATCTAAGAAATATTTATCAATATAAATCATATATAATCTGGGTGATTAAATACTAAATTTTGATCATGCAATAGCCTTTGTGTTTTCTCATTTTAATTATTAAACCTAATTGATTTTAGAGTTAAAATTTTTTTTTCTTATGGGTAAAAAAGCAGGGCTCATTTAGGATCATTAAATTGGGATAAACAGTGTAATTTTGTTTTCACCAGTTTTCTTTGGTAAGTATATAGTTGTAATTATACCATTATCTTCCACTTTCTTGCTGGGATTTTATTTTTTTATTACAAATTGAATCTGAACAATCATCCTACTCTAAGATAGCGTTTGTTATCTAGAAATAAAATGTGGAATGAAATGAGCGATTGAAGATGAATGATAACATGTTTGGTTGACAAAAGAAATGTAATAAATCATTACACAACTAATCACATTTCCTCTAATCATACCAAATTCATTTTCTTCCACCCCCCCTTTCTTTTTTTCATTTCATCCCATTTCATCCTTAATCACCACCACAAATACCACCCACTCACCATCATCAACCACAACCAGCCACCACCACCATCGGCCACCGCCCAAATCCACCGCTAGTCATCACCCACATCCAAACCGCCCACCACCACCGGCCCCCGCCATCCCCGCCCACCATCACCACGCCCACCACCATCGGCCACCACCACCACCACCACCAATCACCACCGTCATCGTCACCGCCACCAATCACCATTGGCCACCACCACCAACCACCATAGCCACCACCAACGGTTGCCATCCTCGACCACCATGCACCACCGCCAACGGCAGCACCACCTATTACCACCGGCCACCACCACCACTAGCCACCACCCACAATCACCACCATAACCACTTTTACATTTTATTCTTACGTTATTTCTACGTTACAAACAACACAAAATAATGATTCATTTCATTCCTAAATGGTAACCAAACAGAATAATATAATATAATGATTCATTTTATTATTTCATTAATTTCATTACTTCAATTATTTCATTCATTTGCTTATTGCATTACCCTATACGAAACAGACCCTAATAAAAGAGTAACCAAGGGGACACGTGGCATCACTACATTCCTCATCACCAAAGTTTTTTTCGCTTTTCTCTCCTATTTAATAATTACCTTAATTATTAATAATATTATTTAATTTTTTTTACACTAAAATACTTTTTTAATAAATTAAGAAAGAGTTTTTCTATTTTTTAATGTTATTTTTGAGGAAATAATTTTTTGTAAAACAAAATTTTTTTTAAACATCAAACTTTTTTAAAAATACGAAATATTTTAAAAGTAATGTTTTTAAAAATGAATTTTTATTAACCAAAAATAATTAAAATTGAGAGTTATAATAACAAAAAAGTTTAAAATGATTGTTTTGAAACAAAATGTTTATTTTTTTAAATAAAAACAAAAAAAAATTAAAAAGTTGATATCATTATTTATTACTTACAGTCCTTAATCATACATAATTTTAATCATATTTTATCTTAAAATATCATTTATAATTAGTAAATTTTCATTCTATTTAATATTTTTTATTTAACCCGTGTAATATACGGGTTACTAAAGTTACTTTAACTGTATATGACTCACTTATAGATGACATTCCGTAAATGGACAAATAAAGCTCCTACTTTTTTTTTGGTTATTACACAATCTCAATAACATAATCATTTTAGATTTATACCCGATTTAAAACGTATGCATGCGATGACAAAAACTCTTACCACATGCAGTTGTAGCCCAAATGCTTACTGCAAGTGATGAATTTTTAAAGAAATCAAACAAATTTTAGAGTTTATATTTGATGATTATGTTATAATCTGTTGGGATGGAATGCCCTTGACGAAAGAGTAAAAGCATCTAATGTGTAAATATTTTTCATGTAATATCAACCAATAACAAATAATTTAAGTCTTTAAAATTTTAATTTGCCTTTATTTTAATTTATCTAAACTTGATTTTTTTTTTTAAATATCAGTTCCTGTTATCAAAAAAACAATAATTAAAAGTGCACCCATTACCACCCATTTTATTTAATAAATAAATATTGTAAAAGAACACCAGACAGATTACACGTGGCTACAGTTCCACCATGGTATAATGTGGGAGTGTGGGACATGTCGAAAGAGATGTACATTCTACAAAAATCTTGTTCATCTACGTCTACGTTTCCAATAATTTATGTGCTGACAAAAACTCTATCCTCATGCACATGTCCCCCCATGTGCTTCAACGCACGTGACAAATTTGTGAACAAAAATATCATAAATAAACATATTTTTATATCCACATTTAATAAAAAGAACTTGTTATTTGTATCATTTTATTTAACACATCGTCAATTTATTTAAAGAATTATTATAGTTATATAGAAAAGGTTATCTGTTTCTCCTCTTTGATGATTGTATTTTATCTTTTATTGACTTTTTAGAGTTGTTGAGATGTTATATAAGATTATTATTCATTTGTACATGATAGGTAATAGTTTCATTACCTTACAAATGTTCATTGATGGTACCAATTAGGGTGTCAAAGCATGGAAGATAATTAGACTGTAGCAAACTTGAAAAGATAACATTGTACATTGAAGTGTGTTACGTTCTAAGATAAATCATTATAGCATAAAGATTGTCCCACTTCGACAAGTGAAGCCAACGTGATGCATCATCCTCACCTTTATGTATATAGATGACTACATGAGATTTCCCAATCTCTCCATCTTATGATTTCATGTGATACGGTTCAAGTGGTTGAGGTAGTTCATCTTAAGTCAGATATAGAAGTCATGATGGAGTATTTTGTAATGATTTGTTAGGATTTATATAACCATGTTATAAATGGATTGATGGTACAACAACCACATCCAGTAAATTTCACACATAGCGAAGCTATTTGTAAGGTGAAATGTATTATCAACCTTACTTTTATTCATATAGACATTGGCGGAACTATATACTTATGATTGAGATCAAGTGACACTATTAAATTTTAATTTTTATATACTGATTTATAGTATAGAGAATTTGTTTGATCCCATGGATTGTCATAAATTGACCCCATAAAGATAATTGGATGAAAGGTTTAAAAATTGATTAATTGTCCTTACGGTAAAATCTTAAAATTAATCCCTTCCACATACTTTTTTTTTTTTTTTTTTTTTTTTTTGTTTATTTATCAATTTCATTTATCAAATTTCTTCACTTTCAAGCTCGAAAATTCCTTTTATACCAAACTCTCTGCATTACTTGTCTTCATCATTTTGTCTTTGATCTATTCTGCATAGTTTGGTGAGTTATTTATCCATTCTATGGTTAACTAATTGTTTTGTTTTCATCAATTCTTATTCTTGTTTGATCAGAAGAACTTCTATAATGAAAATGATAGACTTAAACTTCCTTCTCCTTTTCTAGTTCTCTTTACTACTCGCATCCTTCAGGTTGGCGTCTTTTTGTTTAAACTTTTACATTTCATTTCTTTAATAATGTTTAAATAGATGTGAAACCTGATTCTTGATTGAAAAATGAAATTTGAATGAAAAAAAACTATGATAGTTTTAGTGATAATTTTTTAGTTATAAAAATCCAACCCCGATTCAAAAATTTTAAGGTTGTTTAAATAGAAATCTAGTCATCGAAAAATGACCACAGTAGAAAATTTTTTGGTTTCGTCACTATATATAGAGAGAAAGACATATGTTGCTTCTCCCTAATTCCAAAACAAATTACAGACAAATAGATGGTAGTAAACAAACCGCAAACTGATTGGCAATACTAAACATAGAGCAATAAACAGCTACCACAACATAAGGAATGGTGACTCTAGCCACATATTAGAGCATTCCTAACCTATCCCATATCCTTGTCATTGTCATAAAATTTACAAAATTCATCAAAATATCCACTCCATCTTATTCTTCATCCTTATACTTCGTTCTTATATTTTTAAGAGAAAACAACCTCATCCCTAAATATAAGGGTTCACTATACACCTCTCATATATCTTTTAAATGTATCTAATTTAATAAATTAATATGAGTGAAAGAAAAAGAAATAATCTTAATAATAATATTAAGTATTATTTAATTAGATACGAATAGATGTATGCAGTGAAATGTAGGAGGTTTTAAAAAATATCAATAAATTTAGAAAATAGTGTTTTATTTTACAAAATTATAATAATAGGGATATGAAATGAATTATGCATGCTCTTATATGATAAAATAATACGTAGAAATACATATCCTAAGACAACAAAATGCAAAGTATACTTAAATAGAAGGAAAACTTAAGCCCCTAAGACAAAGCTAAACCACATCTTTATCTTTCCCTAAAATTCCTTAGCCTTAATTTTACACTTCCACGAATTCTCTCATGGACCTTGTCCTTAAATAGACGCAACTCTAGCAATTCACGTCTAATATGATAATCCCAACTCAGTTTGGATGTTTTTACTCCTCCTCACTCCATAGTGAGGTTTTCTGATGCTCTATTTGACCTTATTTTTTGTCGTAGCTTCACATATCCAAGCCATATCAGTCTCCCTTTTTTTTATCTTATTTGTTATAATAATCACTCAAAACCTTTCTCTAAAAACTTTATTTCTTATCCAGCTTGATCTTGTGTGCCCACACATCCACCTCAGTATCCTCATATCTGCCGCATCCATCTTGTGCGCCTGTATCTTCTTGATAACCCTATAGTATGCTTCATATACATAGTCACTCGAACTGCAACCCCCTTTAACCAAGCTAGGACGTTCTTGTCACACAATACCCATAAGGTATCCATTCACCTACACCAGTTTGCTTAAACTTTATATGTTACATCATTATCTATGTCCTTGTCACTCCATACCAATGATCCTAGGTACTTAAACTTAGTTGTTTATGGAACTACTTGGCCTTAAATCGTAATCTAGTTGTCATCATAGTCTCCCCCCCCCCCCCCCCCCCCCCAAAACCCACTAAAGTTACATCAAAGGTATTCAATCTTAAAGAGACTCATTCTTAAACATTTGCCCTCTAGATTAGAGTTGTCAAAAACAGATCTGAGCTTGTTAAACGGGTCAGACATGATACGCATGCATAACACATGCCCTAACCGTAAACAGACACGATTACTAATCACTTCATTTCTTCAAAAAAGAACACAAACCTCTTTATAAACATAATACGCGACTAAGGTCGTTTAACATGAAATTACATGTTCAGTAACACACGACCCCACATGCCTCATTTAACACAATTAACAAATAACAAGATAAATGAAGGTCACAAAATATTACAATTTTTAGTAATAATATCTTTCAAAAAGAATTCTTAACAAATTCAAAATAAAAACCTATAGAATAATGTGATTGATATAAATATATATATATATACATATATATATATAAATGTTTTAAAGAAAATTAAAATACATAGTTTTAATCGTGTCTTAAACAGATCTTAATCCATAAACTAGTTAGGTAGATTAAGAATTGTTTAGACATGATTTCAAACATGTTATATACGTTTAGATACGATTTCAAATATGTTATAAACGTGTCGACCCATTTATGACATGAGCATGCTTAACTAAACTCAAACCTATTAACTCGGAATTAATGATGTTATGTATATTTTTAAACGAGTCCATCCAAGATGTTACCCAAGAAATGCTTAAACTCACATCTCCTCAAATACACTTCAAACGCTTCACCATCATACCATCTTTCATGTTGATATTTTTTTTTATACCTATTTATACATTTTATACCCTCATCCTTACACAATTTTCACTTGGGATAACATGTGTTAGTTAAACCACATCCCAAAAACCAACATTTAACCAAAAAACACATGACATAAACCCAATCATTAATATCACTCTCTTTCCATCCTTCATCTTCTCTTAAACCCTATCCCCACACACACACACACACACACACAGACACACACACATCAACACCAAAACATGATTCTTGATCAATTCCCACCTTCAATCTTCCATCTCACACTCTTCATCTTCTCAATTTCAACCCACATTTGGGGCTCATGCTCTCAAGAACCACAAACCATTTACCAAATTCTCAAATCAAATGGATTACCCATGGGTTTATTCCCAAAGGGTGTGACCAATTTCAACATAGATGATTCAGGCAAGTTTCAGGTGTTCTTGGATCAAGATTGTAATGCTAAGTTTGAAGACGAATTGCACTACGATCGAAATGTTTCTGGCAGTTTGACTTTCGGTCGAATCAATGAATTGTCGGGGATTTCTGCTAAAGATTTGTTCTTGTGGTTCTTGGTGAAGGAAATTTGGGTTGATACACCCAATTCGGGGTTGATTCATTTTGATGTGGGTGTTGTTTCAAAGCAGTTTTCTTTGGCATCGTTTGAATGTCCAAGAGATTGTTTGACTTCCTCTGTTTCAAAGGTAAGTAAGGTTATGAATTTTCATTTGTTTGACTTTTTGTTACTTGTTAAATGTTAATCTGTATGGTACTTTGATTTTTTATTTGTTGGTTGAGTTCATAAGTTGGATTCTGGTCATAAATGGGTTTCACTATTGGTTAATTTTGAGATGGAATCGCTTTAAGAATCAGTTGAATCCTGCAAGTAAACTTCAATGTTTTCATATGTTTGACCTTTTGTCTTTAAAATTTTGAACTTTTGATATCAAATTCTTTAAATTTGATGCTGATCTTAAATGGGTTTCACCAATTTGAATTGAAGACTGTAAAACTATAATATATGGTCAGTTTGAAGTGGAGTTGCTTCAGGTTTAAAGGTCAAACATCTTATTCTTGAGTTCCAAAATGCTGACTTTTTGTCTGTGTATTTGTGGGCTTTTGATATCCAATGCATAAAGTTTGATGATGATCTTCAATGAGTTTCACCAATTCAATTGAAGATTGTAAAATTACAAAATATGGTCAAGTTGAAGTAGAATTGCTTCAGGGTCAAAGGTCAAATATCTGATTCTTCAGAATCTTGATTCATGATGTTTATAATCTTTTTTTCTTCTGGTATGTAATTCTTCATTAGCTTTCTTTATTGATAAAGTTGTAACCTTTTTGTTTATGGTATGTAGACCCTATCAAGAAAGCTCGGGCCCGATGAACCCGATCATCAAGAACTACCAATAGCAGTTTTATGAACACAAGTTTGAAGGGCACTTAAAGATGATACAAATGGGCAAAATTGCTCAAATCAAGTTTTGGAATTTCCATTTCTTGTATGTATATGTCTTAAAGTCGATTTTTTTAGTTTAGGATGTTTTATGCTTCATTGCGGGTGTGCATGCTTTACAAACTTCTTTGTGTAGTGTTTGCAAATATGTTCAAAATGAGTGAAATCAAGGCGAAGATGATACAGGAAACACAATGTAGAAGCGACTGAAATCAAGAGAACTGTAAGTTACGATATATAGGTTTGTTGTCAATTCTTGAATTCATTGGTAATATGGACATAGATCTTCTCAATTTCTGTTGCTTATGCTTTCATAAAGTTCATATATTGTTTCTTGAATTCATTCTTGAACACATAGTGAATTTGGTTTTAATAAATGGATTGTTGTGTAGAATATTTTCTCACTTGTAAAAAGTGGTTTTTATTAATAGAACACTATATGATTATATTGAACAACATAAACGGAATGTCAGAATTTATGGGTCTAGTTTTAGTCGAAAGTCGAAACTAGTTCATGTTGAAACTTGTGGATACGTTTAGCTAAAAGGAATGGTTAAATTACATGAAGCTTGCTAATCGAAAGAAAAGAATGTTAATACAAAGAACTGAAGAACATTAACACAACCTTTACATATGCATATATAAATACATTTTTGGAATCCTTAACGTAATGTATACATACAATTGGTCTAGCTAAGTTGATATTTTATGATCAGTGTAGTCTATAGTACAAATTTACTTGAATTGTAGAAATGATAATTTTCTATGCAATGAAATTAGTAAAATAATTCGTAATTATCAAAAGTAATAAGTTTTGATTGTGATCAGATTATCCAGAATACAAGTCCTAAAGTTATATCAAAAATGAAATACAGGTGTTTACGCTAGGAAGAAGTGAAAAGCAAAGTGTGTTGGATAATGAATAAATAAATCATTAAAACATAAAGATTTTCACAGACAATAAGGCCAAAGTGATTTCTTATCTTTGCCCTCCATATATAAAGAGAACATTATTATCATATGCATACCGAATTTCTTGATCTCTTCCCCTCTTAATCTCTTATGATTTCCTATGATAGAGTTCAAGGGGTTGAGGTGGTTCACTGTTGTTTGATATAGAGTCCATGATGGATCATTCCATAATGATTTGTTAGGTTTTAATCATGTTACGTATAGATTGATTATCAATTGTAATTTGTACTCAGAAATCATTGTTTGGTATCAATGTTGTAAAAGTCGTTAGACGTCATGTCGGCCGACTAAGAATTTGCAAGTACTCATTCTAGGCGGGAAGTAGTGGGGAATACTCGGACATAGTAAATTATAAGAAAATTATTTTTTTTTGGCAAATTAAACATATATTAAATATCGTAAATTCACTAATAAGTATAACAAAATATGTGAATATCAATATAAATTAAAAAGATACATGTTTAAATATAAAAATAATTCAAAATTTGATATTTATTCTATAATATTAGGCAAATTGGATTTTAATAATCCAAACTATTACCTATTGGCCGATAATAATCCATACTATCAATTTGGCCGATAACACTCCCAACTTTCACTTTTATTACCAACAACAGTCCCAATGACATAATTTTCAATTTTTTATGTTTGATTTGGACTCGATTCGGTTCGTGATAATAATTACGAACGAAATTAAAACATACAAGCTAAATTGAGACTAAAATATATGCAAATTGAGCGTAAAAAATTGAAAATTATATCACTAGGACTGTTGTTGGTTATAAAAGTGAAAGTTGGAAGTGTTGCCGGTCAAATTAGTAGTCTGGATTATTATCGGCCAATAGTTAATAGTTTGGATTATTAAAATCCAATTTGCCATAATATTATAGAATAGTAATCATTTAATATTCATCGTCCAAGATATGTACATGATTAACAACAAAAATCCAACAAAAATAATAAAAGATAGCGAATATTGACAAAACCAGCAAAAATCCAAGTTTTCTGAGTTGGGCCGAGTTGAGCCGCCTAGCTCCGAGTAGGCCGAGTCAGACCGCCTAGCTCCGAGTTGGACCGACTAGCTCTGATTTTGACCAGGGTTGACCGATTCCGAGTAATGAGACCGAGCTGAAGAAATTCACTTTAGTAAATAACCGAGTTACGAGTACGCCCCAAGTACTCGGCCGAGTTTTACAACACTGTTTGGTGTTAATACATAGTGAAATATCCGCTTTTGTAGACCATGTGTTAGTGAGCTTTAACTGTTTTCACTAATGAAACTTTTGGAGTTAACACCTTAACAGATGTAGATAAAAACATGAGATGGTGTTCCGAGTTAAGCTTCCAAGTTGTTGATGACATCACATTTTGTTTATTGCGCACATATTTATAAGTAATAACTTACCTAGTTCTGGGAGTCGGTTAAGATTATAGGAACCATCTTTTAACATTTGATCATCAAACAGACGAGGGAATAATCATGATTCATGAAGCAGAAGTATGTCTTAAATGTTTGTAAATGCTTACAAACTCAACAAACAAAAAACACAACACAAAAACAATAAACAGTTAATAACACACAATGTTAGTTATATCATACAAAACTAGAGGTCAATGGTTACACAAATGTTGGCATAACTAGAAAAACTAGCACTCGGAAAATACAATAAATAATACTTACAGTGTTTACTTACGATGCTTGCAAAGCCCTAACTCTTGCAGTTAATTCCCTTACTTGGTTTCTCAAACGATCAGGATTGCAGAAAAAATCCACAAAAACCTGCCTTTGAAGTGCCATTTCTTGCGAGTGATGCTTTACGATCTGTCCCAAAGTGTATAAACGGTTAGACAACAATAGCATTTAGTTATGAGACCAGATTAGAGATGCAAAATGAATAAAATCTCATATAAGAATTTTATTTAAAAAAAAAAAAAAAAAAAAAACTTGACTATTGTTGGCACACTTAATATTTATTGGTAATACGAAATTTTAGACAGAAAGTGTTTTGGGTCAGCCCGACCCGTATAGAAGTTACCTCATTCTTCTTGCAGTGCTCACGTGTTACTTCTTCGACTGCAGCAGACAATCTGGCATTCATTTTTTCCATCTCATCTAGCTCTTTCATTAGAGTCTGCAAAATGTAGGACAACTTGGGTTTCACTTTGTAACCTTACAAAGGTTAATTAGATTTGATGGTTTTTGTTAGAAGCAAATGCGTGAGAGTTGACAGATTATGTACCCGAGGTGTCAAAATTGGCTGTGCAGTGGTAGAGGATGCAAATAATAGCTGTTGCAAGCTTTGGATAAGAGTGCACCTGTAATAATATTAAACAGAAACATGAGATTCAATCTTTAACTTGAAAAATGAGTCAATTCAGGTTGTGTTTTATCTAAAATGGGTCAAACAAAAAAGCTAAAAGGGAAACGAGCAGTTTGAATGATCACAACTCGTTTTGTGGAATAATTTTAGATTGTTATTCTAATAAGATGGTTTTTCTAAACATACTATTTATACACTTTTTTGTAGAAGAACAAAAATGGGTTTGTGACTGTGTTATCAATTCTGGCATGCAATATAAAACAAATAAAAGAATACCCTTTTTAACCCTAAATTGTTTCGAGTTTCAAGCTATTACACACCCAGCCCATGTGATAACTTACAACTCATTAATGCATCTACTTCTGTCTTCTGGAAGGGCATTATCCAAGTCAGATTGTAGGGCCATGAGGTCTGATTGAAGACTGGATATCTGTTGAACCAGCCCTGGTGCAGATACATATGTTGACAAAGCAGATTGTGCATCTGAAAGAAGTAGAAAATACAAATGTGTTAACGATGCTATGCTTGGTATTTGATAATATTGAATTATGTGTTAATAAGAGAGTTAATTTACTTGAATGGATGCTTAAAAGATCTCTGACACCATGCAAAAATGTATCTTGGTCATCAACAGCTCCTTGTTCTTGTACTTCTGATGCTGCTTGAACTAATGCCAAACAACAGCCCTACAAGATAGAAAAAATTATAAGTTAAACAACAAACATTCAATATACCTCATGAGCTGGTAATCTATGGAGCAGGATGAAAGAAGTTGCATCCGAAACACTGGGGCAAAGATCATAAGTGTTTTTAATTAATAACTGGTGCTAATATGATAGTAAAAACTAGACTGTTTAAATAATAAAAGAGCCTTTTGAATAAGATGATATTGGAGGTTTTATGTGTTAGCAAGGGTAAAATATACTCTAGTCAACTTTCTACAAGTTTAACCCTTTTGACCCGCTTGCTTTTTAGTTATTTAAGTTTTGCCAATTAACCCGTTAGAGGTAAAACATAATCCAATTGGTGTTTTGCATACCACTCGTCCCTTGGTTGCTGATAGGTAACCTTGGAGCTCTGACTCAATAACCTTGAGTAATGAAAAAGCTCCAAGCATCATTTTCTTTTCAAACTGGCATGCTAATTTCAAAAACTGATGCCTTGCAAGCTGGTTAATCAGATGACTTATGAACTGTCAAATAAAATAAGAGAAATAAAACCATAAATTAGTTCCCCTTTTTGGTTAGCTGAAAGCATTAACATTAAATTGAGTATTATATGATTTTGCAGTTTATATAATTTTCTGTTGAATTTGTTAATGAAGATGTTAAGTGTTCACGGTGTAGGTTTGAATAATATACCATTTTCTGACGTTGAATATAATATTCTTGCCTCATGACCTTTAAATAATAATCACCTGCATTATACATTTAAAAAGAACATATATAGCTTTCATCACTTGGAAAGTAAATCAAACTTCAAAAGCAAGTTCAAAGCTTTATTCAACTATATACCTTGCAGAATGTATGTGTCTTGTAGCTGAGCCAGCTCCCAACATAAATCAGGAATAGTCTGGGAATAAGAGAAGCATAATGTGTAATCTTTACCATTAAAAGACAATACAGTTCATAGTTCACACCAATAATATCAAAATGAATTCTGGTTAAAATGTGTAATTTCTTAGTGTGGGCCAAAATGATCTAGTTGGGTTGACTAGCAAACACTTTTTTGTCCATTTATAATCACTTTCTCTTACAAATAGTAAACGCATTGAAGAAGATAATAGAAAATATTTTATTACAATAACAATCTAAAATACTTGAATAAAGAAGTTTAGGAAGATGTATACACTAAAAATATACTTTGGGCAACTTTCAAACCGTTTAACCCATCTGTTTCATTTGATCCTGTTTCATTGTTAGCTAACTATTTGACCTGTTTGGGATAAACCATAACCCAAATTTGGACAATACAAACATGTGCAAACCTCAGTCAACAATTTATCTTCTTTGTTTTGAAGATTTGAGAGCTCTCCAACCAAATCAACATGTTTTCTCCTAATTGACAAATGCAAATCATCAACCACCATGATGCAATGTAAGTTATTATAAAAATGTGTTTTTTTCAGAGAAATGCATATTTTTATGCATATATGTTGCTAAAACATAAAAGAATGGAGATTTTATACCTAAGTGAATGAAGATCCAGGTGAATATGAGCTTCATCTGAATTTACTTGACCTTTAAGTGTCAAAAGAATAGCTTGCTGTTTTGCATTCTCAACTTTAGCTTCTACCCACTGCCTTTCACTGGTGCCAAATCTGCATAATTAAAATTTACATAATATCATCTATCTATGATATATGCCGACTGGAAACCATTAAATGCAGCCCAAACTCAAGGTTACTGGCACACACATACATGGACCGAAGCCTTTGCAATTCTGAAACACGTTGGTTTGATTTTTGGGAATCCGCTGCATCATGAAACAGCCATGAAAGAATGAATTAAAGTCTCATCAATTAAAAATAATAGATGCTAAAATAAAGATTGAAAGATATATTAAATGCTGGAATCCCTAAAAAAAGTGAAACTACAACAAACAGAAGTAAAAGATTTTAACAAATACGATGAAATTAACAAATACCTCGCACTAAGGGATTGGACAGATCATCAAGATTGACACACGAACATTTGGATTTTCCCTCCTCTGCCACCAAACGGTAAGGACCCTAATTCAAAGTGTCATTTTGTATCATCATTAACATGACCAAAAAACACCACCTTGTTTTTAAAAATAAAAATAAAAAACATTATTTTGTTCCCCACATGTTAGAAAAAAGGTAAAACATATATAAATTGAAGTATATTGTGTACCGTGTCAAGTTGCTTAACAAACCATTGATTTAAATCCTTCATGCATGATGCATCAGCAAGCAAGTATGGATGAAAGTCAGAGTATGCCAAATAGATGCCATATTCTGCATATCAGGAAATCAAAAACCCATGTGAGACATTTAATAATCTGAATTGTAATCAAGTTTGATCATTGTTCCATTTAGGTCGCTCAAACTTTTTTCAATTGTTTTCAATATCGTTCCAATGATGTGAAAATTTGTAAAAGTTTAACTTGCAATCTAGTATTACAAGTTAAAAGACATTTTTTATTCTCATCAACACTTTATTATCCTTCTACTATTATTATGTAACTTTTATGTTTCTTTTTTTTGTATCTAATACTTTGTTTAATTTTACCTCAAATAACCAGTTTCCAGTAAATCTTTCGAAGAAAAGTCACTAAATGCTAACTCTATTTTATAACTATTTCACTTAGGTCACTCAACTTAGTTTAACCAGTTAAGAAAAATGTCACGACAATAGAAAAATATATATTAAGCCATCTGAATGGAAGAGTAATGAATCTTGGTTACTATTTAGTGCCATTTTCCCTAAAATATATGAAGACCACTTAACTAAAAATGGTTTATATGGGTTTAATGGCCTTCACAGAAGTATGGAAGGAAAAAACAGTACCATCCCCTGAATGGAAGTGAGCCAGCTCTTGTGCTGTAGAAGCAATTCGTTCAAGAACAGCATTCATCTTGAGTAACAAAAACCAAGCTTTAAGATTCATATGTAGGCATTAAGCCATATCGAATCATCTTTTAACAGTTTTAAGAAGTATATTAAGAGTAGATCTTGATTTCTTTGTGTGCGTAGTGTGTACCTCTAAGTTTCTTGCTGATAGACTATCATCTATAGTAGTTAGTAGTCCGTTAACAGTTGATGTTGATGCAACTCGTGCCCTTTTCCCTTGTATTAAAGTTGAAGCCTGTGTACTGAGCATATCATATTGAGACTGTAGATGCGCAAGTTGTCTCTGCAGCTCAGCAGCTTCTGCTTTAAAGGCTAAAGTTGCGTCCCTTGTGAGAAAAAAGAAATGTTCAAAAAAAAGATGAAGAGAAATAAAAATGTAACTCTTAAACATCATTTGATTTGATCAAGTTCTTATGGATCTGTCCACTGACAAGATGGAAAAGAAAATAGCTTGAGAGGCCTAAACTCAAGACATTAGATCTGGCTTCACCAGAAATGTGGTTTGCAGGTAGCAGTGTGGTGCTCCAAATATTTTGCACACCCTAACAAAAGGTGTCACATGTTTAAAAAACTAATGATCCACCAGCAAATCAAGGCCTAGGCAGAAAAAGTATCAAGCATTGGTGTCACACTTTAAAAAGGACATGTTGAGCTAAAAATTGAAGTATGAAAGGCAAACATATTCATACTTGTGCTCCTCGTAACTGCTCGCCATCGGAATAGGCTTTCAAGGCAGCTGCCAAGTCAGCCAGCAAGCTGGGCCATTCTTGCTAGTTCGAGTACGAGACTTCGGTGTAGTAGTATTATAACAGTTTTGACACATACTAAGGACTCCTTTTGTAAAGCAACTTATCGTGCTTTTATTCCAGCCAATGAAGGTCCGTCTAATCTAATAGGGGCTCAGTTCGGTTCACCCATCATACCTACTAAGTAGGAGGCAGGTGAACTCAGACCAGTGCAACAAAGTTTAGACTCTAGCGATTGGATTCTATAACAGAAGAGATTGTGCAAATAGGAAAGGGAAAAGAAGCTTTGCAAAAGCTAAGGCCGAATCTCTTTGGGTGATATTATAGCATTGTGCATTTCCTCATCATTAGGCTTCAAATGTGTTTAGTTACAACTTACGATCCCTTGACTTTCTACTATAATAAGGAACAATGAAAAGCAAATGTTGGAAAGTTTACCTTATGTCTTTTAGACCTTCTTCAGCTCCAAAAACTGCCTCTTGATTATCTCTCCTAGTCGAAAAGGCTGAAATGCTTTCAAAGGCAAAATCTAGGTCTTCTCCCTATGAATACATTTGACAAAAGAAGGTAATTTTATGATACTATACTGAATTGAACTGCTTATTTGTTAAATAGAACATCATAGATCAGCAACTCACAATTGAGCAAATGCAGCAAATCGAACATGTTTCTCCAACTTAAACCCAATTTAATAATGCTAATTGTGATTCACAAACAGAATTTTGCAACCTGGCTCCATAAAATTATATGCCTTCCTCTGTTTATCCTAATTTACAGAGATAGTCCTAAGCAACTAAACTGTAGCCTATAGTCGTGCGTGCTTAAAGTTCCCGTGAATATAACAATAAAATATTAACATAATGTGGTATATGGGTTCTTTGTTCCTCTGTTATTAAGGATATAAATACTTAATTTATCATCAACAAGCAAAATAACCAAAATCTTCAAATAGAGGCCCTCCAACTTTCACCAATGCCTTTGGAGTGTCATATTTAAATGATTGGCGGCTAAAGAAGTAAAGAAAAATATCAAAGTTGACTGGTCCCAACATTTAGAATCGCTCTTTCCTCCAGCAAGCAAACAAATGAACCTTAATAGGCTATACAACAGTTATATGACCTTTTATGTAGTTCACCAACTCCATATTGAAATATATGAGTTTAACTTTACAGTCATGGTGTACTTAATATGATACAGAAGGTATGTTATTTTCATCTAGTAATTGAAAGTTTCTTTAAGGGGTGGGGGGTTGGGTCCAAAGGCAAAGCCATTTGGAGTTAAAGTGGCGAAGCTCCCCTTGAGGTTTCGAGCCACGCCTATGGCGGGTTGATGTAAATTAGTTGTAGTGTAAAATTAGGAGTAGGTTAGAATGTTAGATAGGTGTGTGAGATGCCTTTCTAGAAAAAAAGAAAAAAATTGACAGTTTATTTAGCAGTAGTGTCCTGTTTCTACAATTTAACACTTGTTGTTTCTTGTTCCAAGTAAACCTACATCAATATTGGACCCTAAAAGTCTCTCTTTTCACCATATCTAATTTCAAATTGGTACTATATCAACCATAACCACCAAAAACAAGCATGCTGCTCACCTCCAAAAGCTTTCCATCTTGTATAAATTGTTCATACCTGAATACAATACAAAATACAATATCAGATCCTCTAAATCCTAAGAAGAAACTTTACAAAACATATCACCATAAGACCACAATCATCATCAAAACATGCTCTACCCAACACGTTTCCATAAAGATAAAAAAAAATATATTACAAAAAAATGTATAAACTCATGCCACGTGCAAATTCACAGGTTCTCATTGCCCAAATCAATCCACAAACTAGAAAATTCATAACCCTAAGTGATAAACCAGAGCAAAGTACATTGTAGAATTGCAGCCCTAACAAAAAGATTGATTATTCCACATTCTATAAAGCGATAATAAGCTAAGATACCTATATCTAGATATTTAAATATATGTAAACACATGTAAACAAGCATGTAATTGCAGTAATAAAGATAGAGAACGAAGAGGATATAACTGAGAAAGTTCAGAGGCGGAGATGACGTTGGAGGGACGTAGGCTGGAGCAAATCCAATCGAGTATAGGACGTGCATCTTCGTACTGAAAAGGCCATTCGAAGCTGTCGGGATCAAGTGATTCGTGACCTTCGAACCCTAATTCGCCCAATAATGCACACAGTTTCCCCCCGCTCATCTGCTGCTTATGGTTTTCTGTGGATTAGATGATGATGTATAATGTGTTTGCAATTGAAGTGCTGGAGATGATGAAGGTTGCAGATCGGAAGATGAATGTCGTCGGAAGGTGAGAGTGAGATTGAAAAATGGTTCCGTTGAGAAAGTTTGAAGGGAAGACAGAGGGAGTTTGGCGCCGGACGGAGGTTCGATTTCTGAATCGTTTCAAATCTTAATATATTTTGGAAGATTGAATTAGTGTAAATAAATATTCAATATCAAAATTACAAGGATGTTAACGTTTTGATATTAGATCGTTGTCTCCTATGTGTGTTGTAGTGCAGTGGTATAGTGTGATATGATGTGGTAACATTATCGTTATCAATTTTGAGTGTGTGATGTACTATTACATGTAAAATATGATTGGTGTATTTATGGTGTAATGTGATGGGTGTTTTTGAGAGAGCCCCCTCCACCCTTAAGCATCTTCATATGATGTAGCGTGTATACATACTTTGTCAGCGATTAAGCTCAGTTTTACATAGACAAAGATACGTCGATATTTAAAGAGATTTACCCATATTGTAAACACTTACGTATTATGGTGTGCTAAACCATTTACACTTTGTGGTTGTTAAAAAAATTTAACAAAAAGAAAATATTTTTTTTAAAATGCTAACGCTAGCGGAGGGGAGGTGATACAAGACGTATACTTGGTTCTTTAGCGGTTTAAGCTTTGTATTAAATATCAATACGCATACGTAGCGATGATAAATTAAAAAAGTCAATTTATCAAAAGACCCAACATTGTAAAAAACCATGGCATTGTGGTGCATCAAGCTAAATATTTACCCATTGTGGTTTCATTAAAACAAAGTAACAAAAAAATTACAAAGATATATATGCTTAAAAAATTACATTGTTGACGTCTGCGCTGACGTAAACAACTAAGGGCATCGAAGACTTGTACATCGCGTTTGAATGCTTGCCTTTGTGGGTGAAATAGACGTGCTACAATTGGCAAGTTAAAATTTGTAAGAATCGATTTCGAGGACCTACACGTTAGCATTTACACCGCGGGAAAATTTCACGTTGAGACATCAATAAAAACAAGCATGTCAAACTTGTTTTAAACAATATATACACCAATATGTAGATAAAAAAACAAGTACATCGCTCGGTGTATTTGAAATTTTATAGAACATTACATAGAAAAAATTTATTGAAGAAAAACATAATACGAAGTTGCTGATCGCCCATTGGGATGCCATTTTTGATTCTGCAGTATGAAATTGCTGATTTTATTGGCTTGTTCTTTTTGTACGAGGTGTTTGCACCTCAAAACGAGTAAATCGATCATTAGAAGCAAAAGAAGAATTTGAGATTGCTACATTTGGCGAAACAAAGGATCATAGGATTCTTTTTTCCAAAGAGTTTATAACCCGACTTGATGGGGAAAAACATAAACAAACATCTGCCAAAGGAAGTATGATCAACGACAACACTAAGATTTCACTAGATTTGGAACACTTGCAACAGAAGGGTTCTGACTTGATGGTAGCAGCAAATGACGACACCTGGTGATGGATAGTTGTTGGTAAAGAGGATGCATACTGCAGTTTGGAAGAGAAATAGAGAGAGGAGGTAAAACCATAGTTTACATATAATCTGGAGGGTTTTAATGATATCATAAGCAAAAAGTTACCAGTTTCAATATATCAGACAAAAAAACATAACATTTTAAAGGGTAAAACCGCATTTTTGCATTACTGTTTTGTGACCCATAAGCAATGACAATATCCCATGCTCCCAGAATCAAGGCCACGACTTTTCCAGATTTTTATCTGTCAGGGGCATTCACAGGATTTTCTGATATCCATCTAGCCTTCCATGGATCTATAGAGAACAAAACTATAATAAATGAGTTATTTAGCTGCAGCCCGTAGTTATGACATGAAGTTTTTAGCAGGAAATATACATAGTTGGACTACCTTTGACTTAATCGCTGTCACTTGATGAAAGGTATCTGTTTCCATCAAATGATTGATTCCTTGATGAAGAATCAGGTTCTGTGAACCGCATAGGTGCAAATGCTGTGCAAACAATCATACATCAGCTGTTAAGTACGGCTAAAGTAAAGATTTTATAACATTATAAAAAAATTAAAAGAAAAGGACTTGCATTCTATGCTAATGATTATCAGATTGTTTACCAACGTTGGATAGTTGGTTCCATACAAGCTGCAACAAAGCCGACTGTTCAAATAAATAAACTTAACCATCTTGCACTCGTTGTAACCTAAGTACCTAACTTGGGAAAGTTTTTCTTATTTCAGAAGACACCTCTCATTCTTTTCCCCACTAAAAATGCCATTTTGTTCATTTAACAGTTAATTCCTTCAATAACCAAAATTTGTCACATTTAACTATTTGATCATCCAATTATTACAACCTAGAAGAGTATATTCACATCCAAACAATATCTTCCACAACCAGTTTTATTGCAGCTGATTATCTAACCAGTATTTAACATCATGATCACTCTCTAATCATACATTCACTTGCCTCTAATGTGATCTCACTTCTTAGACAAAATGAAATACTCGTATACCATTCTACTGTACAGACATTACAATATAACAAGTGTCATAGCAAGATCTCATAGATGATAGAACTGCAAGGCCAAAACCATACATCTAAACCGACATGCGTATTGTAAGTTAATCAACCAACATAGTGCAAATTAAAATCTGTAAATGCGTATGATATAAACGGTAACTGACCTTTATCTCTCATTCTTCTTTCCCGGTCAAATTCAAACTTATCCCTGATTGCGCCTACCTTTTCCATTGTATCTCCATGCCTATTTCTCCCAAAAGCATGATTCTGCTTTCAAAAGTCAACCCAGTCTTAGTGAAGTCATATACAACTTAACATGTTAGCAAAACAAGTAAACAACACAACCGAGCAATCAACCATCATGTACCTTAGTTTCCTCAGCATGAGGCTGTCTTCTTCTGCAAAACAGAAACGATGAATTTAAACTGTCAATCTAATAATCAGGTACAGAACAACAGAAATTCTTGGATCGTGAATGCCTTGACCAAGAGATTTCTCGTTTGACAAAGATCCAATATAGACATAACCAAAAGTAATCCAATGTTAATAAACAGATTCAAGCAACTGCAGTTCAAACTCGTAATTACAGTAACCTGTAAGGTGAGAAGTCCTCGTTGTCATCTTCAGCGGAATCGTAACTTGCACGCTCTTGGCCATGCTTTTTCGAAAAACCTTCATCCCAATATAGCTTCTCCCAATTCTCCCTAAGCTCCTGATAGAGCTCCATGTACTTCTTGCACCAGATCTCATGCTCCTTCAATAAGCAAAACATAGGTAAATTAAACTTACCAAATCATAGCACATAATGATGTTTTCAATTGCAAACTAGATGTCATGATCCAAACTACAACCCATTGCTCAATAATAATCCATACTAACAATTTGACCAACCACACTTCTAATTTTCACTTCCGCTGCCAAGGGCAATTGCGTAGTAGCATAATCATCATATATTTACGATGTGTTAGAAAAACAAATGGCACAAAGGCTAACTTTCAAGGTAGTCGGCACAGATTTTATTAAGAAAACAAGTAGAGAATTGGTACATCAATCTCATTGTTCTAGCCTCTATTTATAAGAAAAGAAAACATCAACTAAAAAAAGAAAGATTGTAATTGATAGACAGGAATCAATTACAGCTTATTTTCAGCAATAATATTCCTCAATCAAAGATTGCCTTGATTTCCTTGATTGCCAAAATCTCGGAATTAACCAACACGATGTGTATCCCGCGATAACCAACATAGCCTACGCTTCTGCTTGCATGGGTTGAGGAGTTTTCAAGCATACATTTGTTTTGTGTTTGCTAAGTCAGTGAGTGGCAAAAATAAAGGCAAGTTGTGTAATGCCACACGGCCCATGTTCTTTAGCAATGTTCCTATATATTTGCTTTGTAATCCTTTCAAAGGATCATTTTCACTATTACGAAGGATATGCCGAAAGTTTGTTTTAAGCCTCCTCTCTAATTTCTCTCTAGCTTTCTATCTTTGTTCTTGTCCATTTGAATTACCTAATCAATCCACATCAACTTACACTTAATTTCTACTCAATTTCACTCATAGATCTCATTTCGTTCACACTCATCTCTGAAATGAAATAAATATCACGCTACCGACATTCTGAAAGTTTGGATATCAATATATACCATCATTCACCAATAGGTCATAATTTGAATTACTAACATTCAATTCGCCAATTCAAAACCCCTAGGTCCGTCTCATCACCAAATGAAACTACACACAACATCAACCTAATACAATTCACTATCGTTACAAACAACTACACATTAATCTATCATAAAATCAAACTCGCGAGAGAGAGAAACTAACAGATTCCTTGAGAACAAGGCGAGTCCGGCGCATGAACTGTTCACGGAGCTGCTTCCGGCGTTTGTTGGGAATATTATCCCTAGGTATGACGAATCTCTCTCTCGGCGGTACATTTTCTCCGATTTCGTGCATTTCTCCGTCGATTACCCACCATTCCGACTTGTCGTCTGTTTTTCTGAAGGCGGCCGGAGTAAACTTCGAGCGCCTACGGGATGGATGAGAGGCGGTGGAAAGAGGTACCGTTGGTTGTAGTCGGGAGGTGATCGGAAGGAGACATTGAAGAGGTCTCCGGCACCGGCGTGAGAGTGAAAGCATTTGAGTGATGGATTGAAGGCAGAAGGCTTTGGGACGACACTCTGCTGGTGTGTGCGAACGACTCGAAAGCTTTTTTCTTTTTCTTCAGGTTTAATACAGACGAAGCAGCTTCCTTTGCCTTGTGTTCAACTGTTTAGTTCTACGTTTTATACACGAAAAATAGATGGATTTTCTACGGGGATGATAATCGTACGGGTTTTGATCAACTCTATACTCGATTAGAAAAGTGTATCTTATATCCGACTCAAAACATATCGGGTATTTACCCATCGGGTATCGGGCATATCTACGAATAATCAGGCATATCCGCGAGTATTCGGGCATACCCATTAAGATTATAAAAATTACTCCTTGGGCATATCCATCGATTATCTATTTAAATTAGAACATCATATAAATCTATATTTGCATGTACGTACTAGACAATATTTCGAGTAACCCTTGATATTTATTTTGTTGATATTCCACTATTTCTATTATTAGATTTTAAGGATAAATATCAAGTTATATTATAACTCTGTAAGATATTATATTGTGCAAATGATATAATGATTAATAACTTATATTCAATAGTGAGGTTGGGCGTAAAAGAGCGGTGTTTCATCACCTAGTGAAATTATTCGTAAAAGAGCAGTGTTTCATCACCTAGTGAGGTTATTCGTAACAATGATATTTCAACATCAAACTTAGACGACATGTTTTCTTCTAATAATACAAATGAGTGTAACATTTACTTTTCTCGAACAATTGTTCAAGCTGTGTTATGTCATTTATATTTTTTAAGATACCGCAAATTCAAGTTGGCCTACAAATACAAGAGGATTTATAAACAGATTCATGATCGCCTTGTGTCATGTTACTTTATCAAGAGTCCAGTATTTTGGTGATGATATGTTTAGGAGAGCTTTAAAACAAATATAACTATATATTTGATTATATGGGCACACACTTTCATGCTTATTATATTATGCTAGATTTAAAAAAGTTTTACTCCATTACAAACGTGTGTAATTGAGATACATTGACCATCATACATGACAATTCATGATGCGAATGATGACTTTGAATATTTCCAAAAGAACTTTACATGACAATCTACAACGCTTTTTGTAACCATGGTATTAAGTTGTATAGAAACAATAATTTGTTTAGTTTGACTGCCAACAACATATAACATTTGTACATTGTATGTGAAACCAAACATGGATTCCTTGGAATGTTCGATGGATTGAGGAATCGTCGAGTGACATAACAAAGCCAGTACATGGTAGGTGATCACGTGTACTTTGTGATTGTGCTTGAAGCAGTACGTCAGTAGCTAACAAAATTTGTGTTTTTGGTGTGCACTATTTGGTGCATTTGGTTCCAACAACGACATCAATATTAATTTTTCTATACGTGGATCCGCACCACCCAAGTCTCCATTTGAGGTGAACAAAGCACCATACACACTAATTGAGCAACTATTATGAAATCATTTACATATGCACATTAAAGTAATGAAAAAGGTTCAAGACAACACTAGAATCAACAAAAAAGGACGTGAAACGAGATTTTGGTATCCTTAAAGCTAGTTGGGATGTAATTTAACTCCGTGATAATGTACTTTGACATTATATCACACGATATAATTTTAAATGACAAACGATGTAAATATACGTTGTTCATGAAATCAATCTCTCAATCGATCAAGAAGCTAGTGAAAATACTTTTTTTGGACTTGTGTTTCAAAAATAACTCATAACAATTTTCGATCGAATATTGTGAAACATATTGCAACACACCTACATATCCTAGACAAGTGGTTGTAAGATTTTGACTATTTTATTATGTATTTTTGTAATTATTTTCCAATTAAAATGTTATTTATGTAAAAGTTTTATATGTTCAAAATTAACCTTTTTGTATCAGTTTCTATTGATCTTAATTATTTTTAATAATAAAGTGTAGGGTGTGAGAAATAAAAAAAATGTTCACTTCCTATATAAAGGACGATAATAAGAGAGAGAAAACGATTATATGATGACGGCGTACAAGCAATACGTGAAAGATACATTACCTCCACTAATATAGTCTGGCTCCAAATCTTAAAAATTCTACACTTAAACTACTAATTGTTTATTAATGTATAATTCTTTGACAATAATTTATATTAAAACTTCTCTTAAGTTTTCATATAATTTCATTTTACCTTTAATATAAAATACGAAAAACAATAAACAACGCAACTCACATCTTTCTTATACAGATGAAATAGTATGCTCGAGGGGAAGGGGGCTGAGCATAAGTAAGATAAAGGGCATGAGCGAAACAAACACAAAATAAAGAAGAGGACCAAAAGACTTCTGTTTTCTTACATAAATGCTAGTCAATATAAGAACAAGCATTAAGTTTAACTCAAATCACGATGCAAAAAGACATGGGCTTAGGATAGTGAATAGGGACATCAAGTCGATTGATGAGATAAAATAGTGCGTTATGACTAAGACAAAACACAAAATAAAGAATAGAACCAATAGAACCAAAAGACTTTAATTTTATTACACAAGTGGTAGTCAATGTAAAAACAAACATTAACCTTATCTCAAATCACAATGCAAAAAGACATGGGCTTAGGATAGTGAATAAGGATGTCAAGTCAATTGACGAGATGGCATAGTACATTATGACTAAGACCGAACTTAAAAAAGGGGGATAGACGTAATAGTAGTGCATATGGATGATTTCAAATTCATTCCCCTGATGTACTTTTTTACGATTATGTATGCTATAGTCATAAACGATAAAAAAACCCTTATAGAATCTGTTATAATGATGGACTAACGTAAAATATAAATAGCCGAATACCTCATTTGACCAAATCACGACCAGATTATCTAAAACTACATCATAAACATGTAGAACGCTTGGGTGGGGGTGGGGGTGGGGGTGGGGGGTTGGGGGGGGGGGGGGCAATCGCCCAGGGCTCGATCTCCTGGGGGGCCCAAAATTTTGTAAAACTTTTTTATACTACAATAGCTTTAGTAAACCCGTATATTACACAAGTTGATCAAATAAAATATTATATAGAACAAAAATTTATTAATTATAAAACTATATTCTAATATGAGATATTGTCAAGGATTATAAGTAACAAAACAATTATATTAACTTTTTAAACTTTTATTTATTTTTTTACAAAAATAAATTATATATTTTGTTTCAAAACAAACCGTTATAAAAAATATTTAAAATAGTTTGGTATTTTTGAAAAGTTTCTTATTTTATAAAATTTAGAGTTAATTTCAATTTTACTCCCTAAGGTTTGATAAAAATAACCATTTTCATCCAAAATATTAAAAATATCAATTTACCTCCAAAAGTTTTATTAGTTGTTTCAGTTTTAGTCCAAAAGTTTTATTATTTTGGATTCAAATTGAAACAATTATGAAACTTTTGAACTAAAATTGAAATAAATTATGAAACAAGCACCAAAGGGAGAATTGAGAATTTTTCTGATAAGAGATAAGGGTGTTTTTCCTTGGCGATATAAAATTCGGCCACCGGGATTTATTAATTTGCAAATTCTTCCTCATTTAGTTAAAAGAATGAAATTGGCTGATATTATGACGATACTAGGCAGTATAGATATCATTATGGGAGAAGTTGATCGTTAAAATGATAATTAATACAACAGAAATACAAGCTATTTGGATGTAAACTGATGTTTTTAATCTTTTGAAGAAAAACTATTATTTTGGTCAAACCTTAGAGAGGAAAAATGAACTTAACTCTAAAATTTATTTACTTAGAAATAATACTAATAAAAAAGATATATTTCTTTATTTACTTATAAAATGAATTTAGATCTAAAATAATTAAATAATATTATTAGTAATTAAGGTAAATGTTTAATACGAGAGAGAAGCGTGAAAATTTTAATAAGAATGAATGTGGTGATGCCAAGTGTTCCTCATAGATAACTTTTTATTAGAATAGAAATATATGCATGTATATATTTTTTGAAAAAAATATATAAGCAATGAATAAACCCAATAAAAATTTAATTATTTTAGGATATTGAAAATTAGGGCATATTAACATTTTAATTAGTTTAATCCATTACAATTTATTCAATCTAAAACCATTTCAAAAACGTTAGGAGTGTTTATTGTTATAACAATAATTGTCGTATTATATATTTTTTACATAAGAGTCATTGATTTTATATTGTACGGACTCATCTTTTTTACTCGTCCAAAGCCCAAAGATTTTTACGGTTTATAGGGGACGACCCTTTCTTGTAAGGTACTCTCAAAACAATGCCATACACACTTTGTCTAAATAGGCATATTCGGACCAGTTTCATGATAGGTTTCTGATCCGACCAATCCAGTTTTAAAAACAATGTATTCGATATATTTTATTTAAAACCAAATACATCTTTAAGTCAGGTAAATAATAATGTACAAATCGATACAAAGTTTTACAAATTTAAATGTCATTAATTTAACGAGTTTCATCCACTAGCCAAACCTTAAAACATGTCTTTTTCCCTAATCTTTATTACTTCATATTCTACAATTCTAATATTTATAAGGCATTTCAGATTATAAATATATATAAATTTATAATTTATATTTTTTAATAATTTAATTCGTGTAATTCACGTGTTATTTTTATCGATAGTCATATATAAGAGACTAATCCTTGATTTCGTATGAGTTCGTAGTTTATGTATAGATTTCATAGAGGGGTGTTCCCGCGAAAAATGACGAGAAGCCCTTTGAAGAATACCAAACCTTTATCTCTACATCTCGTTTTCTCTGTTTCCTTCCACTTCAAAATGGTGATCAGCAAGTTTCAGAGACAAAAAACATCACCTTTCTTCATCGTCAATCATCTTTATAATATGCATTCTCAAGAAAAGAATCAAATTTTCAATATCAAAACAGTATTGTGCCTTCATAAAACCCACCATCAAACAGTTCAATCGAACTACAACTCCATCTTTCACCATCATATTAAGCTGAATTCCAAATCCTCATCAAAACCCTTTTGTAATTTCGTCTTGTTTGTTGAAAATGTCTTCTGCACACCAACTGTTCGATGAAATGCCAAAGCCAATTTCAGCACCAACACCGGTGGATCTTTCAAATTCAAGGTACTCCAAAAGGGTTGTCTTGAAAACGATAGTGGGTCGTGCAGACGGTGGGTTGGGGTTGATTGATCAGAGAGTTGTGGTTGGAGGGTGGGTTAAGTCTTCAAGAGGAATGAGGAAGGATCCTCTGCCTACAACTCAACCAAGAGTTCCTTTTCTTCGAACCGTTATGCAAGTGTTTGGTGGGACCAATGCTCATACCAAAGAGAAACTTGAATCCATCGTGCGATATCCACCTCTGTCGGTTTCAGTCTTGCAAATAAGTGATGGTTCTTCTGTGACCAGCCTTCGGGTAAAACAAGTCTTTAACTTCATGTTGATATAATGAAGTTTCATAGCTATTATTTATAGTTAGGTAACACATGTTTCATTTTGCTTATCAGAAAGCTATGAAATGAACATTTTACTCTTGAAATTACGATTCCAGTGACTCTTTGGGTGCCATAACTTATAGAATATTTTAAATTCATGCAATTTTATACAATTTTGATGACCACATATTTGTACTGTAGATCATTGTGGATTCTTCCATAGCTCCTGCAAGTCAACTCATGCCTTTAGGAACTTGTATACTAGCAGAAGGCGTTTTACAGAAGTCTTCAATCCAGGGAAAACATGCAATCGAGCTGAAAACTGAAAAAGTCTTGCATATTGGGCTAGTTGATCAAGATACTTATCCACTGTCAAAAAAAATGTTGTCTTTGGCTAGCTTGAGATATTGTCCTCACTTAAGACCTCGAACAACCACTGTAAAAACTTGCTCATTTTTCTCTGCATATTGTTCTTTTTCTAAAATAAGTGGGCGGGTCGGGCCGGTCGGGTAACAGGCTAAAAGGTAATTTTTATTGTTCGAAACAGGCACCTTTTAATCACTAATACACAACTTACACCGGACATCCGACCTTCAAGGGGTTAGGCAGGAAACGAGTGGAAGCCGGTTTCAGACCTGACACTTGTGCTAGAGGCGAATTAGGTGCTTACCCACTTCGCCACCCCTTGAAGGTTGACCTGTTTCCTTTTTAGCCATATTGTGTTACTCATTGACATGTTGAAGAATTAACTTAACCTGGATCAATCCATTCACAAGTAAATGGGCCTAACAAACACATCAGTTAAATAGACATAAATGTCAATTTTTCTTTTTTGTAGGTGGCATCCCTATTTAGGGTACGTAATGGGCTGAATAAAGCCAGTCATACCTTTTTCCAGAACCACGAGTTTATTCATGTGGATGTCCCAATTATAACCGCCACCAACACCGAAGGATTTTCTGAAAATTTTCAAGTTTCAACTTCCTTTTCTTCTGCTAAAGAACTGGAAAGTGAAGAGCCCGTTTCAGTAGATGCTATTATTAGTCTTAAAACCATTAAGCAGCTGATTGCTGAACAAAGCAAGAAGGTTGAAGAACTCAAAGAAAGTGATAGCAACAAAGAAGCACTCACTGCAGCTGTTCAAGATCTTCATCAAGCAAACTTACTGGCTACTGAACAAGAAGCAAGATCAAAGTCAAAGTCAAAGATCGAGGGACACTCAGAGACTGAAAATATGTTCTTGTCTAATCAAGCCTTTCTTACTAGCTCTGGAAGTCTTCATCTTGAAAGCTTTGCATCAGGTCTTGGAAATGTATATACACTAGGACCAAGATTTCAAGCAGACAAATCCGAATCGAAAAAATATTTAGCCGAAAACTGGATGATCGAAGCAGAGATGGCATTCTCAGAACTTGAGGTTTATTTATAGTTTTTGCTTTAAAAAGGTTCATTTTTTAAACAATAAAATCATTTGTTATGATTTCAGGATGCGATGAAGTGTGCTGAAGATTTTGTGAAGTTTGTTACAAATTGGGTCTCTAAAAATTGTCGTGAAGATCTTGATTTTCTTTCAAAAAGGGGTGACAAAAACGTTATCAATCGCCTTAATTCGATGGCCCTAGCGCCATTTGAAAAGATTACATATGCAACAGCAGTAGAAGTTTTGAACAAGGTAACTTCAGTATTTCACTTGAGTAAACAACTAAAGGTGGCGTGGGTTGGGTACTTGAGTAATGGGTCAATCTGAGTTCGGGTTAAAACGGCAACTTTTAGTACAGGTCAGAGGTTAGTTGACCTGAAACTTGTTTCTTCGTCCAAATATAAAGATTTAATGTGTCGGATACGATCACTAAAGTTATATTATATCAATAGTAACCTAATCTTTAAGAAAATGGTTTAGGAAGTTTTATCTATTACAAATCACACTTTGGATAACTTTCAACTTGTTCGAACATTGGGCCCGTTTCCTTTTAAGCTAATTTTTGCCCGAGTTGATGTATTAGAGGTAAAGCAAAACCTGAATAAATGAATTAAAATTGCACCTCTACAAACAGTGATAGCATGTGTGGTTATACTCGAGAGTCGAGCCACCATATTAATCGGGTGCTTCCTCAGGTTACGGACAAAACCTTTGAAACCAAAATGCTATTGGGAGATGCTTTAACGAAAGAACATGAAAGGTTTGGCTCAAATGAACAAATCCATTTCTCCTCTTGTATATTTTCTTGATTATGAAGTTTCACAAGTTTTCTTAATGCAGTTATCTTGTTGATGAGTTCTATAAGAAGCCTGTAATTATCTTTGATTATCCTAAAGAACTAAAACCCTTCAACGCGAGATTAAACGATGATGGGAAGACTGTTGCAGCATTCGATGTGATTGTACCGAAGGTTAGTTTTCATGAATATTGGTGTGTTGGATAACGGTCCAAAAGATAACTCTGAACTAACCTATTTTAAAAGAGTTAAAATTATCACCTCTAGTTAGTGTTATCATGCCACATGAACATTTCAAAGTTTTTTTGATTTTACATTGCAGCTAACCTTATTCTATTATTCTATAGGTTGGAGCTCTAGTAAGGGGCAGTCAGAAGGAGGAACGCCTAAACCATTTGAGTAAAAGGTAAAATATTAAAACTAGTGTATTCTATGCATAATTAGGAAGATTCTTAAGCGCGTAGCTAGGGGTCGCAAAATGAATGGGTCGGGTCGGGTCGGGCCAACTAGCAAACACTTTTCATCACAAAAAATAATTTTATATTTAACTATTAATTAAAACGTTAAGCATGATTACATATACTGTATCATTACCACGACAAGCTAATGCTTGAAGTAAATTTGAATACACTCAGAACAACTTTCAACGTGTTCAACATATTGACCCGATTATGAAAAAGATACAACCCATATCGACCCATCTTGAAGTTGGTGGGTTGAAATAGCTAACTTTTGATTAGAAAATACAAGAATGACCCAGAATGCCACCGTTTAACCCTAATAAAGTTAAAAGTTTTATGTTCTAGTGTTAAATTTTGTATGGGCGTTCGTGTGTGTTTTTCAGGATTCTGGAACTCGGGTTGACAGAAAATCAATATGAATGGTACTTAGATTTTCGCAAGCAAGGAACGATCAAGCATTCAGGGTTTAATGTCATGTTTGATGTCATGGTTCTTTTTGCCACTGGTCTTACTGATGTTAGAGACGTTGTTCCGTTTCCCCGACACCACGGACAACTCCATAATTAATTGAGTTAAAAGCTAAAAATTGTATCAACATTGTTTAGCGCAAAAGTCATGTTAATGACACTTTGGTCTTGAATATTCATGTTTATAATTTATACTTTGTAAAAGATCTAGTATTAAGGCCCCCGCGTTGCGGTGGGAGCGTGAAAACGTGAAAAAACTAACGTCGAAATGTTGTCGTGAGCCTGCAAGCTGAAGGAAAAAAAAAAAAAAAACCTTGGGCATTGTTGAACCACATCAATACTTTATAAAACAAAATAAACCTGGAAACGTTGTTCGTATTTTCTAATAACTTTTAAGTATAACTTTTTATAAAGTTATATATAAATGAATTTTTTTTAAAAATAGGGTTTTTAGAGAGAGAGGGTAACTAAATCGGACGGTTCATAGGATTTGAAGAACCCGCCCTTGCCAAAGGCGTGGTCTCTTCATACAGTCACATCAAACATTGGTCAAACATTGGGTATGTGATCGAGATGCAGCCTTAAAGTCAAAAGCTGACTAGACTCTCCCCTCTTGTCAACCCTCTCTCTCTAAAAACCCTATTTTTAAAAAAAATTCTATATAAACTCATTATATATGACCATAGTGTATTTATTTTGGCTATCATCCTTCTAGAAATGTCAATTTACATTTGTGATCCTTGTAGTTCTTTTTATCTGTAAAAAGCAAGCAACGTAGATGCTAATGTCTTTTTGGCCCCTTGTAGTTTTATTGGAGATTATGTGATACTGTGGTATGCAAGTTTTATTGCCAAAATTATAGTATACCATGTGTATGTGTAACTTAAAAAACTTGACACATACACATAGTTCCAATAGCATTAAAGAATAAATTCACTTAAAGAAATAGAGCACCGTGAATCAATGGAGACGGTAACATGCTAGCATAATCAACTCGTGAAGATTGAAATCGATACCGACCAGAGAATATCAGTAGCATTATATAATTGTGTTCTGTCTATGTTTCATTCTCTAGAACTGACTCACTGCAAAATCATACATTTTTTATTAATTATTTAACCATGTGATGTTATCGTCGTAACGCGTAGGCTTTTAGCTAGTTGTAAATTATACCAGACAAAGTTAACAAGTAGAGGTGTACAAACCGATTTTGTTAACCAAACAAGTTCGGTTTTTAAACCGAACCGGTTTTTCTGTATATGTTCAAACCGTTTTTTTTTCCAAACCGGATTTTCATCAAGAATTCTTAAACCGTTCGGTTGGTTTAGACCAGTTTGTAAACCATACCGGTTACAAACAGGTTTTGAATGCTGGGCCACCAAACCAGAATGCAAACCACCGGTTCGAGCAAGGTTTTGTCTGATATTTTTCCCCGAACCGGTTTATGTGTACACCTCTAATAACAAGGACGATTTGGGCCTTGCATAGTTTCAAAAATATGATTGGGCTGAGTGTTCGTATTTTACACACCAATAGCCCAAGACACGAGCGTCTTGATGGTATAAACCCTAGGGCTTCGTCTTCTTTGTTCTTCTCGCGGCTCCCATCTGCAGGGTGATATTTTGCGCCGTTTCGTCTCGATCAACAGGTTTCAAGCTTTATCATCCCTCTCACATTCAATTAATGCATATGCATCTTTTGTTCGTGAATACAGTAGCATATACGATTGATTGATTGTTAGTGATTTCGATTTGAAAATGGTTAGTTTTAGGGGATTATTGTATATTAATCTGAATTTCTTACATGTAGTGGATTATTTTGGTTCTTTTAAGGGCTTTTTTTCATTTGATTTAGAAGTTGCTTACTGGTTATTTCCCATTGAATCTGTTTCCATACAGCCATTGTGTATAGAAAGCACTCAGTGCTATGAATCATGAAATAGTAACCAAGTTTTAATATTGATTCAATAATGTCACTAATGTTCTTTTAACTACAAACGATAATAACTACTTAGGTTTTATTTTTTGTTTCATTGCTATGAAAACTTTTTACGTATGTCCAGATTTTACAATTGAAGCAACTTAAATGGAATATATATGAAACTTGACTACTATCTAGTGATTATTATTTTTTTGTTGATTTATATAGAACAGTTATAAAATTTTGTTGGTATTTACTGAACTCTTTTTTTCATAAATCCCTCTAACCTCAAGTTAAATTTGAAAAAAAAATCTTTAAATACTAACCTAGTTTGTTTTATATGTTTCATTTATTTCACTAATGTTTAAAAAGTGTTAACATTTATAAAAGTATTTTACTAGTGGTTTTTGTTGTTAAAAAAGTGAGTGATCTACAATGAAATTTGGTTATGAATGGGTGGAATATTCTCGTCATATGAATCTTGATGTTTTTATGGTTGTTATGTTCTTTCCTACTTATGATTATGTTTATAGGTTTCATGTTGTTGACTATATTGAGTAGTACGTTGATTACATTTATTTTCTCTTGACCCATTTTTATTATATACATCATTTCAGTAACCAATGGCGGTCCCTAAGCTTGATAAGAAGATCATCAAGAAGCGTGTAAAGAAGTTCAAGAGGCCCCAGAGCGATTGGAAAATATGTGTCAAGGTATTGATTCTCGTTTTAGGAATCAAGATTTCTGAAAGCTGTTTTCATGTTTCTTATTACATTTCCTTTTATTTCGTATTAGGAAAACTGGCGCAGGCCCAAGGGTATTGATTCTCGCGTGAGGAGAAAGTTCAAAGGCGTGACTCTTATGCCAAATATTGGTTACGGGTCAGACAAGAAGACCCGCCACTACCTGCCAAACGGGTTCAAGAAGTTTGTTGTGCACAATGCCAAAGAGCTTGAAGTTCTTATGATGCACAACAGGTAAGTAAATGATACAATTCCAGCCTGTTTAAGTTACAGATCGATTTGGGTCATGTTTTAAAAAATTAAATTATGTTTTCAGAACTTATTGCGCTGAGATTGCACACAATGTATCAACCCGCAAAAGGAAGGAGATAGTCGAGCGTGCAGCACAGCTGGATGTTGTTGTGACCAACAAATTGGCCAGGTTGCGCAGCCAGGAAGACGAGTAAGCTTGGTCATTTACCTGTTTTGTTTTTTCAAAGTATTTAAGATTTTGATGTGCTTTCGGATGGCTTATTTTAATATTACGTAGTTTGTTATCAGAAACATATTTTGTTATGTATGATTACCTATTTACCTTGTTTGTCATGGTCTGGTTTGAACGGTTTTGACTGATATTCTAGGCTGAACTGGTAATTACAGATTTGGGAAACAACAAATTAAACCAAGGTTTTTATTATTTTAAGTCACTAATTTGTATTAGAACTTTTAAGAAATTAAGATGTTTCATGGTTAAATAATAACTAGGCAAATTCAATACTCAATACCTGAACCTATAACCTTTGATAGATGGTTCAAAACACATTCTTGATATGGCACCATATGCCAAAGGATTGTTTTTGGTGTGTTCTTGGCTTCTTTCATCAGTTTTAAGCAATACAAGTAAACATTGAATGCACGCTTGAAACCTGTTCATGTCGCCCCTATGATCTACGCTACAACACAAACTTTAGCAAAGAGTCGAATGACAAGAGCCAAATCTAACATTCTACAAAAGAATATGATGAAATGCAGTGTTTTTTTTACCATGTAAAATGATGATAACGATGGTTATGCAATATGCATAATGCATTCTTGGGAGCCACCATGGTTTTGATCTGTTTGAAAATGCACTTGATAAGACTATTAACTGTGGCCACCGAACCTAAAGACAACTTTGTTGTGGGAATGATGTATGCAAATTATAAAGTTAGATTTTGTTATATAAAACATGTATATTCAACATGCTGACTGGCCTGTGGCAGGTTGTCTTGCACCCACGGTGCCATAAACAATGCTTGCTTGTCTTAGACGAAACGTGTTAGGCTTGCGCTAAATGGATCGGTGGGTGTACATTGTGGGATTCGAACTGGGGTTCTCCCACATTTGCATTATCCTCTCCGCAAACAACCCCCCCCCCCCCCCCCCCCCCCCCCCAAGTAGTTGTGTTACATGCTAAATATTATGAATGATTAGATAAATATAAATTACACGCTAGATACAAAAAAAAATGATAAAAGAAAATGTAAGATATAATTTAAGAGCATTCAAAGCCTATTTCTTAAAATTATGTGAGTGAGAGTTTTTAAATTATATGGAATGGTCTAAATGATTGTGAGTGGATGAAAGAGAAATGTTAATGTTCATCTGTTAATTTAAGTATTTACTGTTCAACCATTATAAACTTTTTAATGTTTTTAAAAGTGGTTGTGAATGGAGGAGAGAGAAAAGATAATGAAAAATGTATAAAAATATATTATTTAATTGAAAGGAGAGAGAAAAAATAGTGATTTTTAGTGTAATTATAAAAATAAAAATAAGGAATGGGATGTGAATGTTCTAAAGGGAGTCACCCTAAAGTTATGAGTTTAGTTGAAAGGTTGTCATCTTCGTCTTTTTATTTCACTACTCGTATTCATACCTAATTTCCCAACACTTTTGTTAACTCTCAGGAATCTTTTCTTTCATTTTTAGATGTTATTTGTGTATAAAAAAACCATTAGCCTAAAGAATGCACGATGAAATTGTGTCAAGTTCTGATGCCTTTACGTTAAACATCTGAAGTAGCTTTTTAAGTCGTCATAAACGTTTGGGTGAGAGGTAATGTGGTGTTCACAGAAATGCAAAGGTTGCTTCGTGTAGGGGTGGTAGTGATTTCACCCGACATCATCTATTTTTAGTCGGCCAATCATACTCTCTCTCATCCTCCCCAACCCCTACAGAAGCATTTGATCTCCATGGATGCACCAATTACCTCGCTCTTTCAAACATTGACACTCGGAGGATATCTTTAACATATGTAGATCAAACTTTAATGTATATACACCTATATATTTTGAGGAAAATATAATAGATATATAATAAGTTGTATAGCGCCATCTTCTTCCATTGATGAACAATTTAAGTGATGAGGATATCTTCTTTTAAATACTAACAGTTTTAACCATTTTTTCAATTTAAAATACAAATAGCATAAATTAAAAGAATTTCTCTTAAATGTGTTAATTTAAGATAAAACTCTTATATAAATTTAACATTATATTATTGACAAATACATAACTCATATTAAGAACACAAATTCCTTAAAAACACATTGTAAATTAAAATCGTTCATTTGTAATCTTTACACCCAAGTTAATATTACTTGTCCGTTATTCGATAATTTCTATAGATATCATTTTATATTTACCAGCAATTTGTAAGACTAAATGACATTGTATAAAATAAAAAAGATTACAGTTAAAAAAAACATTGTATAAAGTAATCCAATAATTTTCTTTTATGAAAAACTTATTAAAAATAATGTAAATATTGATACTGATTATTGGTATAAAATTCCCAACACCTTTGTTCAATCTCAATAATCTTTTCTTTCATTTTTAGATGTTCTTTGTGCCACAAAAAAAAAAAAAAAAAAAAAAAAAAAAAAAAAAAAAAAACCATTAGCCCAAAAGAACGCATGATAAAATTTTGTATCAAGTTTTGATTCCTGACTGCTACATCGAACATCTAAAGTAGCTTTAGAAGTCGTCTCAAATGTGTGGGTGAGAGGTAATGTGGTGTTCATTGAGATGCAAATGTTGCTTCGTGTAGGGGACTAGGGGTGGTAATGAATCCATCTGACATCATCTATTTTTAGTCGGCCAATCATACTCACCCTTACCCTCCCCAACCCCTTCAAAAGCATTTAATCTCCATGGATGCGTCAATTACCTCTCCCTCTCAAACATCAATGTTTGAAGGATTGCTTCAACATAAGAATATAAAACTAGAAGCATATGCAGATCAAACTTCAATGTTTATATGCCTATACATATTGAGGAAAATGTAAAAGATATATAATCGCTTGTATAGCACAATTTTGATTATCTTCTTCCATTGATGATCTATTTAAGTGATGAGGATAAACTTCTTATAAATACCAACACTTTAACCGCGTTTTCAATTTGAAATACAAATAGCATAAATTAAACGATTTTTCTCTTAGGGAAAGGTTCAACTATAAAGTCTTGTAAAACTAAAAATTGTAAGTAGGATTAAGATGTTGACACGTGTTTTTTTGATCAAAATTCGGTTGAAGGCAAAATTGGTAATGTTTCTCCTTCTCAAGTTTCACCTTTTTGTTTAAATATTCGTAACTTTTACATATGAAATTATTTTTTTAAAAAAGTTATACCATAAAAACGAGCATTTTTTATCTTTAAAATACGTATAATGTTTATATAAAAACAAAGTATTTTCTTCACGTTTTTAAGTGATTGTGTAATTTCGTCAGGTTATTGTGTAATCTTTTAAATTGACGAGAATGAGGAATACTTAATGAACTTGAAACATAAAAAGTTTACATTTTTCAGTATTGTATTATTCAAAAATTATTATTTTAAAAAACACATGCATAGCACAATGATTAACATTAGACACAATGGATAATACAATGACCCGCACTAGACGCGATGATTAGCAATAGACGTAATAAGCTGCTTGACGATGATTACGTAATGACCTGATCAGGATTTCAAAACGAACTGTAAACGTAACGACAATACATTTACAACATTATGTTAGTTGAAAATCATCATTTTAAAAAACACAATGCATAACACATTGATCAACATTAGACACAATAGGTAACACAATGACCAACACTAAACTCGCTGATTCGCAATAGACACAATAAACTGTTTGACGATGATTACATAATGACCTGATCAGGATTGCAAAATGAATAGAAAATGTAAAAAAATTTACATTTTCAGCATTGTGTTATTTGAAAATCATCATTTTAAAAAACATAATGCATAATATAATGATCAACATTAAAAATACTGAGTAACATAATGACCAACACTAGACTTGATAATTATCAATAGACACAATGAGCTGCTTGATGACGATTGCATAATAACTTGATGAGGATTACACAATGAACTTAAAAACATGAAAAAAATAATATTTTCAGCATTATGTTATTTAAAAATTATTATTTTAAACAAACACAATAGAAAACACAATGATCAGCATTAGACACAATGACCTAACAAATATTATACTATAACCTGATATTACACAATGATCTAACTAATATTACACAGTAAGTTGAAATAACGTGAAAAAAACTTTGTTTTTTATGTATCAACATCATACACGTTTTAAAGATAAAAAATGTTTGTTTTGGATGGTGTAATTTTTTTTTAAATTGTATGTAAAAGTTACGAGCGTTTTATAAAAAGGATGTAATTTGACAATGTGGTTAAGACTAAAGTACCATTGGTCTATCATTTAAAGTTTCAATTATTAACATTATACTACCGAATTTTCTTAGCCCTTAAATCTAAGATCTAATAGATAATAATGCTTCTTGCATTATTTAGTTTTTCTTTGCTTTTTAGAATAAGGGAAGGTTCGAATACAAAAGGCTCTAAAACTAAAAAGTGTAAGAAGTAATCTCAATCATTTATTTACTTAATCAATGGTTAAAATCTAAATGTAAGGAAAAGTTTGTTATAGGGGTATTTTAAAAATATCCACTTTTGTTTACTTTTTGTAAATTCTCTCATTTTTTCTAAAATGTTAATAACTTTTATGTACGAGGTTATTTTTTTCTAAAAATTAAACCATAAAAATAAGCATTTTTTATCTTTAAAACGAGTACAATATTATTACATAAAAAAGATAAAAAAAATATTTTACATTTTTAAGCGCATATTTCGTGATTATGTCTTTAGTGCAGTTTATTTTGTATTTTTGTTAGCTATTGTGTTTTTTTGAATACTATCGTGTTTTTCTAAAATGATGAATTTTAAAAAATATAATGATGGAATAACATTGTTGTGTATATCTAATATGTAAAGCACAATAATAGATTATCAACTAATTAATCTAATACATTAAAAAAATAAAATAACACAATGTCTCATTATGTTTTTTGATTGTTATTGTGTTATCTTGAACATTATGAGTTTTGAAAAATAAATTGATGAAATAATATCATTGTGGACTTATAACTGTAAAATACAATTATAGATTATAGCAAGTTTATATAATCTATTAAAAATAATGATAAAAATAACACATTGTGTGCTATCTTCAAACTATGAGTTTTGAAAAATATATTTGTGAAAATATATTATTGTGTACTTTTAATTTTAAAATACAATGATAGATAACAAGTTCATATAATCTATAAAAACAATAACAAAAATAACATAAAATGATTTAAAATGTAAAACATAATAATTAATACATATAACAAATAATGTAAAATATATGACATAATGAACTGTTATTTGAAGCAATGAACGTATAAGACACAATGAGCTAACGTATTTAACACAATGACAAAATGCCATCATCTTTAAAACAATAGAATGACATGCGTCAAGCTTACAATCTTTCTTACACTTTTTAGATTAAACATTATTTTTACTATAACCCTACCTATATTTAAAATTAAAGTCTATTTAAAGCTTTAACAATAGGATGCAAGTCCTTAAAATGCGGGTAGGTTTCAATCTATGCCAAGGCAAACCTCCTATCGTCCTTAGATACCTGAAACAATTTGACTGCATGCTAAAGTGTTAGTTATACTAAGTGGGTTCTAGTTTCATGAATATTTAGAAGATGTTTTACACATTTAAACATAATTTATTAAATCAAACTTACTATAACATTTAACCTAAACAACTTCATTTATGTCCTTTATAACCGACACTAATTACATTTAACTATAACCTTCATATACCCAAGCATGTAAGTCTCCAAGAGCCACATAACACAGTGCACAAGTTAGTTGTTGCGTATCATAATCATTGCTATACACATGGCATAACATAGGGTCAGACTTTTCGTATCATCATACTGCCCACTACATAACATACTAATTGTTGGAGTCTGTTGTTTCGTATTGCCATCATTGCTCACAACATAAACTATACCTATGGGTCATGTTCACCCCTTGAGTAATCGTCACTATTCCCATCACAAAAGCTATACAACCATCCATTGATAGATCGTAAAGACGCTGCCCATGTTGTTTTTATGACATTCATAACTCGGACCATGACACCGTTATAAGGCTTATACTAGGCTTGGTAACTTGAACTAAACACCAATGCAAACCATTTTATGTTGCACAGTAAATTGCCTATTTTTAAACTGGGATTTATGACCTCACCGGCTTTAGTTGACATTGTTATTGAGTATACTTGAGCAGGTAGTTAGGAGATGTGCGAGTTGAAAAAATAGCTATCCTCAATGGACCTTTAAAAGCTAAGGTAATTGTACATACTTATTTGTAAATAAGTCTCGTAAAATAGTGGTTTAAAGTGAAATTAAGATTCCTAATTGATGCTTCCGTTGTTGTCAATTGTGCATTTCACCTGATCGTGCGAATGAGTTGTTATAATTTTCTAGTTTGTCATTGTTAGTTAATAAAGAAGATTGAGATTTAACAACAAAAGCGAATCTCGCCTCAATGGTTTACACCTTAAAGATGAAGCACCCATCCATGTATACACCCATAAATATAAATTAGTATCATCCCGAGCCCGCGCGTTGCACGTGTTGGCTCAGATATAGAAATATGACTCAATTAAATGATATTGTCTGTTGTGGCTACAAATATTTTAGTTTATCAAGCCACGACAACGAGCTGTTCATCTTTTGACATCATCATCGCCTACCAAGTGGTACCCAACCATAGATTAGATTCAGGTTCTGATGACACATCACAGAAATAGTCATGGCGGGCCTTAAAACCAATGTTCGGTTACGACTGCTAACCATAAATGGCAGCCACACGTAAGCAACTGACGTTATTTCGATCTTATCATGACATTCCATGGAGTTCTCTACAAGTAAACACTGAAATAAGAGCATACCCAATGAAACAACCTTCATCTCATATGAACAACAACTTATTATCATCGACATCCTTAAGACTGAAACAACGATGTACCAAACTACAATTGGTCTTAAATGAGGTAACTTCCTCATCATCGACACGTACAATAGGCATTAAGCATCACAAACAACACACCCAAAATAACTATTCATTCAGACATGGGTTAACATAAAGGTAACTAGCACCACCACCACCATCAATGTCAAGCGAGTTCAAAATAGCCACAGGAATCGGGGTGCGAGTAGCAACCAGAAGGACATGTCACGCATTGGCCGAAGAACAACAGTTGAGGCGTGGCGCACCATCGTCAACAGCGATGGCCAACAACCAAGGGAAAAATTCCAACAGATGCAGATATGAAACCCTGAATGATCGCATCAACATCGCAACCACCCTTGATGACACACATTATCTTGACAAACAAAACATGGAACCAAACCCTTGCAGCACTAACCGCCATCACCACCATCATTACCACTACCATCCATGTCACATGCAAGGCAGTGGAGAGCAACCACCTGTGACAACCCCGAAGGGCAGATAGCCCCAAATAGATCAAACGAAACGAGAACCAGGTGAAGAACACATGGTACAATGGGTCATGTCGTCGGCTACGACAACGGCAGAGGGCGGTGTCAATGGACGACCTGGCGACAAAGACAGAGAACATCACCTAGAATAAGGTACCAAAGGGATCTAAAGGTCACGTGATGCAAAAGAGAGTTCTATCTTAAGCATCACACTCTATACATTATAAAAATAGATGTTATTTAGACACGGGTTAAATAAGTAATTTTAAGATTATATTGATACTAATATATTTTTGAGTATTAATCTTCTATATATCGTATTTTGCAACAATGTGTAGGTTTAAATACTGCTAGTGTGTAATCACATTATATTTGTTTTCATATTGTAGTTTTCCTAAAAGCATTTTTTTCCTTTAAATCCATTAAATGTGTTTACTTTTATTATTATTATATTTTAAACGACTCTTAATCTACTTCGTATCTTTAACTTGCAAGATTTATACGCTTAAGATTTAACATAGATGTGATACACCTTACGCGTATATATATGATTCCGCACAACATGCACATAACTACAAACACATGTCAAAGTTTTTACGACCTACTCGGTTTCCTCCTAAGACGCTTGGCGCCATCTCTGTCGTCAAAGTTCAAACTAACAATTGATCGTTGAAATTCCGTCGGATCTATGGTTCAAACCTGGCTATGCCACTGAGCCCTTTTTCGCTCGCGTTGAAAAATAAAAAAATTACAAACTCCACCATAGTCTTTCTATGGTCACACACACAATCGTTGACGGAAAATATTCATATTCAATGGCGATCTAGAACCATCCTCTCGCCTCCGATATAACCCTCCGCCACCGCCACCTGCCGTTGCCACCGTTCTCCTCCGCTCTCTCTCTCATTCACGATCATCTTCTATAATCTCAAGGTCTGAATAGAGAGAAAAACACTCGCGAAAACAAGGATCGGTGATGGTGAACGGCGTTAGTTCGGCGGCCGGGCAAGCAGAACAACTCAAACAAGACGGAAACCTTTATTTCAAGAAGAACAGGTTAGGTGCCGCCATCGATGCATATACGGAGGTAATTGTTGCATTTGCTATAAGTCCGATTCATTTCATGTTCTTAATTTGTTCGATGAAATGCCGATTTTTCGTTGTTTGTGTTTTTGATTTCAGGCGATCACGTTGTGCCCTAATGTGCCGGTTTATTGGACCAATCGTGCTTTATGTCATCGTAAGCGAAAGTATGTGTCATATATGGTTGTATAATGTATAGTTTCTCCTTGCAAAGGTCTTTGTGTGTTATTTAGGGTTTCTTGTTGTAATCGATCATTGGAAACAGTTTGCAGTGTAACGTATGGTTTCGTATTGCAGAATTGAATTGAATTTTGTTTGTGAATGTTTGGAATGTATGTCAATTGTGAAGTTGATTATGCCTGCATCTGATGGTGTTTGTGAATTATGACTAATTTTGTGTTTTGTCTGTCGCGTGTTTGTGTGTAGTGATTGGGCACGAGTTGAGGAGGACTCTCAGAGGGCTGTTCAGCTTGATCCCAAATCTGTCAAGGTATAGATTACTGATATTATATGTTATTGCATACATTCTGTCGTTTACTAGGCTCATGGCTAACGTTTCTGTTTCCTGAAATGGCTCTACGTGTGAAAAAGATTTACAATACGTGTTTACAGACACCATTACTTTTATGTAATGCATCATATCTTTTGCAAAGATGATTATATTATACTTCTATAGCTTGGTTTTAAATTGCGTGATGTGCTTGGTCTAAAATCCTGATGCCCATCGCATTTGTTAGTAAAAAAATACTAAAAATCATATGTTCATAAAAACATTAAGTTTTACAAGAATTCTAAGAAACACAAAAAGATATATACATTCGCAGCATGATAGTAGACTTAAAAACGATTTAAAAAGATCTAAAACGTCTGGTGGATGCTTGAAAGGTCTCTTGGATGCTTAGAGAAGTCAAAACACAGACTTGAAATGCTTAAAATTAAAAATAAAAAACACTTTTTTTTTCTAGAGAAAAGTCAAATCCAGTTAAAAAATCCATGTTGCACGCGTCAAAGCTTATCTTGCAATTGCTGCGCATATTGCGAATTGCAGCGCAACATTGGCGCATCATGCAAATGCATCGCAACACCCGTGGCGATGCACTTCGGACACCGCATCAGCACAATATGCGCGCATTTTAAAACCAAGTTCTATAGTATTGAGTATTAACGATTTTAACGGCATCCTTATTTTAAATGTAATTATATTAGACATATTGATCTATGGAGGAAATAGGAGTGCTGATATCTTTTTTGTACCCTTTGTGAAGTACCAATTATGGTGATATAAGAAGTTGTTACTAATCACATAATCATCATGTTGGGATAAAATGGAGCATAAAATAGACGTAACTCCATATGCATATGTATTTAACCGACATGCCTTTTCAGCGAATGTTGTTTTGGGATAAAAATTACTCCACTTTAAGTGACTATCTTCGGATTAGTATATAGATATTAATATCTCATTATAATGATTTGCAGTTTAGATATCCTGGCATTTCTTGTGAACCATAGGCGTGACAACAATACAAATCTAGGTTATGGAAATGACATTTTATCGCCAGATATCTTGGCATTTCTTGTGAATCATAGGCATGACCACAATACAAATCTAGGTTATGCAAATGACGTTTTATCGCAAGGATACATTGCTTCTAGTCTGGTGATTCTTTGGAAACATTGCATCTGATTTATTAGGTCTCTATAAATAATCTTAACCTAATTAGATGATGTTTGCGATGGTATTCTTCTCTCTCTTTTTTCCGATGGTTCATCTATCCTTATCATAGATTGTTATGTGGATCTTATAGGCAATATAATGTAATTTAATGTTGCAACTGCACAAAAGTGTTGTGGTTAAAACTTAAATCATCTTAAGTCAGCTGAATGTTGTGGTTTAGTTGTACATTAACGCAAATACAATGCAGAGTGAACTACCTTATATGACATGACCCGGCTTTCTTCTATAACTGCAGGGTCATTACATGCTAGGGCTTGCATTACTACAAAGGGAAAAGTATACTGAGGGAATAAAAGCATTGCAAAGGGTACAGATTTTAGTCTTGCAATGTTCTTTTGTGTTCTTTTTTTATATTAAACTGAAAAAATAATGTCAATTTCCGTCTATGGTTGGTAATGTAATTCGTGAATGATTTATGTGGTATTGTGGTTAATTAAGGTAGCATGATTTTTTGCTTTAATTGATGTTTACCCTAATGTTGAAGTTGAGGCTCTGATTAAGTTTTCAAGAGAATTTAGTCAATCTTTGTGCTTGTTTATTGACGTATTATTTCGCCGTGGCTGTAAAACAAATTATAAATTAATATCTGTTAACAAACTTACACACACATGCAATCTAGCGGTGGCAAAATGGGCAGGTTGGGTAACATGTCCCATACGGGTGATTACGGTTTGGATTTTGAGTTGGTTGTCTAGACCTGACAAATTTTCTGTTCACGTTCTAAACTATTTAATTAATAATTTGTACTAAAAATTTGCTTATATATATATATATATATATATTATAGGAGGGATCCTAAGAAAACCATATAGTTATGAGAAAACTAGAGAAAACCAATTAAACCGGTCATATAATTTAACAATTTTTTTATCACTACCCACTATTTATGTGTGTGTGTATATATAAATAACGGTATGGATCAAATGAAAATCGTAGCATGGTATTTCGTATACTTCACACATAGGTTACGCATATGTAACCATTTTTCATTCGACATAGTGTTACATATACGTCAGACTCTTCATTCTCGTATATATGTCCAACATGTTGGGTTGTGAAGGCTTTGGGCCGAGCCGAACGGGGCTCAGGCCTGTTTTGCTAGGCTAGTGGTAAACAAAAGAATGGGCTAGCCGGCCCTAATTAGGGTTAATTAGTTAATTCTTGGAGCCTAAGTTATTACCTTAATTACAACCCTAATCTAGCATTATAAATAGACCCATGATGTAATTGTATTCTTGAGCACAATAATAATATAAACCCTAGTTGCAGAGTGGACGTAGGTCACCTAGACCGAACCACTATAATTCTCTCGTGTCTACTTTATATATATATATTGTGTGATTGTGTGTGTTTGATTGCTTCCGCTGAAACCTACTCTGATTGTGATACCTAACAAGTGGTATCAGAGCAGAGGTTCGGAAACACACCGGGTTTGCACTGAAATCATAGGAGGCTGATCGAGAGGGCTGTGGTATTATTGATTTTTTTTTGCTGGTTCGAGATATAGGGCTGTCCGGGTTTTATTTTTTTGGCGATTCGCGATTAGGGTTTCTGTCTTGAACCCTTGGGGTCGCTGGTATTGCTCTCGGTTCTGCAGGTGAAGTTACCGGTTTAGGTATCTTCGGGTTTAGGGTTTTATTGGAGGTGTGCTTGGCTTCGGTTAGCTTTGGTTCTTTGGTTTTTTTTTTCTTCAAAGGTTAATCTTTTCTCACGGTGTTCATCAACTTCGGTTTCTATTTATTGATTGTATTCGTTTCTCGTTTGCAATGGCTGAAGACGGGAGGGTTCGAATTGAAAAGTTCAACGGGACAGACTTTGCTTGGTGGAAGATGCAAATAGAAGCATTGCTAGGTGAAAAAGATTTGGAAGTAGTATTGGAAGAAAAGCCGGCTACAATGAACAAAGCTGAAGAAGCGGTTTGGAACTCAAAGGACAAGAAGGCTAGAGGGGCTATTACATTGGCTTTGACGAGGAGCGTTGCATTTAACGTTATGCACGAAACCACGGCTCGTGGTATAATGACGGCTCTGTCAAATATGTATGAAAAGCCGTCTGCTGCCAATAAGGTGTTCTTGATGAGGGAGTTATTCATGACTCGAATGAATGAGGGAACTTCAGTTTTGGAGCATATTAATGATCTTAACTCGATCATGTCCAGGTTAGCTTCTGTGGGCATGAAGTTTGATGATGAGACTCAAGCTGTAGTATTGTTATCTTCTTTGCCAGATAGTTGGTCTGGAACTGTAACGGCTATTACTAGTTCGGTGGGGACTGATGGATTAACATTTGACGGGGTCCGAAACATTGTGCTAGGTGAGGAAACCCGCCGGAAAAGCACTGGTGGTGGATCATCTTCTCGTTTGTTATATGTTGGCAGGGGAAGGGAAAATAACAGGAGCAGTGGGAGTCGAGGGAGAAGTTCGTCTAGAGCTCGGAAAACTGTGAAGTGCTGGAGTTGTGATGAGATTGGGCATGTTAAGAGTCAATGTCCAAAGCGTAAAGAAGGAAAATCTGGTGAGGTAAACACTGCTGCTGAGGATGAATGTAATGATGACACATTACTACTCGAGGCTGAAAACAGTGTGGACTCTTGGGTTATGGATTCCGGTTCTTCGTTTCACGCCATGCACAGCGGGGAGACGTTGGTGAATCTACAAGTTGGTAACTTTGGGAAGGTACAAACAGCAAATGGTAATATCCTTGATGTTACGGGCATAGGTGATGTTAATCTGTTAACTCCATTGGGAACCTACTGGAACTTGAAGAATGTTAGGGTGATTCCATCTTTGAAGAGAAATCTTATCTCTGTTAGTCAACTGGATGAACAAGGACAAGAAGTAAAGTTTGGTAGAGGTAAATGGAAAGTAACAAAAGGAAATCTGGTTATTGCTCGTGGAAACAAGCGGGGATCGTTATACATGGTGGAAGTACCTATTGAGGAAAGTATGACCGTTCCTCAAAACAAAGTTGGGTTCGCTGAGTCAAAGGGGCAAAAGAGGGTTCAATTTGCAAGACTGAAGCCTGGTGCCAAGGTGATTCAAGCTGAGCGGGATCGGAGGTCTAAACCAGGTCAGGGGTTTGGTGACAGTGGGAGCACGGGGCGTGTTTCGGGTACAGTCACAAAACAACGTTGGGTTGTGAAGACCACTACTCCGATTGTTAAATTCTCTCCTATGGATGTCTTGCTGAATGAGGAGAGTGTTGATGATTCTCGGGTTATCTCTGGAGCTGGTGGATCGTGCATATCAGTTGAGATAGATAATGGGTTGGAGCTCGGGGGAGCTTCAACTGTCCCCTCATGTACTTGATGAGAGGGGGTGCAACTAAGGGTTACAATGAAGTCTTAGCTGATGGGAATTGAAGCTTAGAAGACTTTTGGATATGAAGAATACTGGAGTTACTGGATCTGGGTTACTTGGACGGCGTTTGTAGACTTGTGCAAAGCCTTCAAGTGGGAGATTGTTGGGTTGTGAAGGCTTTGGGCCGAGCCGAACGGGGCTCAGGCCTGTTTTGCTAGGCTAGTGGTAAACAAAAGAATGGGCTAGCCGGCCCTAATTAGGGTTAATTAGTTAATTCTTGGAGCCTAAGTTATTACCTTAATTACAACCCTAATCTAGCATTATAAATAGACCCATGATGTAATTGTATTCTTGAGCACAATAATAATATAAACCCTAGTTGCAGAGTGGACGTAGGTCACCTAGACCGAACCACTATAATTCTCTCGTGTCTACTTTATATATATATATTGTGTGATTGTGTGTGTTTGATTGCTTCCGCTGAAACCTACTCTGATTGTGATACCTAACAAACATATATGTATCAAATACTTAAATACTATTTTAACAATTAAAATAACAAAAAATTTGTGAATTATGTTATTGATTTCCGTGGTTTTTTTTTGTTTTCACATAACTAATGGTTTTCTCAGGAACCCTCCCCTATATATATATATATATAACTACATATTCACAGTAGTAATACTATTTTTCTTAAAATATAATTCGATTTAGAAGGTTATATGCATCAACAATACCCCTATGGCTTTTTTTCTTAGCTAAATTTTATTTAATTTTTTTCCATGTATAAGTGAATGGGTCAATTTTGCCGTTGGCCGTTACTTGTTTGTGATTAACTGTTTTCAATTATTATACTTGTGTACTGAGGAGCAAATACTATACTTGCTTTTTGAGAAGAAAAATATTGGCTAAATTCATGGTTACCGATTGTAGTAGACTAGTAGTATTATGTGACCCAAGTTAACTTCTTATGCAGGCTTTGGATCTTGGTAGAGGTGCACACCCTCATAGTTATATGGTGGAGGAGATATGGCAGGAGCTTGCAAGTGCAAAATACAAAGAGTGGGAGCGTGATTCTGCTAAGCGAAATCTAGATTTGCAGAAACTTCAGTATGTTTCTTGTTAAACTATTCCTATCTGGTGGATTGGGTTAGTAGGTGCCATAACAGGCTGGATCACTTTTGGTGCACCACAAATACTTCTTTTAATCATTTTTCAATTTTCCAATTTAGTCATATATGATTTCAGAAACAATATGTTTACAACAATAACAACAATTTAGAAGTTGTATGGATTAAGACTTTAAGCAACGTTCAACCTGTTTGACACATTCAACGTATTCCCTTAGTTAACCTTTTTTAATCGACCCATATGGGTTGAAATTGCCACCCATACTGTACTATATTCTGATGTTGGGATGACATCTGTGAGAGATTGTTTTTCTGCTGCTCTTCATATTAGCATTTTTGTTATGTGCTGCAGAAAATCATGTGAAATAGCTCTTAAAGAAAATCATGTGCATAGTGTTAGCCAAAATGAAGATGGTACCGATGAAGTTACTGATTCGACTTCAGAACAATTAGCAGCTCTGAAATTAGTATTCAACAAAGCTGCAGAAGCCGACAAACCAACAGACGTGAGTTTTTATATTTTCCTTTTTGCATTCTCATAAAGAAAATTCAAGTTTCCTTCTTAGTGGCACATGTGTTATTTCAGATACCGGATTATCTTTGCTGCAAAATAACACTTGACATATTTCGTGACCCTGTGATTACTCCAAGCGGGTTAACTTATGAAAGGGCAGTGATTCTTGATCATCTCGAAAAGGTATTGCTTTTTCCACCTTTTCTATTGATAGCATCTGATCCTTGGTACACCATTATTGAAGTAATGACTTAGACTTTTGAGTTCTGTCCAGTTTCCCCTAAGAGTCAAAAGATTGCTAGATTTGGGTTATATGTTATTCTAGCTGGCCATAGGGTTAAACATATAAAATAGTTAAATGAGTCAAGGGTAGAGATTAATCCAAATTGCATACAGTCCTAGACTCATCCAAAGCCACTTTATTCAAAGATATTAGATTATTAATACTGTATCAATGTAGCTTTTGTAGCCATATTTAGCATGCTAGTTCTTTATACAAAAAACTAGACCATAGATGTCCGATATCATTCCAAGTACCCGACCCAACTTCTTTTCAGATGTACAAAAAATGACCAATTTGACATGTTCTAACCATTTTGTGACCCAAGTCTAAATCTGTAAGTGTTAGGAGTAAGTTTCAGTGGGGTGATGCAGTAGTAAGTTTTGAGTCCTAGTAGAGGTCTCATGTTAGAATCCAACTTCTATTGGTTTTTTGCCTTTAACTTCTTGGAGACACCTGATCGATGTAAGCTGCATTTTACCTGCGTAGCCTATTTAATATGAATAGTCAAAGGTTCTTTGCGGGCCAAAAGGATAGACTGGCATTTTCTTGAAACTTACGTTATCTAATCTTAAAACCAATGTGGTTGCAGGTGGGGAAGTTTGATCCGATTACCCGAGAAACCCTTCAAGCGTCGCAGTTGGTCCCAAACTTGGCAATCAAAGAAGCAGTACAAGCATACTTAGAAAAACATGGTTGGGCATATAAGATGGATTGAAGTTTACATACATATTTGGACAGGTGATAAGGTAAATACAGGGTGATTTACTAGAGATTGTTTTTCCTGCACCCTAAAACTCTGGTGGTGCATTGATCTGATGTACATTTGGCTTCTGTGCTTGTACAGTTGAGTGGCAAAACTTGCTACATAAGTTAAACTATGATACATTTGAGGTGCTTCTTTTAATTATCTTTTAAAGGTTTGTTCCATTTTTCAAAGGGTTTAATTTATTGCTTATTTATGCAGATAGATTGTATTTAACATACAAATAGACATTTTTTTTGAAAAAAGAGTCATTTTTCTTATGTAGTTTTAGAATATTGTTTTATGACAATTCGCCTTTGTTTTTGTCATATTCGAGTATTTTTATTCATTTTAAAGTTTTTCTCTTTTTTTCCCTTGAAAATTTTAAGTTTGTATAAGGAACTCTTTATAGGCTTATAGCGTATGCATGTGATGAACGGACGGACATATTCGAGTTCTTGTAGTTTTTGTTGGTTGGAAACATACACCCGATATTCTGAAATTTGTATACGAAACATATAGTGAACCTTTAGAAGTATGAAGATAATCCTTGTTATAACATTTAGAAGTTTAGTGAACACTGGTTCACGTAGTCTCAATGAAAACACATATTTTCATTTATATTCTTTTATCTATTTTAATTTAATTTACTAATCTTATGATTAAAGTAATAATATTTGACTTGAAATTTTTTGAATAGTGTGGTTTTAGGTTTCCTAATTGAACCACAAAACATTTTTATATTACAATTTGGTCATGAAGGTTTTTTTCATAAAACATTATACTTTAAAATTTTATGTCTATACCTTATATTTTATTTAATTAATTCTTTTTTAATAAACGAGTTGTTTTATTGTTCTAAATTCTAATAAATTTACCATGCACCTCTTACATTTTAATAAAGTTATTATATTTTTATTTTTTTAAATCAACCTAATCTTCACTTCTTAAACTATGACATGAACAAAACAAACCATACATAGTAAATCTATATCTATATATCTTTTTTTTTCTTTCTACTCTAATAAAATAGTATCTTGTGGTGACACGTGGCGACACTACATTCACTCTCACCAAGATTTTCCCGTTTCTCTCTCTTATTAAATAATTACCTTAATTATCAATAATATTATTTAACTTTTTTCGAACAAAAATAGTTTTTTTAATAAATTTAAAAAAAATCATCTTATTAATGTTATTTTTAAAAATAATTTTTATAGAATAAGAAATTTTTATAAAACATCAAACTTTATTAAAATTAGTGTTTTTAAAAAGTTAATTTCTTATAAACAAAAAATAATTAAAATTAAAATTTATAATAAGAAAATTTTTAAAAATGATATTTTTTTAATACGGTTTGTTTTGAAACAAAATATTTATTATGTTTTTGGAAAAAAAAGTTTTAAACCAAAAGTTTAAAAAATTGATATAATTGTTTTATTATATATTGTTCTTACTATACATAATTTTAATTATATTTTATCATAAAATATCATTTTATACTTGATAAATTTTTATTATATTTAATATTTTATTTGTTCCACCCGTGTAATATGCGAATTTATTATATCTATCTAGTTACTCTAATAAAAGAGTATATTAAGCTGACACGTGGCGGCATCACATTCTCACCAAAATTTTCCCTCTTCTCTCCCCTATTAAATAATTACCTTAATTATCAATAATATTATTTAACTTTTTTAAGAACAAAAATAGTTTTTTTAATAAATTAAAAAAAAGATCTATGTTATTTTTAAAAATAATTTTTATAGAATAAGAAATTTTTACAAAACATCAAACTTTTTTAAAATTATTGTTTTTAAAAAGTTAATTTTTTATAAACAAAAATAATTAAAATTGAAATTTATAGTAAGAAAATTTTTAAAAATTATATTTTTAATACGGTTTGTTTTGAAACAAAATATTTTTATTATTTTTGGAAAAAAAAATTTTAAACCAAAAGTTTAAAAAGTTGATATTATTTTTTTAATACATATTGTTCTTACTATACGTAATTTCAGTTATATTTTATCGTAAAATACCGTATTATACTTGATAAAATTTTATTATATTTAATATTTTATTTGTTTAACACGTGTAATACACGGGTTTACTAAATCTAGTCTATAAATTCTTATAAAGCAAGCTTTCTAAAGCCACATGTTATTTTTTTGACCTACCTTTTTGCCACTTGTCATTTTTCTAGACATTATCACCTCATTTTCCCTCCAAAAGGGTATTATAGTAATTTAAACATTAAAACTAATTTCTCTCTCTTATTAAAGATCAATTTTATTAATTGCAATATTTTTCTCTCTCATCTAATTTTTTTAAAATCAATGTATCTTTTTAAAGTTAAATTTTATTAAGAAAAAAATCACATTTTTTTAATTAAAATAGAACTAATAATAAAATTTTTTTATATAATATGAAATTTTCAAAAACACTAAATCTTTTTTAAACAAAATATTTGAAATCTGTTCTTTTTTCTAAAAACAATCTTATTAAAAGAACTAGAATAATTACAAACCAGAGTTTTTAATAAACAAGATTTTTATAAAAATAAATTCTTTTATAAAAGAATCTTAATACGAATGTTTAAAAATAAAACTACTTAGATATATGAGTTAAAAAAATAATATAATTGTTTTATTTTTTTGAACTATTACGTATATAAATTTCATATCTTATATTAAAATATCGTACTGTAAATCTTTGTGTTTATTACTAATATAATCCGTTTAATAAATGAGTTTCTAGCCTTCTATATATCTATCTGTCTGTTTGTCTATCAATCTATCTATAATAAGAAAAAAATAAGATAATATGTTACACAATCGTAAGCCTGATCATACTAACTTTCTCATTTCTCTCTATTATTAAAACTAATATTGAATACTAATAATATTACTCATATTATTTTAAAATTAAAAAATGTATAATTTAATAAATTGAAAATCTATTTGTTTTAAATTAAAAACACACTTTTTAAAAACAAAAAAGCAACGAACTTTTAAAAAAAATCATTTTACTTAAAACAAAATATTTACAAATCATAAATTTTTTATAAAACAAAAGTTTAAGAAAAATATATTATTGTTTATTTACTTAAAGTAGCTATTTATAAGTAATTATAATCATATTTTATCTTTAAGCATAGTTTTATAATTTATAAATTTTTTTTACTGATTATTTAATAATTTATATATTCAACCCGTGTAATACACGGGGTACTAAAGTTAGTATATAATAAATGAAATGGGTTTAGCCACGTGGCATAATTTTAAACATTGGGTTGCCACATGGCACCTTTATAGCATACCCTTGCCACGTGACGTTTTGTTAGCAATGCGATTTTAAAAGAAAACTTGTGAATCCTATTTAAAGAGTATTAAATATCTAATTAAATAGTATTCTAAAATCAGAGTTTAGAATTTAATGATTGAAATGAAAATTAAAAACTTAAAATTTTAAATTTAATTTGCAATTTAATCTAAGATTTTATCTAAAAATAATTAACTAAATTAGGTGAAATTTAAATTTTAAAACTAATAATTTGAATATTAAAACAAAGCATATGTAATTCACAAATTTTAATTTCCAATAATAATAATCAATCTGAGATTTTTGGGTTATAATTTCAGATTTTAAAAATGTTTTATATTTCAACAATATCGTATAATATTTATCTGCATTAGATATTATTATACAATTTTTTTATTATTTATACAACTTTTTTCTGATTATTGTTTCTCCACTATCAAAATCATTGATAATTCTTTAAAAAGATTTAATCTATGAACAAAAAATATATGTATTATGCATAAACAACTTCTCTTACTTTTCTATTATACACACAATCATACATTTGGATTTAAAAAACAAGTTTTTGATTGTAAACCTTAATACTGATATCTTTTGTCTTATGACCATAACCTTCACTTCATTTATTTTTTATTTATGTATATTGATTATATATTATTGATAAACTATCAAATAAGATTACTTAATAGAATATCATCAGTATCAAAAGTAATTTTTTAAAGTAACTTGACATATCATGTCGTGATTATACAATCAAGATTCATGTGATTTGTTTATACAGACAATCAATGTATAACAATCTGGTAGAAACTTACTTTATTATGTTTATTAGGGTTGAGAAGGAAGTGTTGTTCAACTAATTGAATTGTTATCTTATTTTTTTTAATATTTATCTTATAAAACATATCTTATATATATATTTTTAATTTTTATTTTTTTAATTACAAGACACTATGATACAGGAGAACTTTCTAAATAAGATGATTTCTTAAGCAATTTTTTTTAGAATCAACCTAGGTCAACCCGAGTAATTATTTCGTAGCATTGCTTTTCTTACAACAAAGAAAGTATTTGGCAATTATTACAAAATATAAATCATAGTACAAATTGTGTCTCAAAAATTTATTATTCAAAACTTAATTTTCTATTTTATGCAATCAATAGCACAAATTCCATTCAAATTTGATTTTTGACCTTTTTTTTAAATCTCTCTAAATGTGGAATGTAACAAAAAATTAACTTTAGTTAAATTTCTATAGTAATAAATAAAAATAAATCCAGACACTTGTCACCATTCTAGGCCATCTAATAATTTATTTTTCCGCTTCTCTCTCATCTTAATTATGAATGCTATAATAGATATTTATTAATTAATAACTATCCATAATTAAAATTTCAAATATGTTAACTTCAAATTTTCAAATGTGTAATACATGGGTTTATTCAATCCGTATAATACATAATATTTAAGACATAAATTTTTATATTATTAACCATGTAAAAGTAAATTTATTTAGCCTGTGTATTACACGGGATTGTAACCTAGCTAGTTTCATATATAACAAAACTATTAATAAGGTTTGAGAAGGATGGAATATGGAAAAATCATATCTTTATTCTTGGAAATATAGATGGTGGTTTTAAGAGAACTCCTGGCTCAGAGAACAAACCATGAGCAAGCATACAACAAAAGTAATATAGCATGGGACAGAGAACCAACAGCCAACAAACACACAATCAAAGCATAAACCACAACAAGCCATCACGAACCAAGAGATGATAAACGAATATCCACCGACATGAATATCACCATAGTACAACACATAATTATACATCACTAAAACAATAACATGGAACAACCACTAAAAAGGTAGGAGGAAAAAAAACCCCTAAGACATAAAACCATGATAAAATCCTTGCCCTCCCTTAAGGGTGCGTTTGGTTCGTGCAATTTGTTGGAATTGGAATTGGAATTTGAATTTGAATTGGAATTAGAAGAAATTAGAATTGGAATTCAATATTTTCCAAAGGAATTGGAATTCAAGGGAATTAGAATTTATAAAGGGAATTCAAATTCCAAATTCATTATTAGTGACAAAACACTTATAAAGGAATTAGAATTTATCACTCATTGCAAACCATCACCACCTCCAGGATTACTGATCTCCGTCGCTGCATACCGTCGGCCGCCACCGCCGTCACCACCAACAATTGACTGCGACCACCAATCGTGCCCAATGATCACGCCCGTAGCTAAAAATCGATCGTACCTAACCGTCGCCACCAACCGGTTAAGCAAGCTGTCGAAAACCGATGATCGCTGTCGAGCGCATTTAAAGCCGACATGGTTCGGCGATGACAGTTAGTGGTCAATAGCGGGCGCGGTTGGTGGAGACGACCGTTTATAGGCGCAGATGTGGTTAACAGTGATCGTCGATTGTCGACAACGATGACAGCACGATCGGTTATTGGCGGGTTTGGGTTATCGACGATTGTTGGTCAGGTAGCGGTAGTCGGGCGATAGTAGTTAGGACGGCGGCGGTCGGTGGTCGGTTAGCTGTAGTTGGGCGACAGTAGTTAGGGTGGCGGCGGTTGGTGGGCAGTTAGCGGTAGTTGGGCGACAGTAGTTAGGGTGGCGGCGGTTGGTGGTCAGTTAGTGGTAGTTGGGCGACAGTAGTTAGGGCGGCGGTGGTTGGTGGTCGAGTAGCGGAAGTCCGGCGACGGTCGGCAGGGGGGCCGGCGACAGCGGGCGGCGGCGGCGAAGGTTGTTGGTAGCATTAGTTGGTGGTGGGTGGGGGTGGTAGGTGGCGGTCGGTGGCAGAGGCAAGGGTCGGTGGCGGAGGCGAGGGTCGGTGGAATTTGAAATCCTTCAAAATTTGGAAGGATTTTGAAATCCTTCATTTGAAAGAATTTGAGGGAATCAATTCCAATTCATTTCGCAACCAAACAAGTTAAAAATGGAATTCGAATTCCAATTTCAATAAATTCTACCAACCAAACACAATGACCAATGGAATTCAGATTCCAATTCCATTAAATTTCTTTGAATTTCTTCGAATTTCTGCATACCAAACGCACCCTAAAAGTCATCTACTTTAATCCTATACCCTTACGAAATCCTATCCTGGATCATGCTTTTAGAGAGATGCAACTTTAGCAAATCATGTTTAATCCTCTCATCCCAAGTCTGTTTGACAGAAAAAATTTAATTGATTTTTTAAACCAATCTTTGCATTTTGCTTATTTTTATTTATGTTTTTTACTTACGGTGAGGTGCGGGTAACTACTAATTTAGTTTGCTACCTTCAAATTTCAACAAAGTTACGAACCACCTTGAACTTTTGGTAAACTTGTTTTGCTTTCTTGTTAACTGATATACACTACAATATTTTTTAATACGCTTTGCTTGATTTTATTTATGTTTTAAACCCGTCGCGGAGCGACGGAAAAACCCACTAGTTTGACTTAAAGCAGAACATACTTTTTTTTACATAAACTAATCAGTTTATAATATAACTTATGTTAAAACATAGATAAAAATTAGCATGATGCAACCGCAATTATGTTGTTAGGAAACGAGACTTAAGAAACATTAAACAGTTTTAAAGAAAAAAAAAATTATATATGACGTGACTTAGTTTTCAATAAAAATTATATCAAAACATAAAAAAATAATGCCAAATAAGAGTTAAGAAACATCAAAATTTTAAAGAAGAAAGTAAAAGCACATTAATTTGGCCTACATTAGATTTTAATAAAAATTTATTTGAAACTTAGATAAAAATAAACATGTCGTAACGATATGAGTAACATAATTATAAAGAAGTTTTATAAGTTTAAAAATTAGAGATGGTTAAGTTTAAATAAAATTTATTTCTAAAGTATAGTGTAGAGATTGAACGTTAAGCTTTAATTGCTTTTAGCATGCGGCCCGTAATGTTCTAATGCAAAAAGGTACAAGTAGTGTTAATGGTAGAGATGGTTTTTAGGACATGGTATGAGTAATGACAACTTTCTAACAATCAAAATATTATAATCTCTAATTAGTTTGCATTTTTGTTAAAATTGCACTATGTGTATCCCCTTTATCATTACTATAGACCGCAAATTTGACTATGTTACATATAAACGATCATGTATTATTGAAGGGATACATGTAAATTCTTTTTAATCAAAAGTGAGAGTGGAATGCTAGTTAATTTACCTAACCCACACCATTACGCCAAGACTCCAACCTCATTGTTAAAAAAAGTTAGAAATATATTAGTCAAATAGGGTTTTAATAATTCAAAACAAGACCTATATTAACAATTTAACTACTGAAACTCGTAACTTTTAATTTATTTGCTAAGAGCAATACCGGTATTATGATTATCATATATTTGCACTTGAATTCCATTTAATTTACACTTGATTTCATTTGTGAGTTTTTGTGTTTTGTTCATAATCACTATGCAAGCGACATCAAGTAGAAGTCACTTGTAGATATTTAATGATTATGCCATTTTGATCACCCTTGACAACGAAAATAAAAGCTAAAAGTGTTTTTTGTCGGATGTAATGATTACTATAAACCACTTAATAATAATTTGAGTTCGTAAAACTCAATTTATAAAATATGTTATTACTTCATGTATATTATATTATATAGTATTGTAAATTTAATAACAAATCCGAGGTCATGTGAAAGAGATAAAACTTGAAGACACCTTCTCGATAGTTCATTGGTTATCAAATACATTTTAAAATTTGCTAATCAAGAGACTATAAGCATGCGCGATAACCTAAACTAATTGGCCATACTAACACGTAAACTTAGGATGATTCTGACAAATGTGATATTTATAATCATCCACTAATATGAAGACACTAGAATTTGACCATCATAATTTAATTAATAGTTGCATTACTAAAATAATCTTACACCACTTATCATGCATCCTTACCAATTCCCCAATCACTTTCCACCCCTTCTAAAGTGGCAGCCTATCTAAAAACAGCTGAACTAAAATGAAATATATTAGTTAAAATTACATATGTTTTTTAGGGGATATTTTGATTATTAAATGGTGTGTGTCATATCTATAAAGTTGATGGTTTAAATATGTAGATGAAGGTTGTGATGCATGAATTATCATTGATGGTTTAAAAGATGCAAGCTAAACTAATTGGCCATGCTAACACTTAATTTGGTGGTTAAAAACCCTCACTTGTATTTGTAATTTTTTCTAGCATAGCATCTTGCTAGGTTAGTAATTATATAATTTCTGCTGTTTCTAAAAAAATGGCAAAATTGATGAAGATAAATACTTAAATAGAATATGTTATAACTGGTTTTTATCAAAATGGCTTAGCTTTAATGAGTTTCACTTATAAGCTTATATGCATACTAATACTTTGTTCGTTTTCCCCGTAACATATTAGTAATGTAATATGAAAAAAAATATTTACAGTTTATTTCTAAATATATAAGAGTTATATTATTTGTTTAGATTTTGTTTATGATTATGTTTGTTTATTATTATATAAGACAAATTAACAATTTTAAACGTGTTATATGGTTTTTATCATTGAGTTCTTATTTTCTCTCGTTGGATCATGACTAGCTACCACTTTCCTTTTCTCACACCACATTCTTTGTGTGACAATCTTCTTTATCATCTCTTCTTTCTCATCCTACTCCTGGATGCATTGCACATATATAACGATTAGAATTTTATATGTTTTTGTTTTGTCGTTGATGTCGCCTTAGCGTCACCACAATATATATCTTATATTGGTAGCTTTGTCTTGATGCCACTTGGTGTCCCCACTATAGCCTTAGAGTTGTAGCCACTCTCTTATCACATACTTTTCATATTGTTCGGATGTCCTTGCAACTTTTGTTGTTGCTACCACCACCATGCCACTTGCCGCTAATATCGTCATATTACATATCACATAATCGCTTCTTCTCTATCAAGACTATATGCCTTCATGATGATGTCCTTTCGTTTGCACTCTAGTAAGAGCATATGATTTGTTTTCGCACTCTAGTCAGATCTTTTGTTTTTTTTTCATTTGAGTCATCCGTAAATATCAGATAATATAAGGTTAGATATGATAAGATATATTTTAATATTATTTATTGTATTAGGAGTTATATTCCAACTAATTTATGTTGTTACAAATTTACCATTTGCATTGTACTTCATAAATAATTGAGTTTTCAATATTCAATATCATTACCTGACACCAAATTAGAGTTGAAGAGATTGAATGATGACAATAGGTTATTAAAATAGGTAATAAGGTGGCAATAAGACAAAAGGTAACTACTTTTTAATAATAACTTTCATAAAAAAAAAGGATTAGGTGTCATTTTGAATGATTGAATATGTTTAACATTTAATCACACGAGAGATACAACGATCGATTGATTGATTTCTTATATCCACATTATTCTTATTTAGACTCTCTACCTTCTAAAAATACCTACAATTATTACCTTTGTTTTGACCGAAATGACTGGTTTCTAGAAATCTTAATTTTTTGAACAGAAAATTATATTCCACCAAAAAATATCAAGAACAAAACATCTAGCAAAACAGTTGTAGTAACACCAGAACATTAACATATTAACATCTAGAAATCTTAATTAAGTTATGTTTTACTAAAATTGGATACTTGTGTTTTTGTAATTATATGTGGACAAAGCATTAAATTGGTTTATTTCTTAATATTATTTATTCTTTTTTTAAATTACTAATAGTTTTTTAATAAATTAAAAAATAGATATTTTTATTAATGTTAGAAACAAACTTTTACAAAAAAAAATCCTTTTAAAATATCAAACCTTTTTTAAAAATACCAAATACTTTAAAATTAGTTTTTCAAAAAGTAAAATTTTTATAAATAAAAAATAATTAAAATTGGAAGATATAGTAAGGAAATTTTTAAAAATGATATCTTTTTAAATGGTTTGTTTTGAAACAAATTGTTTAATTTATTTTTTGAAAAATACAAAAAAAGGTTTAAAAAATTAATATTATAGTTTTATTACTTATAATTCTTACTCATACATCACTTTAACCATATATTATCTTAAAATATTATTTTTAATTAATAAATTTTTATTATATTTAATATTTTATTTATTAAACCCGTGTGATACACGAGTTTACTAAAGCTAGTACCTTATACAATAGAAAAAAAATCCAAATTTTCGGCTACTTTTGTTCTTATTTAGTTATTTCTCTAATATTTAGTTAGTTAACATTAACTAAATAAAGTAAAAATATCAAAGTATATAGAAAATCTCACTGTTAAAGAAGTAACAATAGATACATTAGAATTCACCTTTTCCCTCTCATTACATTTTATTTTATAGATACTTTTTTCTATAAGCATGTGAAAGCAACCAGACAGGTTGGGTTGAGCTCGGTCTATTGATCTTCTAACCGTTAAAAATTTCTATTAAAACGCTCGTCTGAATTTCTACCTTAGAGGCTTAGGAGGAATACTTGTAAATTGAAGTTCACATGAAATGTTTTGTAATTTGTAGGCTAGGTTTATACATTCATAGAAAAATTGATTAATAACAAAATGAAAGTGGATTCATAAACTTTTTTCATACTTTTTAAATTTTTATAGATGAAAGTTATCATTAGTTTACATTAAATTAATAATTTTAACATATAAAAGTAGACATGTGATTACTAGAGTGGAGTTCAAGTAATATGCTACAAGATCCATGTGCAAGATCAATAGAAAACAAATATGTATAATTTAAAACGCATTATCTCCTCACGTATGCTTCAAGCTATCTTGTAATATACTAACATATTATAATAAACACTTATCTATGAACACAAGAACAAAAAATTTACAAAACTTGTGGTCAAACATCTCACCAAAGATGACTAAAAAGTCAACCTGATAGATGATCAACCATTTGATCCAAAAGATGATGAATCAATCATTCAATCTACATTCTCCTTCACAAACCATGAATCTTAAGCCGTATGCATGCGGTTAATCGGTCTGTTAATCCGATCAAGAATCCCGTTGGCCTTTCTTTTCGCTCGCGAAGTCCCATTCTCCGCGAGTTGTGACAACGTCTCGTAGGTACTCTCTTCTTCTCGCATCTCCTTCCACTTCGTTCGATCATTAAAACATATTGCGTAGAGAATCGCGATACAATTCTCTTTGTTTCGCGCACACGTTGTCTCCCTTATTAAAGAAAATAAACAAGAAACCGCCCCTAGATCACTCATCTCCTCTATCGCCTTTTGGCTGCTAGAAAGCATAGCTAGAATTGCTAACAACTCGTCTACGTGAACTTTATCGTTAATCTTGTTTAAAAGTACCCTTATCGCGCCATCCTGCACCGCCCGACCTTTGTTTTCATGAATAATGCACAGGTTAAAGATTGCTGATGCAGCATCCTTCATTGCCAAAGCATGCCCTTCTTCTAGGAGATCAATAAGTGGTTTTAAAGCACCCGCTTTACCGATAATCGTTTTGTTTGAATCGAGGGCCGATAGGGTGAAAAGGGTTGCAGCCGAATTGCTTCTCGCTTCAATCGTTCCTGACTTTAACGCGTCTAACAGAACCGCGATAACCTTTGGCGTTTCAGCCACAAGTTTCTTGTTGCTGTCATGAATAGATATGTTCAAAAGGGTTGTGATCAAGTCTTCTTGAAGATCAGGGTCAATCTCGTTCTTGGTTCGTGATAACGGGGCTAACAACTGCGGTATGGCGTTGTTAGATTCGCCAAAAAGGGCGCGAAAAGACGGGGTCTTTTTGGTTAATGAACGTAGTGTCTTTGCAGCTTCTTTCTGTTCAGATAGTGTTGTTGATGACAGTTTGTTGAGAAGTGAAAGGAAATGAGTGCGATCGGGTTCGGCTAACCCGCTTTCATCAGGATAGAGAAGCGGGCTCAGCCGAACCCCATGATTCTTGCACCATTGTGCGATCATTTCCCGAACCAAGTGGTTCGGGGTTAGAATGGTGTGGGAAAGAACTTGTTGGGTCTTTGGGCATGTTCTGTTTCCTGCTTTTAACCATTTTTGGATTGAAGATCTGTCATATGTCTGCAAATCATCAACAATATAATTATCATCAAAAATATTATTAGCAGTATGTAACACAAGAATCTTAGAATAATAATCAAACCAATTCAAATTCAAATTAAATTCCAATTATAATGAATAAATTTTTGAAGATGAACTATAAGTTAGTTGCACCGTTTCTCTTTAAACCGGCTGATAACCGGTCGGATCGATAAAGCAGGTGTTCAGATCATATTTTTTTTTTAATTTTTTTTACTTTTATAAAACATTTTACTTTTAAAATTTCATTGTTTTGATTAATTTAATATTCCTAGATTCTTATTAAATCAAAATAATTCTTTATATCAAAGTATATTTAATTTATGATGTCAATAAGTTGTTCAATCTATTCGACCAGTCTCATCGATAAATGAACCAGTAAAGCAACTGGTTCCTATCTGATCCGGCTTTTAAAACAATAACAATAATCGAACCAGTGAAGAAGAAACCTCATAAACTAGTAGAATAGAGTCTCTGGGATGTTTTCTCTTTAAACTAGCTGGTTACTGGTTGGATGGATGAACCAGACTAGATGATTAGATCAGATTTTTTAAATTTCGTTTTTACCTTTATATAACTTTTTCTATTAAATTCTCATTATTTTGATTAATTTAATATTCTTAGATCCATATTATATCAAAATAATTCTTTATATCTTATTAAAATTACAAACACACGCTATTTGTCACATTTTGTTATAAATTAACAATATATAAATATATTTAATATTATTGGTTCTGGTTCGACCAATCTGATTAGTAAACCGGTAAGACAGTTGGTTCACTATTTCATTTGGTATTAAAAACACCCACAATAATCAAACCAGTGAAGAAACCATTACAACAGAGTCGCCGGTGGTTGTTTCTTCCAAAACCACCGGCCCACCGGCGGCGGCACGGGCACCGACACGGCGACACGATGAACACAAACATGAACAACGAAGGAATAAACAAACCCAGAAAAACATAACGAAGAATTCAACAATCAACATAAAAGTTACCTTTCCGGTGGAGATGATAACAGGATCTCTCATAATTTCCTTCGAAATCGGGCAATTAAACTCTTCAGGGCACGAATCAAAACCCTTAATCAACCGATTATTATTATTATCATCATCGAGTTTCATGAAAGAAGACGATCGGCGTTTTCTCCCCTCTTTCAATTCCTTCAACGATTGCAAAATCTGTGTGGCCCTATCAACACACTCTGTAAACCCAAATCCAAATTGAACCCCAATTTCTTCATCTGACGATGAATCTTCAACGATCAATTCAACAACCCTCTGTAATTCCTTCTTCAAATTGCCTGCTGTGGCGGTCGAATCCCTTTCAAACACTGTGCTTTTCGCCATTACATATACGCGTAAAACCTTGGGTTATTGGGGTTTTCGATCGATTAAAGATGATGATGATCTTTATTCTTTATGGGTTAGTTTAAACTTACAAGAATTGACGAATAAAGGGTGTGATTGGGTTGATTTTTGATGGAATATGAAGATTTGGAGAGAGTGAAGAAGCAGAGCATATGCGTGTGTAGGTAGAATTGTGATGGAGAAGAAAAACAAATAAATGATTATATAATCTTTCTTTGTATGTCGTGAGTAATATGCAATGTTTCTTAACATAAGTACTAATTCAATAGTAACTGTGTGAAAATAAAAATAATAAAGATGCTTTCTTATTCTCAAGCCATTTATGTTTTATTTTATTACACTTTTAAGTCATTTTGACTAAAATAAAAGAGCTTTTTTTTTATTTGAGGTAAGCTTAAAAAACAAAAACAAAAAAAAGACTTAAACTTCGACAAAATACTAATATGAAGACAGTTTTTTTGATAATTTATCTGGTTATGAATGAAAAATGAAACTTAAGATAAACTGGCCGTTTGGTTCGTAGAATTCTCAGGAATTGAAATTGTAATTGGAAAATTTTTCATCCAAAATCATGTTTGATTGGTCAATGGATGAAATTGGAATTGAAAAATTTTTCTTCATTCATTGGAATTCACATTTCTTCCACTTACCTATGAAATGTTTAACAATCCAATGGAATGTTCAAAACTAAAATTCCAATTTCACTCAAAATTGACCAACCAAACACGTTGTCAACTTCAACAACATTCCAATTCTATTTCCAATTTCAATTCCTTTACAAAACATTCTGCGAACTAAACGGCCCCTTAAAGAACGCAGAATATTTTCATGTGAATGCATACATTTTACAAAATTTAAGGACTTAAATAAATATAATATGAAGCCTGCGGTAATAACTGTGAGTAAGTAAACACAATTTTGAAAGGATGAATTATTTAAAAATTTTGTGAGTCACTGGTTCAATCGACAAACATCATAAGAGACTAATTTTACTGAAGATGATACACAAGTACTAAGCTAGAATGAATGTGTAGGTTATATCTAGTTCGGTTTTGAGAACAAAGATGATATGCATAATTTGTTAGAATATTAGATATATATGATTACATTTAATTTATCAAGTATATTGTTATGAAACAATTCTTTTGATTTTTTTATCATGTTTCAATCTTTTACGCTATTATTCCGATTGATTTATCAAGCATATGTATTTTTTTTTTATATATGTGTGAACCTGATTATTGCACGCTAGTAAACATTTACATAGTTAAAATTTGACGTAAGGATTTTTTTTTTTTTTTCATTTTTTTTAAAGGTGAGTGAAGGACCATATTTAAAAAAAAAATCAAATAGCACGGAGCTAGAAAAGATTAAAACTACAAAGACACTACACCAAATAAAAACTATCTCAGAAAGTTCTAGATTAAACAAATACCATTGACCCCATCACCCCAATCTAACGAATGCATTTTAGATGAGTTTTTCACCACACGGTTTGACGCTAGTGATTGAGGTATTTGACTTCTATAGGTGGTTGTAATTGAATCTAACAACATAGATTTGTAATATATTTAACCATAGTAATGTATTTTAAAATGATCACACGTAAAAGTAAAATAATGTCACTATTGGTAATAATAAAACTTGCATTCTTATGCTTGTTTAAATAAATAAATAAATATATCTTTGAAATGAATGGAAAAGAGATGCAAAGTTTGTTTTTATACGGTATAACGTTTGAGTTACATTTAATAATGTGAAGTTATTTTACTATTTTATATAATAAAATCCTAAACCAGAATGACGTCTAGAAACATATAATATGATTTTAATTTGTTTTTCAATTGTGAAACATAATATAAAAGTGTTTGGAATTTGATGGGTGATCGTGGGTGCAATCATGGAGTCCGTGAGCGGACAGCTAGCCGGTGACTACGCGGACCAAATACGTATTGACCACCGTCGCTACACACTCTCATGTGCCCTTTCAATTCAAACTTCGGTGCCATTTTTCTTATTAAAATAATAATACTAATAATTGCTTTGTTGATATAAAAAAAAAAGTTTGGTACAATTACATTATGGTCTCTACTTTGAAATGCTAGGCGGTATGATACAAACTTACAAAGTTAAGATAAGAAAACAAAAAAGAATTGAATTGTATTCATAAGTAAGAAAACCGAACTGAATTGTGACATAATGAGACATTTTATCATTGTGTTTATATTTAACTAGTTTAGTAAACTAATGTATTACACGTATTGAATAAATAAGATATTAAATAGAATAAAAACTTATTTATAACAAAAGGATATTTTTAAAATAAGATATGATTGAAATTACGTATAAATAATAAAACAATGATATCAACTATTTAATCTTTTGTTTTTAAACTTTTTTTTTTGTATTTTTTCAAAAAAAAAATTAAACATTTTATTTCAAAACAAACGTTTTAAACAAATGTAATTTTAAAAAAAAATTTCTTATTATAACTCTCAGTTTTAATTATTTTTTATGATAATTTACTTTTTAAGAACATCAATTTTGAAATATTTCTTATTTTTAAAAAAGTTTGATTTTTTAAAAAGTTTCTTATCTTATAAAAATTTATATCTTTAAATATAATATTTATAAAAAGAATGAACTGCATAAAAACACAATAACGAGCATATATCATATGAGTTTAAAAACATAAAAGAATTATTAGCTCTTTATATAACAATGCTCATTTTAAAGATAGAAAACATTTGTTTTTATGGTGTAATTTTTATAAAAAAATATTACTATATATAATAATTATGAATGTTTAAAAAAAGTGTGACAACTTGGAAAACGTTAGGGCTGGCAATTTCTGACACGGACCTGTTAACACGAGACGACACGAAGTTAACAGGTTTCGTGTTTGACCTAAACATGTTTCGTGTTTTAAACAGATCGACCTGTTAAGACACGATAAATTTCGTGTCTAAACAGGTTGAATACCTGTTAAACTGTTAAGACCTATTAAGAAACCTGTTTATAATTATAATTTTAAAAATAATTAGATATACATAATATTTAAACAAAACCCTAAGACCCCAACTTCAGTTTCCCCCCCTCCCCCCACTTCGACGCTTCCCCTTCCCTTCTACCCGTTCACAAACACCGCTCTCGGTTGAATCCCATCGCCACTTCGGCACGTCCGTCATCATTTGTGCTCTAGTCTCCACAAAGAAAAACCGTCGGCCGGTGCTCTCCCTTCGATGTCCCTTCATCGCCGTCAGTCCCTTCGCTGTGGCATTCCGTCAGTCCGACATCATCTCGATGCAATCCTACCGCCACCATAGTCGACTCACCAAGCACCATCACCGCCATTGTTTAATTTGGTAAAGATTTCAGATAGCTAACTTTTTGTTCAACGTTTGAATTTGTTCCTTGTTCGACTTAGTACTCAGATTGTTAAACTTTCTGTTCACCAAGCACTATCACCACCATAATATATATAACTTTTTTTTTAATTTCCACAACAGTGAAATTGAAAGATTTCATGCTTATAAGTTTCAATCTGTTCGTTTGAGTCTGTTTGTTATTCGACTTTTATGAACTTTTAATATTTTTGTTTCATTAAACCAGGTTTAAACATGTGATATCACATGTGTTTTTAAACAGGTCATTTCGTGTAACCTGTTTCGTGTTCATGTTTGAAAAAAATTACACGATAAGTTATCGTGTCGTGTTCGTGTCTAACATGTCAGATCATCGTGTCTTATCGTGTTGTGTCTGACCTGTTATGCCAGCCCTAGAAAACGTAAACAAAATTGGCTACACCTAAAATATCCATCTAACAAACTTCATCCCTAATTTAATCTCAACCATTGATCAGAAAGATTGATGATTGAGGTTTATTTTTACACTTTTTAGATTTACACCCTTTTTAATTTGAATATTTTCATAATAGTAATGGTAATGATAATGGTAGTACTAATAATAATAGTAATACTAATTATAATAACAGTAGTAGTAGCAGCAAAAACAACAACAGTAACAACAGTCGTAGTAGTGGTAGTAGTCATAGTTTTGAAGCAGTAGTCATAGTGTTGAGGTGTATACGACCTGTATACAACCCTATACGGGTTATACACCCCGTATAAGGCTATACGACCCCCTATATGACATTTATGGGCTATACGACCCGTATACAACCCTATACGGGTTATACACCTCGTATAGGGCTATACGACCCGTATAAAAATTTAGGGTGTTAATTTATAATTTTGAGGTGTCTTAATATCTACACCCATAAACAATAAAAGAACACATGTAAAGTTCATAACCATTTTTAGTCTTTTTAAGGTAAACTAGAATTTAAAACCTGCGCGTTGTTGCGGGGTTCTTTTGTAACATAGTGATTATCTAGCTTAACCATGATTCCGATATTTCTCCTCCTCTCACATCATGATCAGTGAACACTAATCAACCTAACCATTCAAGTGTAATCAATGTTGGCTAACCCCATTTGACCGACTCGCTATCTAACATCGTTTAACCGAAGATGATACCAACGTCATTCACCACGCATCGCACGAGATCTAATTCTAGTTAATATGAAATTACTTGCACTTGTTTTGAACATAGCTACAAGCTACGAGCTCCATGTTAATACGTTTGAGTAACTTAACAATTTAGTTAAATAAAAGATAAAGAAACAAACAAAAAAAATGCAAAACTTTGACGCTTCCTAGATTAAAAACATGAACCATTTGGTTAAAATATAAAGCTTCAACCACTAGATCAAATGACATACTTAGTGAAAAGTTCTCAAAATCATTTATTAAAGTGTAACAAAAATGAAAGAAAAAGGAAAATGTTTAGTTACTTTATACCATTGTTTTCACGACCGGATCGGACCGGCCGGTCCGACCGGTTCGACCGGGATTCGGCTGGTCCACCGGTCCGATCCCCCCCAAATCGTTTTCAGCAAGTTGAACCGGCCGGTTCGAACCGGTTCGGCGGTTGAACCGGGAACCGGACCGGTTTGGACCGGTTTTCGTATTTTTTTTTTTATTTTTTTTTATTTTTTTGATTTTAATGGGTAAAAACGAGGTGTTGAACCATATATTAGTATGTTGGATATAAAAATATAGTTAAGTTTTATATATAACTATAAAATACATGTATAAATTACTTATATTTAATTATATATATAACTATATATATAATATAGTATATATATAATTATGACGTCATCCGGTTCTTAAATCCGGTCCGACCGGTCCGACCACCAAACCAGTAAGGCGTCCGGTTCGACGTCCGATCCGGTTCTGAAAACATTGCTTTATACACCGAAATTGTTATTAAATATTATATGTAATGCCCTTTTTGTTGTAACTTTATTCAATTTATTCAAATCAAGTATCAAATAATTAAATATTGTATATGTAATGTTCATATAGACATTAATTTTATTATTGATCAATTTTAGTTGATAGTTTAAAGTTGGGTTATTTGATTTTAATAATCACAACTTTCATCTATTGGCTGTGATTAATCTCAACTTAAAAAATATTTACTAACACTATTAACTTTGACTATATTTTTCGCCAACGAATCCTTACTGACTGAGAGTTAACCCACGTTAATTTTTCTGATGAAATGAGGTTAACGTTGAGCCATTTTTCAACTCCGGCGCTGCCCAACCTCTATCTGGTCCATTTTACATTATCTAGTCTCCATTGTCACCTGAAATGTAACTCTAACGAGTCAATTTGTTCAGATAAGAAGGTGGAGATTGACGGATTTCAGGGAGCAGAAGTTTCAGATTGATGAACTTGATGATAAATTTCAACTTTTTTTTAGTGTTTTGGTCATATAAGCAGACCACGTTATCAAAAAACTAACGGGGTTAAACCTCGGTTACTACGAGATCGTTGGAAGAAAAAAAACTTCAAGTTAAGAGTGTCTATAAATATTTTATGAGTTGGGATTAACCAGACCAATAAATGAAAATTAATATAATTAAAATCCAATAACTCTTTAAAGTTTAAGATGAAAACATTAAAAAAAAACAAATTTGGCGCATAAGACTCTTGAACGTGTGTGGTTGGGCGGTATCGGGCCACTTTTAACAAGAATTATTATAGAAAGTTTATGTACACGTCTTAGAATTTAAATATTATTAACCCTAAAAGCAAGTAATCTTTACTTTTAACTACATATACTACTCTTCTTTTTAATATTTAAAAATGAAATATTATATAGTCAAAAGTCACAAAGAGTTTGTCAAAGCTTATGAGTTAAGCTTAAGGTAATTGATTAAAGATATATATAACCGGTCTTATGGGGCACGCAAATGGTTTTCGAATATCAAGTCAAAATTTTAAAGTGCGTTTGTTTAACTAATGATTTTCTTTAAACATAAATGTATAGTATTAGGCTGTAAACGAATCAAACGAACACGAACTTGTTCGTGTTTATTCATTAAAAAAATAACACGTTTATCAAACGCGATTTCTTGTTCGTGTTTGTTTATTAAGTAAATAAATATATTCATAAACTGTTCACGAATACAAGCGAACACAAATGAAGGTAAGCGAATGTACACAAATATTTATGAACAATAATCAACACAAATGAAATTTTCTAAAACAAACAAATATAAACCTTATATATTGATTTTATAATTAAAATCACAAATATTATGTAATATCCCCACCAAATATAAATATTACTTAACATAATTATCACATATAGAACTTTTAAATGATCAAACACAAAGAAACATATTATTTAACATTCACGAACATAAATGAACGAACATAGCATCTGCTCATGTTCGTTTATTTAACTAACCGAACAGAATTTTATTGTTCGTGTTCGTTCAATTATTAAACAAATGAACATAAATAAACTTCCCACCAAACGGTTCACGAATTGTTCGTTGAATGTTCGATTTGTTTACAATCCAATATACTATATCAAATTTGAATTACATATTTATATATCATTTATTTGAATTACAACACATTTATTAATATTACAATAAAACATCCATCAATAGTCTACTACCCAAATCTAATTAAGTTTAAATTATTAAAAAAATATGGTTAGAATTTAAATAAAAATTATTTTAAAACTAAAAAGTGTAAAGTAATATCAACCATTAATTTTCTTAATCAAATGAATGTTATCAATTTGTAGGAAAGAAGCTTGCTACATGAGTATTTAGGTATAATTACTTTTGTTGATTTTTTTAGTCTATCTATTTTTAAATGTTTATAACTTTTTTTGTTTATTACTGTGTTTCCCTTTTCGGCCTAAGTTTGTAGAATAGTAACCAACTTATAAAGTGCTCCAATTAGATAACTTATATTTAAAAAATATTCTGATTAGATCATTCAACTTTCATGTTTTATTTAATTATAAGTTTTACCATGTTTTAGCATACTTTTCTTTTTGTTTCAATTATAAAAAATATTTTATTTTATGCTGATATGAAACAGTGATGTGAATTTTAGTTACTTTTTTATTTTTTTTAATATAATTAACATGTTTTTTAAGTTTTTAATATAATTTCATATATTGAAAGTTTCGACTCTCACGTCTTCTCCTTCATTACTTTCTTGACATAAGAAAGTGTGATGATGACTCGATGACTCGATTTGATAATTTATTAGTTCTATTTAGGAAAAAAATATGCATAAGTGACCAAATTGAAACACTCTTGAAAATTGATTACTATTTTGTTATATTTTCTATTTTTTAACACTATTATGATTTTTTAAAAGATGAATTCTAAAAAAACTAGTGTCGTAAAAATCGTTAGGCGTTAGTTGGACGATGGGATACTAACTAACAATTAATCAGCATTAATCGGAGTGAAATTTTTATATCTAGTTTTCAATAATATATATGTAATGTTCATAAAAATATTTAGTTATATATATATATAAAAACATATTTGGCTGAAAATTTCAAAATTTCACTAAAATTTCAAGTATTCTCTAGAATTTCGCTAGAATCATTGATTTCTGGCCGATTAGGACCGCCTAGTTCTGATTTTAACCACCGTCGACCGCTTAGCAACTAGTTGATCGATTACATCAAAGTTATTAGTTGAAGTGATGATTATCAATTAATCGCCGATTAATCAGCGATTAATCCTATTTTTACAACACTGGAAAAATATAACGATAAAATAACTTTATTTTGTACTTATATATGTAAAACATAGCGACAAATAACAAATAAATAATATAATACATTAAAAATAATGACAAAATAACACAACATGATATAAAATGTAAAACACAATGATAAATAAATTGGTGAAATAACATCATTATGTGTTGCTATTGTAAAACACAATGATAAAATAGCAACAATATATATATATATATATATATATATATACATATACATATATATATGTATATATATATACATATACATATATATATGTATATATATATATACATATACATGTATATATATATATATACATATATATATGTATATATATATACATATATATATGTATATATATATACATATATATATATGTATATATATATACATATATATATGTATATATATATATATATATATAGGGGAGGGTTCCCGAGAAAACCAATAGTTATATGAAAACCAAAGAAAACCACGAAAACCAATAACATAATTCATAACTTTTTTGTTATTTTAATTGTTAAAATGTTATTTAAGTATGTGATACATATATGTTGAGCATACATACAAGAATGAAAAGTTTTACGTATACGTAACACTATGTCAAATGAAAAATGGTTACGTATACGTAACTTATGTATGACGTATATGAAAAACCATGCTACGGTTTTTCATTTGATCCATACCTTTATTTATATATACTTACACATATATATAAATGGTAGTGATAAAAAATTATAAATTATATGGTCGGTTTCATTGGTTTTCTCTAGTTTTCTCATAACATTGTGGTTTTCTTAAGATCCCTCCCCTCTCTCTCTCTCTCTCTCTCTATATATATATATATATATATATATATATATATATATATAAATATAGGGGAGGGTTCCTGAGAAAACCAATAGTTATGTGAAAACTAAAAAAAACCACGAAAACCAATAACATAATTCATAAATTTTTTGTTATTTTAATTGTTAAAATGTTATTTAAGTATGTGATACATATATGTTGAGCATATATACAAGATTGAAGAGTTTTACGTATACGTAACACTATGTAGAATGAAAAATGGTTACGTATACGTAACCTATATGCGATGTATATGAAAAACCATGCTACGATTTTCATTTGATTCATAACTTTATTTTTATATATTCACACATATATATATATATAAAGGGTAGTGATTAAAAAAAATTATACATTATTTGACTGTTTTCATTGGTTTTCTCTAGTTTTCTCATAACTTTGTGGTTTTCTTAGGATCCCTCCTCTCTCTCTCTCTCTTTATATATATATATATATATATATATTTTATATATATATATATATATATAGGGGAAGTAACGGTTGTTAAACCACCTTTATTACGATAACCCGTTAATACTAATGTAACAAACACTTACACCATGATTATGTAGTGTAACTAACTTTTACATCACGTTACACCACTGATGTAACAATTTTCCTTTCATTTTATAAAAAATTTCTCCCCTTTTTAAAACCGTCTTAATTTTTTTGTATAATATTATTTTCTTATACAAATTACACCATTAAATAAATCATTTTAATATTATTAATTTGAGTATAGTCTTGCTATATTTTAAATTTTTTTTTTAACATTCATTGTAGACCACTAGATTACCATTATAACTATAACTTACAGTGATAATTTGGCCTGTTGTGGACCACTAGTCCAATGGTTCTTTTGATTCTGAACTCAAGTCTGATGTTACTTGAGTTGTTTTACATATGTGTATATCTGACATGAATAATAAACTATGTAAAACAACTAAATATCACTAGCTTTAACTTACATATATGTAAATCAGTGGTTCGTAATTTACATTTATGTAAATCAATGGTTCTTTTGGTTCTGAAAATAAAAAATGATTCTGTAATTATCCTGACCCTATATATATATATTGAAAAATACGTATAACAAATGAAAAAACATATTTGACATGATGACCTTATAATTGAGACAATAACTTGACGTATTATATAGAATGACGTAATGTATTTGACACAATGACTAAAATGTCTTCCATTTTAACAACAAAGAAGAACATTTGTCAAGCCTAAAATTTTTCTTACGATTTTTAAATAAAATACTATTTTCAGTATAAACGTACTCTAGAAATATTACATAAAATAGACTAAAAACTCACTTATTATAAATATTTAAAAATAAAAAAAATTTAAGTAATTAGTAATTAATATTTAGAAATTATTAAAATAATATTTTTATTTTAAGTAAAAAAATAATAATATTGAAAATGAACATAAGCAGGAAATTTTTTTAAGAAGCTAAAATAATAATATGTGATGACATAAGTAGTTACTAATTTATTAATGATATAAACCCAAATAAGATATCGGTTGATTAAATTGGCATTAATTTAATGTTCTAATCAACTAGTTCCTCTTGCTACTTGGTGGGAGTTCAGTCATTTTTCCTACATGAAGCATTGCATTACTTTGGTTGTTATCGAGATAGCTCATCGAAAACCAAAAAACAAAGTCTGATGACAAAACTTTGAACTAATAAATCTTAGTGGGTCAAACTTAAAAAATACATGGTGCGAATAGGGTCATTTTCTCCACACGCCAACACTGTGCTGTTAGGTTGTTATCGCTTTGACTCGTTGGAAACCATAAAAACGAAATATGGTGACAAACCCTACTTGAGGGGCCATCCACTATCTTAAAAAATTATATTTCATATTTTTATTTATAATTTTTAAAATTATATTTTATTCAATTAATTATTAATTTGCAACCAACAAACTTATCACATTTTATTATCCACCCACAAAGAAACACATCTCTTCCTATTCAATTATTTAAAAACTGATTTTTTTGTTTGGTTTCGGTTTTACATATATGTAACCAAAACCAGAAAAACCAAACCGAAACTATACAACTAAATTTATAAATTTAAAGGTTTATTTATACAGTTATAAACATGATTAGCCTATTAGTTACTTATTTAACAAACACTATCTTAAAAATATTAAATATTTAGGTTTCAAAAATAATATTTAAGCTTTTTTGTTTGAATTGGTAAATAAAATATTTTATTAATTTTTTTGTTTTTGCATTTTATAGATCTGAATTAATTTTAATGCCAAGTAATTTATAAGAATGTATAGATATAGGACCCACTTTGTTAAAAAAAAATTATAAGAATTTATAAGAACATGTGAAAAATCTACTTTGTTAATATTGTAAAAAAATTTGGTTTGATCTATAAGGACCCGCTATGTTAAAAAAAAAAAGCACAAATGCCACCATTTATATGTTACATTAATTGTTAAAATAAAAACTTTAATTGGAGCATTTATTGATTAAAAGAATTATGATGCTGAAAAAACAAAAATACCATCAATTTTAAAGATGGTTTTAACGATATTAATGAAGTGGATTAAATTAAAACCATTTTGTTAAAATACAATGTTGCAATAGAAAAAAGAAGAAAAAAAAGATATGCGTGTAAGGTCATATTATTTTAAAATCAGCTTGGGAGATTTTTGAGAGATAAAAAGATAGAGAGATAGAGAGATAAAAGTCTTCAAATAATAAAATCAGGTGTAAGATCATATTTCAAAATCAACTTGGGAGTAATTATTTACATTTTACAATATAAAAATGTTGGTAGTTTATTACATATACTTTAAAAAACCATAATAGCCTTACTTACGCATAAATAACAAGTATTTAATAAATGTCTTATTCTGTCTTTTAGTGCATGTCTTTTTTTCTTCCTGACCCGTTAAGTTATCAATATATACTTTTTATACCATTTACTTTTTTTTTTTTTTTTGCTTTGCATAAAATACAGGTGTTTAATGCACACTTATTTTGTCTTTTACACGTTTAGTGCATGTTTTTCTTTTGTTTTCTTTGGCCCCTTAAGTTATCAATATATACGCTTTATGCCATTTATTTATGTGTTTGTGTTTTTGGCAGATTCACATTAATTTTTTATTTTTTTATTATTATTTTTTTTGTATTCCTCTTATAAACATTAAAATTTAATATTTTTTAAATGCCGAATATCATGCAATGTGTCTATTAATATATATGTTTAGATATAATTTCATTTAAAACGTTGTTGTGCGTCACAATATACAAGCAATCGAAACACTAACATGTAAATCGTTAAAGTTGATTAATGCTTTCAATTTTTTTTCTTTTGTTATTCTTCAACCTATAACTTTTTAAATGTGATGTTTTCATAAAATTCAATTTTTTTTATTTTTTATATAAAGTTCAAAATGTTATCAACGATATAACAATTTCATTTCTCTTATATAAAATTACGTATACTATCAACACCCTCTATAACTCGTGAGTTTACAGCAATGTTTCAACGTAGTTGATTGTATGGTCTTATGCCTCTCGCCTCTTTAGCTAATAGGTTTGCTGCAACGTTTCAAATATTAGTTTTTGCATGGCCTTATGCCCTTAGACCCTTTCAACTCACAGGTTGACGATAACGTTTCGACGTTAGTTTTTTTTCGCAATCTTACACCCCACCTCCTTTAATGTGTGTGTTCTTAATAACGTTTTGAATTTAGCTTTTTTACTTTATTTTACTCCCCCGCAATACGAGTGTCTCTTGCTATTTAGATATATAAATAAAGGTATATTTGAATTACTAACATAGTAATCTCATTTTACAAAATAGTATCATAATAGATTATTGCAAAATCATTTAACTTTACAATTAAAACGATTAGCTCATTGGAACTTTGTGTCAAAGGATAAAAAGCCAAAACTCTAAGTGTAATCCCTTAAATTTTATTATAATAGTTATAATGCATACAATATGAGGCTTTTTTTCATAAATCGTCCTACGAGTAAGTAACGAGTAAAATGATTATTTGAAAGATGAGATGTGACGACGAGAGTTTATTGTTTAAAAAAACGTCACATAATATTAAAATATATTATATTCAACCTTACTCCGATCTTAACAAAATTTAAGTCGACTCGTAGAGAAAAATAAGTTCGTCCCAATAACATAATAACGTATGAAGCAACTAAATTAATTATATAAGTAAGCAAAGAGCCATGCTAGCTCTTCAATCTTCATCACACGCTCCCCCCTCGTCGATCTCCAAGGCTCAGCTCAAGTGGGATTGCTCCAACGCACTTCTACCTTTTGTCGAGCTTCACCGAAGAGGTAGATGGTAGATGGCCTGGAGTGTTATTTGTACTTTTTGATTATTAATATAAAAGGTAAGATGAACATTTTTAAAAGTTTAACATTCAAAATAGACCACCATTCATTCATTATAGGATGAGTGACGGATTAGTAAAGAGTTGAGACCACAAGGGTAGTTTCTAACCATTTGGGATGAAAAGTAAAATTGTCTTCTCACATGAACTATATATCCCTGCAATTTACTCTTCTAAGAAATTAAATGCAAGCAACAAATGTGCATATATTTCGAGAACCCCAACTGTGTTATGGTCAATTAAACAATTAGTATCATATGCATTTTTTTTTCTGAAAAAAAGGCAAATTTAAACGCAGTACATGACCATCTTATTCGCTCTAAATAATGACTACACAAAAGATGAGTAGGTTGAAAGAAACTCATGTAAAGAGGTGTAAATGAATCGAACAGTTATCTAGAGTACAAGATGTCTCCTAAGTCCTAAATGTGTGGAGTAACCACTCTGTATGTCACTTTACGTTGTTACTCGGTCTATTTGGCCACATGTCCCATGGTCTCAGTGCCTCGTTGTGCCTCATGGTTAGGGGTGTTCAAAAATATCTGTATCCGAAACCGAATCCGAAATATCCAAAAATCCGATTCCGAAATAACCAAAATTTCGAATTTGTATTCGGATTGTGAAATCCATTATTAGAAATTTTTAGATTAACCAAAATTCAGATATCCGATTTAAAACATCTCTACTCTACCCATGAGTTGGGGTATGGTGGGTCAGTAGGTCGGATACCGATAGGGTTGTAAACGAGCTGAGCCGAAGCACGGTGGGCTCGGGTTTAGATCGTTTATTTTAACAATCTCAAAATAAGAGCTCGGGCTTGGCTCGGTTATAAATGAGCCAAGTCGAGTAGGCTCGCGAGCGAACTTATTTATTTTTTTAGAAAAAATATTTTTTATTTTGTATATATTCGTAGATATATATAAAAAGTAAATTATATTATCTGCATTTGTTTATCTTGATTCGTTGAAAACAATCATATAAGATTGTTATTTCAAGAAGTATAATCGTGTTTTTATAATCATGTTTCTATACTTTTATAATTCTTTTCTTGTTATAAATTATCAAAATAATCTTATGTGTATGGCGTGTTTTACATAATATGCCATAATTTTGAGTTACAGTTTATATAAAGGGGTAAAAGTATATTTCATCCTCTAAAACTTTTTAATGATATATATACCCAAGCAAAAATTTTAAATGCATATATCCCTTACAAAACCTCATAATTGACAAATTTACCCATTTTCATTAAAAATAGTTTTTGTAATGACTAATTTGCCCTTATTTTTACTAAAACTTCATAATTGGCAAATTACTCTATATAAATCTTCTAGTTTAGAAACTCATGTATTACATGGGTAGAAAAAAAATCAACATATTAAAATCATTAGGCTTTAATAATATATTGTATGCTACATGTTATTAGCCATTAATAAAATAACAAACGATAAAAATTTAAGAAATTATAAATAACAAATAATAAAAATCAAGAATTATAAAATTATATTCTAAGATAAGATATAACTGAAATCTATCAATTTAGCATGTTTTAATAATTTATTAGAATAAGAAGATTTATATTTTGGGTATCTAATTATTTAGTTTACTTAATTAAAAATATTTTCATTTAATAGGAGAGAGAGGAGGGAAATAATATTTTAGATTTCACCAGAAGTTATCACGTGTACCTAAAAACCTTCTTTTATTATATAGTATAGAATAGATAATTGGCAAATGTATTTAAAGAATATTCCCCACTCTAAAACTATTTAATGGCACATATACCCATCTATAAGTGTTTTATTAAAATTTTTGGAAGGGTAATATTGTCATAATAATAAATTGGGTATATATGCAATTAAAGTTTTTGTTTGGGTATATATGCATTTAAGGTATGTTTACAAGAATATATATGCAATTGATCCTTATATAAATTATAACTTAGGTTTAATATTAAACGAGCCAACGAGTCGAGCTGGCCTTGGCTTGGGCTCGGCTCGTTTATAAACAAGCCGATTTCGAGCGAGATTTTTTCCAACTATTTTCAAACGAGCTTACAGTGAATCACGAGCCATGAGCTTTCCAAACCGCCCTAAATACCGACATGGTATTCTAGGCCGAGTCTGGCTATCGAAATTTACATATACCCACATAATTCCATTTACAAGAAACAACAATTTATTGGTAATTTTGGCAGGGGTTCCTAAAAGAAGACTTTGAACAATTCCAATCTTAAAGTCAACCACCTACTTTTATCCCATTGAGAATCTAAGGTAGTTCTATATTTGATCAAATGCATTGTCCTTTTATCAATTGTCAACTATCATTACTTTTTAAACACCTTAAAAAAACAACTGTAACATACGACTTTTCAATAAAAACATCTTATAAAAGATATCTAAAAACTACTTCAACTTCACCAACAGCAACTACCAAAATGCTTCTACTCTCCATACTCCTCTACCTATCCCACCTCCCATTCTCACCGGCCGCCACCGCCACCGCCGCCAACGTCACCCTCCCGGGTTGCCCGTCGCGATGCGGGAACCTCACGGTACCGTACCCATTCGGCATCGGAACCAACTCTGGTTGCTCCATCGGTCCATGGTTCGACATCACCTGCAACACATCCTTTAACCCCCCGAAAGCCTACTTACCGGAGAACCTGTTATCGTACAACGGTAACGACTTCCACCTCTTAGAGGTGGTGGATATCTCACATGAACATGTGAGAATCAAAAACACCGTTGCTTCAAGGTGTTTTAATGAAACCGGTGGTATGACTCAAGACTACAGTAGTGGGCTTCTGGTGCAAAACTCATACTTCACGTTGTCGGATCGGAACAAGGTGTTTGCGATCGGGTGTGATGATTACGCGTCGGTTTCACCGGTGGCCGGGATCGAAGGCAAGAACATCACCAGTGGGTGTGTGTCTATTTGCTCTGATGCTCAAGATGTCCCCGTAGGAACATGTTCAGGTTTTTTTTATTTATTTACTTATTTATATATTTATTTATTTATTTATTTGCAAATGGGTAATGATTTTTTTTTTCCGTTTTGGGTAAGGAACGGAATGTTTTTGATTTATAGGCGTTCCGTAAATGTCATTTATAGAAATGCTTACGTGTCACAACCTGGTAGGCTGATAATTTATTATTGTCACGTAAACACTTTTGTAAATGACATTTATGGAAACATGACAGACAAACCATGATGCAAAGCCGAATTACCTAATTAAAAAAAATTTGGTTCAGGAATGGGGTGTTGCGCGACGAGCATACCGAAGGGTTTAACGACGTACCTAGCCCAAGTGTTCACAATCTTTTTTCACACTCAGGTTTGGTCTTTTAACAAATGTGGCTACGCGTTTCTTGGGGAGCAAAGTGCGTTTACGTTTCGGGGTGCTTCTGATTTTGTGGATCCTGATTTTGTGGCTCGGACCGAGGAGACTGTTCCGGTGGTGCTTAACTGGGTGATCGGAAGTGGGAGGTGTAATGACTATAGAAACACCAGTGATTATTATTGTCAAGAGAATAGTGTTTGTGTGGACTTTGAAGGTGGGAATGGAGGGTATAGGTGCTCATGCAAGAATGGTTATCAAGGCAATCCTTACCTTTCTCCTGGCTGCCATGGTTAGTCAATTTGATTAATGTTTTCATCATCCGACCAGATAACCGGACCAGACAATGACTTAATGGTCTGACCGGTGCACTGGTCGGACCAGATTTAAGAACCAAACGACTTCATGAACAATATAAAAATTAAAACCGTATATTAAAAAACAAAATGTGAAACATTTATGTTTTGGTATTGATTAGTAATTTTAATAGTTGTGAAGACTTTTGGTGTGAATTAAAACTATATTAATAAATGATATATATAGTATGAGATAACTAATCAGAAAATGAGATTTTGATGGAAAAAAATACATAAAAAACTTTAAATGATGTTGAACCACCCGATCTGACTGGCAACCAGCCGACTAGGGCCAACTAGTGGTTGCCTAGGTCCGATTTAGAACAATTTTGACCAATCAGTGACTAATTGGCCAATTATAAGGTCAAAATTACAACACTGGATTCAATTCTAGCATACCTTTCTAACGTATACTTTTCTTAGTAATAGTTTAATACCCTCATTAACGACTTAACTAACTCAGTTAAGCCGTTATTACACATTTACAAGTATGGTCCCTCAACTAACAGTATTTCCAAAATACCCCCATATCATTTGATAGCTAAAAACAGGGTCTGTAACTGAATACAGTCCATCACAACATTACTTAAGCAATGCAACATTTTGAATTTTCATCTTGTAGACATCGACGAGTGTGCGGATCCAAACACTAATCCGTGTAACGGGACCTGCACTAATCTTCCCGGAAGCTACAACTGTTCATGCCCTCACGGATACGAAGGAGATGGGAGAAAAAACGGGAGTGGCTGCACTGCTAGGAACTCAAAATCTCCAGCACTAAAGTTGTCTCTAGGTGAGAAACCTCATACTGTCATGATCACAAAATTAGTATTTGTTTCGTTGTCGAATGATGACGAATAACGACTTGTGTTTTATGTAGGAATGGGGATTGGATTCTTGTCTGCATTTATAGGAATAGGATGGTTGTATTTCAGCCACAAGAGAAGAAAGGTTATCAAACTGAGGGAGAAGTTCTTTCTGAAAAATGGGGGCATGTTGTTGAAACAACAGACAAGTTCCGACGAGTTTGGTGGTGTCAATCGGTCGAACAAGATCTTCACAACCGAAGAGCTAGAAAAAGCTACGAAAAACTTCTCTAAAAGCATGATTCTTGGTCGTGGCGGGTATGGGATTGTATACAAAGGCATCTTACCTGATGGAACTATTGTTGCGATAAAGAAATCGCGAGTTATGGATGACAGTCAGATCGAGCAGTTTATCAATGAGGTGGTCATTCTTACACGAATTAACCATCGGAATGTCGTGAAGTTGTTAGGGTGTTGTTTAGAGACTGAAGTACCATTGCTAGTCTATGAATGTGTTTCCAATGGCACTCTATACCATCATATCCACGCCAACGAGGGAATGGCGTGGTTATCTTGGGACAATCGGTTAAGAATAGCAGTTGAGTCAGCCGGAGCACTTGCGTACCTTCACTCGGCTGCTTCAAAGCCGATCATCCACCGCGATGTGAAATCTGCCAACATATTGTTGGACGAGAATATGGTCGCTAAAATTTCAGACTTCGGTGCTTCAAGGTTGATAGCCTTGGATCAAGCACAAGTGACTACATTAGTTCAAGGGACAATAGGGTATCTAGATCCTGAATACTTTCACACAAGTCAGTTAACAGATAAAAGTGATGTTTATAGCTTTGGAGTCGTGCTTCTTGAACTTATAACCGGAAAGAAGCCACTTTGCATGGACCGGAGTCAAGCAGAAAGAAACCTAGCAGCCTATTTCCTTGTTTCTTTAAGAACAAATAACTTGTTTCAAATTCTTGACCCCCGAGTGGTTCGAGAGGGATCTCTAGAACAACTCGAAGCGATCGCGTTTCTAGTGAAGCGGTGCCTTAACATAAACGGTTACGACAGACCAACGATGAAGGAAGTGGCTATGGAGCTAGAGGGCTTGAGGAAACTCACAAAACAACCATGGGTTAATCAACAGGGCAATGAAGATGGTTTGAGCAGAGTTTACGAAGGCGAACAATCAGATCTTTACAGCGCCTCGATTAATCCATATGTGGACTCGATAGAGGCTTCGAGCCTCTACAGTTCAGATCAAATTCATTCTTTGTACCCTGTCAATGATCCTAGATAATTACCCATTGTTGCACCTTTGCCAATATTCAAAACCTTTGTCATGTAACTATTATCAAACAATTAATAAACAAAAAGTAATGGAATGATCTAAAAACAGCTGATAACTCAGTACTATATATTTGGTTACCTATTATCAGCAAAGGTGGATTCAATAGGCTGCCATTGATCATCATACATCTTCGTCATCGATACTGCTGGTTTATTAGATTCGTATTCTTCATCATGTTTGCTTGAGTTCTTATATCATCAGTCTGGTAATTTCAATAAACATATGATCGATTGTAGCAACAGTATCAGTGATCAAATGCCTAAATCAGAAATTTCAACATGTAATATCGAAATAAACGAATCCAAATATCGAATTACCATTGCATCGATACATGTATGTTTTGGTCTTGTGGATCGTAGAAGAACTCTGATGGTAACGAATCACTTCCGTTTTGGTTCTCTGAACAAGCAAAGGCATCGGGTGGTTCATCGATGGATTCCGGTGGTTCGATATCATCGAGATTTTCATAAGCGTTCGAACCGCAAATGGCATTTGAAATGGATCTTCGTCTTCTCAGGCACCTACACCGGCACGATCATTGTTTTCCGACGGGGCTGTTTACCCCTTTTCAAGCTTAGGCTATGTTCCCGAATTTATTAAAAAAAAAATTACATAAATAGTTCATGTGAGTTAATAAGATTATATATTTGGTTCTTACATTTTGACAATTGCAAAGCTAATTCAAATATTTAAGTAACCATTGCAAGTTTGATATTTAAATTTTAAAACTACAAAGTTAGTACAAACTTTTATGTGGGCATTACATTTATGGTCCTTAAAGTTAAATTTAAAAGTTAGTCCAAACTTTATAAAATGCGTAAAAATTGAATGAATTTAATGTCAAGAACCAAATGCAATGACTACGTAAAAATTTGGACTAACTTTGTAAATTTTAAAGTTTTGTGACTAAACATGTAATCTGGTTAAAATACAGGGACCGTTTATGCAATTGTTTCTTAATAGAAAACAAAAAACTCTCTTTTTTCTTTCTTTTATTTTGTTTTGTTTTAATTTTTTTAATTTAAAAGGATTGATTTTAATATTCATTATTTAAATAAACTCAGGAACACAATTATCTTATTTTCTTTTTATTAAAAAACTCTGGAACACAACTCTATATATCTTTCCTTTCAATTTCTTTCTTTTATCTTCTTAATCGAACTCAAGAACATAACATTAGAGCCTTAGGCTATGTGTAATGAGAGGGTTGACTAATAAAAAGTGATTGCTACCAATACGGGATATATTTTGGGCGAGTTTGAGGAATAATGATGTGTTAGGGCATTCACACGAATTCCCCATCATTGTCTTCGTTCTTAAAATTACATTAAAAATCAGTAAATCACTATTTGATCTCTCTTTTTCTTATAGTTAAATAATATCTTTTTGGGTGCAACAGATCCATCTATGCAGCCAGCAGCCTCACTTTGATCATACCTTTTTTTTCTAATTAAATAATACTATAATCACATATGTGCAGCGCCACTCTGATTTTGACCCAACAGATCCCTATTTCCCTATTTAGGCCCAGCAGGTTATATTGGCCCAAAAGTTCCATTTCAAGCCCACTAGGTATTCCAACTCAATTCTTCTTTGGGTCGAGTATAAGTATACACGATTTATAATTCACATTTCACAGCTTGGGTTAAGAGCCAAGACGTCAAGTTAACTTTACCACTTTGGGACTGGTGTTTAAGATTGATTTATGCTTGGTGCTTTTAAATATTTTACTACTTAAGACATTAGAAATCAGATGGTTTGTTTTTTTGATTAATTGTAGCATACAGTTTCCTTTCGCACACATGTATGATAATTAACACATGGAATGTTGGTTCCAAACAACCACTCACATGGTCTTATATATTCATGTGGTCTATGACGTGACGTCGTATCTTAGTTTAAAAAAAAATGATGATTGGGGATGGTATGACGCTTAACATTTCTTATATAATTATGGTTTACTTTATTTGTTACATCATACTATTACACTCTAAACACGCACTCATAGTTACTAATTTAACAAAAAAACTTTTTTGAATGACTTGATTATTCATTATCTTATTATTTTTCTATTCCCATATTATGACTTGCCTATCTAGACTTTAGTAAGATAGATTTTTCATCGTATTCAGCCTAGACCACAAGAATTTTATTTGCATTCTACTTCTATAACTATTTCTCATGACTGACACTACAGTCCTGATCATCCATTTTTCTCTCTTTTCCACACTTCATCTCTCCATTTTTCTTATAAAACTCTAGAAAAATATTGCAATATATGCACCACTTTCAAGTCCACTTGATCATTACTATCATTTTTTGAATCTGTGTTGTAGTATTGTACCTTTACATGTCATTCACTGTGACATCGCCTATCGTTTCTAGTTCTTGTTACCATTACTTTGTCATTTTCATTGACGATTTTAGTCGGTTTTTCTAGATGCATTAATTGACCCACCGTTAAATGGTTGTTTAACTCATATGTCATTTTAAACCTTTGGTCGAAAACTTTTTTCTTCTAAATCATTAAACCATTAAACACTTCTAGATAGTTGAGCGAAAATAATTTAGTTTGTCATTGTTGATTGCATGAGCTTCATGACATGCATCTTTCTCATAATTACTTTTAACTTTTATAAACCAAAACAAATTGAACCATATATAATAATATTATTTATTTTCTTCACATACGATGACAAACCATTAGACTGTTAGCGATTGACTTGGTTTAAACCCTTAAAGTTCATACTAACATCATCAGTGACATCATTAACAAAATAGATTAGTTTTTTTTATTTGTTTTGTACATATAAAATTTGTTCAAGTTATTACTATATTTCTTTTTTCTATATAATACCCTTAATTTTAGGAACCATTTTTATAAGCTAATAAAATAAGATTTAAATATAGAAGTCCCAACAAATAAAGTTTGAAGTATGAAAGACAAAGGCATTTACCTACTAAGATTTACACAATTTTAATTTAAAAGATTTGAAACAAGATTCCAAGAAACTACCAGTAACAAGTAAAGTTTAATGAAACCGAAGTTAATAAATAAATCATGTACTAAAAATGCATGAAAATGTTATGTTATTTAAGTTGTCGTTCTTGAACATTTATATTATTTTTTTTTATGTATATTTGCCATTGTGATTTTATAACCGTCTCTTCATCAAAAATATGTGTTAGACGCGAAGGAAGTCATTATTTTCATGTAGTCACCTACAATTATACCATCATAGAAGTTGCAAATAACACATTAATCTACGTATTGAATGTTTTAAAATAAATTGGAGTCTCATCATACAAAGACCATCTAAACATATCCATTGAAAACATATCAAATCACTTATATAGTTGTATCTACGAAGATACACTTATTTTTACTTACTTTCTTTAAATTTAAAAGCTCAATGAAATTTTAAAATAGTAATAATAATAAATGTACCCATTATTTAATATGATTTTATATTGAAACTTCAAAAATAAAAATTTAAAATCTAATAAATATAATATTCTTGAAGAACAAGTTGTATTGGCATGTGAGGTCGAAATCGACGTCACTACGTACGAAAAAAGACGTGAGATGGTCGATGAGGCGACTTGTTGAGGAGGAGATAATTAATTGACTTGATTATAATTTATAAGAATTAAATAAGAATGTTTCTTGTGGTGTTGAGGAAAATATACTTAATTTGACTTTTGCTTAAACATCACCGACATGAAGTACGACTTTTTATATGGATATAAGATGATAAGGAACTGTTTGCTAAAATAAATAGGGATTAAATTGTGTAGATACATAAAACCTTATATGTTGATCTAAATATTATTATTTTGTTTATTATACTAGGCTAGAACCTTGCAAGGGTGGAACTACATCTTTAGAGTATGGGAGTATGGGAGTATGGGAACCTTGCAAGGGTGTAACTACACCTTAGAGTATGGGAGTATGGGAGTATGGGTCAAGTGATCTTATCAATTTTTGAGTTGGTAGTGTAACGTATAATAACATATTTTTTAGTGAACTCATAGTTTTTCAGTAGGTGAATCCATTTGTATTTTTAGGTTCACATTATAACTTAGATATGCTTTTGGTTCACTGATTAACGCGCATTGTATTAGGTTGTCGGTAGATATGCTTATTGAATAAAACTGAAATTGTGATGTTGGTTTCTTACATTCAACCCTCCCCGACACAAGTATTAGATTGTCATTCTTAGACATCTAAGCATCAAAAGGAGAGTGACCCCATAAAAAAAAGAATCTTGGTTCCGTCATTAAAACATTGTGTTACACGAGCTAAATAAATAAAATATTAAATCTAATATTATATATTAATAATGTTTAAGGAATGTGGAAAGAAAAAATGAAAAATGAAAAACGAAAAACGAAAAACGAAAAACAAATTTATTTATTAGGTGAGTAAATAGAAAATGAAAAGTAACTGATAGTAGTAAACATTTAGACTTTAGAATTTAAAAAATTAGAAATATAAAAGGAAACAATCATATTTATTAGACGAAGACAAGAACCGGGAAAAGTAAATAATAATTCAAAAAATTGTAAAAAGTGATGTTGTCATTTACATATTTATTATATACTAGTGGAAATGTCTGCGCGTTGCGGCGGTACGGGTGTTGCGTGATTTTTTAGGATTTTTATAGTCAGTATCAGCTCGGTGCGTTATGATTGTAAATTAAAAAATTAAAATATAATTATTTGAAAAAATTGAATGAAAGAAAACAATTACTTATATTACAAAACTATATTATCCCAACAATATTAGTAAAAACATGCGTGGTATTTGTGGTCAAAAATCACTTATTACCTAGATTTTAGGGGGTTTCGTTTTATGAACGTAGGTTAGAGTTTTATGATCATCGGAGGCAGCTTTCGGTGTTGATTTGCATGGACCGGAGAAAGTTAATAGATAAATTGTCATACAAATTATCATTTTGATTGTTATTAAGGTTTTAACAATCAGCAAGGAAAAAGGAAAGAGGGATTAGTGCTCAATCGCAATCAATGAACGTAATTGAAAGTGAATGGCGGTTTTGTTTGGCCACTTGTATATGCTTCAGCATTTGTATTATAAGCATCATATATTATATTTTATTGTAAGGGTATAAATGAAATAAAATGGTTAATTTTTTGAAATTTAAGCATGACTTTTCATATGGGTGTCTTAATCCATATGTAAAATTATCATTCAATCCTGATTTCACTTTTATATAAAATATATAGATAAATATTAAAATTATTAAACTCACAATATGCCCCTAGAAAAATATTAGTATTATAGTTATTATAAACATGAAGATATATATATATATATATATATTAAAATAAAATAATACTTAATTTAAATAATATTTACTTATAAAAATATAATTAGTAAATATAAATTTAAATATCAATTTATAGTATCATAAATAAAATAAAATTTAATGAAGTGAATTAAATAATATCATATTTTTAAATAATGTATTAATAATGTTTATTAAATACATGAAAGAGACAAGTTGAAAAATACCAAGGTATATAAATTTAATTGATAAATTTACCATATTGCTCATATAGTGTTTTAAAATCTTAATCAATTTTCTATTCTACCTATATAAATATAAGTATTTAAATAAAATAATACTTAATTTAAATAGTATTTAGTTAAAAAATATGATTAGTAATTATAAATTTAAATATCAATTTATATTATTATAAATAAAATAAAACTTTATTTTTAAAAATATGATTAGTAATTATAAATTTAAATGTCAATTTATATTATTATAAATAAAATAAAACTTAATGAAGTATTATTAAATAATGTATTAATAATATGTATTAAATAATACAATAAATAGAAAAAGTTAATTAAATGAGGGCAAAAGTGAAATTATTGCATAAATCACTTGTACTCTATGCTTAAAATATTGTATAGGTGCCTTACAATTTAAATAAAATTACCATCTTATCCTTCTAATATGTATTATATAGTAGTATAGATATATTATATATTGTCTTTTATTATTATTATTATTCATATATAATATATTTATATTTTATACTCTTGAAATATGAAATTTCAAATATATAATATATATCACCATTCAATATATGTTTTCTGAAACTACAATATCCTTTTTCCTAAGTAGCTGAAATTATATTGTGAGTAGTTTTACCAAATTTTTTTATAGAGTGATCGAGTTAAATATTTTACATCTCAACAAATATATTTTATGATTCATGATTATAAAGTAAATAAGTAAAATTTGTTTACATATTTCATACTGAAGAAAAGAACATAAAATCTTATAAGACATGAATACTTATATACTATCATATATATACAACTAAAAAAATAAATGTGTTTACGATTTTCTATTAAAATAAATATTGTATGAATCCGACCAATGCCGGTTTAGCCGCTTATGAATCGGACTCCGATTTAATTACTGACCGGCCCAAACACGCGCAACCCATTTTTCTTCTCCCTCAAATCTACAAATTTACAACTATGAATATTATTATATTTTTCGTAAAGTCAATCTCAATATGGTTTCTGTGACTATTATTATGCAAATATGCAATGCACGTAGTAATGTAGTATCAATTATCTTTTTCTACTCTTGTATATTTTGTTCAAAATAAATACTTCTTAGTTATTTGACATGAAAGCGATTTTTAAAAAATCCTCGTAAATAAAAGTTTTTTTCTTTTTGACCCATGACGAAAAATGATAGATGCGTTTTAGCAAATGGTTAGATAAAACCTAAATAGGATAGTGTATATCATATAACAAAAACTTTCAAAGGTTACGCTAGATCCTTTATTTTGCGAGCAATATTAGTTAATTGAAATGAGCGGGATCAGGAAGGGGTGTTCTGTGATAGAGGAAGAGAGAAGATGCGTACAAGCCTTTTGAAAGGAGATAGGTTCTTAAGTTTAATAGATGTGGATGGAAGATATAAACATAATTGCATACGCGCTTATAAAAAAAATAACAATTTTGTCTTCAAACCTTTTTAATCATAGTCTTTGAAAACTATAAAAACAATACTACGAGGTTTCTAACTCGCATTTTTGTTTTACATTATTTCTTACTTTTTCTTGTTTAGAACAAGTTTCATTACTTGATTATTAGTTACCTACTCTCACTAAACCTTTTATCAAATAAAACGTCACATTATATATATTTTTTTATATAAATAATTACTTTTACTACTTTAAAAATATATACATATATCAATTAATTAAACAAACTCATCCAACCCACCAAGTCTAAGATACAAACAAGAGTAGAAACAGAGGTATTTACACATTATCATATTAATATGATTCTTAATAAGTTAAAAGTAACAACAAACAATAAGTTGTTACAACGCATATCTTACTACTTTAATAAAAGAGTAAATATGGTGGACACATGGCACCACCACATTTCACCTCACCAAAATTTTCCCGCTTCTCTCTCCTATTAATATCACATTAATTACAAACAATAAATTAAGAAATATATATTCTTATTAATTATTAATATTGTTTCTAAAGAAATAAATATTTATAAATTAAGAAACTTTTAAAATATCAAACTTTTTTAAAAATTTTAAATATTCTAGCATTGATGTTTTGAGTAAAAATTTTATAAACAAAAATTAATTAAAATTAGGAGTTATAATAAAAAAGTTCTAAAAAATTATATTTTTTAAAATGTTTGTTTTGAAACAAAGTAATAATTTTTTTAAAAAAAATATAAAAAGTTTAAAAACAAAAGATTAAAAAGCTTATATCATTATATTATTATTTATAGTCCTTACTTATACATAATATTAATCATATTTTTTCTTAAAATATCGTTTTATAGCTATTTAAATTTATTATATTTAGTATTTTATTTATTTAATCCGTGTAATACACGGGTTTACTAAAGCTAGTAGATGTATAAATATGTTACTATTACGTGTTATACCCTCTAGAAGTTAACTAACCATTTCAAATTAAATAAATATTTTTTTATAATTTTAAATGTATCGTAAAGGGAGCATGTGAAGGATAATATTTAATAGTATTTAAAAATCTAAATTTATTTATAATAAAATTTATATTTAGTTTATTTGTTTTGACTTTTAACCTAATCAACCCAAAACACAATTTGGTTTGACTAAAAAGCCCTCTTGTTAAAATTTAATAATGGTAGGATGATATGCGAGCTGCCCGACAAAGTAATTGTGCATCGAGATATGAGATACTACACCTTGAAGTGCAAACCAATGTTATAATATTCAAAAAAAAAATTTTAACAAAAATATTCCGTCTTAAAAGGTCTCTAAAATATTCTTCATCAGATTTTAACTTGGTTGTTTTTAAAAATTTTTTAGCTTCTATCATGATATAATTTAAATATATTCACAACTTTTGTTTACTTTCTTAAAAAAATTACAATTTACACCCTCTCAACTTAACTTTAAAGATCGGCTAATAATTCACCATGTAACAAACTCATTCAGGAAGGCTTTTATATATTTTTGACTTTGATTGAACTCTTAACTCTAATATGCTTGTTAATATCTATAAGCTATCTATCTTTAGTATGGAAAGTAATTAAGCTCGAATATTATGTATAAACTTATATTTTGTTTACATTAACTGAGTCACTTGATACACCTCCTGAGCTAATTCAATAAAAGGGGTCTAAATTGGTGTACTTTACAAACTAGCGTTTCAAGTAAACCCGTATGCTAATCATCATATGATCAACAAAATCGACATAACAATATTCCTTTAAATAAATAATTTTCATTTTTAAAAGATTAAATATTACAAGCTTAAGGGGGTGTAAATGCACTTAACCAAAAGATGAAGGGCTTATAGTTAACTTTTGCGATTTGCGAAGGACAAAGACAACCCGATAACACGGTTTACCCATAAGAAGTTTACTGTCATATGAACCTTCAAAGAAATTACACTTCATCCCCACTAATTTCCATGTCTGACATTTTTTGACTTTAACACATTTGGCCACTATGTTGGTATAATATATCCATATACAATTATTCGTACAAAAATTAAATATTATTAAAAATAAACTTTGAACCGGAATATAAAACAGAAAATAAATAAATTTAGATCTATAACAAAGAAAACTAATTTAGTATCAAATATTTTAAATTTCATAAATTTTTAATCAAAAAATTACTTTACTGCTATAATCACGATACTTGTGAGTTGTGACTAAATTTATTCATTTAAAGTTCATCACTTCCAAAACATATAAAACTTCTGGTTATATAGTAGATCAAAGTATTTTTAATGTCGTGTAGGTTTAAAAAAATGGGAAAGAAGGTTAGAAGAAAAAAACCAGAAATGATATGAAGAAGAAACAAAATTAAAAATGCTAAGTTCCTGATACAATAAAAATTAAATATTTCATATATGTGCTCGTAATAAATATACATGAATATCCTTCTACTATAATAAAAGAGTAACTATAAATACACATATCAACATTACATTTGTTTACATCAAAATTTTTCCACTTCTCTATTTTATTAAATAATTGTCTTAATTACTAATAATATTATTTAACTCTTTTATAGATTAAATATAGTTTTAATTGAATTAAAAAAGAGAGATTTTTATTAATGTTATTTCTAAAAATCTAAGTTTTTATTTTTCTAAAACATCAACTATTTTAAAAATACTAAATATTTTAAAATTAGTGTTTTTAAAAAATAATTTTTTATAAACCAAAATTAAAACTTGAAAGTTATAATAATAAATTTTTAAAAAATGATATGTTTAATATGGTTTGTTTTGAAATAAAATATTTAATTTAATTTGAAAAAAAAAGTTTATAAACAAAAGTTTTTAAAAAGTTGATATTATTGTTTTATTACTTATACTTATTACTCATATATAATTTCAATCATATATTATCTTAAAAAATCGTTTTATACTTAATAAATTTTTATTATATTTAATATTTAGTTTATTTAACTCATATAATACACGGGTTTACTAAAACTAGTATATATATAAAAAAGCAATCTAACCCTGTTACTTAAACCCTAAGGGACACTTAATCATGAAGAACTTAACCTAATTTGTAATAAGTTACAATAATTATGAGATCCCATAAATGTTCGCATTTTATATTAACAGCTCGTTACAATACATTTTTTTAAGTAAGTCTTTCATACAATTTTAATCGATTCAAACCTCTTCAGTGTTTTTACAAGAACAAACCAAAGACAATGATTTTAAACAATTTATATAAACAAACTCTTCTCAACTTTTAAATAATCTTTTAATATTAAAACATTTTTTTAATCTCAAAACCCATAGATTATGTTTTCGGTTTGTAACCCACATTCCAATGGTAGAAACCGTTCGGTGGTTTACCGTTTAAGGCCCGGCATTTACACTTTCCTCATTTTCATGACCCCCCCACCCCACCCCACCCCACCCCACCCCCCCACCCCCACCCCCACCCCCAACAAAATAATAATAATATCTTTATGTTATATATAACTTCATCATAACTCAGCCTCCCCTTCGTTCGTTCGATAATTTTCTTTTGCTTGTATTTGCATCACCATCACACCAAACTTTCATCATCAACACACAAATCTCACAATCATCTATCAATCAACTTTAACATCACACTCAATTCCATATAAATTTAATGTAATTCTTGCAAATTGTAACGATTCAATCTTATTGTACAACAATTTCTCATCTGGGTCTTCGATTTTACCTCAAAAAGATTGTTTCTTCACTTCAAATTCTTCAATTTTGTGTTCCACCATGAACAGAGACTTCTTCTTCAACCCCGAATTACAGTTTCAATCGCACTGGAAGATGATGACATTAACGCCGGAGATGAGTTTATCGCCGGAGAAGACTGCCAATGACGTCATTTCCCGGCCAAATTGGGCGAAATCAGATCAGTATTCGCAATTCGATTCTACTGTGAGTTCAATTGTGTCATCCCCTGTTTCCAATTCAACTGTTTCAAACGACATTGTTGCAGTGGGAAAATTGGGGAACACATCGTTAAATTCATCACCATCGGAGTTGAATTTACCGATGATGGATCATTATGTGACAGAAAACTTCGTGAAAATTCGGAATTCGATCCCGATGGATCCGAATTTACCGTTGCTTGCTACAGATCCCGCGTTTGCGGAACGAGCTGCGAAGTTTTCGTGTTTTGGTAGTAGAAGCTTCAATGGAAGAACTCATCAATTGGGGTCTAATGTTTCTCCGATGACTCGTGTTTCAAGTTGTTCTTCACTGAAAATCGATCGATCGCCTGAAGAGAACATGAAATTGGGTAGATTATCAGCTTCTGCTGCAAATTCCAATGAAGAATCCTCTATTTCGGAGCAAATTCCACCACCAGAACTCAAAATCAAGAAACAGAACGATTCGATCTCAAAAAAGCGAAAAGGGGTAATTGGATCGACCACAAGAAAGGTAATAAACCCATTTTCATTACAGAATAGCATATCGAATCAATGAATTGTTTAATTAATTTTGACAATTTTCAGGGAGAAGAAGCCATTAATGATCTGAAGAAACCGAAGAAAACAGAGCATGAAAATGGTGGCGAAACGAAGGAGAAGACGAAGCCGCCCGAGCCACCGAAGGATTATATTCATGTTCGAGCACGAAGGGGGCAAGCTACTGATAGTCATAGTTTAGCAGAGAGAGTGAGCCTTTGAAACAGATTCTTGATTTGATGAGAGGATTTCAAGATTTTGTTGTTGATGATATCTGTAATTTTTGATTTGATTTGCAGGTTAGAAGAGAGAAGATTAGTGAAAGAATGAAGCTTCTTCAAAATCTTGTGCCAAATTGTAACAAGGTGAGCAGAAAATTGTGTAAATTGATCGTTTTTTCTCCTATAAGATTTACTGAAAATGTTCGCTTTGATGAGTGAAAAGAGAAGCCATAGAATACAAAAGTGCGTGTTTATTTACTTTTTTATAGCTTAAATATATATTATTTATATATAAAGATAATTAATAAACTCTTAAAAATATCTATAGATTTTGAGAGCTTAAACAAATTCTCACATGATTATGTGTTATTTTGTTAGAAAAACAAAAAGTTATTAGGTCATAAGGAATTCTCGTTTCACATTTCATTAACAGTTAAGTGTGTTCGGTTGGAGAAATCATATAATAGTCGATTTTCTAGAAAGTTTTAACTCGGTTAACTAGAAAGAAATTCATGGGCTTCTTATTGACAAATCAGACTATTGATACAAAGAACCAAAATGTTATGATATTTTAACTTATCTTTAGTAACACATAAAACTTATGTAAAAGACAGAGATATTACAAACCACAATAATATAATTTTTTATTTTATTTTCTCTAATGACTTTTATGTTTTTATTGATGATTTAGGTCACCGGAAAAGCGCTGATGCTTGATGAAATTATCAACTACGTGCAGTCGTTGCAAAGACAAGTTGAGGTAACCTCGTTTTCTAGTGTAATTATAATATTTTGATAATTTTAAAGATTTAATCATCAAATTTTATTTATTTATCAATTTCGTATGTTTGTGTAGTTTCTTTCAATGAAATTAGCGACGGTTAATCCAAGTCTCGACTTTGCTAGCAACGACGTAATCGCACAAAATGTAAGTCACTTTTCACCCTCTAAAAAGTAAAACCCTTGGTTTTATTTATTTAAAATATTTTAAAATTTAATTTGAAACATTGTTTTGTATCAAATTTCAGATTAATCAATTAAAAGGGAATTTATCTCAACAAATATCGAATTTTCATCAGCAAAATCATCAAGAAATCTTCAACGAGTCAACTTTGATGACCCAATCCATTCATGAGTTTGTTGAACCTTTTCAAGACGTAAGTTATCTATTCATCATGAAATTTTATAGTTAAAATTCACGAATTTGCTGTAAATTTTGATAAGTGGTTTGGATTTTATTCTTGAAGTTTCGGAGTTTTGGCGAAGATGATCTTCATAGCATCGTTCGAATGGGTTTTGACCAAAATTTAAATTTTGATACGTCATTTTTTCATACGTCCTTAGATCAACTGCCAAATATGAAAGCCGAGCTTTGACCAAGAGCATTGTATATACAAAGGAATCATCTATCATTCATAAGATATATGAATCGTTATATCGCTAATCCCCTTGTTATGTCTAATTGAAGCTATATTTTTCCTGATATTTGTAATTTTTGTTAATTTCTGATGATTACTTTGTATTTGTAGCCCTTCTAAATTCTGTGTTTTCTTTCTTTAAATAGCATAGAATTGTTAAAAATATATTTGTAATAGAGATAAAAGTCAAAATAGTTGCATTGTTTATTCTTCGACAAATCAAAGTTTATATTAATAGTGTCGTTGTTTCTTATACTTTTATCTTAAATTATACGTGATAAATTAGTTGAAGCTGATATGAAAGAAAAAAAAAAAAAAAAAACAATTCCATCAATTTGTTTTAGCGAGCCAGTCTCCTGTGATTTTCACATATTAAACCAAATTACAGAACCTTCTGTTCTTCCTTCATGATTAGATCAGTAAAAGATTAGTAACTAATAAATTGATTTAAAATATATACTTATAAATTTAAAAAATATTAGAAAAAAGTATAATTAGAAGAATCCCAGGGTGGGTTTCTTGGTTTCTGCCAGACCCAATGAACACATATCAACTTTCATATAAACTAATAATAATAATAATACATAAAGAAATAAAAAATCTTTTGTGACAAAAGAAAAGTTAAAAACTTTAGTGGATTTACGGGTATTGAAAAAGAGGCCGAGTATTGAACTCACAGTGGGTGGTTAGTAAAAATTCATTTTTAAAGGTAGATATTTAAACAATTTTATTATTTTGGACAATTGTATCTTTACCCCCTCTTATTTTATTAGCCAATGCATTATTGGATTTGTTTAAATAATCAAAAGATTCTTTGAAAATGATGCATTTTACAGAAGAGTTAAGAATCGAAAGTAATTTTTAAGTATGTTGTTTTTTAATGTAGTTAGATGCCAGAAATTTCCCCATTGATTGCATAAATTATTGTTTATTTTTTAAAATCTTAATCATGTAGTGAAGGACTGTCGCAATTTTGAACTTTATTTATTTAATCACTTGTCTTTTATTCCATTTTATAAATATAAAATGTAGTATGTAGTAAAAAATCATGTTTTATTCCCTTTTACAATTGAATATAAAGTAATAATAATTATAATTTATGATATTAAATCTTTTTACTGTAATAAAAGTGTAAGTAAAGAAAACATGTGACAGAATTATATTCATAATTATTAAAATTTTCTCGTTTTTCTTTCCTCTTAAATAATTACATTAATTATAAATAATATTATTTAATTCTTTTTTGGATTCAAAATAGGTTTTTAATAAATAAAAAAGTAAAATTTTTATAAAAAATAATTAAAATTAAGAGTTATAAATAAGAAAATTTTTAAAATGATGTTTTTTTAAAACGGTATAGTTTGAAACTAAATGTTTAGTTTTTTATCTTAAAATATCGTTTTTATAATTAATATATTTTTATTTTATTTAATATTTTATTTATTTAACACGTGTTATATATGGATTTATTTAAGCTAAAATATTATATTTATGTAAAATTGTCATTTATCAGCTTTATGCAAAATTGATTTTAAATTTGTACCAATACTATGACTAGAAATCACTATAAATGTGTTACAGTTAATTTATTAAAAAGTCTTTGCCATGATCGTTTTTCATAATCAAATGTTGACTATAGCCTAAAATTATTATAGTAAAGAGATAATTAATATGAACAATTAGATCAACTAATAGAATTTTTATCTTGACATTCTCGTCCTATATATTATGGGATTAAACCGGCGCTTACGTCGAATGCTTTAATTTTAAATGTATACGAAAATATCGCAATGATAGTTTTAGGGTTATTTTAGTTTTATTGAGTTCAATGATATAGACACTCTTATTTTTGTGGATAAACACAAATACTTTAACGATTTATTATTATACCGTCATAATACTATTATTAAACCTATAATATTCAATAGTTCGTGGATATTAATTAAAATAAATACTTTAAAAGAGTTAGAATAAAAAGATTTCAATCAAATGCAGAACATTGTATTATGATTAACGTAAGTTACTATTAAATTGTTACATATACAATAACATAACAAAAACATGCTAACAAAATATTGTTGTTATTATTAACCTTATAAAAATTATTATCATTATTAGTATGATTATATTTATTATTATTGTAACATAAGTATTTAAATAAGATAATACTTAATTTTAAATAGTATTGAGTTATAAAAATAGAAATAGTAAATATAAGTTGTTATTATTATTATCATCATAGTAGGTATTATTATTAGTATTATTATTGTTGTTGTTATTTGTCATACCCCGACCGACGGCGGAATCATCGGAGCGGACGAATGTGAATCGATTGCTCATAGTTCATGGTAGTAAATACGTTGAAATATTATTAAATGTCATTTTCATTAAATAAGTCAAATCAAATATTTCATTACAATGCAATAAAGATTCAAACAACATAATAAAGTCTTTTATTAGTCTAGGTCCAAGTCTTATATGAGCATGAAGAAGTCCTCTAAACTGCATCCTAAAACATGTTAAAAATACGGTCAACGTATGATGTTGGTGAGTTCCCATGAATTTGTACATACGTATGTATATAAACAACTTTTAAGATGCAATTCAAGTCATAGGTTAAGAAATAATGCAAGAATATAGATAGCATAATGATACAATCAAACCTTGACGAAAGATTGGCCACAATAAGATATACGATTAGCTAAGTGTACTTGGTTCCCATGATGAACAAGAATACGTCATCAGGAGCCGGCAATAACCTCGGCTTTAGCACCAAATAGGCTTGTCAAGCCCATAGATCTATGACGTCGCTAGGCTAGCAATAGTTAATGATTGCTTTTACAAGATGACTATCATATAATGCTCACGATTATCTCAAATAACCATGACAAAATTTATAAGATGAATTGCACGTGCATTACAAGTATTAAGATATTTTACAAGTGTGCATTTATACGGTTAACATGCTTCACCCCAAAGATGTGAAATAAAAATGAAAACGGGGTATGCAAAACTCACATTGTATAATGATGGTTGTAGAGTACATAAGGAAGCTTGGATGTTCAAGAGTCAAAGGTGATATCCTAAAGGATAAAAAGAAACAATAACTTGAGGTCAGAATTCATTACAAGAAGTTAGGATATTTAGAGAATGCCAAAAAGCGAAAGGTAGATTGAAAAAAGATTATTGCACCAATTTTAGATTCTAGACAGAACGTTTGGTACGTGTTTGAACATGTTTTAAAAATATCAAACGGTTTCATAAAATTATAAAAATTTACAGTTGACTAGTTCAGAGCCTCCCGGACAACTTTCGTTCAGAAACATTTTTATGAAAAGATCCGTAAATAGGTCAAAACAGCAGCACAAGACAGAAGGTGATAAAATGCGCACTTATCTTGTGAAGGCTATTGTTGAGTCGTCCGATTGAGTATGAAGACGTATAAACTATCGTTGAAAAGGTAATTCAATGAACTTAATATTGGAATCTGAGTTTACTCAAATTTAGTTTGTTATGATCAAGTTATGTTTATTTGAAGTCAGACTATATTCTACCAAATATATAGTAAGGCACTTATGTGCATTTTTAAAATTTCTAAAGCATGAAACGGGTTGGAACAAATTTATTATGTCAATATATGGTATATTAGAATTCATTTGAGTCATAAAAAATATTCCAAGACTTTGGCATAGCCATCATTTAGAGAAATAATCTTGTGGAATAACCGAATGCGGCGGCATAGCCGTCCGTATGCAAACGGGATTCTTTGTTTACGTTAGCATGTTCTTAGCTTGATTTAGGAATGTTAATCATTGTTATAAGGTTAGTGAGTGTTAGAAGGTTAATGATCAAATGATAATGATTAAAATTAAAAGAGATTTAGAAGAAGAAAGAATAAAAGTAAGAACATAAAGTCGTGAGAACAATTGGATATTAGGATGATTGAAATAATATAGAAATGCATCATATAAAAACAATATAAGATTACCTTAGTATATAGTATTAGAAAATTCTTGAAATTTCTTGTAAAAGAAAATTCTTGAAATTATCAAAACCAATGGATGAAAGAAATATATGTGAGTGAGATTTTTGGAGAATAAACAAATGAAAAGTAAGGCCTAAAGCTTGCTTTTATAGTTGAGGTTAAAAGGGGTTATGAATGATGTTAATGGTTAGTTACAAGTCTTTTAAAAGGGAGTTATGATTGGAATTTGAAATAAATATAAAATTAAATAAAATAAATAGATAAAAAATAATTACAATTTAAACTTTTAATTTATTACAACCTTAATTTTAATTTAATCAACTTATTTTCTTATAAAATCTTTATAGACTTTATAAATCTCACAAAAACTTTACAATTTGATTATTTATTTGATTGAATATTTAAAATCTTATAAATATTAATAACCTTTCAAAATTTATAAAATTTATTTTATAAAATATAAGATTAAATTAAATTGATTAAGTGACATATTTATTATATTCGGAACATAAATATATATTAAATGACTAAATAATGAATTTAATTTACAAGATTGACTCAAACGGGTTCGGGTTTGGGTTTCTAGTTTGAAAATGGGTCGGATGTTACATTATTATTCGGATAATATTTATTATTAGTGTAATCATTTTTTACATCATTCGAAATAACATGTTATTAACTAGCAGATTTAATTATGTATACTAAAATTATTAAATACCTAATTTTTATTATTATAATAATTATTATTATGAATATATTTATTTTTATTGTAATTATTTTTTAATACATATTAAATAACATATCACTAACTAAAAATTTTAATCATAAATACTAAAATTATTAAGTATTCAAAATGCCCCTAAAATAATAATAATAATAATAATAATAATAATAATAATAATAATAATATTATTATTATTATTATTATTATTATTATTATTATAAATATTAAATATTTAAAAATTATATAATTAAGTATTTAAATAAGATAATACTTAACTTAAGTAGTATTTAGTTATAAAAATATAAATAATAAATATTAATTTAAATATTAATATAAAGTATCATAAATAAAATAATATTTATTAAAGTGAATTAAATATTCTCATATTATTAAATAACATATTAATAATGAGAATTAAATAATATATTAATTAAAATAAGTTTATTAAATATGAATAAAATAAAAATTAGTGTATAGTTTATTTATACTATATGCTTAATGAGTTGTGTTAAGTGTTTTAGAATTTAAGTAAAATAACATTTGTGTGTTCCTCACTAATTCTTATCTATATTCTATAGATCTAGATATAGAATGATAAAATATTTATTTTGCATGACTTTACATAATCTTATTATATTACCTTATATATAAAAAAAATTCAAATAAATAAGTTTTCCTTGTAAAAATACTTAGGAAGAGTTATTAAATTAATGTTTTAAATTAATAGTTTGAGAAGATTGCAATTAAGTTTTTCAAATTCAGATATTTGTAAATTAAAAGAATATATATAAAGGGACATTTAATTGAGAATTATAAATCTATACAGAATCACAAAGAATTAATTTAACTCTTGTATCATTTATTATATAAATATATCAGAATGCTTGTATTTTACTACTTTTAAGATAAATTTTTATAAAATACGGCAACTATAGTCTTTTGATAATGTGCATATATGCGTACATTGTATTGCATATATAAACATTTTATAGTTTTTCTAAACAAATTAAGAAGAGATGTGATAAAATTAAAAAAACAATAAAAGGATATAATAAAACCATCAAATTTTAGTATTACCAATTTTATTAAGCTATTATGTGCATTGCTTATGTATTTCTTAGTAGTTTTTTACATATTTATCGTTCTCAAAAGAATGCTTTCATATATATCTATATATATCATCAGAACCACTTTTAATCTTCATAATAAAAAAAACCATTGATTTACATAAATATAAATTAAGTTTGATGATACTTGAGCTATTTTACATATGTGTATATAAAACATGAACAATAAACTATATAAAAAAAACTAAATATCACCATGCTTAATTTACATTTACGTAAATCGATGGCTTGTATAATCAATGGCTCTTTTGGTTTGAAAAATAAAAAGTGGTTATGTATTGATCTTGACCAAGTGAAGAGTTACTGAGAAAACCAATAGTTATGAGAAAACAAAAAAAACCATGGAAAGCACTAACATAATTCAAATTTTTTTTTTGTTATTTTAATTGTTAAAATGCTATTTAAGTGTTTGATACATATATGTTGAGTATACATACGAGAATGAAAAGTCTTACGTATGCGTAACACTATGTCGAATGAAAAATGGTTACGTATACGTAACCTATGTGTGGTGTATATGTAAAACATGCTACGGTTTTTATTTGATCCATACCCTTATTTATATATACTCACACATATATATAGAGGGTAGTGATAAAAAATTTATAAATTATGTGATTATTTTCATTGGTTTTCTCTAGTTTTCTCATAACTTTGTGATTTTCTTAGGATCCCTCCTCTCTCTCTCTCTATATATATATATATATATATATGAGATAAGGTTCAATTGAGAATTAATTTTAATTAGAAAACTTGAGAACTCATCTCTTTGTTAATTTAAAAGCCTATAACTTTTTTATACGTTATTATATTTTAAAAAAATTTATAACATAAATAAAACAATTTTTATAATTTTAATTTGAGTATAATATTGTTATGTCAAAAAAAAAATTATACGTCAATACTACATATATGTAGTATTACGATACAACATAAATATAATATGATGTACTGCACATATGTAGTTTGATATACTACATATATGCAACACATATGTAACATAATAATATTATACTTAGATTAAATATAAAAACATTTCTTGATACTATTGTGCAATTTAAAAAAAAAATCGTATGAAAAAAGTTATATGCGTTTAAAAAAAATAGGATTAATTCTTAAGTTTTCAAATTAAAACTAAATCATATATGATCCTTTTCATATATATTTATATATATATATATATATATATATGTATATAATATTTTTAAATTACATAAATATGCAAAAATTTAATAAACATGTATATAAATGAAAAAAATATAATATTTCAGGTTTCTCTTTGAATTTATTATTTTTTATATATAAAATTTTGGATAGTTTGAACAATGAATAGTCTAAATTATCCTAGTTTTCTAGAATCACTATTCGAATCCCCCAAATATTTGGATATTTTTACATACACTTAATTGAAATCAAAAAGGAAGAAATATATGTGCACATTTAAACTTTGAATTAAAACTAAACTAAAATAGTTGCAACAATTTTTCTAATCTTCAATATTTTTGTTATACTTTTATTCTGAATTATAACGTGAAATACAAAATTTTGTCTTAAATTTGAGTTTAGTATTGTTGTGGTTTCTTTAAAAAGAAGTTTGTAAAAAGATCTTATGCATAATGCACTACTTATTCGGATGCACGTCTAACCTTGTTACAACAAATTGTCTAACATATTAGTATTGCTATAATTTCTTTTTATCAACTTCTTTAGAAATTGATTGTTGAAACTTTATTAAGAATTATATTAGTTAAACACTTTGTATTGGGTTTAACTTGATTTAAAGTGATGGCAATGATCACATGGGATGTCTAGTAAGTTTAGACCCTAAGGTTCAACAAAAGGTGCTAATTATTTAAAAATAAGATAATAATCTTTAACATAATTTATGACAGTTATATTATTAGTTCTAATATTTTATTTTCTTACGATTCAATGATGTCAATTCATGTCTAGCTTACATGATGATGATATTATTTTCGTGGCAACAATGAACGTAACTATCATGTCGTAATACGTAAATGATGATGTTATGTGTACACTTACTCGTACTTTTGGCTCAACTTTGATCAAAGAGGCCTCATCAAACCAGTTTTAAAATACTTTATTAAGTAAAAATTTAAATTACTTATTTGGGTTCACTTACACTAGAAAAGGAAATGATGAGATTTAGAGGAAGAAGTTGATTGTGGTGGTTACATCACATGATCACCAAGTGTGGGTCTCCATTTACCACAAAATTAAGATTCACTTGCTTTACTTTCCTTTTAATTCATTAAATGAACAAAAATTTCTACACATGAAATATTAATTTACTTTTCTCTTTTGGAAAATCATTCTTTCTTCCAAATTAATATTAAACTATTATTTTTCTTCTTCTTTATTTATAATTTTATATTATGTCATCAGTTGTTATTATTTCTTTGTGTATCTAGTATAATTGTTAAATTTTTCTTAAGATATTATAACTTTAATAAATAAATATTAATTTGACAACATTTTGTATTTAATAGATAAGCAATGTTTTGGTAGGATGGGTTTCGGTGTTGTTTTTTCCATTTTGCCATCCAACTATGTTTGTGTGATCACTTAGTTTTTTCCACTTGTAGTCATTTTCACTTGTAAGCAAACATGATGTTGTCTCCCTACTCCTTTAAAGTACTAGAAATTTGGCCAAATGTTGTCCCCCTTCCTTGATCTAGGTCATGAAGATGATGTCCATGTCATCAGTTTTATTTAATGAGATTATAAATGAATCTTTTGTTTTCTTTTTTTTGAAAGGCACTATTTTTTAGTTTGAAGAAAGAATATGGAATTAATATATCTCAATGATCTTAAATTAAAAATATACAACAACAATAATAACTAAAACTCCCATTTAAGAATAACTTTTTACAAAGATTGCATAATTTTAATCAACTATAAGTTTATATACTGAAATCTTTACTATTAAAATTTATTAAATACAAAATATTTAGTAAATTTTGATTTACGAAATGTTTGACAACAGGACTTAAGTTAATCCACACATGATTCGAAACGGACTCGTCTTATACAAAGTGAACATATAATCGAGTCTAATCACATGAACAATTCACAATGAGGCTTCAATTTTCATATTCCCTTCTTGGTATATTACTTGAAAGTATGTATAACTCACATTAAGAAAGTTAAATAAATATGTAGAGGTTTTAACCATAAAAATTATAAGAAAACAATAGAAACGAACTTGTGCAAAAAAGTTTAAAACTTAGGTACACCATAAGCCTCACTGGTACCACCAAAGTCTATGATTAACCACTATAAGTCTGCTAGGCAAATTTGTTGCATAATAATATGGACCAAATAGAAAAAGGGTTGTCAATACTCATTAAACCAACTCAACATTCACTTTGCAAATTTATAAACATGAAAATGATGCTAAACTTCTGCACTTTGCATATTTTGGATCTCACATTTTCAATAACATACGTTTTAGATGATAACTAGTTTTGTTTCTCTCCGCGCTTTGCGGCTGGATCTGGTTTATTTTTCTTGAATGCAGCCATATTTTATTTTGATTATTATCAAGTCGGCTCGTTGGAAATCATAAGCTTTTAATCTCACACACAATGCAACGTGAAAGTGACTTTGTGTAACAAAAAAATATACTAACATGCCTACAAAGATAAACGTCACTTACATCTATAGTAAAAGATGTTTTTGGCCCGTGCAAAAAAAGATAGCCTATATATATAATTATATAGTTAGATGACAACTCAATCACTCGTTTAACCAATACTTTATTTTACACCACAACTAATTTATATCAACCCATCGTTAGCGGGGCTCAAACTCTTAATCATAAGAGGAGCCAAGTCAATCTAACACTTTAAGTGATTATAATATAAAACTCTACCCTTACCTTGCATTTTAAAAATAGACGAATGTAAATATTAGATTTTGTTTTTGGGTAAATTTGGTTCATTAGTTTCTCGTCTCATTGCAGATGGTCGGAATTCACAGGCTAAGATTTGGTCTATTCGATCCTTGGTTATTTGGGTCTCCCCCTAGGAACCATCAAAAAATGACGTTGGAGACATCAGTCGTGCTGGAGAGGCTAACGCCTCGACACGACGGTAATCGACCTCCACACACCGAAATCCATCACATGCACCATACGCCGGAGACGGAAGTCGGCGAGGCTACCACCGCCAATGGCCGGTCACCCTCAATCTCTTTTCACAAACTCTATTTCGGAACCCAAGAGGGGGCAATACATAAATAATAAAAACTTATGTGCCAATATCAAAACAACATAAACTTATCTATTCCTTCACTTGCTTTTTAAATAGATAGGGTAATGCGTTTGTATGTAGTATATAGCGAATGGAACATTATACGCACAAGAATACTACACGCAAATGGTATATATCTTGAATAGACTACACTAGTAAAAGTTTACACGTTCACTAGATCAAAAGAGACTAAAATTCAAACAAAGACACGAGTCAGCAAGAAAGGAAGTTGTGAAAGATTTTGTTGTCCTCTAGTCTCTACGCTTGATAGGTGATAATTATACGAGACGTAGCAAGAGCTTCAAGCATGAAAGTAATTAGTGATATAATGTATAAATACATTATAATGCACAATATGATTGTAAAGGATATGATTTATCGTAATTGAATGGTTGGGTGGTGAGGACGATTACGGCAAAGATCCAGAAAAATATACACCCGGAGCTACAATGTAATTTGAATATTACCTAAAAAGGTGTGATGTTCTACATGATAGTCGAGTTCAACATTAACTTTGATATGGTGGAACATATTTGAAACCTTGAATACTAATGATATTTATATGTTTTGTAATAGTTTAATTTATGCAATTTTAATTACATTTTTATCAAATTAAGTTTATTTTATGAGTTTTAACTTTAATTTTAATATGTTAAATATAATATAATTTAATATATAATACTTAAATATAAATTATCAGCGTTAATTGCTTTTTTAATATATAATATTTAAATATTAATTTATTAACTTTAATATTTAAATATAACTTATTATATAATATTAAATATAATTATTAATTTTAGTTTATTTTTAACATACATTAAATATAATTACATACACTTATTTATATGATATTCGAAAACGTTAGGATGTTTTTAAAAATGCATTGATTCTTTAGGATAAATTATCAGGGAAGTTTTAGTGTTGCTTATGTGATTAGATAATTTTTAAAAATCAATGTGAGATTAGCTCATTTGATAAAGATTTTGTCTTTTAAAATAAAAAATTTAGGTTCAAACCTAACGATGATGTAAAATTTATATGAAGTAGTTTAAAATATAGATTTCCAGTTAAGAAGAAAAAAAAGATAATTTTCAAGAGTTTTTCTAATCATACACCATTGATGGTCTAACCAATTAAATATGGTGTAATCTCAACGCTGCAGAGGATATAAAAATGAGTATCCTAAAAGATTGCACTCCAAAGTTGAAATTTAAAGTGTATCTCACCAAAAAATTTGGTATCAAATCACCAACTACCAACTTCTACTTTGACACTCACAAACACATACAAATCTTGGCACCATCAAATATGAAGATATTATTGTTTTCATCTATTTTAAATACTCATGCATCCATTACTGAATTAACAAAACTATACTTTTATAACTTAACATGATACATTAAATATTTGAAAGAGTTGGGTTCTTGGGTTCGGGAAACTGTCTTTAAGTTGTGTTAATTGCTTATAACCGAGCAATGATACTTAAATAATTAAGATGAGTTATCTCAAAACTTCATTAAAATAGAAATAGATCTTGGTTAAAGTCTTACATGTAACAAAAAAAATTTTCAATTGAGACCTTAATAGTATTTTTTTCTATTCGCAACAGAAAATTTATGAAATCAAATTAGATAAGGACGAGAACACTTGCTACCAATTAATACAAATTTTACCAACAGAAGCGTTAACGGACCTCCCCTAGATTTCATTCGGTTAATGCAATTAATGCGGTTATGGTTCGGTTAAGTCAATTATTTGCTCACCCTTAATCATGATTATTTTATCCAGTGGGTTAAAACTGCGTACAAACTTGGATCTTACTAATGACTTATCCAGTGAAACATAAAAAACTCAATGGACACTTACGATAAAATTTTTATATGTTTAATATTACCTGGGTTGATTTGGGTAAAAATGAATTTTTTATAGGTTCATATTCGTCTACCAAAATTCACGTAAATTCATATTTGATTTACTTAAATTATATAACAGGTCAAACTGAGTTTACTTAAATATATAACCGGTTAATTTGGGTTACTATCATACAATTTGTCAACTTAAATGGATGCAAATGGACAAGCACCAACAGCCGCCGCCACTATCATCACTGTCTCTACGACACCACCTCTACCACGCCTGTAGCGACCCTTACTATTTTACCACCACAATCGTCACTTCTGACGTCATCACCTCCACCATCACCATTAGCAGTCATAAAAGACAATCTAGCAAGTAAACTCATCTTGATACTTCTCGTTTGAAATAATCCATTCCATAAAGAACCCATTTTTGGCTCGAACAACTTTTAAATTGATCTAACTTTTGTTTTAATCCGTCATGCGATTTGACCCGGCCCTGTTGTTTATGATGCTTAGGTTTGTTTGATTTCAGTCTACTAGTATCTTTCTATATATTATCTAGGTTGGTGATCAAAGTTATTAAGCATTTAAACGTATACTAGATTTTTTTTTCTTAAAGCTAAAATTTAACTAACTCGTAGATAAAAACATAAAGCTGCCATAGCCCATAAGTAGTTAAGTACTAACAAAATATAAATCTAATCAATGCCGATCAATATATCCCACCTAAATATTCTCCAAATCCATACCACTCATTTTATATCCCATTAAAATATTAAAACAAAATATTGAACGAGTAACACTTACTGTATCGTTTTGAATTAAATATTGAATATTCCACCAAAAAAATCCAAGTTGATTGTCTAGAGTTTACAATATGTACACTGTACAGCGCTTCTATAACTGTTAGGTGTAAGTCAGTCGAATAAATCATTTTAAAAACTAGTTGATATAATTCTACCGACGAGAACTAAAGAAATGTTAATTTATATTTAACAACAAAATAAGTAACATACAATGATCACACTATCACAGTGTCAAAACTCTTAGATTATAATTTTATATTACATATTATTAATTTTGCAAGTTAAATGAATAGTGGGTTTGTCATGGTCTTATTTTGACCGTAAATCTTTTGTATTTTTTCTTTTTACCCTTGCTCAGGTTTATAAGGAATGAGTCATGAGAGACGAGGTTTGTGAGGGTTCCAGCAGGGGTAGGTAGTCGCTTTTTGATTATACAAGTTGTGTTAGTAGTAATAGTTAGCATAAACCATCAACAAACAATGACAATAAATAATGATGTCGTGTTTTAACGGCATAACAAATGGCTGTTTGCAGCCACTAATAGTTGTTTTGATGGGGTATACGAGTGTTTGCAACCACGACGACTCTCTGTTTCTGAGCCTCTAATATGGAAATATATCGTTACCAACCCCCGCTGGGAAGCACGGGTAAATACTACTTATTTAGATTAAAAATCTAACCTCCTACTTTAAGAAAATAGTATCTTGAATGACACTTGACACAATTTCAGAATATTAGAGTTTTTATTTTTCCGCTCAAATTATTTTCACTCATTTTATGGTAATTAGTAATTAAAACAATAATTTATTCACATTTTAATTTGTGTTTATTCAAAGAAACAATTCAATGTTTCCTAATTCACCCATTTTATAGTATAGCACCGCCACCGACATGAAATAACAATGGCGGCCTAAGTGGGATCGGGGTGGGCGACCGCCCAGGACGCGCTCTTCTCGGGACCCGAAATTTAAAAAAAAATTATAGTATGTATGTATGTATGTATATATTTTTTTCAAAAAACTATTGGGCATTAACAAAACCCAATAACAATTTAATTATTTTAGCCTATTAATTCTTAAAGATCTATTAACATTTAAGTTAATTTAGCCCACCGCTATTTATTTAATCTAAACTCATTCTCGAAACGCTAGGTGAACCTTGCGATTCTTTTAAGTAAAAATAAATTATTTTACTACAATACTTTTGTTTATTGGTATTACGATTATTTATCGTGTTACTAATTTTTATATACGTGGGTTATTAATTTTATATTATAGGGGCTCTTTTTTTTTATCGCCGGGGCCTAAAATTTTTTGAGTATTCTCGAGGACGGCCCTGTGAAATAACACCTCGGTGTTAAAAGTTTTAAGTTGTCACTTATACGTGTCGTATGCTGTTATACTAGACAATAAGTGTACGGATGCTGACTTAAATTGTTGACGATCAAAATGAAGGGGCCGTTTTTTAAAGTTATTTATCTGAGCATTGATATTTGGGTAAATTACCAAAATAACCAATTGACGAAATCGAATTATCAAAATAACCGGTCAAAATTAAGTTTATCAAATAAAACAACCCAATCGTATCCCGCCACGTGTCCCACCCTCGCCCACGTGGCGAGGATCAGCCATATTCCCTCGCCCGGAAAAACGTGCCGGCGAGGGAAAAGCATAATCCCTCGCCCACGTGTCATCCCCCTCGCCCACGTGTCACGTTTGGAGACATCCCTCGCTGACTCAGCGAGGGATTATGAGAATCCCTCGCCAGTATTTACGAAAATACCCCCCCTCGCCAAAAATTAAAAAAAAAAATTTAATTAATTTTTAATCCAAAAAATTCGAGTTTTATAATTATTTATTGTTTTTTAAATAATTAAAATTTTAAATTAATTTATTTTTGCCCTATATAACACTATGTTTACCCTTAATAAATATCTTACATTCTTTTCAAATTTTTTCATAAAATTCTCTGAAATTTTATAAAATGTCAGTGAATGGCATTTTGTAAACGGTGTTGAAGAATATCTATCATTTAAAGATAAACTAAGAACATGTCTAACACATTTACCTTTAAATGATAGATATTCTTCAACACCGTTTACAAAATGTCATTTACCACCACTGCATAGTATGATATTCACTGATATTTTATAAAGTTTCAGAGAATTTTATGAAAAAGTTTGAGAAGAATGTAAGATATTTATTAAGGGTAAACATGGTGTTATATAGGGCAAAAATAAATTAATTTAAAATTTAAATTATTTAAAAAACAATAAATAATTATAAAACTCGGATTTTTTGAATTAAAAATTAATTAAATTTTTTTTTTAAATTTTTGGCGAGGGGGGGTATTTTCGTAAATACCGGCGAGGGATTCTCATAATCCCTCGCTGAGTCAGCGAGGGATGCCTCCAAACGTGACACGTGGGCGAGGGGGATGACACGTGGGCGAGGGATTATGCTTTTCCCTCGCCGGCACGTTTTTCCGGGCGAGGGAATATGGCTGATTCTCGCCACGTGGGCGAGGGTGGGACACGTGGCGGGATACGATTGGGTTGTTTTATTTGATAAACTTGATTTTGACCGGTTATTTTGATAATTCGATTTGATCAATTGGTTATTTTGGTAATTTACCCTTGATATTTTAAGAAACATCAAAGTTTGACCACTTTGTTGGAGTATTCTCAAACATTTTAAGCATGATAGATTGATAGTAAGATAGACCATGTACCAGACACCAAAACTAGAAAGTCTTGTAATAAATGTATTATTATTGCATGAAGCTCTAGAAAACTGTTGTAAAAAAATTCTTAGGGAAATCTTTTCAATCATTATTGCTTTATACTTTAACTTTATATATACATCTTATCTTTTAAAATGTTTTAAGAAAAATATCAGCCTGGTAATTAGTTTAATTATATTATTGTATATAACTATTTATATTATGTATATTTTAAAAAATCTACACTTATATGTATGTCTTGTCTTTCGAAATTGGTTACATGTGAATTAATCATCATATCTCACTGTGGTTCTTTATTTTTACCTACACTTATATCTCACTATTTATTTTTGTTTCTTTATTCCTTATTCTTTATTTGAATAATCAAAGTCAATTACCGATCGAAATCACATTTTAGGAAATTGGAGACAAACAAAATATTTAAATCCTTTAGAGTATATCTTTGATATATTTTTTTTATAACCATAAAACCGAAATACAACTATATACTCTAGGAAATTTGTTTAAGTTATTTAAAAATAAGATGAACATTTAATCCAACAAAAACTAGGAGGATTCTACCTCGTGCTTGCGTGAATGTTTAATGCAGCAGTTGACACGATTTCATTCAGTAATCACAGGTAACCTATACATTGAATATTAAGAACCATTGTTTCAACAATTGGCTCAGATCCGCTTTCTCGTTGTGGCTGCACACCAAACATGGTTGCCAGACCAAGACAACGAAATTCTTTCTTGTACTTATCACAGCCATCCTATTAGCAGGAATCATCATAACCATCAAACACAACCATACCATTATCAGCTATACAAGTACAACAATAGTTACCATCATCTATTCAAACTAAAGATAATACAACATAAACCCAGAAACATAAGGTTTGATTAATCTTATCGGTGGAGGCTCAGATCTCTACCATGGTTGTAACATACGTTACCACGCCAAATGGAAGAGCTACATCACAGCCGAAGTCACAGATGAAAAGTACAGAAGAAACAAAAGGTAAACCGGCAGCAGTAAGCCTTAAGTGAGGAAATGCCTACCATCATCGAGATAATCGGCCGGTGGAAGACGGGATCCGGCAAAGGGAACAACTGGAAACGCTTGCTAGACATGTAATCGGTCGCACCTCCACGACCGCCTACACAACACCAGCCACCATGATTACCAGCCAAATCAGGGAACCTAAAAGCGCCCCTCGAACACGAAATCCACGGCTAGAATCCTAGAACCCCCCTTAAACGCGACAAACCAACACTGGATCCCTAGAACCAAAGTCAGAGAGAGTCCGACAGCCCTGTGGTCGGAACCTAGGCGGAGAAGGCCATCGGCCGCCACGTGAATGCTACCATCTCAAAACTTCGAAATCAAGTCGGAGAAAAAGGGAAACAAACACAACGCCACCGCAACCGACAACCGTGAGCATCCACACCTTTCCCTCTCCACCGTGTGAAGGTAGAAGAAGCAGATCGGCGGCAATCGACAGCAACGCCCACTAGAGCTCCATTCCCCCACAAACTCACTTTCTCTCTATACAAAACACCAAGATATCACATGTTATTAACGCAGTTTGAGAAGGATGGCCAAAAATAAAAAACCTCAAGACTCATGTGGCCAAATAAACACACTCCACAAACCCACAATTCATTCAACTTGGTTTTTAAACATTATATATATATATATATATATATATATATAGGGTTTGGTTATAATGAGAACCCAACATTTTTGTGAGAACTCTTTAACTTAACACCAACCATTGATCAATAAATCAATGGACTAGATCTTTCTATTATTTTCTTAATACAAAAGGGCAAAATAGTCATTTTATTCACTCATTAAAATTCGGCTTTTAACAAGAATATGACACATGTCCCCTCTATTCCCCCTAATTCTTTTTTTTTTCTATTTAAAATTTTTACCCCCTTTGTTTTTATAGCTTTTATAACTTTTTCATACATTGTTAATTTTTTATAAAAATTACATCATTAAAATCGTCTTATTATTCTCTTTAATTCTTATATAGTCTTGAAATTTTTTTAAATTTTTTTCCTGTACATTACATATTACAGTGAATTACATCATGTTCCTATGCAAAGTATAATATTTACACTAAATTATATCAAATAAACATAGTGTATTAATAACAAAAAACACCAAATTAAACATAAAACCATACCTAATACAACGTTACATCGAATAACAGTGAGTTACATCACTGTAATTACACTTCTGCATCAAAATTACACCATTAATGTTTTTTATATGTAAACAACACAAGTGTAGAGTTACAATAATGTAACATATTGCATAAATAACGTGATTTCAATAACATAACAACCAAACGACATTAAACCACTTAACTAAACCTCCTAAAAAATATACATACAATGAATTACATCATATTGTAACTCTTTATAATGTTTTACATCAAAAAAACATATATAAAAACCAACAAAAATATTTAATAAACAACAAATATCTACTTTAAAACATTAATGTGCTACACCACAAAAATTAAAGAGAATCACATGTACTTAGTTACATCAGGTTTTAATGTTATACTAATACAACATTTAGCAAAGTTGTAACGAAACATCAAGTTACACTATGAAAAACCCAATATTAACCAATATTACACCAATGTAAACTGATGTAAACCAATATTAACCAATGTAAATCAATCTGTAAAACAAATATAAACTGATGCAACTTACTGTTACATTAATATAAATAAGTGTAACACCATTGTAAGAAGGTATAACATAAATGTAAAAAGGTGTAACATAGAATATTAAAAATATACATCAATGAATCCAGATCTGAAAATAACTAAAAATGAAAAAACCTAGATACATGAAAGAAATTAAAATACCCAAATCTTGATGTACCCAGATCTTGATGCAACTTTTACACCTTCTTCTCTAACTCGTTCGCCTCCTCCATCCTTATCACCTCCGCCGCGGCGTCCGCCGCCTCCGCCAGCTCCATCATCTCACCAGCAATCATCGTTCTCCTCTTCTTTTTCGACGTCTTCATCGACGTTACTACACATAGAATTGAAGTAATCACCACTGAGATGGTTGAACCTAACATACAACCTGAGATGGTTGAACCTAACATACAACCTGAGATGGTTGATGAATCCAGATCTGAAACATAGATTGAACCTAGATTTGAACCCAATCTATAAAATAATGTACACCAATATAAACCAAAGAAAAAAAACATTTTCTCGTTTAGGGATAATTGAAACTTGAAAACCGTCTTTTTAAATATGCGTCACCAATAGATATTGTAACCTGGAAAGCAAAAACTATTATATTAGTTGTATAATTTATCTTGTTTAGGGATAATTGAAGGTTGGATTTTGAGATTAGAAAGTGATTAAGTATAATATAATGTAAATGTAATTCTTATTGTTTTACGTAAAAAGAATCATATTCAAAAGACATTGTATTTTATTTTAAATGACATTAAATAAATTGTTTAAGTTTTAAAACTTGGCACTTATATAAATTAAGTTATAAATTTAAGGTTCTTAATTATCTACAGTAGGTTATTTTTTTTCAGAAACATTATATATGGATTATTCATAAAAAGTGAGTTTTTTTATAGAAACAAATGCAATTTATACTTATAACTCATGCATCAAATGTTGTACAGTTGCTACATTTGCCTTCAAGAATCAGAACCCAAATAACAAAACACACAAAACAAAAAATATACCTTCTTTAACACTTGTCATCAATGGTGGTCAGAGATGGAAACAATTGGGATTATTCCTTTGTTGTCTTCAAATTCGCATTTTTAAAAATGGTCAAGATCCCCAAATCTGAAGAATAAACTTCCAAAGAACAAATCGGAGTCATCGACAGTGCACGTGATAATAGACTTCCCAAGCACAAATCGGACTTGAATAAAATCATGTAGAACATGAATCTGAGAAATGCTTAGAACAATAGGAAAATGAGGACAAATTGACATATCTGCAGGTACAAAGACGAAGACGACAAATCGAACACCTTCAAGTCGCCTTTAAATCCGACGGTGGAGGTACGACTGACATCGCTGATGATCCGAAGGAGGGACCGGGCGGCGACGGCCGTGGAATCAACACCGGCCATTGGCTATGGTGGTGGAAAAATACGTGTAAAACACACCAAATATGAATGTGGGTTGGGTGATGTTGAATAAAAAACAATGGTGGGTTATTTGGATTGGAGAAGAGAGGAAAAAGCCATGATGAATGTGTGTTTGTGAATGTTGAATCAAAGACAAAATCCTTAAAGATACAAAGAAAGAAGATAGATTGGTTTTGGGGTTGGTGAAAAGCATGTTTGCTTTGAAGATAAGATTATAAAAAAAGAAAAAATTTGTGTCAGGTAAGTATAGAAATCAGAATATAGTTAAAGACATAAATGCCCTCCATCTCATCTCAACCTTTCATATGACATCTTTAGCTTTTATAATAAATCAATGGTTAGATATAGGGTTAAAGAGTTTTTGTAATTTATAAGGGTTTTCAAATGAACTCATATATATATATATAATTGTTTAAAAGGCTGCGAGTACACTTAAATTATAAGGATCATATAATGGATTGATTAAAAAAACAAACACGAAATGAACACGATTGAACGATAGGCCCAACATCTATTATAATCATTTTTTTCTAGCTGGGATTCAGGCCCAATCAAGAACAATCACTGATTCACTGCCCCGTAATACGATGCGGCCTGCTATACTATCAGCGGGCCCTTTTCATTTCCATATTGATTATTGAATATCAAAGAAACCAAAAATCAAATTAATTGGGTAGTATTGACGTAAAACTTATAACAAAAAATTTTTCCAATCAAATACAGGGTTTCATTTAATATGATAAATAATAGGTTTTAACGTATTAGATTTTTCCATCCGTATAAAACATGAGTTTCTAATATATTATATAACTAGTTTTAGTAAACTCGTGTATTACATACATTGAATAAATAACTTATTAAATAAAATAAAAATTTATTAATTATAAAATAATATTTTAAAATAAGATATGATTGAAATTATGTATGAGTCAGTACTATAATTAAAATACAATGATATCAATTTTACTTTTTAAAAACACTAATTTTAATATATATCATATTTTAAGTAAAGTTTGATGTTTTTAAAAAAAAAATTATTTTATAAAATTTTATTTTTTAGAAATAATATTAATAAAAAATTTGTTTTTAATTTATAAGAAAAATTAATCTAAAAAATAATTAAATAATATTATTAGTAATTAATGTCAGTATTAAATAAGATAGAGAAGCGAAAAAAATTTGATAAGGAGGATTGTGGTGGTGACATGTATCCCTCTTAGTTAATTTTTTATTAGAGTAGAAAAATCAGCTGAATTAATTGTACTTACATTGAAAGTCATATATGTAACTTTTTATTTTTATAAATAATATACTATATGTTGGATAATTTTTGTTATAATTTTTACAAGTAGCATAATTTTTACAGATGTGATGTACTGTTGTTAGAGGCGAAATAAATGTTTTTAAAGAATTAATGTAAATCTGATCAAGCAGTGGACATGACAAGTTTGTGAATGGACATGGCAAGTTTGTGAATGTGTAAATGGTTTAACATTGTGGATACAATGCCTAAGCTTCGATTGTACATTATATTGAATCCCGATAAATTGATATCAAAATATACACGTAATCAAGTGTATTAAAGAAACAAAACATTTTTTAGTTTGTCAAGTGAGATTTATTAAAGAGAAAACTCAAAAAATATCACTTTATTCATTATCTTTACTCAAAATGTCTTTTTGCCACTCCATTCTATCAATGTTTCTTTAAATTACACCCATATACTAAGGGGGCGTTTGGTTGGAAGGAATGGAATGGAATTAAGAAACTAGTATAATTTTTAAGTAAAATTGTGTTTGAGTGAGTAATTAAAAGTAAACCCAAAAGAATGTTTCACCTCAAATTCACTTGGTTGTGGGATTTTAAATTCCCTCTCTAGGTGGAAGGATTTTGAAATTCAACAACAAGGGAATTTGAGATGAAACATTCCCTTGGGTTTACTTTTAATTGCTCACTTAAACACAATTTTACTTGAAAATTATACTAGTTTCTCAATTTCATTCCATTTCATTCCATTCCATTCCTTCCAACCAAACGCCCCCTAAGTGTTTTTGCTAGTATTCTAAGGGCTTCTGCTCATATTCTAACAGTTTCCACTCGTGTTTGTAAGGGTGGACGCATGTGTTTAGGCGTCGAACACACGTGTTTTAGGGTTTGATGCTTTTGTTTCTGAATACGAGCGCCGATGCCAATATTTAAATGCCGGACACCCACGTTTAAGAGGCATTTTGTTAAATGAAAAAGTTAAAAAAAATTGTTTAAGTAAATCTCTAAGTCACATTCACTTTTTAAGGGTGGAGTGCTTTCCCACATATTGAATAGCATGCCCTCCCTGTTACGTCAAAACTTCTGTTTCTTTGCTTCTGCCAAACATTATTTTTTTATTATTTTATTTTTTAACAATTAGAAGAAAAGTTGGAAAAATAGTGTTTAGCACTTAGCGGTCACTATTGAAGGGGACGTAAGAAAAATATATAAATGAAAAATAATATAAAAATTACGAATTATAAATTGTCGGGTGCCCTTCCCTATCAATCACGTAGCTTCGTCCTCGTGATGGGGCTGATGGCTATAAACTATATTAATTCATTTTAAATCGTATTTTACCTTTACATGCATACAAACATATACAAGGAGTATTATATGTATAATGTATTATAGGAAGCGGTTATTGGGACAAACTCAGTTATAAATCAACATCTTAGATTTTTATATGGGTTGTATAGCCCTATGCGCATCGTGGGGGGGGGGGGGTTGCATAGCCCTATATGGGGTGTATAACTCTTCTGACAGCCCACTGAATTTTTTCTGGTAGTCAGTGTCGAAATTTGTTGTACGCATTGTATAGCGCTATATATGTCGTATAGGGGGTCATATAGGGCTGTATGGGACGTATAGCCATTTGACTGCCTTGAATTTTTCTCGTTTTTAGTATCTTCGACCCTATACGTCACGTATAGTGCTATACCAGACGTATAGGGGGTGTCGATTTATAATAGTGGGTGTTTTAGTATTAGGACCCAATTATAATTATCAATCTATTTGTGCATCATTTGTACTAATGTACTTTATACAATTTTCTCTAATTTTAATGAATTGTACTCATTTTTGGTTTTTTTATCTTTAATTTTTTTACTTTTTAACTTCAATACTTTTATATCTTTTACAATTTAATCATTTATATTTTTTACTTTTATATTTTTTTACAATTTGTTGTAGAAACAAATCAAATATTAAAAGAGAGACGCGATATTGAAATAGGTTAGACTTTAGAGGCTTATGTGTAATGGATTTTACATGTCATAAATTTAACTTAGTTTTAATTAAGAAAGCATTAGTTTTAATTAAGAAAGCATTAGACCTTTAAAATTTGTATGTTGAAAAAATCATATGTTAAGACTCATGTCAAATTAACATAGAATAAAACTCTGCATATTTTAGTACACTTTTAAAAAGTAAAGCATGGTAAAGATACTTGTGATTAAAAAAAATTTACAGTACCTTTTAATCAAAACTTATTATATATCTATATAAAAGAACACTTTTCGTTACATGTAAGTTTGAGATTTTTTAGTTTTGACCACAAGAGTTTTTTTTTACATGATGTGCCAAGAGTAGATTATATGAACTTTTATATAGTAAAATGCAATTTGAATGCTACAATCCACTTTTTGTTTTTGGTTCTAAACCACAAGATTTTAGTAAAACCATATCGTTCGATGAGCCGAACCGACAACGAACAAAGTCACGTCGCGTAAAACCGGGGAAAGTGACCAAACTCCCGCTAGCGTAGCGCGGGAGATAACACTAGTTACAATAATAAATCACACATTGTATATTGGAAGTGGCGTTTCAATCAATAGGTCATCAAAATGTGTTGTAGAAACAAATCAAATCTTAAAATAGAGACACGGTATTTTATTAGGTTAGACACTTATGTGTAATGGATTATACACATCATTGTAATAAAATTAAGCTTAGATTTAATTAAGAAAGCATTAGACATTTAAGATTTGTATTTAAAAAAATCATATGTTAAGACTCATGTCAAATTAACATAGAATTAAACTCTGCATATTTTAGTACACTTTTATAAAGTAAAGCATATTAAAGATACTTATGATAAAAAAATATGCTTAAATGGAAAATCAAAGGAGAAACTTTACACTTTTAAGTAATATATTTATCTAAATGATAATTCTTTTAACAAATTACCAATTAATTTAATGATCATACTTTATTTAATCAATAACTGTAATATGTTCTGAATAAAATATTCTGGTGGTAAATAGTATACTTTTTAACTTAAATATTATAAATTTTAGTCTTGTAGAATGCAAAATATGATGCTTTTAACATATAAAATATAATTATTCAAAAAGTGTCTTCTACACAAGGGCGGACCTAGAAAATTTTCCTCAGGGGAATTATTTTTCCGGTTCTCGAGTGTATCTCAACTACATATCAGAATTTTCGGTTCACGTCGGGTCACATAAATAAACATTGATTGATTTACATGCAGAAATATCCCATTAAAGATTTCTAAATATTTTTTTTTAGAATTATCATTTGACGATAACTGAGCGGGTAACTTTCTTTTCTAAGAGAATACCACTTGTAAGTAGCGTCTTATAAATTAGTGTTAACTTGTAAGAAAATTTTTAGAGATAATAATGATAGATTGGTAATGGGTTATTGAAAATAATTTAGACTTTTGGTAAATTAATGAGTTTAATATATTTAATACAAAATAAACTTAGTTGCTATTAGATTTTAGGCTTATTAATTTAAACAAAAGAGGGCTTTTATTTTAATTGTTAATGGGTTAATGGCCTGTGTAAAAATTATTTGGTTTAGGGATCGTAAAATATTTCCATAGGAGTCAACATTCAGAAAACAAAAAATCGAATAAAAAACTATTAAAACACGATACATATAAACAAAATATCCTATGGGTTTGGATGGCTCCTCCCCCTCCTTACTAAGTCAACCCATGTTTCTACATGATATTCTATTTTTATAATAAACTTACGAATAAAATAAACTTTTTATTATTAAATTTGTATACTTTTAAACTATATAAAATGACACCCAAACAATGAGTCATTGAGTTGCCTTTGTGGAATGTTTGGGTGAGTCCTTTAGTGCGACCCAGCGACTTTGTTCAACGGCTAGTCTGCCTTAGTCTAGTCCAATTCTTTGCCTTGGTACAATTATTTAAGCATATCGTACAACAGCATTTCATCATCATCGTTATTATTTATTAATATTTTTATGTGAATGACATAATTAAAATGAAAAAAAAAAACTGATTATTCGATAAAAGGAAAACGATATATTGGATTTATTGCATTATTTTAGTCCTTGTGAGTTGTGAGTAGAAAGTTTTTGTATATGCGATGTTAAAATTAGTTCGTAACCTAGAATATATAATATCAATAACTTTCTATAATAAGTAAAAAAATAGTTAAATAAAATCAAAAGTGGAAAGTTAATAAACGAAATAGTACATATATTTTTAGATAATTTGATATAAGAATGCTAGAAACACAAGGAATAAAGGTGGTTTCTTTTAAGAGAAAGCCCTGACCTTTTCTTTGTACGTTTACTTATTGAAGAATTTTCATCCCAATTTAAATCTATCTCAATTACATATAAAAACGAGTTATCTTTAGTTGAAACCTAATTTTCATTTTCAGAATTTATGTTTGTTGCGTACTACAATACTAGGCTATCTAAGCTGATATGTACAACAAAAGAGTAATAAACCTATCAAACATAAACGAGATATGCAAGATTATATATGTTACGTGAGTTATTATTATGTATTGTGTCACCGTGTCACTTTCGTCATCCATGAAAAAAAATCACACGTTCGTCATTGCTTAGAAATGAAACTTTTTTGTTAAAATATACTTTCTGATACATCCACTTTCCACCATCTACTTTATTTTCACACATCTATTTACAATACCTTAGCAAAATTATCATTTATGATTCAAATACATTTTTTTTGTATATTTTGTAGTAATCTAATCCAATATTGTTACAAACTTATAAAGTAAAAACTAGTATTCATCACACATATCATTCACTTCACCCTTTACCACTAGATTCTCTCTATCTTTTCTCCACTTTCAACCAAAAGATATCACAACTTCACACTTACACCAACCAAAAACCCCACCCTTAATTCTCCAAACGGTCTTATATATAACTTATAATAACCACAGTCCCCTTTCTTCTTCATCTCGAATCACAGGTTCTCCAAGCTCTCATCAATGGCGGAAATCCCCCAATTTCGTTTCATCCTCCTCATACCCCTCTTCTATCTTCTAATTTCTCCATCTCGTAAGCTCTCAAACCACAATTTCTCACTAAAAGTCTAAATCACTTCACAATTTCACATATTTTGATTAATCTAACACATTTGATCAACAGATGCAGAGATTGCCGCCAAACCAGGGGTCAACTACGGTCAACTCGGTGACAACCTCCCGACACCGTACGAATCAATCGAGCTGATCAAAACCCTAAACGCTGCTCGTGTGAAGATCTACGATACGAACCCTGAGATCCTTCAAGCGTTGAAGAACACCAACATTCAAGTGTCTGTAATGGTGCGTAATGAAATGATCACCCCTATTGCTTCAAATCAAACCCTAGCTGATGAGTGGGTTACCATTAATATTGTCCCGTTTTACCCACAAACGATGATACGTTACGTTCTCGTGGGCAACGAGATCCTCTCGTTGCCCGATAACGTAACGTGGGTCAACCTCGTTCCGGCGATGCGCCGGATTCGGAGGTCATTGAAGTTGCACAAGGTGAAAAAGATCAAAGTCGGTACGCCGTTGGCGTACAACTGTTTGGAATCGTCGTTTCCACCGTCGAGTGGAAAATTCCTCTCGACGGTGGCGGATTCCGTTATAATTCCGTTGCTACAATTCATCCATCGGACGAAATCGTTCTTTTTCATTGATGTTTACACTTATTTCGCTTGGATTGGTGATCCAGTTAATATTAAGCTTGAGTATGCTCTGCTCCAACCGAATGTTTCGTCGTACACCGATCCTGTCTCGGGATTGGTGTACACGAATCTGTTGGATCAGATGCTGGACGCGTTGTACTTCGCGATGAAAGGGGCCGGTTACCCGGATATCCGGCTCTTCATCGCGGAGACAGGCTGGCCGAACGCTGGTGATATCGACCAAATAGGGGCGAATATTCACAATGCCGCGGTTTACAACCGGAATGTAGTGAAAAAGTTTACGGAAAAACCGTTGAGGGGTACCCCGTTGAAGCCCGACGTAGTCCTGCCGTCGTGTATTTTCGCTCTTTATAATGAAAATCAGAAAACGGGTCCGGGTACGGAGCGGCATTTCGGGTTGTTGTACCCGAACGGGACGGGTATCTATGAGATAGATTTGTCGGGTAAGACGTCGGAGTTTACGAAGGCGTTGCCCGTGCCGACTAATAATGAGCCGTATAAGGGGAAGATTTGGTGTGTAGCGGAGAGTGGGGCTAATGTGACGGCCCTTCGCGTGGCTGTGACATACGCATGTGGGCAGGGTAACGGTACTTGTGACCCAATCCGGCCCGGTGGGAAGTGCTTTAAGCCCGATTCATTGGAGCGGCATGCGAGTTATGTGTTTAGTTCGTATTGGGCTCAGTTTCAGAAAACGGGCGGGACTTGTTACTTTAATGGGCTTGCGGTCCAAACAACAAAAGACCCAAGTAAGTATCCGTTTATATGACTTTTTAAATATCATATATAATTACATAAGCGTTAAAATTTTACTCTTGTGTAGGTTTCGGGTCATGCAAATTCCCAAGTGTTACATTATGACGAGAATCATATGTTCGTGTCATGCAAGTTCCCGAGTTTGCATTATGACGAGGATCGAATGCTCGTGTCATTCAAGTTCCAAGGGTGTTTTTGGTTTGTAGTTTTACCTATTTATGTATGTGTTGTATGCTATATGTATCTTTTGGACCACAGGACATTTTACGTGTGATGGTGCCTTTATTTTCAAAAGTAAAGTCGTTTTGGTATGTTTGTAACAATAATTTAAGTATTATGAAAGAATGGATAAATGGGCAGCTTGAGCCCACGAAGTGTGAATATTTACTTTTAGGTCTTTTATTCTTTTAGTGATGCTCGTAGTTATTTTGTGTTGCGGTCCTAAGGTATTACTTGGGCGTAACTCGATTTCATGTCGTTCGCTCTTTCTCATTCCACATCTTTGCTTCGGCTTCACACGGACTAGAACCCTTGGACGAAAGACGTCGCGCTTGTTTAATATTTTACTCTTTTCTCAAACGCATTTAGTGCTAACTTGTGTATCCATACAGACCTTGAAGTCTTGATTGGGTTTTTAGTCTATCTTCAACATTTGTCAAGCTTGATATTTGTTGGGTCTGCTTTCCCTCGAGTGCAACAAATCATGTGTCGAAGGAAATAGCGTGTCATGAACAGACTCTTTACACTTGCCTCTCCCTTCTTAAATGTTAGGATTAAATTGCGTAACAGAACAAAAAATACGCACATGCACAAATGATATGACAAACAAATTGAAAAAATAAAAACGATACACGGCATGTATGATTTCTTTGTTGTGTAATTATCTTTCCCGTGAGTAGTTTACATAACATCAAGTATTAGGACACTGACGTCATAACACATTTTGGGGCCTAAAACCAAATTATAAAACATATATCTCAATCAAAAATAAATATGTGTTATCACATTGTCTTCACCTTCAACATGTTCTTCTTACTCAACAACACTCGCTTTCATCTAAAATATCAAAATAACCTATGAATAAGCCTTCAATCATTTTATTATTTTTATCATTTCTATCTAAAAACACAAAAATAATGGATTAATACATATTTTCATCATAAAATATAAATAAAAATGTTTCTTTAATTATGTGACGTTTAAAGTTTAGGGGCTTAAAAACAATTGTTTTAGTTCATTGTACTATTAAGACTCCAATCAAATTTATACATCAAACATGCCTAATTGCTTACACTCACTCTTGTCCCAATTCACCATCCTGCGACAAATCTGTTATTTTTCATTCTTTAGAATTTTCTTTTGTTTTTAACATATCCATGGTTGTAAAATCGCAATTAATCAACAATCGCTAATTGGAACCTAACCTAGTTTTTTTTAGGTAATCGGTCAACTACTCGTTGGGCGTTCAGTGGTGATCAATAGGGCTGGCAATTTCTGACACGAACCTGTTAACACGACACGACACGACACGAAATTAACAGGTTTCGTGTTTGAGGTTAACAGGTTTCGTGTCTTAAACAGATCGACACGTTAAGACACGATAAAATTCGTGTCTAAACAGGTTAAATACCTGTTAACCTGTTTAGACCCGATAAAAAACCTGTTTATAATATTTAATTTTTAAAAATAATATATATACATATTATTAAAACAAACCCTACCCTAATACCCTCAATCCTCTCTTTTGGCCATACACTCACCACCGCCGCTCACATACAACGCAGTAAACATCCATGGCTCCTCAATCTCTCGCTCACAAACAAAGCAGTATTCATCCATGGCTCCTCAATCTCTTATCTCTGCGATCGATTGTTCGACTTCTAACCGTCGGCGTCCGGCAATCGGTATCGATTTTTATCTTCTAACCTCTTGCGTCCTCCATCAATCGACATCTTTTCGAATCCATTGCTCGAGTGTCAGGGACTTCCTCGACCGGTCGCTCGGTTGTACAAACCCACTACCTTCGAGACTTGCTTGACTGCTCGCTCGGTTGTTCGAATCCACAGCTCGCTCGGTTTTTCGAATCCACATCCACCATCTTCGAATCCACAACTCGCTCAGTGTAAGTTTTAAACATGTGTTCCTATACAGGTTTATAAACAGATCATTTCGTGTAACCTGTTTCATAACAGGTTCGTGTTCGTGTTTGGAAAAAATAACACGATAAGTTATCGTGTCGTGTTCGTGTCTAGCATGTCAGATCATCGTGTCTTGTCGTGTCGTGTCTTATCGTGTCGTGTTTGACCTGTTATGCCAGCCCTAGTGATCAAACTCGGATCTAGGTGATCCTAATGAACGAAAAATAGATGATTTTACAAAAATCCAGCCAGAGCTTGAAATTCTCGAAAGAGAAATGAGAAATGCGGTGGCTGACCTTACCATCGTCACAACCTTCTTTTGTCAGATCCTTCGCCTTTCAAATGATCGTCACACTTCTCTTGAGATTAGATTAGCAAGCATTGGTTTTACCTCACAAACATACTAACCTTTATAATATTATTGATATCTTTTGTATTTATTTTTCATTGTCACTTTATTTAATAATAAATTATTTATTTTTTAAAATTGCATAATAGATATGTAACACCCGGCCCCTCATACCACAAATATCGTCCGCTTTGCTCACGAGCAGCTCACGAATTTGCTTTTGGTTGCCTGGGTGAAAACTTCCTAGGGAGGTCACCCATCCCTAGATTACTATCACCTGAGCACGCTTAAATGTGGAGTTCACCCCTAATCCACAGCTAATACGCCCAAAACGCGTTGGTGATATTAGAGACCAGACATTACTTATGAAGCAGGAATCTCTTCTATCCACGGCCGATGTGGGATTTATGTAGAGTGTCACATAACACCCGGCGCCTCATACCACCAATATTGTTCGCTTTGCTCACGAGGAGCTCACGGATTTGCTTTTGGTTGTCCGGGTGAAAACTTCCCAGGGAGGTCATCCATCTCTGGATTGCTACCACCTTAGCATGCTTAATTGTGGAGTTCTCCTCTCATCCACAGACAATACGCTCAAAACACGTTGGTGATATTAAAGACCAGACATTACTTATGAACCAGAAATCTCTCATGTGCACGACTGTTGTGGGATATATGTAGGGTGTCACAAGATATAATAATTTATGTATACACAATACATACCTAACAAAATAAAAAATGAGAAACTATTATTAAATCTTCCTACTCTAATAAAAGGGTAAATAGAGAAGGACACATGGCATCACTACATTCATCCCCACCAAGTTTTTCCCGCCTCCATCTCTCCTATTAAATAATCATATTAATTACTAATATTATTTAATTCTTTTAATATTAAAATAATTTGTAATAAATTAAGAAAAAGATATTTTTATAAATGTTATTTCTAAAAAAACAAATTTCTAATGATAAAAAAAATCAAAAAAATAAATTTTTTAAAAATATATGAAATATTTAAAATTGGTGTTTTTATAAAGTAAAATTTTTATAAAATAATTAAAATTAAGAATTATAATAAGAAATTTTATATAACTAACAATTTTTAAAATGTTCTTTTTTAAAACAAAATATGTATTTTATATATAATAAAGAAGATTTCAATCATATATTATATTAAAATATCATTTTATTATTAATAAATTTTAATTTTATTTAATATTTTATTTATTTAACCCGTGTAATACACGGGTTTACTAAATCTAGTATGTTAATATACTTAAGGTTTATGCCAATCAATAAAATATCCTTAGCTTGTCTAGCTCGTGCTCACTTTGATAAACCAAAACTTATATGTATACAATTAACAAGTTTTATTATCTTTAATTTGAAAAATATAATTGATTTAAAAAGCATTTTTTAAAGAATAGCATAATCCTTCAACGAAAACTTATGAGTTAGATTAGATACTTAAAGAAGTGGATTATGATCGCTAACATATCGGACTATCAAAAGGTAAATCTTTCATGATTCTTAGCCTATTTTTTTTTAGCGACAAACCATCCTACTTTTGCTCATAAATTACACCAAGTTACATCATGTCTAGGTTCGAACCAATAACATCCTCTCTAAAAAGTAAAGCTTCTAACAAATAATTATAAATTCAAGTTTCATCCTAAATAAAATACTTAAAGTTAAACAATAGGTTTTCTTTCTTATGAAAGGTTTGGATGCGATCTCTGTTTATAAATAGATGGTTAAGATAAATTAAAATAACACATATTTTTCAAAACTTTATTCGTGTTAAAAAAAAGGTAAATCTTTCAACTTTAAAAAAACAATAAAAACGAAATTTCGGTGTTCTTATTGGGTCCCACCCACCTCATGGTTTCCTAATGACGCCACAGCAGATAACTTCCCTACAAACACGATAACCTATCAGTCCTTATCTTCTTCAAATTCTTCAATTATATAAATAAAAACCCCTGTATCTATCACCTCGAATCCCTACATCGAAACTTTCAACTGTTCAACAATCACTGGATGGAACATTGTCTCTCGTCTTCCTTCACCATCAACAATCGTCTGGTAATCACTTCCTCTTCTTCACCTAACTGCCGTCGTTTGATCGGAAGTTTACGGTCTCCGTTCGCGTTTTCCGCCTTATCGGCGGAGAAACGGTGTCGATCGGCGGTTGTGGTCGCCAGAGCTAGTGATTCCGGCGATTTTGTTAGCGGAGGTGGTGGTTGCTGTGACTTTAGTAGTTTGAATACGCCGATTGTGCCGGTGACGCCGGCCGGTAGGTTTTTGTCAAGTGTGGTGTTGAATGATCGGAAAGTGTTTCATGATGCGGTGGCGGAGACGTTGGAGAAGTTAGTTGCTGGTGTTGATGAAGCTAATGTGCGTAGGGCGTTGAGTGCTGATTCGAGTGAAGGTTGTCTTCATAGGTGCGTGTTTCTCTACTCTGTTTTTCAATTGATTCGACGTTTGTTTTCATTGATTAACTGTTTAATCTCTTGTGGTTTGATCGGACATGATTCAGTATGCGATTGTTTTAATTTAGCATCTATATCTCTATCATGCCTTACAGAATCCTAGAACAAAATCACATATACTGATATACATCAACATTACTCGTATTTTGGAGATTAAGTCGAATTAGAGTGTGTTTCTAGGTTTTTTCATGAGCCGAAGTCTATGAAATCCCTAAATTAAACGATCACTTGCAAATACTTTAGGTATTGATAAGCTTAATTCATATGCAAGTATCTAAGCTAGCAGATGTAGTTGGAAAAAAGAACAGTTTGGTTTTAAAATGCGCGCATTAGAGTACATGATCATGGCAGTTGATGCGATGCGATTCCATTATGCGCATGTGCTGCGCCTGAGGGGGGTCTAATGCGGTCCTGCAACGCATCATGTAGTTCACCAGTATTTGAACAAATAAGACCATGTATTGCAATGGATATAAGTTTTTCAAATCTTATTCAACAAATATGAGTATATGACCATTAATTGAACAAAACTGACTATCCTTTGAGCAATGAGTTTGAGTGTTTTAACAATTGATTGAACAAATTTGACCGAAGATGATGAGAATGTCTATATCTTAATGTTAAAAGTACCATATAAAATATTATCTGTAAATAATTTTATAGTATCTTTTTAATAGCTAACACTTGCATACGTGATGTGTGCGCATCTAGCATTATGGGATCAAAATCCATTGGAGCCTCGCACGCATTTTAAAACCAAGCAGATTATTAAGTTTAAATTTCATTGTTCATCTACGTGATCTGTTTATAATTATGAGCACTTAAATCCAGTTTTTGTCATCTAACTCATTTATTGGCCATTTATGTCTTTAGAAGGATTGCTGAGCTAAAACAACATGAATGCAAAGCTGCTGTAGAAGATGTCATGTACATGCTAATCTTTTACAAATTCTCAGAACTCCAAGTCCATCTAATCCCACCCCTTTCAAAGTGTATCTACAACAGTAGACTAGAAATCCTGCCTTCAAAAGACTGGGAACTCGAATCAATTCACAGTTTCGAGATCTTGGAGATGATTAGAGCTCATCTAACATCTGTCATTGGATGGAGATCAGATTTTAGTGTTACTGACAGTTGGGCCACAACCAAAGTCAAACGGGTCATTCTTTTTCGTATCTACACGTCATCCATTCTGCTGGGATATTTTCTCAAATCCGCCACATTAAGGCACCAGCTTGAAATGAGTCTTCTTGACCCGACTGATAACATGATCTACTCATACAAATGTAAAAGAAAGAATCTTGTCTTCGGTCACGCACATAACAGTATACCATCATTATTGTGTATTGATGTTAAAAAGAAACGAGAGAATTTGAGATCATATTTGATGGGATTCGCCCCTGATTCATTGGCTAAATGCGCTCAACCAAATTCTAAAGAGGCATTAAATCTGATAATGAAACATAGTGTTGCGCTTTTTGGTGATGTTGCATCTGAACAAATGATATCTACATCGTTTGCTACCCTGAAAAGATTCGTTTTGGAGTCAGTTGCTTTTGGTTCATTTCTTTGGGATGCCGAAGAATATGTGAATACTGTATATAACCTTGAGGAGATTAACTAAGTTACTCGAAGCCAGAATTCGCAGAAAGCCTCTGGTCTGGTTAGTGTCACGAACTTTTGTCTATATTAGTGTTTATAGTAGCAGCTTATCTAGTCTTATTTTGTAAATATGAGTTAAAACTTCTTACTTTTTTACCTTGATTAAGAGCTTAATCCATCCGGTATTACTCTTTTACCAAAATCACAGGGACCAATTGTTTTTGTATTTTAGAAGCCTAGATGACTCATATGGTGTGAAGTCGTGCGATTTTATTGGGTTAGGTTAAACGTGAACAACCCCTCCTCCTCCCCTCTTGTCATTCCTCTTTGGAAAAATCATATAAAAACAAAAACGTGTCATTATTCTCTCACTACAAAAGAATTTCAAAAACACTTTCTCTAAGAAAAATTAGAAACTTGTTTCAAATATATTTAAAAAATGTTTTATAAACAATTAAAATAAATGTTTTTAAAATTTATTAAAAATGTAAAAGTTTGACAACGTTTTTTAAAAAATATATAAAAAATTGTTTGTTTAAAATAAGAAAAAAAAACTTAAAAAAACACTTCCTCAACGAATTCAAAAAATGTTTTCAAAAACACTTTCTAAGTAGTATTTTAATTTTTTAACCAGGATATTGGGAAATGAGATCGACTTAAATTTTTTTGTTGTTTTTCATTAAGCTTGGTCGTCTCTGGTATTTTTCTAAACTATACCTTCTTCAACTAAAGGTATAAATCGAATATTTGTTTTAGCTTATCTAGAAATTTTTTTTTATTCTAGGCTTAAAAAGGTTGTCGAATGCTCTTCTAAATATTATCAATTCAATGTCTCAAGTAATACTATCGTTTTTGTCACAAGTAATACTATCGTTTTTCTCATATATTGATGGTGACATATCAAGTTTTTTTAAAAAAATATATCTATCAAATACAAAGTAATACAATGACCTATATTCAAATATAAACTATTTATTATTTTTATTATATAAGAATAGTGAATATATTTTTAAAAGATAAATCAATCGGACCTGCATTCAAATGTATTGAGGCTACGTAAGTACACATGTAAACCGTAACTTTTGCGAACCTAACAACCACAATATGAATGGTTTGACCAAATCTTTCTCTTATTACTCTTTGTATTATTACATTATTACGCGTAGAGTTTCATACAAAACAAAACCATGTAAAAGTTTCAAGTCTTATACGTTGTATTAATGCTTACGGATGATCTTAATTTTTAAAACTTTTTCTAATTGATGTATATTATGTTTTCACAATTTCATCTGGTGTTGATTTTAGACATTTTTAATGCCTAAATGTGAATCTATTTAATTTACTTTTTCTTAAATGCAAAAGCTATGATAGGAGAAGTGACGCCAACAATTTGAATTGAATCAAAAAAGATATTATACTTGTTTTCCTCATACGTGGCATCCATAATCAACATATGTGTAAATGTATGCAACAACTCTAGTCATTATGGATGAACGAAATTAAGGATTTAAAAGAGATTAGAACCTACATTGGAGTTTATCCTTCCTGATATCTCTTTTGAATTTATTGTGTGCACAGTATATGGTTATAAGCGTAGAGACGTTATTTTCATTTTGCTCTTTTATGATGCCGAGGACATCTCTTGGTGTCACATACTTCATTGTCCACTTTGCCACCAATTGAAACTCATCTTCTAACAGTCTTTTTGCGAATGGATGTCTCTTCACATATAGCATGGGTGGATGATTATGTTTATCACGTAACATAGCATCTTTGCAAATGGAAATCATCATTCACATACTAAGCCTAATCTCTTCATGGGACTGGAAAACCTAACTATGAAAATGGTTTCAAATTATCACGCACACTATTGGTTACGTTATTATCATTAAAAGATCAAAAACAAGAGTAAGTGGCTACATAGTCTAAAGTCAACACGTACACATGATCGTGGTTGTGTGCATAAATCCATTAAAGATACCAGTAAAGCAACACACAAAAAAAACTAAATGATTGTTAAATTCGGAGTTGACTAGGTAGAATGTGGCACCATAGGATATTTTAGGTGCAGGAGCGGAATGAAAATAATGTGTATACGTTTAAATTCATATACAATGCACTATAAAATTCAAGAAACAAATGATGAAGAAAAAACTACAATGTACTTTGTTTACCACTTTTACATGATAGTGGTTATATTTTATTTAATTGTTACGGTTGTACCAATAGTTTTTCAAATTAGTTGGAAGTCTTCTTCGTTCATACAACTTCATAAGAGTCATTATAAGCATTTGCACATGTTTTGACTATGGCTATCACGTATAAAGCAGACAAGCATAATATATTTTTTTTAATTGTTGGTGTAACTAACAAGACATTTCTATAGCATTTGCGTTTATGCATAAAAAAATTAAAAGAAAGCTAGATTATGGTGTTAGATGTTCAACATAAAAAAACTAGAATAGTATATGTAACCACATGTTATAATTACAAATATAAAGTAGACTCTGATGAATGCATGCTAACAAGATTTATTATCATTATTTCATTTCACATGTAAATTATTTGGATTAAGTTTGGTTAAACAAATACATTGAAATGTTTGTGTGTTTAGATTCATCAATGCTTACATTTTATAAATCGAATAATTAACAAATTTGAGAGATAACATGCCAAAGCTAAAAAGATACTTGTGTAATTGTGTTTATAAAATTATATTTTAGATAAGTTTGTTGGTTTTATTGTGAAATCACAATGTACATAAACAAAAGAAAGTTTGAAAAAAAGTAAAATTTGAAGCTATTAATGGTTTTGTTTCTCATGAAGCCTTAGATATAATAAGTGTAGAGATTAAGTTAAACTTTTTAGATTAGGGTTGTTAGCATATTAGGTTGAGATTCAGTTAAACTTTTTAGATTAGGTTGTAAGCCTCTTAGGTTTATAAATGTTATGGTTTGTGTGGCTTAAATGCATGCGAGTAAAAATATCTACCACCAATTGATAATTTTTTTAAATGTATTCACTATTCTAACATAATGAAAATAGTAAATTGATTTATATTTAAATGAAGGTCTATGTATTCCATTCCTCTGTATCGATCTATATACTTTAGAGGAAACTTGATACGTTAGATTTATATTCAAATCCATATACTTTAGAGGAAACTTGATAAGTTTTTGTCAACACTTGAGGAAAATGATATCGCTTGTGATGTTGAATTGAAAATTTTTAGAAGAGCCAACAATCCATTCTAAGCCTTAAAAGAAAGTTTTTCTAGAAAAGCTAAAAGAACATTCGAATGTATACCTTTATATAAGAATCCACGATTAAAAAAATTAATAGCGGACAATCAAGCTTGAAGAAACAACTAAAAAATACGAGCTGATTCCATTACTTAATATTCTTGTAAACTTAGTTGACGAGCTGATTCCATTACTTAATATTCTTGTAAACTTAGTTGTTCAACCACGCCAAATGCTTTTAAGTTTATATTTTATGGAATTGAACCACCAAGGGACAACGTACATACACGAATTATTCTGACCCATTAATGACTGAAATCTAAAATATCTTTCGTCCTTACATCACATATATACAAGATGTTGAAATTGATGTGCATGGGGGATCGAGCAATAGTTGTTGCTTTCGGGTATAATGAAGATTTGTGGCCTAAAATTGGATGTCCATTATTAGACAAGTTATATAAGCCACAAGATCAATGCACATATGTGTTTAGCCATTCTTTAATTAAATGTTGTTGTCCTTGTATTTTATGAGAACAAGAGTTACACCATCTAGAGATTGAATGATTATGTGTGTGCCTTGATTGCAAACAAGTTTGAAGGCATTGCTAATTTTTTTTAATTTGAGCAATAGGGTTGCAATACATGCTTCTCGTTTTTAAGAGGCCCTGAAGAGTTATCGGACCATCAAAGGCTTACTATAAACGTGTATATCGAGACTGTTAAAACCAGTAAAGCATCACTATAAAAACAAGTGTTTGGTTGAGTGACAAATGAGTATATGCTACGTTTAAGAATTTATACTCAACTTGTTTGTTGTTCTTCAAACGTTGTTATAAATGGGTAGAGAATCTATTATGAATAAGAAATTAATAAATCATATTTTTATGAAACTTGTTTGTTATCATTTTTTAAAAACAACAAAAACTAAAATATTAGTTAGAGAAAATGTTATAAACACGTCTTTTAAAACCTTTAGAGAAAGTGTTTTCTTTTTTGTTTACAAAGTTTTTTGTTTTTTAGAAATTGTTTTCTAGTTTTCTTGTAGAAAGTTTCTTTTTTAATTTTTCAGAAACATCTATATAGATTTTTTTTAGAGTAAATTGTCATTTTCGTCTCTGAGGTTTTGTACATTTCGTCATTTTCATCCAAAAATAAAAATTTTCTCATCTGTCCCTGACATTTAAAAAACTTGCTATTTTCATCCATCTTCGTTAACCCCGTTAATTTACCTGTTAAGTAGTCATCACGTGCACATCATGTGAGGTCATTTAGGTATTTTTGCACCTCACCAGAAAAAAAGAAAACTTAAATAAACATTGTTCAATTTCCCCGAGCATTTAAACATTATTAGATTGCTTTTAATATTCAAACCTAATGTACTTAACGGGTAAAACAAACGGAGTTAACGTAAGTGGATGAAAATGACAAAATTTTAAAATATCAGGGAAACATAAGAGAAAAATAAAGTTTTTGGATGAAAACGACAAAAAACATCAAACCTTAGGAACGAAAATGACAATTAACTTTTTTTTTATTTGAACTACATTTTTTTTCCTTCAGGAAGTATTTGTGAACATTCTTATAAAAAGAACATTCAAAATAATGATTTTCAAGGAATGAATTTCATAAGTTTTAATGTGATTTTTCCAAGGAAGGATGTAACAAATTAATAGGAGGGTGTATTTGTTGCCTGTTGTTTGTAGTAATTGTTTAAACCAATATTTTCAGAACTAGGTCAAATAGTAAACCAATCATCTTATTGGTTCACTAGTCTAGTAAGCCAATAAATCAAATCTTCACATTTTATTTGTAAATATCAATAATTTATATTTGTTTGACTTTTTGTACACTCGTTCCAATAAAAGTAAAATTTTCTATTATTTTATTTAAACAAATACGAGTCATTGATTTTCATAAATCAAATGTGGGGATTTGATTTATTGGTTTACATAAATTTTTTTTGTTTTCATTTAAACCCAACCCTATATATGTGTGTGTGTATATATATACTAGGTTATATCCCCGTGTATTACACGGGTTTATTAACAAAAATATTAAATATTTATTGATGATGAGTAGGAATTGTAAAACTTTCGTTTTAAAAAATTTAAATAAATGTTCTTTTATAAAACTTTTGATTTTTTTATGGTTAAGTATTTTGATTTTTTTTATTATTTTTAAAACTTTCGTTTTAAAAAATTGCTTTGAAAACTTTTTATTATTTTATCAGTATTTTGTTGTTTAAAAACTCCGGGTTTGTTTTAAATAAATATTCTTTTATAAAAAAATCTTTATTTTATAAAAAGATTGAATTTAAATATTTCATAATTTAAAAAGCTTTATTTTTTTAGAAAATCATAGTTTTAGAAAATTTTGTTTTTTAAAGAATATATATTTTAATCAAAATACTTAGTTTTTATTTAATGAAAAAATCTTTTAAAGATTATTAATTCAAGGACTTGAATTAATAATAGAGAGAGAGAGAGAGAAAGAGAAATATTTGAAAATTAGTTACATGATTTTTAAAAAATAAAATAAATAATTGAGGCGGAAAAATAATTGGGGGAAACATTGTGAGAATGTCATGTGTCCCATATTGTACGCCATACGCTCAAACACAACCTAGTGAAGGTTTTACATCCGAATCACAAATATGCAAAAGCCTCAAAACAGGAGCCATCACTTTCATCATTATCAAACAATTATTCCAAAATTTATCACTTAAGACAATCTGCTTCACATGCATGGCTTTTGGAAATTTCAAGACTTTCTTGAAATCATTAGAGGTAACCATAGCTTGCAAATTTGATTTTTGGTCACGCAAGCTTCTCAATGCAATGAATGCTATATCAAAACGAGTGGCAATATGATTCTGTCCAACCTTTTATTTTTCTCAACCAAATCAAAAGCCACTTATGGTTATAGATTAAAATAATTACCTTAGATGCAAGTTGAACTAATTCAGCCATGAAATTTAACTCTAAAATATCCTTCAAAATCATATTAATACAATGGACAACACACGAGGACCAACAAAGCAAATGATATTTCGCACACAATAATCTTCTTTTAGCCTTGTACTTAGCAGCATTATTGGTAACTAAGTGAACAACATTCTTATAACAAACTATCTTAGCAATCTCCCCAAACAAATTGCATAAGTTTTCGACATTAGCCTCAACATCTAACACATCAAAAAATTTAATAAAAGAAATCCCTTTTGGACAATATTACCAAGAAACTAGTGAGTGGTATTTGTCTAACATCACGTCATCCATCACTCATTATTGTACAATATGTTTCTGATCACATAATCTTTGAGCTTCTACTATTAGTGTCACTGCTTTCTTAACATGTTTTAATAAACTCACCCTCATTGCATGATAAGAGGATCCAGTATACCTATGATCCATAGAAGATACTTTGCTCATTGCAATCGGGAACAAAGGGGAATTAACAGCATTCATTTGTATACACACATGATAGAACCACATAGCCATAGTCAAATATGTGCCATGCCGAGTTTATTGAAGGTTGAGAAGATTCATTTATACCTCCATCAAAATAAGATGTAAGTTTTTAGGATTAGAAGAAGCTTTTTTTTTTTGCCCGTGTAGTTTGTGGTTTAACCTTTTGTGTTTCTTCATCTTTTCCCTTTTGTGAATTTTCTTCATACACACTTCTCATTTGAGGCTTGACATCCGTGGGAACCTTTAAACAAGCAACGATATTTTCTTTTACTCCACCAAGGTCTTGCTTCTTTCTAATATGTCCCCTCCACGAACAGGTATATCACAAAAACAACAAATTAAAAACTTTTTCCCTAATGCATCTTTAGCTTCAGTAGCATATCTCCAAGCATTATTTGTTTTCAAACAAAAACTTGGATGAACACTCGACTACGTTTCACTTTGTTTATCCGGTGATGGAGTTGAACCGAAGTTTGACAAGATATAACAAAAATAAATGAGCTTCCGTTTGTATTAAAATTCAACACATAACCAATTTGTAGATTAGTGCAAAGACCACTCACTAATTTCTTGGTATATTTTTCAAAAGGGATTTCTTTTAGTAAATCTATTGATGCGCTAGATGTGGAGGCTAATGTAGAAAACTTAAGTAATTTGTTTGGGGAGATTGTTGAGAAGGTTATATGAATGTTCTTCCCTTTGTTACCTATAATACTGTTAATTACTTGGTCAAGTCATATATAAATTTTCTAACGACATACACGTACTCTCTACTCTATACCTACTCTGCTTTTAAAAATATCACAGAAGTATTTTATAGAGTTTGAACCTACAGGTATTTGGTTGAAAAATATATCATTTTATCACGAGGTTGTCTTAGTCATATATACAAGTTGACTAGTTAGGAGTGTTTTAACAAGATGTTAAAGTTAGAAAATTTTATTTATCAAATGATGTTAGTTATAGAAATATTTACCAGTGTAAAACATACATATATTTATATGTACTTTTTATGTAGAAAAAAACCCTTTATCAATCTCTCCACTCCATCACTAAAATTCAATCAACGTACACTAAATTAATAATGATCATTCTTACTTTTTATCGTAAGAATATCCACGTGGCGGGTACTATCTAATAGGATACCTTTGTGGTTACCTTTTATTCCAAACTGACCTCGTAACATCATGTTACCTAAACCATTGAGTTTATTCCATATATAGAAACCTCAAAATTCAAAAAATATCCTCATCCTCACGTCAAACCTAAGCCAACTATATATACACACCCACAACATAACCATCATCTCCCATTATTTCCGTCGGCTTGTTCCTGCTCGACCATTTTGTCCCCTACCGCCGCCCTCCACCTCCGTTACACGTGTATAGAAGGGGCTAGGAGGCGGAGGGGGTGATCTCGACGATCACCGTCGAATTACCCATCAATCGATCATGGGGAAGAAAAGAGTGTCGTCCGTGAACACATTATTTGTCGCACTGGTTCGAAGGCAATCGATGAAGGTGAAGATCTTCCTAGCCATGACGGCGTTTATCTCTGCCCTCGCAGCTCTCAGAAGTTTCGTCACAAACTACAATAATTTCTTCGTTGCATCGGAATCTATTCACGCCCTGGGAATAATCACTCTAATTTGGAAGCTCACGACGCTAAAAACATGTTCCGGTATGCTCACATTAGGGGGGATAGTTTCTGACATGACATGAAAAAAAAATCATCTTTTGGGTCGACATGTCTAGCCCATTTTATAAAGAGGTCATGTTCCAGTATGACTTGTCTAAACCGTTTTGTTAAACTGGTCATCTGCCAACCCGATTAATAAAACAAGTCACCCACTTATTTGTTTATGATCCATTTGACCCATTCTTTTACAACTTATCAATACAAATAGCATGTTTACTAGTTAAAATTATTGTCTGTCAACACACAATTCATCTGACACATATATATATATAAATGAGTACAGTTGTTGTGTTTAGATTACATGGTTTAAGTGTATGTGTGTTAAAGGTGATATGTGTGGGTAAGAGTTAATGTTTTAAAAGAATAAAAACATGGGTCATGTTTAGGTTGAACAAATTTTAACTCGCCAACCCGACATGATTGACACCCTTAGCCCACATGATCTCCGATCAATCCTTCCTACATATGTTTAATTTGATTGCATATCATACCAATTTAGCGTTTTATGTAGTAAATTTCCCCTAATTAATGTGATCATTATGTTATAGGGCTTTCGTTGCGAACACAAGAGCTCACGGCAATAGTTATAGCTGTAAGAATTTGTTGTAGATTTGACATTGGGCATAATATTCACACGTTGCTAGACATTGCTTCCTTTGTGTCTACCATTTGGGTGATCTACATGATGCGATTTAAGCTATATGTGACGTATAATGAGCATCTAGACAGAACCCCAAAATGTTGTTTGGTAAGCACAACACTTTCATCGCATTTTAATCAATTCTGATTATGATTTTGATCAACAAATCATTGTATCCTTCATTGTAGATGATTCCTTGTGCTATTTTGGCCGTACTAATTCATCCTGATAGTTCTATTCCTCTTTTCACCAAGATTATGTGGGCGTTTAGCGTGTATTTGGAAGCAATTCTAGTGCTTCCTCAACTTCATATGATGCAGAGAACACAGGTTTGTGGTTTGTTTGTACACATACGTTTGCAATTTTATAATCTAAATTGAATATGTTTCTGATCAACTGAGTTATGATTTTAGATGATTGAACCCTTCACCGCTCTTTATGTGTTTGCCCTTGGAGTGTCCAGATTTTTCGAGGCTGCTTATTGGTGCATTCGGGTTAGTTTCTTGTTATAATTTTTTTAGGAACCTCATCACACTCTTACTCTGAATTTCATGTTTTAATCTGTTTGCTTATGGTTCAACCGGTTTACTTATAAGACTATGCGTAGTGGTGCCTTTAGAAAGCGTTAAAATTGCTGATGTGGACATAATTGAAGTTTTAAAGTTATTACGTCCTAGTTAAAAGAGAGCTTCAAACTCATTTTTAGCCAAACTGTTAACAGACGTTAAATTTTTTTTTTTCTCATTTTTAATAATTTTTAACTAAAATGGGCTTCAAACCCACTACACTTGATTTAAAATAATTTTAATAAATTCACATATGTCTATGTGACATTTTAACTAAATAAACCACTACACATAATCTAAATTAGATTGATTCACCTTATTTTTAGTACATAAGAAAGATGAAATGACTGATTTAACATATAATAATAGAATAAATTAAATAAAAATAATGGAAAAACATTTTGCACGACTAGTAAATTTTTTTTATCTCTAACGTGTAAGACGGAAAAAAGAAAATACATAATTACGTACAAGCGTGTGAAACGAGGCAAGAGTGTGTTACTTTATTTTATTTATTTTAAATTCTTAGAACACATCTTTAGATAAAAATCAAACTATTTTATCGACCACAATTTGATTCACCAATTACATATATAAAAATTAGAATATTATTAAAGCAATTTAATTGTATAATCAAATATACTACATGCTTTTAATTATTTGTGTTTTTTTAGATATACGAATCAACAGAAGCATATTTATTCTTACTCGGACGTGGTTACTATTGGGTCCCGATGGTGTTGGTATCAGAGACTGTTCAAACGTTCATTTTGTCAGACTTTTGTTATTATTATATGAAGAGGTAAAGTTCCAGTCACTTGCCATTTATCTTATAAAACAACATATCTCTAATGTTGTTAAAACCGACCGGTTAGATGGATTCCTCGCCGGTACGATTCACACGGGTTGAGCAACTACCGGTTGGACCAATCTTTTTTTTTTTTTTTTGATGAGTGGGGTAGAAGTGATGAATTGGTTATGTAGTTGGAATGGTTTTGAGTAATTATTTTTTCTTTTATAATAATATTTTTTTAAATCACACGATTTAAACTTGAGAAATCTAGTATAAATAATAGGATACATAATAATATTTGAACTTGAACTTGAGATCTTTTAACACAATTATGAAAGTATTTTGTCAAAATAATCTATGAAAATACCATATATCATACTTTGAGTAGCTAACCTAAATAGTTCGTCTTAAAAAGTTTTTTATTATTTTTGTAGATTAAGAAAAAAATATATACATTTTTAATCTTTAAATATAATAAACATAACAGTATAATGGTTCTAAACTTTCCATTATCAAAACTTTAAAGGGATGAGTGTGGTGGTAAACATCATTCTTCTAGTAGGGGTCTTATTTTTTCCACTATTTTCTATTTACTTGTTTTTTTATTGTCAGCATAGTATTGACGGATCTTTTAGTTGTTCGTTGTTTAAAGATTGATGTCTCCTAAATAATCATGATTTAAGGGGATATTATTTGAATCTTGCAGTGTTGTAAGCGGAAATCTTCTAGTGAGAGTGCCACGGGTATGACACGTCATACGTAATTTAAACAAAACATTTGCTACGAAGAACATGAGACGGAAATTGGTTAATTTTAATGTTTATATGTAAAGATTTTGGATCCATATTTGTTTGTAAATTTCACAATTTAGTAGTAATTGTGCATTCATTTATTTTGAGTCTCATAATGAGATTATTCTTTTTGGCCAATCTATTATTATCAGATTGAGATTTTGTGCTTAAATCTGATGTTTCTTATTGTACTCCATGTATTATTATCAAAATTTTGAGATCCTTAATTGATCAAGGTTAATTCAATAACTCTACTCATATATATACACAAATGTTACATAATGAGGCTAGAACGCTCAATTACTCGGAGAGGAACATATTTACCACACTTATTGATTACATTAAATTACCTTTTGGTTCTTTGATCTAGTGTTAGTTGCTTTAAACTTTTAAACACACACATGAAGTTGATTGAATGTAGGTTGTCTTGGGTTATAATGTTAGCGTATATGTTAGTATTCTCATTTCTCATATTTCTCCGCTGGAGCTTGTTCGTGATAACCAGTTTTGTGTCATTCTAAGGCATGATGATAATCACTATTGGGAGTTAGTCTTCCAGCATTCCGACCATAAAACATTCAGAGACTATCCTTATCTACTACACACCACCGTCAAATGCCCTCATTGGTAGCTTGTCGAAGATGCATTGGGGTTTCCTTGCCGTAATATTTAAATCATACTTTTTTATATTTTTCCTCTTCTTCTTGTTGAAAATCTATACTTCAAATCTTTTTGTTTGTTTATTCGTCATGACAAGAGGATAATCACCGATCATCATATGAATAGTCATATGACAATTGTCATATGACACTAGTTTATGTGATATAGTTCTAAAACTACTTTAATAGAAATGATGAGATGGGTCATTCTAGCCATGCCTGTATGGTAAATGCACTTCTCTTTTGAAAAAATATCAGGGTTTAAATTCTAATATAAGATAAATTAGGAATTGATATAGTTTAAAGTATAAGTAAATGGGTGTGTAAAAATATAAACATGACAAGACAGGTTTGTCAAGTTACGGACACCTGACACAACACATCAAGACACTGTAATGTCAAGTTTCTTGAACATAGTTTAGTCACATATAAGATCAATGCTCTTACACACAAGTATGATTGAATTTTAAGTAGCATTCTACATCACAAAATGGTTCCCAACTTTCTTAAAGACATATCCATGCTATTTCTTGAAAGCAACATCCATTTCGTCTAGGTAACCATCGTCGATCTCACACCGATCACTATTCATCTTTGATTGTTTTATGCAACTAGAACCAATCATCATCAAAACATGTGAACTCTAACCATAGTTGATAGCTCCACTATCCATAACAAACATTCTTTAAACTAAACAATTGTTTTGTTTCATGATCTTAGTCACATTATGTTAACTTTTGTCAAATGAATAGTATTGAACTCAATATGTGAAGTTTAACTACATAAACCAAATCCAAAAACTAGACTCATCACATACTAATAGATTCAAGAGGATATTAATAGTAAACTACATGATGAACAAAGAATCTGACAGAACTAATAAGAAACCCTAGGGGAAGGCTCGAGAACGATGATCTAATCTAACCCTAGCAAAAGTAATGAATATATAGCCTCCTTATTTTTCTAGCATCCAAGAAAAACCCTTTCACTTTATCCGCGATTCATATATGACCTTGAACTCTCATATTTTACTACTTTGACCTCCAACAGTTGTACCTCACAAAACAACCACGCAACAATATTTTAATTGAACTCATACACAATAACACTTTAATATTTTAAAACATAATATTATAACAACCAACCATCATATCACTTCTAGATAGGAAATTAGGAATTAATTTGGTATTGTATTAAGATAAAATTAGGGCTTTTAGACTTGTTTATCCAAACATTATTAATTAATGAATTATGTTTTTCTTTGGTTTTTTGTAAAAGTGATAAATCGAGTTGGGCTGTTATAGGTTTTGTGCACATGTGACCTAAGGTCATTAGTAGTGGTGGTGGTGTGTTAGTAAAAAAATTATTGTCATGTAGGTAGTGTGTGATAGTAAATTATTGGTGTACTAAGCGTTTGTTACTGAAAGAATTTGTAATTATTTGAGTAAATGGGGGTGTATTATTATGGTAGGCAGAAAACTTTCAAAAAACAAACATACTTGTAACTAGCATTTGAAGCCACTCATGCAAGACCTATAACCCTTAAGAGTGGGACGGTGTTCCTCTGTAATAAGGGTGTCACATCACCGTATCATACCTATATCACCCTATCATGTCCTTACCGTCACCCTCACCCTCAACTATAGACAAGGGCAAATATAGTGGGAAGGCAGGGATAGCCTGGCTACCCTTGAACTTTCGTTCATAAGTGTAATTTTTTTATCTTTTAAATCGTTATTTGTATCGGGATACCACTGAGCAAAAATTAAAATACCCCTCAAATATAAAAAAAAAAACTCAAATTAATGTAAAACTAAAAGCCCAAATAAAATTAAAATTAACATCTCATTTAATTAAAAGCCCAATTCATTAAAAGCATAATTCTCTATCAATTATATAATATTTCTTTATAAAAATAGACTTTAAACTTCAATAAATTTACTTATCTGTTAAGTTAGTTTACTAAAGTTTATTTCTTTATAAGTTTTGTTTGAATCGGCCCAGATCAAATATAATAACTTTTTGGATTTTTTCTTGACATTTTAATGTTTTCTAAATTTCAAATATACCGATACGATACGATATGACTTCTACGCATGTTTCTATATAATATATAATACCTACTTCACACACGCACACTCATAACCTATGATGAAGTTGTGTTTATTTCTATCTATATTTTAGTATATATTTTATTTAAAACCGAGTCGGGTCAAATAGGGTATGCTTTTGACTTTAAAATATAATATTTTATTGAATTTCAAATATACTAGTACAGTGTACGTATTTTTGTCTAAGTTTCAACATAAGTTTCATTTTAAACCACGTGGTCCCAAATATCTTATACATTTTAAATCCAATATGTTGGTACGAGTTATCCGTGGCATAGCACAGGGTGAAATCTTACTAGTATATATTAAAAAACAACATGATTTCAACATGAAAGTTTAGGGGATTTAGATTTTTGTCTCTTACTAGTATATATTAAAATGAAGTATTTTTAGTGCCATATGCTAGAGTCGTTACTTTTCTTGTAAAAATATCGAGTGATGATAGCTTTTACGACAGGGGACGCTTTGGAGTTTTACGTGGAAGTATAGTCGTCGAGACATGTTTTTGCCACTGCGTTTTGATACTTGGATCATGACGGATCTCAGATGCAACGTGCGGGGATGAAAACCTAACTAAAATTAAATGCACCGCAAAATTTAAAAAAAATATTATTGAATAAATGTACCGCAAATTTCTTTTTTCATTATTGAATTAATGTACCACAGAAAATTTTTTTTGAGATACTACTAAATTTTTAGGCTAGATTCGTCACTGATTATAGATGACCTAAGCCTGTTGTTTGTATTGGGGCCTTGTTCAGTTTAAAAGTGGTTTGTTAGGAACGTTAAAGTGGGTTATTAGGACACGTTGAGTAATTGGAACTATTCGTATTGTAATATGGTGGGAGATGGAAATTAGGACATAGTCGCTTCATGGGATTGTTGCATTAATAATAAATCCATTGCATTAATTATTAATCCATTAAGTGTGCTCAACTGGTTAAATAAAATTGAAATTGCCATTAAAAAATTTAATTTCTATTAAACTAAAATAATTAAACGAACCCTTCATATATTGATGAAAATTCAAACTTTCATTCAGCTCATGAAAATCAATTTATAAGCTCCCGTACACCACTTATCTTAACTACTATATAATAGAGAAACCGTGACTAGATTTGTAATTTTACATCAATTTTAAGATGGCATATGAAGAGTTACAAGTTTTAATATGTAATGTCATAAAATTTATTTCTATTATACCCATTTTAAGCTTTAAGTACTTGTACTCTACTATTTTCTAATTAAATTTAATGTAGAATTATTATATTTAAGTTTATTTTAATCTATCTATATCTATACTATTATATAATATAATTTTTTAGACAATATTGTAATTTTAATTCATTTTTAAGACATTTAATAATAATTTTGTGACATTTGGTACAAATGATTATGCATAAACAACTTGTTATTTATAAATTTTCTTATCCCTATAGTAATATAGATATGTTTGATATCACATATTAATCAAATAAAAAAACAAAATAAGAGTTAGCATAATAAGAGAGAATTAACTAAATACACAGTTGTAAAAATGTTTATACCCCGCCTCAACGCGCGGGTTTCACCCACTAGTATTATATATATTTATATTTGAAACTAACGTTAACAGTAATGTATAATGTGTAATCCTTATAGTACAAGAGGCTAAAGCATAAACATATTGTGTGGCTCTTAAGCTACCACCGCTTCTTATCTCACCTTTCCCATCAGTTCTACTGTATTGTGCATGACATTAGAGAGATGGAGCTCTCAAAGTTTACAGAACTAGGAGTTAAAGGGAGGGAAGTGCCTCTGTGAATCCGGCAATCCTAGCATCCGGTGGGTCGTGTACGACTGTGTAAGATCGTAACGAAGGTACCGATGGTGTATTGGTGAGCAATCGTCGTCACAGCCGTGTTTGGAGACCATAAATGCTTTTCCGGCGATGCGGTATGAAACCACAATACTACAAGAATTTAGCCATTTTTTATTCTTGATTTATCAAAGGATTGAGTTAATGGGGTTGATCTTCTTTGTTCTGCACTATTTTGGTGTTTGATTTTGTTTTGTTTTGAATTTGATTGTTGTAGAGATTAACGACTTTGAAGAAGGCGTCTATGGACGGCGAAAGAAGCGATTATGGTGTCGGAACTGAAAGCAGTTTGGTTCAATTACGAGTTTAAGAACGTTAAAGAAGACACGATTCGGATACTTTTGACATTCAAACAGATGATGGATTTTCAGGTATATACAAAAACACTAGTGGAGTTAAGGTTAATGACTTGGTTTTGAAATTGAATTACGGTTTGTGTGTTTTAGGTTTGCTAATTATTCAAGAAAGGCTTGAGTTTGTGTTGTTTGGATACAAAGGGTTTAGTTAAATTGGTTTAGTTAAATTGCTGGTTTTCTTTGATGTATGGCAAAGTTTTGTTGATTAGTTGATTGATGAGGGGCATTTTAGAGACAAATGTTTGGTTAATTATTTTGTTACTTCTATAATTGTTGGTGAATGTTATATTTGTTGTTGTTGTTGTTGTTATATAACTTTTATATATGATTGATGACTTGAGAGACTGCTAGGATATAGGTTTTAAAGTTTGCACTTTGGTGTTTGAGTAACTTGCTTGATCTGGAGGAGATTTTATGCCTAGGTACACATTAATTAGGGTTGGGGTTTTTCCTTTTGTTTTCGGTCACGGCAATAAGTCGATATCATATGGAACTCTTTTTTCATTTTATAGTTACAATAATATCATATGAAACTCTTTTTCCATTTCAAAAAACTCATATATATTGTTAACCAACTAAAATTCTAATTTCAACACATCATACTTTCAAAGGTAGCTAGCAATCTAGCATGAATTATATTCAGACTCAAAACTTTCAAAGGCTAACAACAATATGGTTCATTATTTCTACTATGACCCATTGGTTTATTTTACTTGATTAGATACTTCATTTGTCGTTTCGATTTTGTTTAATCTTAGAATGAAAACCATAATTATGTGTAGTTTGGAGAAAGTAGCGAAGACATGATAGTTCCAATCACTGATGAAGATCAAGAAAATACATATGTTCGTGTTGATTATGCTTTTAAAAGTGAAGAATTTGGTAGTAGTTGTGAAAATTTTGGACAATGAAGAACAATTGGTAACAGTTCCATGTTCAGTGAAGAGGAGAAACACTTGATGCCGACTGATGATGAAAATATTGATGCAAATTCATTAGGTTCTGACGAAGAATATGAAGCAATTGAGGTATGTTGGCGTTTAGTGTTATATGAGGTAGCTGTGAAGAAAAAATTTAATAAACGAAATTAAAGAGTCATTAGTCTTTATCTATAACAAAAACAAACGAACCTTGATATAGGTGTCATTTTCTTTAAGTAATGAGTTGGGAGTTGTATTTCTTGCCCTTCGGGATGAGCGGTTTTCTTGGTACACTATTATTTTTGGGCTACTTTTATAATCTGTCATATTCACAAATCACACATACATCCATGATCCATACGTATATGTAATTCACACAATTATAAATCTAAAAGTTGAACTTTACAATTAATGTTCCAAAAGCTTGCATATGTAAAACTATATCTTCTCGGTCATTTCCAATTGATTTTTATTATATAAAATCTTCATAACAAAACAAATTTTAAAAGATATTGAGCTTAATAAAACTTCTATGTATTTAAATTAATCAAATATATAGTAGTTATGAATCATTGCTCTTGTCACAGTTCATATTGCATTGTTATTGCATAATAGCAAGGACCATAGAACTATAGAAGAGTAGAAGAATTTTAGAGGTTTTCTTCCTTAATAATCTCTTCATTTGCATATGTTTGAACTAAACTGAAACAAAATATACTATCAAAATACTATAATCATTATCATATGAATCAATGTTTGTCATGTCGAGGGTGATGACATTTGGTTCTTATTAACAACATACTTGGAACTGACAACGCGGTGATTGTGGTGATTTTTGAAGCAGGTCAAAGATCGATACATAATAGTAAACAAAGTACGTAAAGGAATTTGGTATACATAATAGTAAACCAAGTAAGTAAAGGAATTTGGTTTTACATTGCTAACGGCGCTGCTGTTAAAAGCTTATCAAACAGATGTAATATTGTTGTAGTTACCAACATATGACAGAGATTAAAGTCAAACGACATCTATAAAAAGCAAAACTCGGCACAATGATTTTAAGTTTAGTAAATTTTGACATGTTACCCGCCGCGAAGCGCGGGAATCAATACTAGTAATAGTTTAAAACAAAAAGCAACTCTCATATGTTATTTTCATTCCAATTCACTTGATACATTTAAGATCAAACACATCACTAATTTCAAACTTTAGTGTTATCTAAAAATATTCTACGGCACATGTATATTCGGATTAATAACTATGTAATCGACGTCTTTATGAGCAAATATTGGTGGTAAATAGTGTATTCTTCTCGTCAAGTGATAAGAGTTCACCATATATATATATGGTGATGTTAAAAATTCAATAATTTATATAATAACATTTTGAAAATGCGTTAACTGTGATTTACAAGTGTGTTTGCTTTTGGTACAACTTGCTAATACGTTGACTTTTTGATAGGTGTGTGGCTGTCAACTTTTTCATTTTCAATACTTGTACTATTACAATTCAGACTTTTATCTATTATTATATATTTATATATCATTTCAAATGCACAAGGTATCTTCTATGCTGTGCACATTGATTTTATACATAAACAACTAGTGGTAAACATTCACGTGCTTCGCGCGTGTGATGTACGGGGCATAGAAAGGCTCAGATCCGTTATCATAGCGAAACACATAACCAGACTTTTCATTCTTAATAAACACATTGCACAACATAAGTAACATGGGCAAAACCCACAAAATATACCCGTTGACACAAAAGGCTCAGAACTGGTAGTCTGGTGCGTCTGCGAACCATAAACGGTCGCCAAGCCATGGCAACCAACACCGTTTCGGTCTACAATCATTGCCCTCGATTTACCAACAACCAAAGGTCTCAGATGAACAATGATTCATCGTCATCGACACACAAAAACAGCAAACTACAACATCCAAACCGACCACAGAACCGGATCTCATATGAGATAGTGCTCATCGTCATTGAAACAGATTTTAGAGAACAAAGCATGTAAAATGAACCATGAAGGCCAAAAAAACCGCCTACACCATCACCATCGCAACCTACCCCACCTCAACCATGAAGGGAGGCAGAAGGGCTACCGGAGCCAAAGTTGTAGCTTCCGCGAAAAAAAAAACATCAGATCTAAAGATCTCAAGTTATCGCAACATCAGATCTGAAACCCTAGGTCATCCCGACGGCGGCAATGACACCACCGTCGAATGGACTGCCACTGACGGCAAACCTTACTACCGTCACCACCAAACATCACCAACAGACCGCCGGCAGCCCCACCTCGACCACAGAGGGAAGGCGGAGCGTCAACAGATCCCACCACCACCGCGACGAAGAGTGATAAATAGATGAACGCGGTGAAACTTTTGCCATCATCGTAGCCTCTGCCATCGCCGACGACCACCAAAACACCCAGAAAACCCACTCTGTGGCCACGTCGGAGGCGACGAGGCGGCCACCAAGCCGGAGCGGCAACCGCCTCGACCGTCTCCAGAACACCAAACACATGCATCTTTGGAGGGATAACACCCCCACTAAAAACCCCAAAAAACGTCGGAGGGGAGGCCACAAAACGGCGACGACGAAATCGATCTGTGGATCCACAAAAACTGCTCTTCACAAAACCTTAGATCTGTGGATCTTAAATAGCGGCGGCGAGGACTTGGCGACGAAATCGAGCCTGCCAGCACCTCCACCGCAAAGATGACGGAAAAAAGGCGGTGACAAAGCGGCCACCAAACCGGAACCGCAACCGCCTCCGCCTCCGCCTCGACCATCTCCGGCACCACCAACAACACATGCATCTTTCTCTTTCTAAAATATCTTTTGTCAACATACAAACACAACACGGAGGACCGAAGTGTAAAGTTTGATAAATAATTTGGTCAAAATACAAGACCACAAAAGTATACTGCTTCTTCCATCTTGTTTTTATATCTTGTTTTTAAATATATAGGATAATAATAAGCTGCAGTGGTGAAATTTTATTTATTTATTTGCCAATCTATTTATACAGTTCTAATGTGTATATAATACAAATATATATGCCCTTCAAGTTCTGCAATTGTCTTAAAGGTCTGCAAAATCTTTAATCTAAATTTTATTAGTTTGAATATAACCTTATTGAGAAAACAAGAAATAAAAGTTTTATCGTTTTTACATTTTATTTTATTTATTTGATTTTATAAATAACAGATTAACATAAATATAGAGACTATTATTATTTTTTTTAGAAAACTTGAATTTTAATAATTCAAACTTTTGATTATTGGTCAATATTAATACCAACTAATAATTTTACCAGTATTAATCCAAACTTTTAAATGTGTTACTAATAACAGTCGTAGTCTTATTGTTCGTTAACTCCGTTGGTTTTTATGACGTATCACGTGATGCGTCTTGTGACGTGGCATGTGACATTACGTATTACATAAAAAAAAACAAAAATATAAATATATCACTCAACTTCTTTATGTATCTTTGTCTTCAAACTACTCAACCATCTATAAAAATATTACGTTAAATAACTTCACCAAATGATTTTTTATAAAAAAAAAAGAATTGAGTAATATATTTATATTTTCAATTATAACTATATTATACGTCACTTCACGAGCCAGGTCATGTGATGCGTCATAAAAACTAACGTAGTTAACGAACAGTTCAACTGTGATTGTTGTTAGTAACAAAATCAAAAATTAGGATCAATACGAGCCAAATTGTTAGTTGCGATTAATATTATCCAATAGTCAATAGTTTAGATTATTAAAATATAATTTTTCTTACTTTTATTATTATCATTATTTAATTTCTTTATATATATATATATTTGTTTTTATTATCATAAATTTATTTTTTCTAATATAATTTTTTTGTTTATTTATTTATTTTATCATTGTAATATCTTTATTTCTATATTTATGATCAGCTTTAAAAAAAATTTAGAATTGATTATTCACTGTTAACACATTTCAAAATGTTATTATATAAATTTGAAGCATGATGTATAATCAGTTTAAGCACAAGATCTACATCACAATCTTTCACCCTCTTCCTGTCATGTCCGCCTTTCTCTCGCTTTTTAGAAAAATTAATAATGTTTAGTCAACGGTTAGGTTATACAAACATCCATTTATGTTATTAAGACATTTTATTGTTTCTATCTCTCTCTATGTATCTATATGTATGTATAAAAAGATATAAAAAATATAAAATAAATTAAATGTATCAATAACATACCCCCAAATACATCACGCCAAGAAAACACATATCGGCGACTATAGTCAAACTCTAAATTGTTTCCTTCTTTTATTATTTAACTCTATCAAAGACATTATTTTGACACGTGATCTCCCACACCACCCCCACCACCACAACAGTTTATATAAACCCATCTATTGCACCTCTTATTTCACATCTCCTCTGCTTTCGATCATCAACCTTTAAGCAGAGTTCGTATTCAATTTTTGACCCTTTTACATTCGTCTAATATTAATATCATCAGTTTTGAAGATCGCCAACTTCAATTCTGACTGAATTTCATACAAAACTTGAATTCTTTGAGCTTATAAAGTTCTTGATTTTTCAAATTTGTTTGATAAGAAGATGGGTGAAGATGCTGCCGGAAAGCACCAACAAGGGTTCGAGCTCGCCGGAGAATTTGTTCCTCAGGCGCCGTCGAAGTGCTTTGACGACGACGGTCGTCTGAAAAGAACTGGTATTAGACTAATAGTTATCGTCTGTTGAACTATTTTGATTTCAGAAGTCAAAATTACGTAAATCTTGTTTGACCCTTTGCTGATTTTTCTACTTTGGATGAATTAGGTACCGTGTGGACTGCAAGTGCACATATCATAACTGCAGTCATCGGCTCCGGCGTGTTGTCGCTGGCGTGAGCCACGGCTCAGCTCGGCTGGATCGCCGGACCCACCGTCCTGTTTCTTTTCTCGTTTGTGACTTATTATACATCGTGTCTTCTCGCCGCTTGCTGCCGCTCCGGCGACCCTGTCACCGGAAGACGGAATTATACTTATATGGAAGCCGTATAGAACAATCTTGGTACCTTTTTGTTAAATTTCAAGCGTAATTATCAAATTTGGTTGTTTAATAAAGGTTAATTTGTAGCAATTTTGAGTTTTATCAGGTGGGTTTCAAGTAAAGATTTGTGGGCTCATTCAGTACTTCAATCTTGTTGGAGTGGCAATCGGATACACCATTGCGGCATCTATCAGCATGATGTGAGTTATTAGTTCTGTAAAGTTAACAACTTTAATGAATTTTGTGAAATTGGAGTTGATTGTTCATTTGTTTGGTGAATGATGAAAAACAGAGCAATAAAGGGAGCAGATTGTTTCCATGAGAAAGGCCATCATAACCCATGTGGAGTATCAGGCACACCGTATATGGTGTTGTTTGGTGTTCTTGAGATCATCTTCTCTCAGATTCCAGATTTTGATCAGATTTCATGGTGTCGATGGTGGCTGCTGTCATGTCGTTCACTTATTCTTAAATCGGTCTAGCCCACGCCAGCGACAACACGCCCGAGCCGATGACTGCAGTTATGATATGTGCACTTGCAGTCCACACGGTACCTAATTCATCCAAAGTAGAAAAATCAGCAAAGGGTCAAACAAGATTTACGTAATTTTGACTTCCGAAGTCGAAATAGTTCAACAGACGATAGCTATTAGTCTAATACCAGTTCTTTTCAGACGACCGTCGTGGTCAAAGCACTTCGACGGCGCCTGAGGAGCAAATCCTCCGGCGAGCTCGAACCCTTGTTGGTGCTTTCCGGCAGCATCTTCACCCATCTTCTTATCAAACAAATTTCAAAAATCAAGAACTTTATAAGCTCAAAGAATTCAAGTTTTGTATGAAATTCAGTCAGAATTGAAGTTGGTGATCTTCAAAACTGATGAAGTTGGTGATCTTCAAAACTTTATAAGCTCAAAAAACAAGTGTTTTATGTTGTCGTGGAGTTTTTAGATGAGCATTGTACGATTGGTCAATGGTTGCCTAGAACTACTATGAATGATTTGATTTTGTTTTTACAAGACCTATGGTTCTTACAATGGATGTTGGAGATTTAAGCTTTGATTGTTTTATATGCCCAGGTATCATTTTCTTTAGGTTACAATTATTCCAGACATCTATTGAAGATAAATGAGAGCAAAATTTGTGTAAAGTTAACTTGCTTTTTATGAACTGAAAAATGTTTGGGATAGTTCTGAATTTCTCGTTCAGCTTATCAATGTTATTGCTGAATTTTAATTGTATAAGGATTGATTCTTTAGGAAAACTGTGCAGAAGATGATGTATCCATATTGGTGCAATGCGGCTAGATGAAGAAGATTGGCGCCTACTAAAAGAAAGGGGAGTAAATGGAAGTTTTTTTGTATAAGATAATGAAAGTGTATTTTTTTGTAATTCCAATTTGGATTAACATTACATTTTAAAAGATTTAACGAGGATTAGTTTTGGCGTGCTTCAATTTATATATTCCTTTAAGGGTTAAAATATGTACCGCTTAATGGTTCAATATAATATAATACAATATTCATATGTTGAGTTCTTTGATAAGCATGCATTCTTTTTTAATGGAATTGCTATATTCATATTATTATTCAAGAATTTCCAGATGTTGATTGGGGTACTTGTAACTTTCTTATTATAAAATTAAAAGTCAGTCTTTCAAATTAATATATACCAATAAGAACAATTAAGAATTAAGATAATCCATTAATTGCTTCAACTTCAAGGGTTCATATATGTTTCATTTTAGGTACGTCATTGCTATTTTGTCTCTTCATTTCTATCTAAATCCAAATTTTATTGCAAATTTTAGAAAATTAATCAAAATTCTATTACGATAATTCTTTTTATTTGTCATTGATAAGTAGTTAAATGTTTCTCTTAGTAGCATTTTTTTTCTCTTTCATTTTGCTTTATTTTTAAGTTTTATTTTCTTTTTACTTGTGAAAATACAAGTGATTGATAGGAAAGAAATTAATATTTAGTTTTTCATCACAACTTTGTGCTAAAAACTACTTGCCCCGCCGCGTAGCGGGGGGTACCATTGCTAGTCTATAACAACTAGGAGTTCAACATCTACAGTGATTTGATTTCATTGGCTCGTGTTGCACGCTATTTTTGAGAATTATTAATTTATAAATTCTTTTTCATTTTTACTTAAATAAATAAACATATCTATCTATTATAATAAAAGAAGGTTTAAAGTGAACATTTGGTAATTCCTAGTTAACTTTAAAATTATATTTCTCGCATCTCTTTCCTATTAAATGAGAATTAATTTAAATATGTAAATTATACTATAAAATATTTAAATTATAAATGTTTTTATTCTAATAATCTCTACTGCTTTATAATAATAGAGATGGAATGGGTACATTGGTAATTTAACCAACTCTTGTAAGACGCGCCCGTTGCGTACCCCCATTCCGTTTCCGATTGTCGCCACCGTCGCCGGCCGGTAGTCAGTGTGACCTCCCGCCTCCCTTCAAGCGACGTTTCAATGGCGTTTCCGCATCCACATTCAAAGCCCCTTTCCGGTTTCCTTCCCACTGCAGCGTGTACATATAACCACCTTCCCCAATTCGAATACCCCTTGGATGCTAGTATGTGACGCTGGCCAGCCGGCGTCAAAACTCCGGTAAGTCTTCGATTTCGTCTGTGTTTGTATGTTTGATGTTTTGTTTGCCAATTATATGTGTGCTATTTGGATTTCGAGGCAGGGAACCACATCATTATCATCCACCTCGTCTTTGATCGGTGGCTTACAAGTACTCGGCTGGCGTAGTATGTTTTGTCTTAGTGTCCTTTTAATAATCTGACTAAATAATCAAGGTGAAATTCTTGTGAAATATGTGTATCGCATTCAATCACCATCTAGCGTATGAGCAGGCATTCAATCGCACGCAGGCGTTCGGGTTTTAATAGGTGTAGATTGGAATTCGAGTAAATGTGAGAAAGATCGTGGTGAAGTGAATATCTAAGTTCTGCTTGCATATATTGTTCTATTTTGATTTCCACTTGCTGAATAGGTGATTAAGTTTATGTGTGTTTTAGGATCGCGTATGAATAAATTCAAATTAGGGTTTGTTGTCTTATTGCTGTTATTTTTGATAACTCATGGAATCATATTTTAGTTAGGTTGAAGTTTGTGAGATTGGCTGGAAACAACATATTCAAACTGCTTTTTCAATTGTGAAATTTTGACTCTTTTGTCCAATCTTCAACTTATAAATTTTATACACACCTTCTTTACCTGTGGAATCTTAGTATAGCCTAGAATTAGATTATTAGATGCATGATTGAATATTGATTAATTGCCCAAACTAGCAGGGTCCTTATTGAGTCTTTATCTTTGCCTTCAATTTTCATTCAACATTACATGAAAATTTAGTTTCTTATTCCAATAATTATGTATGGTTTCTATTTGTCAACTATGAATTTATGAAATAATCAAGCTAAGATCGTTCCAACTCTGTATGGTCACAGGTTCTTTTTTTGTTTCGGTGGTGTTTGCGCCTTGCCACACTCAACACGGTTTAGGCGCATTTGACTGCATAGAGATTTATTTCATCTATTGGGAAGCTGCAAGCTTTACACAGATCCCACTCCCCTTAGTTACCAGCTTACCATACAAATTGTTAAAGAAATGATCGGCAATGTATGTTCATGACCTTGAAGCATATTTAATGCTGCGTTTTATTACCCTTCTCAAGACATGCATGCTTGGAAATAGGAAAATATACAGATTAAAGATACAAGAGAAAGTGGCAATGATATTTTAAAATACTTGCGATCATTGGATGCTGACATGGTAATTACCTTAATTTCACCACAGTTATATCATTCGTTACTCAGAATAGAGAATTAAAATCAATTCATCCATCATGTTGGAACAGGTAAATGAACTATCCAGACCATCTTTGTCAGATGAACTATACAGTGTACATCTAGAAGATTCTTCAAGGAAGAGATTATTTCTAACTCAATAGAAGATGACATAGGAAGTCAAGAAAACATCCCAACTGATGATGACGACTTCTGTGACACCATCAGGACTTCATGAGATTACCTAGGAAAGCTTCTTTTCTGGTTAGTGTTGTTTCATCCCAATTGTAAAGCTGATTTAAAGAAAGATGGTTTTAAGAAACCAAAAATTTTTGATAATTACAACGTTTTATTTGTCTAAAATATCCCGTGCTCGGTTTTTTAGCATGGTAATGGTGTTTACGTAACTGGTTTTAAAGTATATGTAATGACTAAAATAAATATTTGCTACAAAAAGCTTTTGACATGCCAAATAATAATAATAATTTTATAAATAAGAAAATGATCATGTTAAGAAAGTCAAAAGGGATTTGGTGATGCTTTGGTTTTCTATTCTTGTGGAGTTTATGGATCTCACCCACAAGTATTTAAACAATTATGAAGTTTTGATAGATAGAAGGTCATGAACAGGTTGATTATGAAGTTTGTTTCTATGCATTTAACTTGTTAGAGAAAATTGCAGGGCCTTTGACTTCAACTAATCTCAATGGTTCTCTGAAAGATGCAGCTGCAAACCCGATGGGTTTTAAATTAGACAAGCTGTTGGATTTTTAGTTATTTATCAAAAGCCCAAGAAGACTTTGAAATTTAATAATTTAAGTAATGAACTTTTTACTTCTTTTAATTTTTAAATTCTTGTGTTTGATTTGTGCAGGTGCTTAACATACAGAAATTATACAAGATTAGCATGATGTATTGGGATGACAAAAGTACAGACAATGTGTCTTCAGAAGTAAGTTGCTCCATAACAAAAGTTTTATTTTATTTTATTATCCTTTTATTTTCTTGGTTGTTAAATTATCTATCATTGCAGCATCCTAGCTTCTGATGGTTGTTTTTGTAATCAGGCCATTTCAAGTATGAGAGTTATGATGATAGAGGACTCGAATAATGTTTTGTTAGCTGGTAAATTATCTAAGTTTTTACTCTTGAAACGAGTTACATACTGATGTGGATGTCACATAGGAATTTCTACTGACATAAATATAATAAGTTCAAGATTTATTCAAAGTTATCGAACTTATTATTGGCAGAAGTGAGTTTATAGGGTTGACATTTTCCTTAACCTTTAAGTGGTTTGAACCTTTGGGTTGGTTTAGAGAGGGGTGATATTATATATGGCAAATGATATTGTTTTATAGGAATGGTTTCTTGAAAAAAGAGAAAAAAATTATTATTTGTAATGAGAGGGTGGATTTAGGGTTTATATTTGAAGTTACAAAGTGTTACGCTACAACTTGTGATACTATCAGCAAAACTTTATAGGAGTTTATTTCCTGTAATAATCTACCTAAACCGACCCTTGTAACCCGCCTAATCCAAGGTCATGAGACGCATCCATTCAAATCAAACTTTGACTATTGGCCATCGTCAACAACACTTTTGCTGAAAATAGAGGAAAAGTGGTTGAAAATAGAGGAAAAGTTTAAGGTAATATTATGTTTTCAATTTCAACCCATTGACTTATAAATGGGTTGGTTTAGGTTGTGTTTGACCTTAAACTATCAAATGGTCAATGAGTTCAACCCGATTGAATGTTGTCCAAATGTACTTCTTAAATTGCTTTAATAACTAAACATCCTTTATGTTAACATTTTGTAACAGATTTCGTCATTTAGACTAACTGTCGTTAACTTTTTCAGTTAAGTCAAGGGTAATTTGGTCTTTTTACCTTTAAAGGACTATTAATGTAGATTTTCCAAACAAAAAGGACGTTTTCTGCAACTCTTTTATCTTTTACTTAATTTATGTATTTTTACAATAATGCATGTACATATCATTTTTTATATAACATAATATATATTGTTTAAGTATTTTTCATCCACGTATTATCTATGAAATATAATTTGTATAATTTATATTATTTATATTATAAATACTTGGATGAAAACAATAATATATACATGCATGAAAATAATTAATTAGCTATACCTGCAGAAAAAATATTTAATATATTTAATTATGTATGAATTTATATTCATATATAATACATGGATGAAAACAATAATATATATTTATTTTCATCGATATATTATATATAAATAAAATTATATATTTTAGTTAACTCTAAACATTGTTTTATTATTTAATTATTTGTATAATTTATATTTATATATAATACGCGGATAAAGATAATTAAATTATATATATTATGTTATATAAAAATCATATGTATATGTATTATTATAAAAATACATAAATTAAAGAAAAGATAAAAATAAGTTGCAGAACACATCCTTTATGTTTGAAAAAAATTACATTAATAGTCCTTTAGAGGCAAAAAGACCAAATTGCCCTTGACTTAACAGAAAAACTTAACGACAGTTAGTCTAAAAGACGAATTATGTTACAAAATGTTAACATAAAGGATGTTTAGAGTACTTTTTAAAGATAAAGGATGATACGTGTAACTTTATATAAACTTAAAGGACGTTTTTTGTAATTTTGTCTATTTTTTATTTATTTAATGATTTTTTTAGCTCTACTGAACAACAAAGAGTTAGGGCAAAAAAGAGAAAAAATGAAATGCTTCTATGTAAGTAAAGAAGCCTTTCCTCCTTTGCTTGAAGCTAATGGAAAGCTTCCCTTATAATCACATTTATTTCATATTCATCAATTTATTTGTTTATTATGTACAGTTTTAAATATCTGGCATTTGGGTATGGTGCTAAAAGCGGGCAAGATGGGTGGATCGAGCGGGTTGAGTAAGGGTTATTAGTAGTTTGGGTTGAAATTTGAAATATGCCATTCTTTTAGTTTGTTTCGGGTTGAAATGTTTGTTGGGCTAACCTTGTTTAACATTCGTTTGCCCAATTTATATAAAATAAGTGCACCCCTCTAAATTTGTGGACAAGTTCCCATAGGTTTGAGATGTTTTACCCAACGGATAAGCTTTCCTTTTAGATAATTTTTTTTACTTGACCCGTTTGAAGTAAAACACAACCCAAATTGACATGAAATTTGTAATACTAACATGTTTAAACCAAATATGTTTTCTGATTAATAATTTGTGTTTTGTTTTTTGGTCTGAAGTTTTGTTGTAATATTGAAGCATTGTTATTTAGCGCAGATATTCCTGCATTGGTTTATCAAGAGTGCAGTCAAAAGAGAACGTAGTGAGGATGAAAGTGATGAAGCAGATGAAGTATTTATAGGAGAATGGGTTTTCAAAATGAGTATCGTGTTGTAAATTGTCGCGTCCGCCGCATCGCGCGGGTTTTCTACTAGTTTATTAAAACATATTAAATCATATGATTTATATTATATCTTATCTTAAAATATAATATTAAAATTTTTATCTTTTATTATTTTTATTTATAATTTCTTAGATATTTATTATTTTTAATTTCACCAATGACTAATAAGTAATAACATGTAAGATACAAAACTTTTATAAAAAATAATAATTTTAACATGTTAAATTTTATTTCACCCATGTATTACATGAGTTTTTAATCTAGTTAAAACATAAACAAAAGTTGCTTTAGCGTGATGGTATTTTGCAACTTCAAATTATTCAGTTCTTGCCCTTTCTATTAGCTTTGTTTTTCTTTTGTACAAATCGTCAAAACAAGCACTACAAACTATAAAAACCCCGTCGTATCTACGTTTCAAACCTGTTCGAAAATAGCAAAGTTACATTTATAACAACCCTAACGTGTAGCCGTACCCACGGCGAAGAACGGGGTAACATCCAAGTTAGTTAACAAAAATACGATTGGTGGATAAAAAAATGTAATCGGTTCGGGTTTAAGCGAGACGATCCGACCCGAGTAACTTAGACCCACCAAACCCGAAACCACCCGACTTGAAAAAAAAAAACCCGAGTCACGCCTCCATACTATATAAACTTTCTGAAACCCTTTCTCACGCTTCCTCTTTCCCCCGTACGTACTCGCTCTCGCCTTCGCCTCACCAAGATCCGTCAGGTATACACACACACACACACCAAACCCTAAATCACACACACAAACAATCTTCGAAACGATGAAATTTGATCAGAGATTCTCTCTGTTCTCATTCATCTCGTTTCTCTAGGTACAGATTCACTCACACTCGCTCCGATCGGTGTGTAAAACTATAAATCTGTTCTTATGTTCGTACGCGATGCTGATTTCGTTAGATTTGTTGCGTTTGATGTGTTTTCTGTAATTGTTTCATGTTTTTTGTATTGATTTTGTAACGATTTGTTGTTTGTCTGCTTTTGTTAGGGTTTTGATATATTCAGCAATGGCGTCTCCGGCAGCGGCACCGCAGCAACCTGTTTCTGCTCAAGTTGTATGTATCGGTTTTTGTGTTTTTTTGGTTTGTGTATGCTGTTTATGGAATTTGTTGTGGTTGAATTAATGGAACTAGCTTTGCGTGGTTTGGAGTAGTTGTATGGTTTTTAGATTTGGGATTACGTTATGAAGTTTTGTTGTTTTGTTGTGTGGTGGTTTTATTTTAGGAAAGGTCGAATTGATTGGTGTTTTTGTTTGGAATGTGGTTATGTTTTGTGGGACAAAGCTGGGTGGTCTCTAGGGGGAAACAAATTGATTAGGCTTTGTTGGCTAATCTTTTCATGCTGTGTGCTTGTATGTGTTCATGTCAATAAGCATATCCATGATCTTACTCTTGCACAATTTATGTTTTTGCAAAATTTCAAAGCCACCTAAGGCACAAAGGTCTTCCCTTGATTGTGGCTTATGTGCTTTAACCTTTTACAAATAGCATAATTAGTATTAGAACATGTTGGTTTAAATGAGTTAGGATTGTCAACGTATTTTAAACTAGTAATACTAATTGGCAAACTTTAATTTTTGTTGAACAGTTACTTTATGACATTCTTTCAATATCTTTTTTTCACCTTTACTTAGCTTCTTCATCTCATGTATGTCTTTTCTATTTGAGAGTTCTGTTCATGGGCAATAGGCCAATTGAATATCAGGGGTTAATGCTCAAATGGGGTTAAGATCAACATCAGTTTCACACATACCAATGGTTTATGCTGATAAAATTGTTTTGGTGGAATATGAATGTTCAATTTGTGGTGTTATATAAGCAGTTAGTTGTTAGTTGATTATTCTGTAAGGGATCTTTTTATAAAGTTATAGCCTGCTGTTGATATTAACTTGTGTAAATGATAAATGAGTTGATGACTTTTAGTATGAACTTGTTCTTTTCTTTAATTGTGTCCATGATGTTAATGATAAATGATACATATACAAGTGTTACTCTTGGCTCATCAAATTTTTTTTTTTTTAATTTATCTGTCTATATGATATAAGCTTAAAATTTTCCTACTAAATGTGTACATTTTTGAGCTTCAAACCAATTAATTAAGTATTTTTGTATTTTTGTGTTGTTTTCATTATGATGATTGTGTCTTATGTTGTGGTCATAAATAGGTTGGCAATGCTTTTGTTCAGCAATATTATCATATACTACACCAGTCTCCTGGTTTAGTTCATCGCTTTTATCAGGATATCAGCAAACTTGGACGCCCAGAGGAGGATGGTTCCATGAGCGTAACCACTACTATGGATGTATGTCCTTTATTCCTTTTTTTATTTGTACATTTATCATTAATGATTACGCATGATAATTATGAAGTTTAAACCACTTGTGGCACATTTGCCTGTTTTTTTTAAATGACTAGTTTCATTGTTCCATTTAAAATGTCTCTAGAACAAGCGGAAAGTTTACCCCTTTTAGTTGAGAGAAGTAATTTAATGACTCAAAGTTAAAAATTTCTATTGATCTTCACTTTGTTACCCTAAAGATATTTGTGAATAGGTTTTTTCGGTGTTAATAGATTTGTAACTTTTTGGTTCTGATAAGTTTTATTTGGATGTGTAGGCCATCAATTCTAAAATACTATCTCTGAACTATGATGAGTTTAGAGCTGAGATTAAATCTGTTGATGCACAAGAGTCATTGAGTGGTGGAGTCAATGTTTTAGTCACTGGCTACTTAACCGGAAAGGACAATGTTCTACGAAAGTTTACTCAAGCTTTCTTTCTTGCACCACAAGACAAAGGGTACTTTGTGTTAAATGATATGTTTCGTTACGTGGAGGATGCCAATCATAATGAAGGAAACAGTGCTCCTGTTGAGGATGTTGAGGATCCTATCAATTCTGAGGAAGGTGATTGAAAAAACATACAAATTTAACTATAATTGATATTTTAAATCTTTTTTATCTATCATTTTGTTTTCATATAATTGATATATCAAAGTCAAGACTAAAAATTAACCTAATTTGGCTAACATATGGAAAGGGCCATTTTGTGAACAAAAGCATACGTTTTATCAATTGAACATGTATAGCTATGAAATTTTGTCTATATTTTTAGGAAAATATGTAATGAATATACTTATAAACAGACATTTTAAGTTTTCATGAGTTTTTCAAATTATACTTTGTTGCTGGTTATTCTATAGCAATTAGTTTCTACATCATATTATTCTTAAGCACCTCTTAAGTACAAAAGACCGCATAGTTTTTTTCTAATTATATCATACACTTATATATGGAGCATTTATATTTATGAAATTTCTCACTTAAATCAGTAAGATATGTAATTAATATAAATGCAAATTGTGAAAATTTTATGGATTAGTCATAAGTTGACATTCTTTATTTTTTATTTTTATTTTATTTCTTTCACAGGTCTAATTTGATTTTTATATTTGGATAGCAATTAATTTATATCCTTGTATATTTTTAATCAACCATTATCAATCAAAAGTGCAATAGAGAAGGCGATTTAAACTAAGCTAATATACACTGAAACCTTATTTGTCTGCAGTGATTGAAAGTGTTGCTGTGGTGGAGAATCACATTTCTGATCAGGTTGTTGAAAAACAAGAGGAATCTCAAGTGGAAGAAGTGATAAAAACTCCTGAGAATGTGAATGTGACCGTGGAAGTGGCTGTTGTGGAGAAGGAAGAGGCGGTCCCAGAAGCAGTTGCCGAAGTGCAGGAGCCATCACCGCTGGTTGTTGAATCAAACACCAAAGTTGAGGAAGTTCCAAAGAAGTCATATGCTTCTATTGTAAGTTGTTTTTTAAGATCTAAAATTTCATCATCATAGCTTTAGGCATTTGGAGCTATGGAATAAAATCAAGTTTAGCTTGATTATTAAGTTGAGCTCAGCTTGTTTGCTAGGAGTAATGGCTTTCACATGCTAAGGTTTGTGATATGTTCTGTTCTTTACTTCTTTTTGAAGGTAATGGACCTGAAGCAGAACGGTGTGGGCTTCTCTTCCCCAGCACCTGCCCCAAGGAAATCTCAGCCAAGGAACCAAGAGCAGCAGGTGAACAATGTCCCAGCAGTTGCTGTTGTCCCTGAGCCAGCAGCTTCTAATGTTGATGCTGTTGAAAATGGTATTCATGAGGAAGAAGGTAGGCTTATATTCATCAAAATCAGATCCATACTTTTTGCATAAAACTTATCTGTCTTGGAGCCGAAGTTGAGCTTGGCCTGAAAAGCCTGATCTTAGGCTCTGTTGAGCCTGAAAGTTTCATATTGGTTCTAACAGTTGATAAACATCCTGTTTAATCCTAATTTTTGTAACACTTATCCTGAAACCTGAAATTATATTTTTCCATGTATATTTTTCAAGCTGTCTGCTATATTATTTTTGTGAGTTATAGATTGTTTTGACATGTAGTGTAAATGTAAATTTGTTCATCTTCACATCTTTCAAAACTAATTTGAGGTGTTATGTTAAAAACTTACACGTATTTTTTTAGAAAATCAAATTGATTCATATGTTTTGAAGTTATAAAACTTTTTGTAGTTACATTCGAAAAATGTTATTTTATCAATAAATAGAATATCTATTTGAAAACTTTGAAGCCTTTTAGGACTGGTGGGACTGTGCTTTTTCAAGACTAGGTATAGGCAACTTCATGATCAGGTTAATTTAGAATTGGGCCTAGGTCCAGGTACTAACTTTTTATTTTAAAGTTTCGTGCACCGTGCCTAAGTTCTATCCTAATGACGGTTTTAATGTGGATTATGAATTCATCATCTTGTCTGTTTATGCAAAAATGTTAATTGCTTGTTCTGGGCAGCTGATGGCTACTCCATTTACATTAAGGGCCTCCCAATGAATGCTACACCTGCTTTGTTGGAAGAGGAGTTCAAGAAGTTTGGGCCTATTAAGCCTAATGGTATTCAAGTCCGAAGCAATAGGGTACATATCTACTTTCTGCTAAGGCACTTTATCTATGCTTTTAATTTTTGACTTTCACAAAACTCATGGCAGCTACAGGGATTTTGCTTTGGATTTGTTGAATTTGAGGTGCCTGAAGCAGTTCAAAAGGCGATTGAGGTATTTATCAATTTTTCTTTGTATGTTAAAGTAGATAGAAAATGTTAATAGAGAATTTATTTATTGAATATTTTCATATTTTATAAAATTATACATGTTATTTCATTCATGTACAAACTTTTTGGTCTCTATGATACTACTATCACTAGATGAATTTAGCAATGGTAGTTGGTTTTTGTTATTTTATGTTTATGGGTTTTGACATGCATCTTATGATGTTTTAGGCTTCACCAGTCGCAATCAATGGACGTAATGCTGTTGTTGAGGAGAAACGGTCTACAAACTCTAAAGGCAAGTTTCTAAATATGATTTAGAGACTGTTAGTGTCTAATCATCTCTCAATTTTAAATCTTTAATTTGCTTGAAGATGCTAAGAGAAACACATGCAAATAGATTACAATTTAAAGTGGGCGGGTCAGATGGGTTGGTTAATGGGTTGAAAGGGGTTTGGGTTTTGAACAAGCAACTTCACTTGGGGTGGTCAAATGGCTGGGTTGATCTTTCAAAAAAATTTTTTTTGTTTTTATATTGAGTTTGTTAATTGTTAATTGATTAACGTATATGTTTACGAAATTATTGTTCTATGATACAATGTCATATGAAAAGCAGAGTAAGGTTTTAAAGTTATTTTGGTGTTTTTGTGTCTTTTTTTATTTACAAAATGACTTCTAAAAGCTTACCGGAGGTTGATCATAAATCATTGAAATTGGCCGAACCACCCAAGTTGAAACAGGACGATCAGTTGACCTGTTTGAAATTTATATGATTTGGTTCATGGTATTACGGTTTGAAAAACTAGGTTTAACGATTTGGCTCAAGGTTTGGAACTTGAAACTGACCGTGTAAATACCAAATCACCGGTGTTTATCTTTACCATTATCATCATTTTTTTAATTTTGGAACATGCAGTTATTCACATGTACAATGTTTATGAACATTTACATCATTTAAAGATCTGATACAGATTTTGAATAGATAGGTTCAAACAACCAACCCCCATTGGTTTGGCCTGTCTGGCAGACCCAACCAACCCGGTTGGTTTGGGTTACTCTTTTTCAAAACCGTAGCCATATGTTAGCCTTAGAATCTTTGTCAAAAAACCAGCTGAACCAGACCGTAACATCCACATTGGATTACCCAAAACAAATTTATTTCTAACTAAATAGTTCAAAGTTGCCACCTGTATATTATTGGATCATAAAACAGAGAACGGATCATACTGTTTCTCAATTGTAGAGCCATTATCTTTTTTAAAACAGGAACGCGTGGGAGATTTCCTGTTGGAAGGGGCGCTGGATTCAGGAATGAAGGAATGAGGGGCCGTGGAAACTTCACCAGTGGAAGAGGCTACAATCGAGGTGGTGATTTTGGCGGCGGGAGGAACGATTATGGCGGCAACAGGGGTGGTGGCCGTGGAGGAGCACCACCAAACCGTGGTGGTGATGGATATCAGAGGGAACGTATGAACCGGGGGATGGGTGTTAACGGGACAGCCAAGAATATGGCACCACGAGTTCCTGCTACTGCTTGAACAATTGAGTGATGGTTATCACTGGATATTGGTTGGGGGGATTAAAGACTTTGATTGGTTTAGTTAGGAAATTTTTGGTTATTTGTTATGTGTAGTATAGTCTGTCTCAGCTATTTGTATTTTTGTTTTTTTATATTTGTTGGACATCGATTTTGGTAGAGTCGATCTGATGATTGATCTTATGGCTGGGTGTATCTCTGCGTACACAATGGCCTTTTGTTTTTATTTTATCCTTTTCGAAAATATGGGTTGGCCAAGGGGTGGGTGTAGCAAGTGTATCAACAAGCTCACCCCTTCACCCTGTCGTATTTAGTGCACACTTTGGTGAATTATCAGCAGTAACCCTACGAACTTTAAATGATTAAGCTTTGGCTATATAATAAGCCGCCCAAACTAGGGTCAAATGCTGTGTGGTCGTCTTAATTGCATATCTTATTATGTGTTCAGGGGTGCAGTGTGCCTTGGAACAAATTTTAAGATTGTTGTTTTGTGATAATTGAGGTTATGGATTTAAGTTTGAGAAGCAGTTTTTTTATTATTTTTTTTAACAAAGTATGCGGTAAGATTGTGTATATCTTATTGTAAAGTAATATGCTAGTCAAGCATTGGGTATGTATTTTTTTTATTTTATGTTTCAATAGAAATTGGGACTGGTCAAACTGGTTAGAACACAAACATTTCATTTTAGTCCTATTTTCATGCATTGGGGTCTCATTCTCTCTTTTAAGTTTTAAGTAGAGTGTTCCTGTAACGAGAAGTAGAAAAGAAATGATAATCATACATCGCTTAACCTGACATGACTTTATGGTGTCTCTGACTTCATATTTTCAAACTAAAATGTAATATTTTACTTGGATGATTAGTCTGAGTGCCCCTTAAATTGAAATCTTCAAGTTGACTGATTATTATTATTAAAGATTTAATTCTTGTAGTAGCAAGCTCTGAAAATTCTGCGTTGATTTTTCAATAATACACGAGGAATTCACTTCTTTTATTTTGATTTATTTTTAATTGTATGATTGTTAATCTTCATTTTAGTTTAGATCATACAACTTTAAACAAAAAGACAACTGATTATACTAGAGGACAATGCAACACAATAGTATTAACATGGCATGAAAAGAGGCGTGGCAATACCGCCACCCTCTCCTTGGTGTCACGCATTTAAACCAAGTGCAGTGAAATTCTATTGCACCGCCTTGAAAGCAAAGAAGAGCTGGAAGGGGATGTAACATACCTAATGATTTGACGACCAACGATGGTGTGGCTATACATCTCCCTTTGTGTGGTGGTAGCGGTGTTGCAAGGGTGCCACATATTGTTTTGGATAGTCTAATAGCTCTTATTTGATTTATATTTGTGTGTGTGAATGTGTATTTTATTGGGGTATCTGACTGCTTATGGTCAGTAGCTTAATTTATTAGGTTGCTTCTTCTGAAAATTTGTCCTTCTTGATCTTTACATTTTTATATTATTATGATATTGATCCTTGCTTATTGTTGATCACTCTTTGCTCCTTGATTTTGATAATTTGTTGGTCATCCCGTGATCCTTGTATATTGTTGGTATTATGTCTTTGTTTATGTTTTACATGATCGAGTATCGTTCATATGCGTTTTATTGGGGTATATTATATCTAGATTGTAAAGTTTAGTATAATGTATTCTTCTTATTGGATGTTTTGAGATTAGTGAGTACAATAGAGTTGAGGGTTTCACTGAAAGCAATTTCTCTATCATTTGTGATATGATAAGTTTTGCTTACATCTCATACTCTCCAGATCCCATCTGTAACTTTGTTATGGACAGAAAATACTATGTATGATATTGTTTTTGTGTGAATATGTATGTGTATAAAGAGAGAGAGTGAGAGAGCATTGTTTAAACATGGAATTGTTTTGTGGTTTGAATTGTAAGAATTGATACGGGTCATAGACCTAAATAATCTATGGTTGAGATTATGAAAAGTTATATGTCATTATTTTTTGCACACGAAGAGACTTGAAAGAGTAAATAAAAGAAGCTTATCATTGTTGACTATTTTTTTAAAAATATTTTTAAACATAAGTAACTTTTTTATATGACATCATTTTATTTTTAAAAAATATTACACTATAAAATCATACATGTTATTCTTTTTAAATTTTAGTATAGCATTGCTATACTTTTACTAAAAAAAAGTCAAATTTGTTTTTACATAAAAATTTCGATACGTGGTAATTATGTGTACGTAATTATAATCATAGGTTGCGTAGTATATATATGCACAATTATTATTAAAGGTTATGTAATTTGTGTATGTAATTATGGGTGGATGCATAATGTCACATGTTGCATTCTGGTTGCTTTGTACCATTCGCACGTTAAATAGCTTTGTAAAATAACTCGCTAGATATACATGTGTGTTTATGTATGAATTTAATATAGAACTAATTTTTACTATTTTACTTTGAAAAACACATAATGCAATAGGATTTAAAAAATAAAGTGATTGAGCATTCACAACCTACCCTCCATCTCCATCTCTATAATTACATTAAAAATTACTATTTTTTCTCTCTCCTTTTCAATAAAATAATATTTTTTAATACTTTTATCATTATATTTTCTCTCTCCTCCACTCACAACCACTTTCAACATATATTAAAAAATTAATAGAGATGAACAGTGTTTTATCAAATATAGAGATGAACAGTAACAGGTTCTCCATCCTCCACTCACAACCACTAATAATCATTCTCTATAATATAGAGAACACACTCACAGATTTATAGAGAGCCTGCTGTGAATGCTCAGACGATTATGTATCTCTCTTATGCATAACATTCAAAGCAAATGTTATACACTTTGTGTATCATTTTTTTCAAACTGACCTCGAGTTCAAGTTTTAACTCTTTAAGAGTAAACAAATTAAACTGACTCAGTGACTCGTTTAACTCAGATATTGTCCGAATTGAAATTGGCTCGACCTGCTAATACATTAAACCACTTATATTGATGATCCATTTTCTTATAATCATTCTCTGAGATTATCTGATCAATCAAATCTCAATCTTGAATATCGGTACATAAAATTAATCTCAGTAGGTGTAACATTCACAACGTACTTCCCCTATTAAATTTTATTTATATTTAAGTTTTTTTATATATGTATTTTTTTAATTAATGAATTTTTATTTCTATTTATTTTTTGCTTTGAAATTAGTTTAAAATATAAAGTAAGGAAGTTACCCGGGAGAAAATAGAAAATGAATGCCAGTGAAATTGAAAGAAAATACGAAAAATAAGAAATTATTAATGTGTCATCTAGTATTTTGAAGGTAACTAAAAATTAGTAAAATACTGGTACCGTACGATACCGGTACCGTACCGAACCAATACCATACAATACTCGTAACGTAAGTACCGATCCCGAAATTACAAAAAAGCAGGTACCGAATTGATACCGAAAATAATTCGGTACAGAAAATTCGGTATCGGTACCAGTACGGTACCTCTTCGGTTTCGGTACTTGGTACCCGTTTGCTCATCCCTAAAGTGGGGAAAATAATACAACTTCAAATGGCCTAACAAAATACGATACACGGGATGATAATATACGATATATATCTATGAAAAAGAATAAAAGATTTGTACGCATGCATGTAAAACTATAATTATAAAGCATGTAAAATTTTAGTATCATATGCATGTATTATCAGGAATTTTTTTATTATAGTATGTAAAATTAAATGCAGTAAGAAAATCTTTATGGTTTTACAGTATTATATTATTAAATTAACACCCTTTACAAAAACATTGAAAGATGGTTAATAAAGTAAGAAAATATCATACCATTTTTCAAAATTTGCACGCTCATGGCAGGCGATACATATTTGTGTCGAGAAGGTTTCTGTGAGCATAGTTCCTTAGCCAACCAATGTTTTCAGAAACGGATCGGACGTCGAACCGAACACTTTACTGGTTTGGTGGTCGGAACTGGTCGGACCGGATTTAAGAACCGGATTACGTCATAATTATATATATAGTATATTATATAGAGTTATACATATAATTAAATATAAATAACTTATATATGTATTTTATAGTTATATATAAAACTTAAATATATTTTGATATCCAACACACTAATTTATGGTTCAACACCCCGTTTTTACCAATTAAAAAAAAAAAAATCCGGTCCTTCCACCGGTCCGGTTCCCGGTCCAACAACCGGTTTGAGACGAACCGGCTGGTCCAACCACTCAAAAACGAACTACCCTCAACCGGTTCGGCTAAGGCACCGATTCCCGGTCGGACCAGTTCGACCGGCCGGTCCGATCCGGTCTTGAAAACAGTGTAGCCAACATACTTTTTTTTAACGGTCAATTAATAAAACCTAACTACTAGGGGAACCCAATGACTAAACACGACATCATAAGCCCGTGATCCAAACAACGCTGGGTAGCCCAAGCTCACACAACTAATTCCGGAACCTGCCGCCCGAAGCCCGAAGGCTCACTGCGGCAACCCCGGCCCACCAACAACATATTGCTACCGGCAAGACTCGAATTCATCACCTCACATAAAAGAAGTAATGAGACTATCACTAAACCAAATGGTTTGGTCCTTAGCCAACATACTACCTAACATATTCATATACATATACATAAGCAGTAGTAAAAGAATTACAAAATAATGGATCAAAATTACTGTAAGAATCTAGTTCTCTTTTTATCAATAAAATAAAAAAATAATGATCTTTTTGTTATTCGTGTAGGAAATAAATAGTATAATACCGCATACAAATCTGAATGCAAAATAAGCATAAAATACAAACTTAGCAAATAAATGATCCAAACCGTTGTCCTTAATGAGAACTTTAAATGCTCTTCTTATATGATCCTCCACTGCAAGAGTGAATAAATGAATTGTTGAATGGTAGTGGTGGGATTCGTGTTCATCACGGTCCCTTAAAACAAATTTTGTGTCTTCTTTTAGATGAACTTTATAACAATCAAATCAATATGTTCTATCAGAGACGCCCTAACACCAATGTTAGCTGCCAAGGTACAATGCATGAAGCATAACCTAAGATGGGACATATGTCCAATGTTAGCTGCCAAGGTACAATGCATGAAAAAATGCCCTAACATTATATTCATAGATATAATTGTTTAGTCGCTTACTAAATAAACTAAAACCTACAAACCCTCATATTGCCCTTGTTCTTTTCCAACATTTTTTCGCCCATTAAGGGAAAATTATCGATATGGCTTTTGACGATTATTTGTTTCAAAAATAGCAGTTGACTAAAATATTTTTAAATATAGTCATCGTATCGTCAAGTGGCAATACCAATGTATGTAGTATCGTCCGTGTGACTTTAAAAAAAACATTTTTTATGCTGGAGATACGCTGGCGATACAAGTTTCACGTGCTATAACCGGGACAATTTAAACATTTGTTGCCGAAGATACGCTAGTGATACACCACTTATTCCGTATCGCCCAATTTTTTTCATAAAGTTAAAAATAGGAATATGGCTTTTTTTATATCACAAACCGGTTGCAAAACCGTCAAGTTGGATTATGAAAATATGAAGACGTTCAAAGAATCAATCTGAATCTTTAAATTTAGGAGCTCAAAACCGACAAGAAAACAAAACCACCGTTACGTACCGAATAAAATGTGTTGACAAATGACGTACCGAATAATTTTTTAAATTAATATAATTGCTCTATTTTTTATATTCTTTATATTCTTGTATTAGTTTTTTTTTTTTTATTTATAAAGTGGGCGATACATGAGGGATGGTGTATCTCTAGCCGGAGATACATAAATTTTATATTTTATATTTTATATTTTATATTTTGGGCAATTACACGAGGGACGGTGTATCTCTAGCCAGTAATATGTAAATTCTTTTCCTTTTTTTTGTAAAAATTATGGGCGACACACTAGCAATACCAAATGCTTTGGTACCACTGGGGCCATATAGTTGGCGATACCACATACATTGGTATCGTTAACTGGAGATATTTGAACACTTGTAATCATATGATTTATTAAATATTTTGAATGTTTTCAAAGTCAATGATTATTATTGTACACTTGATCCGTGAAACGGCTAGTTTTGAAATTTTCCGTACAAAATCTTTCTAAGAGGCACTTGCATTAGTCATTAGAAAAGCACGCCAGAGAACAAGGTAAGTAGATGTTGTCACAACTATTTTTTGTTCTGCTATGCAATGTATAAATTTGGTTTAGGGTGATGCTATACATACCATTTTATAATATTTTTACTTGTTATACTCTTCTTTTTAACTTTTAAAAATAACTATTATTTTCTTTAAAAGATTTTATTAACATGTCACACCTTTAATATATTAAATAAAAAAACTCTTAACTTGTTTTTATTTATTTTGTTTTCTATTTTTTTATTGTTTCTACTTTTATTAATATTATTATAATAACATTACTATCTATACTTCAGGAAAAATGAATACGGTGTTGTTACACACCTAAGTTTAAATACAAAACCTTTTAAAACTATGTTGTATAGTTTACATAAAACAATATCATTTTAGTTCATCTAAATCAAAACTAAACAAAACTTATTAATAACTAAAACCTAATTTGACTTCTTTTACTGAATCGAAAAATAGTAAAACCCGTAAATCAACCCAAACCATTATATATCTTAAATTAAACTATATGAACCAATCCAATTGAAAACCATAAATACTTTTGTGATAGTTTGAAATAAATGGTGGTGAGCAAATTTTAAGTACCATGATAGAATTGAAAATCGAACTAATATAATGTTTCGTTAGCAACTATTATTGTTTTCAGAAGACGAAATTAAGATCAATAGTCAATTATATTTTGTTTGGTGTGATTTAGATTAGTCAGATCCATATAAAAAAAACGATATAGTTTTAAGGGGTAGAATTTCACAAGTTTTAAAACTATTTTTAAGAGGGTGGGGTATGACAAACAATAAAAGAGGGTATGTATAGCCCAACCCTTTGGTTTATACAAACATTGTTTGATTATGAATGCAAAAGAGATAACCAAATTCAAATTCTCCACTATTCTATACATATATGGCGCTTTTTTGTACGGTTATATGTTGGTCTCTCATACGACTATACGAGTTATATTCAAATCTTCATTCTACATAATGGATGTAATCACATAAATCACCAACTCTAATCTAGAATTTTGATCTTTGGAGACGAGGGGCAGACTTAGGGGGTGTTTGATTTCGGCTGACCCGGCTGACTGGCTGACTCGGTCAGCCGGTCAGCCTGTTTGATGTGCGTAAAACCCGAGCTGACCGGGTCAAAACATCTGACCCGGACCTGAATTTTCATAATGCTGACCTGCTGACCCACCCCACCCCTGCGCCGATCCCCCCTCCCCTGCGCGACCCGAGTTCGGCCGACACCCCCCCTCGCCTGCGTTCGGCCGTCGCCTGCTTTCGGGCGTCGCCCCTTCTCCTGCGTTGGTGGTGTGGTGGTCAGCTACGGTGGTCGTCGGTGGCGGTGGTGTGGTGGTCAGCTACGGTGGTCGCCCCTTCTCCTGCGCGACCCCCTCTCCGGCCGTGGCTCCCCTTGGTGGCGGTGGTGTGGTGGTCAGCTACGATCAGCTACGGTGGTGTGGTGGGTGAATTGAAGGTGATTGAATTGAAAGCGGCGGAGGGTGGTTGTGGTGTGGGAAGCGGCGAACGGTGTGGTGTGGTGGTTCCGACTTCGGCGGACGACGGTGGCAGTGGTGGTTCGGCGGACGACGGTGGCGAAGGGCGGTGGATTGCGGTGGTGGTCGGAATGTGTACGGTGACAGTGGTGGTTGTGGTGGTTACGACCGGTGGTGTGACTCCGGTGGGTTTTGTTACTTAAATACTTTGGTTCTAGTCAGATACTGAATCAAACAGCCAAGTTTCAGTCAGGTGCATACCCAGTCAGAACTTCTAACTGGGTCAGCTTCTGAATCAGTCAGATCTTACTGAGTCAGTGTAATTAAACGACCCCTTAGTAAGGAGAGGGAGGGTTTAACCGACCGGCATATTTTTTTATTTAATATGTAATGTGTTTTAATTGTTTTCTTTATTCAATCCCGTGATTTTTTGAATGTTGACCCTTGTGAAAAACTTTACGACCTTTAAACCCCAATAATTTTTTAGAAAAGTCTTTAACCGACTAGCAATTAAAATAAGAGTATGTTAAGTTTGTTTTGTATTAAATCTATTAAGCTCGTTCATTTAACTAAAAGCCCAATTTATTTTCGTTAACCCATTGCCAATCTATCATTCCATAGTTTTCTTTAAAACTTCACTTAAAAGTTATCCCTAATTGAAAAGACGCTATATTAGCAAATTGTCATTAACGATGAGAATATTAGCCGAAGATTAACAAATGGCAATTCTTGTTTCAGTGCTTTATACGGCTACAAATCAAGACATCGAGTTTTTCCTTTTTTTATTATAATGTGTTTATTATGTATTTCAATTGATTATTTTATATTTTCAAATATTTCAATTAAAGTGTTTGCATATGATCAGGTCATCTTTTTCTTATTTTCTTACATATTTATAGCACATGTGTTTTGGTTGAACTACTTAAGTTTGTTTAAATTTTAGTTTTCAAATAAATAATAAATATAATTTATTAATATATATATATATATATACATATATAGGGGAGGGATCAAATGAAAACCATGCTTATAATTAAAAACTGTAAAAACCACCACTACCCAATCATATAATTGATAATTGATTTAATCTTTTAATTGTTTAAAGTATTTTTGATTAAACTTCAATCTTATTTTTTGAGGTCATTATATATTTTTTAGTTTAAACTTCAAGAAACGACAATGATGACAAAACGACTTACATATACGTAACTTGTATGAGTGACATGTACGCAACTCGTAATTGTACACTTGGTAACACATATTTACATATACATAACCTTTACATATATGTAACTCTTAGTTGTACACTTTGTAATACGTACTTACATATATGTAACCCATAGTTTTCATAGTTTTCATTTATAACATGGTTTTCAAGGGATCCCTCCCATATATATATATATATATATATATATATTAAGGCATATTAGTTCATTTTAATTTTACGGTTTATGGAGTCATTTTAGAAACAAAGTTACCCGAAACATCATCGTCAAATGTTATTCTTGAAAAACTTGAGTTAAAACATATTTCATTGGATTCTTCCAAAAGTAAACAAATAAACTTTTATTTATGTGACCCGCTCTAACCTGAACCGAAAATTCTAACATCAAGTCGAGTGCACTTGAGAACTGAAAAAACCTGACTACGAAAATAAAAATTTCCTAGGTCCGCTTCTGATGATGATTGTGAAATGAAGGGGAGAGCTATATTTGCATATATGCGGAGGATTCAATATAGAACTACAAATATAAACCATTTATTTATAGTTAAAAATTAAATCAAAAATATTAAAATTATAAAATATTAATGAATTAGAGAATTAGAGTGAATCTCAAAAATATAAAAATAAAAATAAATAAATAAATAAATAAATAAATAAATAAAAAACATGTGTAGATGTTTATACACAAACACACATAAATTCACACAATTATGCATATATCCATAAACCAACTACAAAATTCTATATTGCAGCACATTAATCAAATTTCAAACGAGAAGACCACAAGTTGATCAACATCAAACTACAGGGCCAGCCCCAAAAATTTCCAGGAGATTCTGGCTCGGGGCTCGAATAAAAAATGAATCCTTATAATACGAGATACGAAAAAAATTTTAGCCAAATAATTTGTATATAAAAAATTTATAATATGACGATAATTGTTATAACAATAAATAAAACGAAAGTATTGTAACAAGATGGAATTAGATGGGATAATGGTATTAAGTTAAACTATTTAAATTGGGTTTAGATTTGGTAAATTGTATTAGGCTAAACTATTTAACATGTGATTATTAGATTTTAATAATCTCAACTTTCATTTATTGGCCGAGATTAATCCCAACTCCAGAAATATTTTCCAACACTCCAAACTTATAAGTTTATTTTTCTCTAACGATCCATTATTAATTGAGAATTAACACTGTTAGGTTTTTGATGTCGTAAACTACTTATAAGACCAAAACACTAAACAAAAAAAGTTGAAATCAATCATCAGGTCCGTCAATCTTAAACTTCTGCATCCAAAACCAGTCAATCTACACCTCCTGGTCTAACCATTTGACTCGTTGAAGGTAGATTTTAAGTGATGATAAAGGCTAAACACCAAAAAACAGACTTGATGAAGGCTGGGCGGGGGAGGAGTTGAAAAATGGCTTAAAGTTGACCCCATTTCATCAAAAAAACTAACCGGAGTTAACTTTCAGTTATTAAGGAATCGTTGGAGGAAAATAACTCAAAGTTGGGATTGTCTATAAATATTTTATGAGTTTAAATTAATCATGACCAATAAATAAAAATTGATATTATTAAAATCCAATAACCATTTAACATATCGAGCCCTGGGCGGTACAAGGCGTGTATCGATCATACCGCCAATAAGAAAATATAGAGCTCCAGCCGAAAATAAGGTGAAAATCATAAAATCATTCATCAACGCACAACCACAAAGCTTGCAAGAGTGCATCATCATATGAATACAAACCCTAATAAATTTCCATTGTTTGAATGAGTTAAGATTCCTTACGTCAGAAGAGCAAGTTGATGTTGAATACTAGTGCTGTCTCTACCATTGAGTATCGATATCTTGTGTTTTTCTTTTCAACAACCTTCTTTTTACTATTAAATACCATCTAATTCTGTATTTTTAAGGATTCAAACACATATTAAATTTGTGGAGGACACTTACTAATGTGATAAGATATCTTATGTAGTTGTAAAAATAACAGTCTGTAACCACTTCAGGTTTATATTTGGGTCGGATTCATATTTCGGGTCAGACTTTTACGTATACACTATTTAACTTCTAGTTTACGTTGATTGGATGAAGGAATTTTTAGTCTTCTATCTTCTGTAAATAGCAAAAAAAAAAAAAAAAAAAAAAAAAAATTGAAAAATCACTAAACTATCTTCTTATATAAAATGGTTTTGTTGGTTTGATTTATAAATTATAACTAGTGTTGGTTGTTTATTTTTGTAACAAAAAGTTAGACATGGGTTGGCTTATTTAAGGTCACTAAAACCAGAGAACATCTTGCGGTGCTTAAATGGTTTGAGTTTAAACACGACACAAAACCTGAAAATTTTACACTAATCCGATATGATATCATGATATGCACCAGAAAAATATTACACACATGAACCGGATCACTACACGCATATTCATAGGTTGACATGAATTAACCCATTTAATTAAAAAAATTATTGTTGTTTAGCATATGCCAACACTCGACTATTAAAATTGTACAACCAAAATTGCATTTGTCCATTAAACATTTATGTTTAAACTATAAACACTTATTCATATATTTATCTTTTTAACTTTTGCCATAAATACTCAATTATATGGACCCAATAGATTAACCACACACCCTAAACCATTTAGTTAAATTTGTTAACCGGTTCGACCATTTACAATAAACTTGAATACAGGAATTTCTTGTTAGATCCTTTCTTTTCATATCATGCCAAAAATTGATGCCAATAAGAAATTTGGTTGTGTTTAAGTCAAAGATGATCAACACTAGTTTTCAGCCAAAAGCAGTTTTGGCTTGCAACCTATTTTTGAATAGGAAAATGATTGGTTTGATTTGGAAACCATTTAGGTTTAAAACCATGTGTTATCCATTTTGATTATGGTTTTATTGGTTTCAAACCAGTATCAACGTACATGATTACAAACCGATTATGAATCAAAACCGGTTCTAGGTTCAATTTACCAAACAGTTCTTTTACCCACAACTACCCATCACCTCTATCATTAGAACCCTAATTTTAGAATGCGTTTTAACTTTCAAGCTCTAAAAAGATTAATTCGTGACTAATTTGAATCTTAAAAAGCAATAGATAAATGCAATATGTTTTCTCCAAAAAGATTTGGTCAAAATTTTATATAGAAACTTGTAATATGAAATTGACATATTATTTGCTAATTAATTAATATTGAAAAAACTACCAAACAAAAAAGAAATTAAGATGTTACACGTAAATATATAATAAAAATAAAATTTAATTAAGTGAAGTAGAATAATAATGGGACGTTATCTTATTGAGGTGTGGTAACCAATCAACCATTTCGTCGGTGGCTTGACACTTTGCACCTCTCCCTCTCTCTCTCTCTCTCTCTCTCTCTCTCTCTACCAACCAATACGGTCAATTAATTATTGGCTCTTTTGCCACCTTGAGTTGTGTGTGTTCATACCTTACCCTACACTAAATTATTTCCATTTGAAATCCCTAAACTACCCTCTAACCCAACCACAACCCCTACGTTTTATTGTATTTTACTTTTACAAGAAACTAGCCACCTTTTGGTTTTGACATGTATTTCATTTTTAATTTGTAAACTAAAGTTATTAAGCAATGTGAGACTAGTTCATTTGATAAATGTTTTTGTTTTTTAGATGAAAGGTTACAAGTTCATATTCATATATAAAACTGGTCGATGTAAGACTAGTCCGTTTACTTAAGATAAAAGTTAAATGAAATTATATTTACTTAAGTATATGCCTAGCATGAATAATAACTAGATATCTTTTTTCAATTAATACAACTCCTTTCAACAACCAACAATGGTGAGAATCACTTGATTGATCTATTGTGAACAAGACCCAATCTGCAAAGCAAACCATTCATAAGACTCGCCATATGAAGAAGGTTCTTCCTAGATTAGCTTCAGACGCGAGATCAAATATTTGTATGTGGAAAATAAATATGATGAAGATAAAATGCGGAGAAAAAGAGCCACGAAAGTAGACTAGAATTAACATTAACTCATCCTTGCTTATTTATGGTCTTTGGATTAAGGTTTCTCTCCCCTCATTTTCATAAGGATGGTGGATCCGAATAGGGAGCACAAATGTCATGACTTTGATCATCAATTTTGATTAGTGAGGATAGAATATTCAGCTTGATTTTTGTGACAAACGTCATGATAAAAAATGGTCCCCTTCCCTTAACTAAACCGGGTTGTACCCGACCGGGTTGCATGAGGATGAATTCAGACCTTTATTATTAATACTCTTACCAGTATTTGTTTTTATTTTAAAAAATAAGCACTGGACAAAGATAATTGTGTATTTTGTAATATTTTATAATTGGCTTTTATTTAAAAAAACGATCACTATTATGACCCCTATATTTTGTGAAAGTTTACTTGGTTCACATTTAAACTTTTGTTTATGTTGTTAACTTGGGTGTATCGCAAAGGTCAGGATCATCCAACCTACCTTTTATAGTAGCATACTCCTGATGTGAGTTCTAAATATCATTTCTTAATTGTTCTAACTGTTTTAGGGCTAACATGTATGTTTAAATAAAATGGTTATAATTTATATTTGAAAAGAATGAATAGTCACTTACTTTGTTAGTAAAAATGATTTGAATGTTGTACTTATTGTACTGATATTTTTTTTTTCTAGTTATGTATTATTAATGGGTAAAAGGTATGATTTATGTTGGAAAAGAATGAATAGACACTTACGTAATTTATGAGTGTCTATCCAATAATCATACATAATCAGGAAAACAATACCGATAAAATAGGTACAACATTAATTAAAATCATTTTTATTAACAAAGTAAGGGTCTATTTGTTCTTTTCAAACATAAACCATAATCATGAATCGTGAATGCGTCTCTCCACTGGAAAGGCTAATATGATTATTGATTTGTTTAGTTGAAATGTTAATACAGTGTCACTCTAGATAAGAGTGATGATATCATCAGATGAATGTGGACTTATGAATTTGTTGTTAAGTTGTATGGTTTCACGAATGCCCTAGATATGTTCAGAAATCATGTTAGTTGACCATGCTAAGACCAATTGATTGTGGTGCTAAGTGCTAACTAATGATATATTTGTTCATTCTTGCAAAATGTTTTGCTGTGCTCGTCACCTTCATGTGAAGTTTTGCTAGAGTATCTTTATGCTAAGAGCTCCAAGCATATGTTATTGCTACGAGAAATATAATTATTGAGTCATGACAGGATCGAGTTTATTTTCGAGTTATTCGAATTTAAAAATTTTGAAATCAAATTCGAAAACTTACCAATTTGAATTTAAAATTTGAAAACCTAATTCGAATAATCATCTAGAGTTGGTAGATGTAGTCTTTGCTTTAAAGAATTATATACGTACTTTTATGGTGTAAATGTATTATTTACATGGATCATAAAAGTATAAAATGCCTTTTCAATAAAAAAAACTTGAATACGAGAATTGATTTATAAATATTATTTATACTATATATATAAGGATAAAGTATATAAGGATGAAGTTATCATTCTATATAAATTTTAATACACCTAACACAACCTATTAAGCATAAAGTACAAGTGCTTTATGTAATAATTTTTATTTTTCATCCATTGAATTAACTTCTTCTAATTAAATATAGTATTTAATTCACATGACTAATATATTATTTATCAACATGAGATTATTTAATTTAATATATTAAATATTATCTTATTTATAATAATTTAAATAAAAATTAATATTTATATTTAGTATTTATATTTGTATTTGTATAACTAAATACTATTTAAAGTATGTAATATCCTATTCAAATAGTTAAGTATATAATCACTAAATATATTTTAATATATTTCAAAAAAATATTTACAATAATAAAATATAATAATAATAATAATAATAATAATAATAATAATAATAATAATAATAATAATTATTATTATTATTATTATTATTATTATTATTATTATTATTGATATTTATTATTATTATTATTATTATTATTATTATTATTATTATTATTATTATTATTATTATTTTATTATGGGCTTGACATGTGTTTTTCTATTGTTTAAAAAAATGAAATTTTAGTTATTGTGTCATATATTTTACACCATTTGTTATATGTATTTATTATTGTATTTTACGTTTTATATTATTTTGTGATATTTTTGTCATTGTTATCATTAATTTTATAAACTTGTTATTTATCATTGTGTTTTATAATTAGAAGTACATAATTATATTATTTTATTAATTTATTTTTTAAAACTCATAGTATTCAAGATTACACAAATAAGGATAAAAAACACAATGAGATATTGTGTTATTTTGTCATTGTTTTTAATTATTTAGATTAATTAGTTGTTAATTTATTATTGTATTTTACATATTAGAGATACACAATAATGTTATTCTAACTATTATATTTTTTTAAAACTTATCATTTTATAGAAACATAATAGTATTAAGAAAAACATAATAACAAATAAAAAGACACAATAAACTGCACCAAAGTAACAATGACGAGATATGAGTTTAAAAACATAAAAAAATTATTATCTTTTTATATTGCAATATTGTACTCGTTTTAAAGATGAAATTACTCTCGTTTTTAAGTGTAAATTTTATAAAAAAAATAACGTACTACATAAAAATTATGAACGTTAAAAAAATGAGAAACTTGCAAAAAGTCAACAAAAGTGATTATTTTTTAAAAACCCCTCTAACAAACTTTTTTGACTAATATGATCTCAACTATTGATTAAGCAGATTGATGGTTGAGATTACTTATAATAATTTTTAGTTTTAAAGGTCTTTTTATTTGAACATCCCAAATAATAATAATAATAATAATAATAAATAATAATAATAATAATAATAATAATAATATTATTATTATTATTATTATTATTATTATTATTATTATTATTATTATTATTATTATTATTATTATTATTATTATTATTATATTATTATTATTATTATTATTATTATTATTATTATTATTATTACTAGTCCATTATTATTTAAGATGATAAATGAATAGTTTTCTTTTGGTTTTTTGAACTTTTTCCACATTAGTTTTAAGTTTCTTTTATTTTTAGCAATAACTTTTATTTTTTTTATTTTGACTAATAAAATTTAGGATTTTAGAGTTCGGCTACCATACTATTTATCGTGAAATTTTATTTTATCAAGTTCGACCACTAGAGTTTAGTATTTTTTATATTTTGGTCACCAATTTATTTTCAAACTTTGGGCACTAAATGTTAGGATTTTAGAGTTTGGTCACTGATTTATTTTTTCTACTTTAGCCACTAAAGTTTAGAATATTAGAATTTGGATAGACCACTAAACTATTTTTATTTTTTTTTTTCAAATTTGACCACTAAGGTTTAGTATCTTTGAGTTTAGCCGTAAAATTTTGATTTTATAGTTTCCAATGATTCGGACAAATAACGACCAAAGTAACACAACGTTACATGTGAAAAAATTGACCGGACTCCCGTCGTGTAACGCGCGACTTTGGCCACTAAAGTTTAGGATATAAGAGTTTGGCCACCAATTTATTTTTTTGACTTTAGCCACTAAAGTTTAGGATCATAGAAAATGACCACTAAACTATTTATAGTGATGTTTTATCTTTTTCAAATTTCGCCACTAAATTTTGTATTTGAGTTTCACCATCAAATTTAGATTTTATGATTTTTGAGAAGCCAGACAGATAAAGACCAAAGTAACACACCATTGCGTGTGAGAAAATTTACCGGACTCCTACCGCGTAGCACGACGAGAAAAGCCTAGTTATCATTATTATTATCACTATTATTATTATTATTATTATTATTATTATTATTATTATTATTATTATTATTATTATTATTATTATTATTATTATAAGGTTAATAATAAAAATAAAAACAACAATATTTTATTATTCTATTAGTTAAAATCTAATGTGTTTTTGTTATGTTATTGTATTAATAATAATTTAATAGTAACATACCTCTAAGATTAATACAACGTTCTACATTTGATAAGATTTTTTGTTCGAACACTTTTATCGTATTCGTTTTATTGATTTCCATGGCCTAACAAATATCATATGTTCGGTAATAGTACCATGACGGTATAATAATAAATTGCTAAAACATGTGTAGATATTTATGAGAATCAGTGTACCTATATCATTTAACTCGTTAAAATCAAGATACCCCAAAAACTATCATTATGACATTCTCGTATATGTTCAAAATCTAACCGCGGGGAAGTGTGATTTAAATCCGCTAGTATCTTTATATAGTACACCATTACACATATAATTAAACAACTTTTTATATATGGTTGTATAAAACACATAGATACAATCAAGACACAAAATCAATTTGAATTCAAGAAAACGCTTTCCCTGATTTCGTCTACAATATGACCACTTTTGCCATAACAGATTTTTAAGATAGGTTTTTATAACCTTTACATACTTATTGTTCATGTCATCCCAACCCCTCAGCTCACATGGTACAATATTTTTCACGAAGTTGACACTTTAACTAAATTTCCAAACAAGTATTATAAGTGCTTATAAAACACAAATTTCTAAAAACTCTTTTAAACAATAACCATACTAATTTAATAACAGTTTCATAAAGTTCTTGATGTTACACATTATAATAGTGATTAATATATATAATTTTATTTTTGTCTGTTATAACTATAAATCATGTTATATCATTTTGATGCAACAAAATGTGTTTTGCCCTACTCCTTTACGTCTTGATTTGAGTACTTCATAATATTTTCACATGTATGAGTCTTCAATTATATGAGAATAGGAAACAACAATCGTCGGCATTTCAAACCTTAAAACCCAACTTTATAGCATACGACTAGGTTGTTCACGAGCCGAACCGAGCTTAGCCGGGGCAAGCTCGAACTAGGCTCGAATTTAAACCGAGCTAGCTTGGCTCGGTTCGGTTTTAAAACCGAGCTGGAAATCTGGGCTCGAGCTCGGTTCGGTTAGTTTTGGCTTGGTTTTAATTTCATAAACACTTTTTAAAAATCAAATTGATGCACAATATATTCAAAATAATACATAATTTATAACCGGTTTATATCAAGTTTTACAAAATATAAATTAGTTTAAAGAAACTAAGTTTAACTTTAAAAAATACAAATAATTTCATCATTATCTAAATCGAACGAACAAAACCCATAACACCACATAACAACCAATAGTCTGCTTTTAGTAAATAAATTAAAAATATGTTTGAACAATTCATTCTAATATATAAAAATATTGTAGCATTACATGAAAAGATCTAATATAAATATTATAATTTAATACTTTGACATAAAAATTAACTAAAAAATATATTATATTTTTAACAAATAAATAAATGTAATGATATTATATATATATAGTACAAGTAAAATAATCTGAGCCATATTGAGCTAAGTTAACAAGCGAGGTAAACCGAGCTGGCTCAACTTGTCATGAATCGAGCCGAATTCAGCTTGTTTTCATACGGAGCCAGCTCGGTTCGGTTTAGTTTAAAACCAGCCCATTTTGAATGAGTTTTTTCCAAGCGAGCTATAAGTCGCGAGCTATTTGGACAGCTTTACGTACAACTAGAGTAGGAGAACCTTGTATCTGGGTATGAATTCTTTTCTGGTTTTATAGAAGTTCTAAATTGAGTGAATATTGAAAATTACTATTTAAACCCTACATCATTGATCATTGACCTTGTCACATGAAAGCAAGAAAATGACGAAAAACATGTGCATGTGCAAAAGAAGTGACACATTTGGAGTGTTTGCGAAATCTAAAGGGCATTTACGACCAACTAGACACAATTTGTGTCACACAAAATTCAAAACAATTGGGCACCACGATCAAGTGTAATTTGATAAAGTTATCAAAGAAAATAATTTGATGAAGTTATCAAAGAAAAGATTACACAGAATCACAGATAGTGCATGTAGTATGCTCATATTATAGTTTTAGCCTTTACATTTTGAACATAATACTTTCGGTTCTCACCACTCACAGACGAATAACACAAATGCACCTAAAATGAATTAACGTCTATTTGTGGAGGTTAAGTTGCACCACGTGTCCTTCACATGATCAAATTTTCGTTATTTCAGGTCCTAATTTTTTATATAAAATTTATTTCCCTTTCTTTACGATAGTTCATGGTCATTCTTTTTTTTTTTTCTCCTCTAAAGCTCCATCTCTGATGATTTGTTATAAAAAAAGAGTGGTTGTTGTTCGAACTTCATAAACCAATAGGGCGTCATTTCTACTGTTGTTATTTACTGCTAAGCACTTCATCATCCTACGTTTTTATTGTCTTTGTAATCTATTATTTGGTTCCTTCTATAAAGCTTTGAATGTTGATTTTCTGGTTAGGTTAACCCATTAATGTTCTCTCATGTTGTGGAGATAATTTCCTAGCCTATTAAGGTGAAAAAACAAGCAAACTTGAGTCTAAAGTTAGGCATTTAGTAGTTCAAGTTGTGGAAGAAAACGTTGATTTTTGTTCTTAGCATTAGGGCTCTTAACTATGATAATAGTTTCAGCTCTAAAGCATCTTCATTTTGTAATGCATTATGAATGGTTCTTGAATAAAAACAAAATTGTTGAGTTGAGGAATTTTGAGTAATTGTTGTTATTTTTTTTACCATTAGTGACAAACATTTTAGTGTCATCAACTCGTTTTGGAGAATTAAAATCACTTAAGACCAAATAAGAAATTTCAAATACATATTGATACAAGTTAGATGGTGTGAAATGCACATTTGATCATGACTATTATCATATATTGTACTAAATAACCTTGATATTTCCAGTCAGCTTCGCTTACTAAACAACGGGGCCCGAGAGCAACACTCCCGTTAGTAGCCCCAGGCAAGTTTGTTATGCTTTGTAAGTTGCTTTAAAATCACAAAGTTTATAGAAGTTATTTAAATTGGATGGTTGGTATTAACTTGGATCATTAGTAGCAAAAGTTGGCCGGCACCAAGATTTATGTAGCAACTTTAATTCGGTGACTACCGGTGATTGGTAGTGAAACTAATCATCGGTAGCAACGTAGTATTCGGTAAAAAAAGGCCGGTAGTAAAATGATCAGTAACAAAGTGCTATTGATGTTGTTTATACCGATGTAACTGTAAATACATATACTATCAAACAATATCTAAAAGCATAAAATAGTACTAATGATGTCTTAAACATAACATAAAAAGAAAAATCAATCACTTGAACCCTAGTCCTAGAATTGTGACCTGGTGCTTGCACTTTGTAAATGTGATAGATTTCCACCGCCATGATGAAAGTATGTAACCTTTGACAAGGTCATCTTCATTCTCTTTTTGATTCTTCAATTTTTATCTTCTTTGGCCTATCAATCTATTGGTGTTTTGTGCAATTGTAAGGCCATAAGACAAGGATTTAGCCACATACTTTTTTTCAATTATTAGACTAATATTGAAGGTATACAACTTTTTCATGTGTCAAGTAATAAGAATTTACCTAAGGTTCTCAATCACCAACCTTATGTCCATCAAGTCCAATGTCCCAATTAGAAGCAACAACATGTTTACAAGGTATCCATGTCAACCTCTAGCTCAGACAACTATGAACTCCATCCACAACACATTGGTCTCCCAAGGACCACTAACATGATACTTATTGCCACCATTCTGTAATACAACGTACTTTGATGCTTTTGTCTTGATACCACCTTGCAACTTTGTTATAGTTGGTGTTAGTGATCATTACGATTTCCAATTACCTTAATTACATTTATAATATCATGTACTCCCTCACATAATCTAAAACTAAGGTTATTGGTTTATCTTTGCCTATATTAATATTTACATTGAAAAACTTCACACACGATGTTCAACAAGACAACTGAATTTGCTCTACGTGACAATAAGTTACATAAAAAGTATAAAACAAAAAACAGTTGTTTGGTAAAAGAAGATGAAACAACAATGTGAAATGAGATATTAACTAGTTTATGAGAGGATACTTTTCAACAACTTATATGCCTCTATTCACTTTCTTCAATATCTTCATTTTACCTTTAAACACTATAAGTAGTGTAGTGGTTGAGCCCATCATCTTTGTTTAATTCAGTCATGTACTATGGTGCATTTCCCTTACAAACAACTCTGATCTTTTCTTATCATTCTTGAACAATGATAATTCTCTCGTTGTCTTGATAGTGTATTTCTTAATCATGTTCTTCATCTTCTTTGCACTATTAAATGTTTGGTTAACATAAAACTAGCTCCTTTAAAACTAGCACTACTAAGCTAAATCTTCATCTTCTTTGTTCACCTTTTTCTCCTTAGCTCCTTTAATTTTTATGCTTCTTGTTTCTTTTTTTTTTTTCAAAAAAGCAATTGAGTCACATGTCAAACTATCAAATGACTTATCATCCCCAAGCATTAAAACTAATTCTTCAATACCCCCATCACTCCTTACTTAATACAATTTGTGCACTGAATACATACACATGGTTACTTCTACCTATGAGTTCTTCTCCATCATCAACAAAATCATGATAGTCCCTCATATCGACATCTACTTCCTCCATACCATTATCCTTATCAACTATTTAGTCAGTTTCATCACTATCTCGTATAATTGTATAAGACAAAAAAAATCTATAGAAAAATCAATATTAAAATCACAATCAAACTCCTGTAAATTCATATTATCACCCACATTACCTTGATTAGCAACCACATTTCTTGATTACCACCTAATTGTTTATTACCAACCTTTGTTTGTTCATCACCTTGTTTCCTTTTATATATTTTCAAATGTAGAACATCATGATTATTTACTAATACTGCTAAAACAAAGTCTAAATTATTCCTAGTACTTAAAAATGATTACATAACTATTTCACCTTTTTAATCGAACCTAATTCTTGCACTATAAAACCGAATTCGTGCACTGAATACTCATCTAAATCCAAGAAATCAACAAAACTAACCTTACCATATGCGTACCTTCTTCGAGAATGTTCTTATGATGAGTCCTAAGGGAAAACATATTCGGGTGATATTTTCTTCATCAAAGAAAAACAAAATAGTTAGGTTTCATAAAAAGTTAACTTGTTATATAGTCATCAATATGTATACAAAATTTTATTTAGAAAGTCATACCTTAAACCTCTTCTAGTAGTATAAGTTTAGTGGTTGATCCCTTTAAACAGTACTGATAAATAGGGATCATTAGTAAAATTAAACCTACTTCTTAGAAGACTTAAAGGCTGTTTGGTAGCTTATTAATGATTTATAACCTTTTAATAGCTAATAGGTAACCTTAATACTGAATGATTAAGAGGTTAAATATTAATGGTACCTTTTAACCATTCAGCATATATAAAGATTATCTATTAACTATTAAGAAATTATAAACCATTAATAAGTAGGCTCTTAATGACTATTAAAAGACTACCAAACAGCCCCTTAATGGAATGATACTCGAAATGACAAAAATGTCTTTATATGAAGGAGATGTGCCTCATGTTTCCATTAAAAATAGATGGTCATTCATCCGCATTACCCATAATGAACATCGAGAATCAAACCCTTAGTGACCAACGAGAATCGAATCTATAATTTCTAAATAGCATGCATATATGAAGTTAACATATATTCAGTGTTGTAAACAAACTAAACCGAGTTGAGCGAAACCTTGTTCATGTTCGTTCGTTTAACATTGAAGTTGTTCACGAACATAATTGAACGTAAGTTCTTGTTCTGCTCATTCATTAAGGAATTAACCTGCTCACGAATACAAACAAACGTAAACGAACATATAATATTTTGAAAAGCAAAAAACTAACTTTCTTAATTCCAAACATCAAACATAATCATCTTATATAAATATAAAGTTAAGCACTTGACATTAAGAAATTCTTGTTCATGTTTATTCATTAAGGAATTAAGCCTATCACGAACACATAACCAGACGAACATAAACAAATGTAAAAACATATAATATTAAAAAAAAATCAAAATCTAGCGTTCTTAGTTTCAAACATTACACATAATCACCTTAAATAAATATAAAATCAAGCACTTGCCATAACAATTATAAACATCATTATCCAAAAATAAATGCATAAGTTAGACATAATAGTCACAAACATATTTATCTCAGAATAATGTATCAAAAATGTAAGTTTCAAATAACTAAGTTTTTTGCACTATTCAAACTTCAAATGACTAGGGTTTTTGGTTTAAATGTTAGGGTAATTAACTAAATAGTTAAAATATAAAATATAAAAAAAATCCTTAATGAACAAACGTAATTAAATAGATGAACATAAATGGACGAATGTAGATGAACGTAGATAAACGAACATAAATGAACGTATTATTGAAAGTTTACGAACATAATTAAACGAATAGAACATCCGTTCGTGTTCGTGCATTCAATTTATCAAAACAAAATTTCTTATTAGTGTTCATTCATTATTAACTAACGACCTTAAACAAAATTTTAGTCAAATGATTCACGAGCAGTTCGTTAAACATTTGGCTTATTTAAGACCTTAAAAATATCGAGTATCCAAACTATTTATAAGAACCACAAATAAAAAAGACTTCTATAAAACTTTAAACTTGCTTATAATTAAATTACAAAATTACTCCTGATTCAATACATCAACAAGGTTGATGGAGCTCTTAGTCTCTTACACTTGGGGCTAGTTTGGTAAAACCAAACACCACACATTTAAAGCTTAAAACTTGCTAAAGAAAATTACACAAGTGCCCCTCATTTAGTTCTTTGAGCTTCCATCCAACCTTCATTGTTTTCATCTTGAAATCCTATATTCTATAGTAACAAATACAATGTTAATATTATTATAATATTATAGATACAAGTCTATACTATTATTAAAAAATTAAAAAAATATATAGTATATTTTTCACCCCTCCTCACATACTCTCTCTCTCTCTCTCAACTTAAAAACCACCACCCTTGACCCTCATAATAACATAATGAAAAAAGGAAATAAAAACAAAAGGTGGTAGATGCATGAGCAACTTCAACCCCCTATCTCTCTCTAAACTAACTCTCTCTCTCTCTATACAATACAACACATATAGATACACCTATATCTCATCTTTCTCTCTCCAACCTCACCACCTTGCCTTTGTAATCCTATTCACTACCATCCAGATCAAAACCCCAGTTCAATTCACAACCCCTTTTGGCTTTTCTGCTGTTTTCACCCCCTTCAAAGGTATTTACACCACAAAGACTCAAGCTTTCTTCCACAATGGTTGTTGTTCTTCGCTACCACCCACCGATCTATCTCACCTCATCAAAACCCAAAAGGGGTTTCTTGTAATTCCTTCAAGAACATCAATTTGTGTAGAGGGTGTGATCGTGTGTCGATAATCTGTTAATCTTTGTGGGTTTTGTTGATTGATTGGTGGGTGGGGGTTAAACTTCGTTTTTGTTGGTCCCCTTTGGTTATAAAAGGTGGTAGGTTGGTGGGTTGACTTAATTTCTATGAACAGAAATGGGGTTTCTTGCGATAGTAGTTCTTTTTGGGTGGATGTTTGTTCAATTTAGGGTATAATTGGTGTAGGATTTAGCGCTTTTGAGCTTGATTTAACTTTGTCTTTGAAAGTTCAGAAATTCAAACGTTTTCCCCATTTGGGTGTTTGAATTACGAACATAATTGCAGGTTTTTGTCGCCTTTTGTTCAATGTTTTTGTGATTGTTTTGGTGATTTTATACTCTAAAGCATCCATGAAGTGGCGTTGACTTGAAATTTCGTCATCTGTGAGCTTGTTTTATGATGTTTAGTGCATCTGAATTTGACCTCTAGGTGTTTGATTAAATGCCTCAATGGTGTAACTGTTAAGATCCTCAAACCCCTTTTTTCACCCTGCATCAGAAGTAAGTACCATATGGGGCAAAGATCATAATATATAGCTAACATATACACTTATTAATGTGTGTCTGTGTGAGGTACAAAGTTATAATGCGAGGTGGATAAAGGGGTTTGATGATTTTGACTTGCATTAGTACTGAATTGAAGTTTGCTCCATTAAAAAAACGTGACTATTGTGACTTGTGACATGACTTAGGTAATTTTAAGCAGCAAATCTTCTTTTTGTAACTCTGAAATGTGTTTGTGGAATGGTTTGTTTCTGTGGTGTTGTATCTGAATGTGTTTGTATAACTTGCAAATCGTTTCATTGGATGGCTTAGGTTTGTGGTAGGAAGCAATGGTGAGCATTCGTCGACAAAGGTTGATCAAGCTTTATGGTAAATTTCACAATTGTGTCAACATGTTGTCATACAGATGTGATGATTGTTTCTTGAAACTATGTATTTGGTTCTCTTGTGGATCTTGTTAATAGGCATATATGTTTTTCATTTTGTATATATTTTGTATATAATTGTCTTGATGCATGATATTGTACTATGGTAAATATCAGGGCGAAGTCCTCCTCTAGATAATATATCATCATTTGATAATGGGCAATCTCCAAGTTGGATCCAGAATACCCGACATCCAACACCTTCAGTTGACGTTGGTCGGTCTGCAGAGGTAATAATAGGTCTTTTATTCATAGTACATTTAGACATATTTGATTGGGCAACATATATGTTGTTTCTATATGTTCAAATTTTACAAAATTATAATAGACAAGAAAGAGAAATAGGGAAGATCATGTATAGAAAAGTGATCATGTGCTTGCATACACAACTGTAAGATTCGAGCTCATGACCTTTAAGTTACTATGAACAAATTCTATGACCTGACTTCCCCATTGGATCTCATTTAGTGTTCATTCTGCGCATATTGAACCTATGAATCCTATTATTAGATAATAGTTTGCTTTGTGACATTGGTTTCTTTATATCATATTCAAATGTGTAGTCTGAGTTGAAAGGTAGCATAATTAACAAAATCTGATTTATTATCCTTTGAGTATCTTCAATCTCAGATCCGCAGCATCCTCATTTAATATTCCAACAAGCTATTTCTTTGGGCGAAACTTCTTCAACTTATGATTATACAATAAAACTTTGAACTCTATAACCTTCAAAATATGGAGGAAGTAAATAGTGATGAATTTATTAGTGTTTTTATCTAATTTTTACTCATCATTTTCCCATATGTTATTCTTGTGTGTAGCAGGAGAAACCAAAACCCGAAGAACCTGAATCCTCAAATGTCAATGAATCGAGCTCGTCTAATAAGCAGCCCATTCATCATCCAGGTCTAGTCTCAACTTCTAACTTAATGGTTAAGTCTATTGCTAGTGGCAATAAGTAGAATCTGATGAAAGTGGGTCAACAGCAGACTGACTTTCTTTGCTGGATATGCACTCCCACACCTTAGAAAATTCTTTTATGTTCTTTTTGTAAAGTAAGTAAATAAAAATAAAATTTGTTGCATTTTTTTATAAAGATTGCAAAAAAGGAGTGACCTTCGATGCTTAATGAGCTTAATTTCTAAAATAAAAAGTCATTATACATCATAAATGGACCATATTTCATTTCCTCACTTCGTTTGACTACTATTCGAGTTGAGATTAGCCAAATAATTTACTCCCTTATGTGATATTGTGATCCTCTCAGTATAGACCTCTTTATAATGTTATATGAATGGTGTTTTTGATGTTTTGACCAATTGGATCTGTATTAATATAGTGTTGAAAAGGCGAAAACGACACAGAAGAAAACATTTTGAGAATCAAGAACCTTGCATAATGAGAGGGGTATACTACAAAAACATGAAATGGCAAGCTGCCATTAAAGTGGACAAAAAACAAATCCATTTAGGCACAGTTGGCTCTCAAGAAGAAGCTGCTCGTTTGTATGACAGGTACCTGCATGACATTCCAATAACTTAATCCCGCCTTTGTATGATTTTAACTAAAAAGGAATCAGGTAAAGTGACTTAAACAAGTCAAACAAATGATCGTCATTCAGAGTGAATATAAAGGCACAAAATCCTCCTAAACCACTTTATTAAACAATGTTACATTACTTTGCAGTAATGTAGTTTTTATTATATTGTTTAGCATGTTATTCATCTATAATATTAAAAAATAGATAAAAATGTGTTTGGTCCTTGACCCAACCCCTTTCAACCAGCACATATAATCAACCCATTTGGTGTTTTGACCCATTGCCCAACTGACTGACTTGACCATTTTGTTTTCACTTTTGTATAGGGCCGCTTTCATGTGTGGTAGAGAACCCAACTTTGAGCTTACAGTGGAGGAGAAGGACGAACTCAGTAAAATGAGTTGGGATGACTTCTTAATCATGACTCGATCAGCAATCAACAGCAAAAGTATTAAGCCTCGCTCTTAATTTGTGCCTTTCTTCAGTAGTTGACCATTTGAATTTTTTTACTTGACCTCATTCACCTCAAGCAACTAACTTTCTTGAAGCAGAATCTTTAAGAAATTGAAAAGAAAAAAAATCACATTTAAGTTTGCCAAAGTTAACAGTTTTGAACAAAGAGGTCAACATTTTTGGCAATTTTACTATAAGTATTGGTTAGTTTGCAATCAAGAGTCAAACATGATGACTCAAAAGTCAACCATTCATTATTTACCTAATAAATGTATTCTAAACATGAAAAATGATATTGTCAGAACATCAAAGAAGAGTTAGTTCGCGGATGAAGTTTGAGCATCCGTCACAGGACAACAGTGACCTGAAAAACGAGGCTGATCAAGGAAGAAATAGCCTCTCAGGATCTGAGATATCGGGCTCTTGATTATTAAAAACTTTATATTGTCGTCTCATTTATCAAACCATTATAATCTTTAGCCAGTTTTTAGCAAGTCTTAGGTTATAATGCACATCTTAGGAGCATACACTAAATACAACAGTTGTACTATGTCATCAATAATGACATGGTGACTGTTAGGTACCTAGCTTGAACGGTATAACCCATGCACGTATGGTATAACAGTTTTATTCATTGTTATTCGTTTATCGGTCGCTATTTGTGTAGAAGTATGTTGAGGAACATACGGTTCCTATATCATTTTTAGTGGAGATTATTGTCATTGGAATTGTTAGTTATTCTTTTAGTATTCAACTTACACCTTTGTGTTTGACTCCTTTTTCTCTAGTTCAGATTGCATGTGGTTTTAAAGGTTTTTGGATCTTTGTTTTGTAGCTCACTATTTGATCACTATGATCTCAAATGATCATAATATGCTTTTAGCATTTGGATTAACAGAATTTGCTTTTGATTATTTGCTTGGTTAAGGAGTTCTAAAAATAAATAGCATAAGTGTTAGTTGTAGTTATTTGTTTATGGCCCATGGGCTAAAGTCCAATCTAGGGTTATTAGTTGTGTGTATTTGTGTATATATGGGGAGTTTCTCACATTTTTTAATTTAAGAGAGCATTTATTCCAACCGTATTAACATGGTATCAGAGCCAAGACTTTTGGTACAACAAAAACATTATCATGTATATGTTACTGATCACAGTCCCTAACCCATTTTGTTTTCCGATCTAGCTTATCCTAGAAATCTTTTTTTGAGACCATTACAACTCATTGTCGCCGCCATGGTCACCATAAGGTTCCTATTTACAAGCCGCCACCAGACCGCCGCACAAGCACCACAGGACGAGCCGCCAAAACCTTGCCACTACAGCCCCATGCACTAGCGCGTGGGGCGCGTGGAACACCATCTGCCGTTGTTTTTCTTTCAAACACCATCACGAGTGTATCTAGACTCGACTGATCTCATTTGAGTGTTACAATTCGTGTTTAAGCTTTTATTGTTCTATATTTTTGTCATTGGTTTTATGTTTGTTTTTCTTGTTTCAAAGGGTGTTCTTGTTTGAATATATTGTACTGGGAGACTGAAAGACTCAGACAATTTCGATAAACAGATTACACTAGAGCTAATCAATTATGCTTCTAACCGTACATGTGAAACTATACTCAAAATGGAGTTTGTTGAGTCTGTTTGTTCTAGGGGTGTGCATAGTGTGATTTGGTGAGATTATGGTCATTTTTAGGACCAAAACTGATGCTTAAGTTAATGTCGTTATTCAAACCAAAACTGCAACCGATACTTCTGTTAACCGTCAATTATAGATTGAATATGGTTAATTTCGGTTAATTGACCAATTATTTAGTATGGGTTTTTAAATCAAAATATATTTAGTATTGGCTTATTAGTACTTAATGTAGTGTGCATCAAACTATTATGGACTTCAACTATTGTGATGAATATTTGATTTACGTAAGATCAAAATGATACATAATTGTGTTTGAAGATCACAATCACAAAATTCTAAATAACTTAATGCATATTCAGTTAGGTTCGGTTAATTCAGTTATGCCATAAACTAACACTGAAACCATACCACAATTTTCAGTTAATCGATTATGATTTAACCACACCATTAGTTAATTGTTTGGTCCGTAAATCCGATTCGGTTAATTCAGCTTGATTAACTATTTCCATACTTCCACCACCATATCGTCATATAATAGATCAAACATTCCATTTGTTAGCGTTTTTAACATTCATATTCATGCTGCATGCACATTTTTACGTAGCATGACATAAGCCCTAGAACATATGAACATCAAGATACAAGCTTTACTATCAAAACATCAAGAACAATAACATTCATACATATAAGTATGCATATTAGCCTAAAACCTTAATATTCATATGAAAAGAGCATCTATAACTCATCTTTTAAACGTGAAAAACCCTAGAGATGACACTCCTCGTTGAGTAAAGCCGAGACAAGTTTAAGCTTTCACCTTTTATCACATGCAATCACATGAAAATCTTAGATCTTCATCATATAAAACAATTTGAACTATCTTTTCATTTCATTAAGCTTGTGTTTTATGTTTTTTCTTATGCCTATTTATTACCATATATATGTGCCAACCTAACTAAAGAGTTTGAAAATTGCATCAACGAGGTATTACAATGGTCATGGCTTAGTTACAAGGGAAATCAAATATATGGTAACAAAACATAGTCTATACAGAAATTACACATTTTATTTTGTAAGCCTTCTACAAAAATTTATCGCGCAAGACTTGGACCTAGATTGATAAATCAAATTCAAATAACATAGGGGCATACTTGACCACACGACATAGTTACATGAGGTAAAGAAGTTTCGTGTTATCAATGTGCATTTCTATCTTTTTAAATCTTGTACGTGTGGGATATGAATTATGAAGACAATTCATTTTCGTCGAAGCAACATGCAATAGAATGTACAATTTATGATGGTATCTTTGGTTTACGCGAGATAGAAAAACAAAAGACCATAAAGTGGTTCATGTGAGAGTGACAAAGTATCATGGATAAAGAGAGTCACACACACAGTTGTGATAGGAATAACGATTACAACATTATACCTATGTAGTAACAGGAGAAGGAATAAGGACGGCCATCAATTAGGATTTAAGAAGTAACATCCAAGAGTGCGTTTGGTTCGTGGAATTTGTTGGAATCGAAATTAAAATTGAATTTGAATTGGAATTATAAGGAACTGGAATTGAAATTCAATATTTTTCAAAAGATTTGGAATTCAAATGAATTGGAATTTATAAATGGAATTTAAATTCAAAATGCATTATTAGTGACAAAAAGCTTATAAAAGAATTGAAATTTATCACTTATTGGAAATCACCACCACCTCCATGAACACTGATCTCCGTCGCTACATACCATCGACCGCCGCCGCCGCCATCACCACCGACAATTGACCGCGACCACCAACCGTGCCCAACGACCACGCCCGTTGCTGAAAACCGACCGTACCCAACCGTCACCACCAACCGGTCAAGCACGCTGACGAAAACCGACAGTCGCTGTCTAGTGCGTCTAAAACCGATGCGGCTCGATAACGTCAGTCAGTCAGTGGTCAAATGCAGGTGAGGTCGGTGGAGACGGCCATTTATAGGTGCGGGTGCGGTTAACGGCGACCGTCGATTGTCGACAACGATGACAGCACGAGGTTATTGGCGGGTTTGGGTTATCGGCGGCTGTTAGTGGTCGGTAGCGACAGTCAGGCGGCAGCAGTCAGGGCGGCGGTCAGAAATCGTCGGGGTCGGGGGTGGGCGTCGGCGGCGGGCGTCAGTAGTCATGGGCAAAAAAATCGGTTCGGCCGGAAAAATTGGAACCGGTTTCAAAGAAAAACCGGTTTGGCCCAAACCGGTCCCGAACCGACCCGAACCGCCGGTTTCTATACCGGTTTGGTAGCCCCGAACTCAAAACCGGTTTATAAACCGGTTTAAAAGTTAAAAACCGGTTTCAAACCGGTCCGAATCGGTTTGACAGGTTCGAGTATTCGGTGAGCCAAACCGGTTTGTAACCCGAACCGATTTGAAGAAAAACCGGTTTGACTCTACCACAAAAAACCCGGTTCGGTTTTGAACCCGAACCGGTTTGGCCGGAAAAACCGGTTTGAACACCTCTAGGCGTCGGCAAGGGTTGTTGGTAGCATTGGTTGGTATTGGGTGGGGGTGGTAGGTGGCGGTCTGTGGCGGAGGTGAGGGTCAGTGGAATTTGAAATCATTCATTTGAAAAAATTTAAGGGAATTAATTTCAATTCCAATTACTTTCGCAACTAAACACGTTAAGAATGAAATTTGAATTCCAATTCTAACAAATTACTATCAACCAAACACAATTACCAATGAAATTCAGATTCCAATTCCTTAAATTCCTTCTAATATTTACATATCAAACGCTCCCTTAGTTTGATTTTATATTGACTGAATCTTAATGTAGCCAATCTTAGTTGAGTTTCTTTACTCAACTCAGCTACTACCACAAATGAGGATGACTACATTTTTTTTTATAACAATAAAAATTCAAACATCCTAATTCATTTTAGCAAATGAAAATCCTTTTGTTCCAGGAATAAAATCGTGATGACCCGACCCGACCCACCCCACGCGCGAGAAGTAGATCACTTAACCCAATTGAAAATAGGAACAAAACCATACACTTTGCGACCTTAAATCATATGTTCATAAAATTTCAAAGAGTTAAATCGTTAATTACATAAAAAATTTCTATGCTTAAGCCAGTTTTTATTTTTGGTTCTCAAATTTAAAAAATCATCCGTTATAAACGAGTCCACCCATAAATACTTGGTTGTGACCCGTATAAGCAAACCCTAGATGAACGTGATTATAAACGCCGATAAATTGACATCAACGTCGATCATTTCTATAAACCCTAGTCATCAACTCAGTTTAGCCATATCAAGCTAGTCTTGTCGATTGTGTGTTTTGATTAGTTAATTGCAATGATTTATGATAATTTTGTATCATTGTATCGATGATTCGAGCATTGAATTGCCATATGATGTTTGGGAAATTGCGCAAGGGCTTTGAGTCCCATTTGTGTATCGTAAAAGGGAACCATGAAAAAACTTAACGATTTATCCCTTCTGATGGCATTACATAGCTTGTTCTTTCGATTATTTTGTGAAATTTGATCACTTGTTTGTTTTTGGATTCATCCCCTTAAATTCATACACTTTATTGCAGTTTGCAAGAACCCTAATGTTTCCAACTTACAGAGTTTATGTAGTCTAGATATGTATTTGATTTGAATCATTTCGATTAAAGAAACAGATAACGAGTCAAAATTTAAAATTTTTTTTGTGACAGATTGTTCTAATAGATCCAGAAAATCTGATTATCTTGGTTTATAGTTTTGAAACCCTGATTTCCTAGCTCAGGTCTTGTTTTACAGTCCAGCTTTGGGTCGTTTTGTTTTAAACCTCTTGAATGTCGCGTGCCCAAATGATTTATTTTCTAGTCTCACTGGTTAGCAGGGTATTGGTGCTCCTGTGAATTATCTTGTCAGTCGGTTCTCATGTTTGTATATAAAGAAGTTAGAGAATCCTGAATTAGTTCTGCCAAACAATAACAATGCGAAACTGATTATCGCAATGCACTACTAAATACCTCGTCATATTGTGTTTGTTCATTTGGGATTGACGAGAGCGATTCAAAATCCTAAATGCTGCTTTTGTGGAAAAAGAAAAGGGTAACCTGATGTTAGAATTTTGAGTGTTTGGGCTTAAGGGATTTAGATCTCTAGGTGTTTTACTTGATTTTTTATGTCTTCATGGATCAATCAACATTGGTGCTTCTGCATACTGTAATATGTATTTACTCTGCCACTCTGGTAGTCTTATTCTTTTTCCACAATAGTTCATAAAAGTTTAAGAAAACTTCACAGTTTAACTCAGTTGTAGAGTCTGAGCGTTTATCATGCTTCAAAACTAAAGCTTCTAATTAATATCATGTTATGATGTTACAGCCAAGTTGTTGTAAGTGTGAGGTTACCAGTTTCTGTGAAATTCAAATGAAACATATTGTGAAGATTATGACATTTTTGGTGACTAAAACCGTCGTATGGATAAGCTTATTGCATACTGCGATGATTCCTGAGAGTCATACTTGGTTGGTGAGCATTTTTACGGGTTAATTAGTGTAAAATCATTATCTATGTCAGCTAAAGTTCTCTTTTTTTTCTTCATTTAACAGGTACCTCTGTACATTCAGTACTTAATCGTGTCGTTTGGATGCTATTGTCTTTTAATGGTTGGGGTTGGTTTGATGCAATTTCCAAGCTGCCCCCAAGAAGCAGTCCTGTTACAGCAAGTATTTTTAATTTTCTGAAGTTAAACATTATTATGTAGCAGAATGATTCTGTTATTTAATCATATAATTGTTTGTTCTTATTCATTGATTCCTCAAGTTTGACCCATTTACTTTGAAATTAGTGGATTTAGATTATAATTTATATAACAGGTCAAGCTAGTTAACTTTAAAATTTTCATTGTTAATGAAACGGGTCAAATGGGTCAAAAGTGTTCTTAATGCTTATACCTCTTCCAGAAAAAAGTGTAGTATCTGTCTTTTTTTACGACTTATTATTTTGACTTTGACTTTAGATAAACCTTAATGAACTTCTGCATTTGCAGGATGTAATTGAAGCGAAGCAATTCTTGAAGCACAATGGGGTAGACGTGGGTTCTCATTTATTAGAAGACATTGTATAGTCAATCCTTTTTTCATTGATCACTTTTTTTTATGTTGTTTATGTGATTGACTGGCAGAATTTTTGAGTGCTTGATCTTTTGTTTTTTTTAGAATAATCACTCATTGAATAAGTTACGCATACCATTTCATATTGTTTTTGTATATGATTGTTTGTATTATAATCTTTTTGTACTTTTTAAGACTATAGTTATTTTTCATTCACCATCGATCGTTAATTACATTCTAACTTTTATTTTTTGATACCAAACACTACCTAAGAGCATTTACATTTTGGTTTTTAAATTTGTTCGAGTGTATTTTGTATATTATATGGTATCGTTGTATATTGTTGTGACTAAGAAAAGAGAAAATGTTACTGTTTAATTTGTATTTTGGGAAAACGGTTCAATTTCTTATAAAATTTTTAATATTTTTAAAAGTAGTTGTGAGTGGAGGATAGAGATTATTTAATAACATAAAATTATTATTTAATTGAAAATGAGAGATAGAAAATAATAATTTTTAATGTAATTATAAGAATGATGATAAGAATGTTCTAACTACTTTTCAAATATACACTAAATGAATTTTTTTCATTGAATGTAAGGGGTTTTTTTTTTCGTGTTTAATTAAAGTGAAAGGTTTAAATAAAAAAACTTCTAAAACTAAAAAATATAAAAAAAAATAATTTTAACCATCATTCTCCTTAATCAATGGTTTAAATCAAATTATTAAAAAAAAAAAGAAAGTTTGTTAGAGGGACATCTTTAAAATAGTCATTTATGCCGACTTTTTACAAGTTTCCTAAATTTTTTTATACGCTCATAACTTTTATAGATGATATTTATTTTTCATAAAAATTACACCATAAAAACAAACGTTTTTTATCTTTAAAACAAGCACAATATTGTTATATAAAAAGACAGTTATTTATTTTATGTTTTTAAGCTCATTACTTGTCATTATTTCTTTAGTCATTTCATTGTGTCTTTAGTGCATTTCATTGTGTCTTTTTGTTAATTATTTTGTTTTTTTAAGCTCATTACTTGTCATTGTTTCTTTAGTGCATTTCATTGTGTCTTTAGTGCATTTCATTGTGTCTTTTTGTTAATTATTTTGTTTTTCAAAATACTATTATATTTTTCTAAAATGATGAATTCTAAAAACATATAATGATGTAATAATATTGTTATGTATCTCTAATATATAAAACATAATAATAAAATAACAACTAATTAATCTAATGCATTAAAACAAATGACAAAATAACACAATGTCTCATTGTGTTTTTTGATAGTCATTATATCTTGAACAGTATAACTCTTGAAAAATACATTGGTGAAATAACATTAATGTCTACTTATATTTGTAAAACAAATTATAGGTAACATGGTTATATAATCTTCAAAAAAAAATTAAGAATAACACATTGTGTTATCTTCAACGTTATTAGTTTTGAAAAATACATTGGTGAACATATATCATTGTGCACTTTTAATTGTTAAACACAATGATAGATAACGAGTTTATATAATCTATAGAAAACAATAACAAAAATAATACAAAATGATCTAAAACGTAAAACACAATGATGAATTCATATAACAAATGATGCAAAACAAATGACACAAAAAACTGATATTTAACACAATGAATATATAAGACACAATGAGCTCACGTATTTAACACAATGACCAAAATGTCTTCTTTAAAACAATAGAATGACATGTGCCAAACCCACAATTTTTCAAAAACTTTTTAGATTAAATACATTTTTTACATAGTCTTACCCTTAGTTAAAATAACTATTTAATTATAAATTTCCACTTTTGTTTTTTTTTTTTTTTTTTTTTTGGTAAATGTGATTTATTTTTATTTCGGTTAAAGTTGGTGTCTAAGCACCCTTTGTTTTTTGTGTCCACTTTTTTTTTAAAGGATTACAATACCCCTTAATAGAAAAGTAAATAAAATGAAATAAAAAACAAAATATTTATAAAATCAATAAAATCTCTCTCCAACGTTCTTCGTAGCCTTAGAAACGCGAGAGAGTACAGAGTTGTCATATGTACTTTTTTGCTTTTTTTGTAAGGATATTATGATCAAACCACATAATACTTAACAAATTTAATAGATATCATTAGACGTTTATGTTTAATAGAAACAAAATTAAAATCACTGCAAGCCAAACTAGAACTATTGAACTAATAATATTATTTTTACTGAACTATACAATATTTAACATTACATAAGAAGACATTTTTTAAACTTATAAAATTAGCATACCTAAAAATTTAAATACAATAGAGCCTTGATTCTAAAAATTATAATTGAGATGTTAGATCAATGGCAACATCGGAGGCTCTTTGCTAGTAGTTTGTAACTTCTAGTGTTCGGGTCTATAAGTCTATTTTGAATTTTCTAGTGTTCTATTACTTCAGCAGTCTAACATAAATAGTATTTTGTGATTAAACTTGAAAGAAGAGAAATTTAAGAGTTTTGAGGTTAACATTTGATGTAATCCAGAAATGAGTATAAGATATACTGGGTATATTTGTTCAATTTGATGGAAGCCAGAAGATCAAAGTTGAAAGCGAATAGGCAGATTTGAGATGTGTTATATGCAGGCATGATCGGATTGACAATCAATTGGGGCAATTGTCAAATGTAAAAAACCATGAGAGTGGAAACCCACGAATCTGCAGCATATTTGCAATATAATAATCATACAAATATGTAATCTAATCAGAGGCGAAATATATCATCAAACAAACAAGCCTGCGGCAAGTAGGTTAGTTTTAAAAAGAACTTTATATAGTAAAGCAGAGCAAATTAATTATCATTACACAGTTTCTAATCCTACTAATCGTCTCATAAGCAGCTGCATCAATAAAAATTAACCCACGGAACAGAATCGTACCAGTTGAAACAGTTCATGCTTTAGATTCCAGTGCCAGAAGGATCTTCTTTCTTGGACCCTACACAAACAAAGCCCATCGAGTAGTTAAAAAATTAATCAGGCGAAGGATATGCAGTTGACCTCAGCATATGTATTTAAATTAATATGATAATTAATCGTTTAATATCACATTCTAAAATAATTAGCACATTCTGAATCATATTTCATAGAGGTGACAAAATGGGTTGTGGCAGTTTAAGCTGGAACCGGTGAATTTCGAGGACGAGTCAAAATTGGCCTCACAAAGACTTTTTGTCCCTTTTATGATAAACATATTTATTAACACTGATGCATTATTTAAGATTACATAACAATATTATAACGATAGTAATCTAGACCTCCTAATAAATGATCTAGAAGGTTGTGTACTCTAAAAACAAACTTTGAACCCATTTGACTGGTTACCCTTTTGACACTGATCTTTTATTTGACGTGTTCGAGGTGAAACACAGTATACGAAAATGGATTAAAAACTGAATCTCCTAATAGTATTGACTCACAATCAAATCCTTAAGTCTACATTCCTAGATGACATTACGCCAATATATATGTAAAGGAGTCAATTTGGATCATATCAGTATGCTATATCTTTAACAGTACAAACCACTAGAAATAACTATTAGGTAAAATGATATTGGGTAGAATGGTTTGAAAGTTGCTTAAAGTGTAATAAAATGCATAACACCTATTATTTATTATTGAAAAATTATGGTTTTTGTAAAAATCAAACTTAAACGCTAAGTATTTATAAGATACAAAAGATGGACAAACTAGTCCTCCCCAGTCCCAACACAATTCAACCCATTTGACCCTCTAATAAAAATATCCTTGTTTTGACATGTTAGCCTACTTTTGCCACCTCTACGGCTCTACCTAATGGTTACACATTCATATATACTTATGACAAAACCCATGATTCCCATTCTATGTCCTATTCCAGCTTCCAAGAGTTAACATTTGTATTTGTTTAGACTTAAAGAGTTACAAAAATGCCAAATTATCAAGTAACAAGGCAATAGCGTTCACAAAAATCCAGTAAACAAGCATCCAAGAATAAAACCAACTAGCAAGTAAACAGCAACAATGTTTAAAAAAATTAGTGAGCTAAACAGATATCAAAATATAAAACTAGCTTACCATTGGGATTCCTATAGCTTTAAGGTCTTCATCAGTCATGTGTAGAAGTGCGGTCATATCAACCTGCAAGACAGAAGACATAAAAACTCATTACAAGTTCTAATAGTCATGGTATTAAGTAGAGAATACAAGTTAAATTCATACCTCCTCTGCTTGAAATGTAATTGAATACTTTTCAAGACCTAGTGACTGTAAGAAGGTGTCCACTGTTTCAGCCTGCACAAGACACATATTGCTAAGAAAAGAACCATCATTGTAGTAAAAATGAAAATTAAGGAAAAGAACTAGTTGATAACAAAAATAGATCTTCTAGATTGGATGCTTAATTCAGCTGCAAGAAGCTAGGCCCGTAAAGGGAACAGGAGTATGACTAAAAGATATAGTTGCCAAATTTTACCCATTTACTTATATATGGGTCAATGCTGGTATATTTTTATTCTAACCGATCATACTGCTAAATAAAAAAAATAAAAAAATAAAAAAATAAAAAAAACAGGTAAAATTTGTCAGACGGGTTGAAAGGAGTCCGAAGTGTATTTTATGGCATCAAGCCTCCTAAACTGTTTTATTTATAAAAAAAAAAAGGTTACTATTAGAATAAATTTATTCCCAGTCATTCTACAGTTCTACACACTAATTCTTTATAGAAGTCACCCCAATATAACATATACCAGAAGTCACTCATTTTAACATGTTACCCAGCCCACCCTCTTTGCCACATCTAGCTAACTAGCTAAAAGAATATCTTAACCGGTCAACCCAACCCTAGGTATTGAGCAAGTAGCAACCCGGCAGAACACAATATAGTGATATGACCTCAAACTATTACTAAGTTACTATATTTATAAACAATCCAGATGTTATTTATATGCAAATACAGCTTAGCATATCATTCAATAGTTGAAGTACCAGAAAAACATAAATGGTAACTAAAATGCCACCGCAAAATATTGAAATATTAGAGGAAAATTGTTTGCTTATCACTATTACAAGAAAGAGGAAACCTTATAAAAGCATAAAGTAGAGACCACATATCGCCCTTTTTTAACTACTTGGGTAGTGTTTAATCACAATCAGGTCAAGCGAGTATAAATTCAAAAAAAATAACTTAAAAGAAATATGGTTAAATAAGTTGAAAGTCAAAGCGTATTTTAGTATCCTAAATCTTTTATTCAATAATTAGATTATTATTGAGATAACATAACGTCTATAATCATATCTCATACACTAATTTTTTATAAAAATGATCTAAAATCTTGAAGAAAATTGTTTCGAGTTAACGCAACCCACACCAAATAAACCAGTTGTTTTGACGAGTTACCCAACCACCATAAAATGGAAAGTAGCCCGTAACATACCTTTTTTTTCTTGGTAACAGTGCTAGCAACTTTTTTACTCTCTGTTACAGGAGCTTCAGATACAATGCTTTTCCTAGCAAGTTTACTGCTCTCTGGTACTGATTTTGGCTTTGCTGGAGCAGTTACTGCTGACTGTGAATAATTTATACCCGATAGCTTTTCACGCAGGTCTCTTACACCTACATTTGCCTGCTGATTATTCTTTTTCTGAAGCTTCAAACGAAGGTCATGGACACCAACTCTGCGATCTAAAACGGCCAATAATGATAACCATTAAAATAATAACTAGTAGATGTACGAGGGAGGTTAGCATGCAGTAGAGGTAGCAATTTTAACCCATTTACTTATAACTGTTTCTGGTTTGTGTTTTTATCTCAAATGTGTCGAATCAAACACTTTACCTAAAGGGGAACAGGTCATGTGTGTAGAAAGTCTCCCAAATTTTATGTTTAATGCATAAAACCTCCGAAACCATTTTATGAAAAGATATATTATTATAGTGATATTTTTTGTATCTGTAATTACAAGTCGCACATTTATTATTTAAAAGAAAAAAAGAGTTTGTGAGATGATCCCAACATGACACGTCCTGTTCCGACCATGACAAAAACGACTTGTTACAATGTAAACCCATTTTGACCCATTACCTAACCTACCCAACCCACCTATCTTGCAAACTCTAGCATGTGGGACACTGTTTAACAGGAAAAAAAAAAGTTTCTGCTGTAATAATCAAATCATACTTGATACTTGTGGATCAGCTCCTTCGAAAAGATCATGCTCCCACTTGTCATCACCTTGCCTCTGCCTGAAGCAAGAAAGACAGTAAGGCAGTAAGACACTACTTCAAGTTTAATAAAATTCTGCACGTAATCCCCCGTCCGATCTGATTGGAATGTGTGGTTCAGAAGGTATCATCCATCCAAACTTACATAAACAAAGAAAGGACGGTAGCTGGTAAACATAGCACTATAGCAGGTGCCCAGAAGCAAATTAGATACAACATACAACTCTCTAGAGTCTAGCCCAAACGAGAGCAGATTTTCATCAAAAAAGCAAAGGAAAAACAAAAGCTTCATTGATAACGATCCTGAATAACATGTTACCACAGATTACTGGAACCCAAATCTGGCTTTGCCCAAATTTAGTTGTGGCCTTCAACTAATATCAAACTAAACTCCAACTCACATCCACTAGCCTTGAATCCAATATACATCAAGCAAACACGGATACCCGTAAGAAAACAAAAGGCAAGAAAAAATTGCATGATTAATGTGTCATGAGTTCGTGCGCATTGATGAACATTCTCTTATAATTTAAGCCAATTCATTGGTCCACAAAGATACTTCAACTGGTGTTTCTCACCGTTTGGTACAAAGCGTAATATAGAGCTAGGAGGTTAAAGTGACCTTCTAGCACTTAATCACCTAAGTGAAGGCATAAGCTGTTCAATAATGATTAATCTGTGACATTTGATTATTTTTATATTTATTTATAAATACGAGGATCAAGCTTTTAATAGCATATTATGTTGACACTTTGACATCATTATTTCTCTTAATTACTAGCTTCATTGCTTTGAAGATAAGAAAGAAGAAAAAAATTCCCTACAACATACTACAAATGCAAAATTTCATCCAAAAGAACCACTGTCATGCAGTTGAAAAGCAATGAGGCTATTATGATGAACAGTTTCTTGGTATTTCACTTTTAACCCTCAGCAAAGTGCTAAATCATCCTTCTAATTATCTTACAATAATGAAGTCTACTTCCCAGTTGCCAAGTAGGTACATGGCTACATGCCTCCAGTGAAATCTTCCACTCATCCTAACACGTTACAAAACAAGAAATATGGTATCTTATTCTGCTCGACATATTTCCAAAAGGTTCATTCCTGTTAACTTCAGTCTTCAACTATAAAATCTATAAGTAACTCACTTTCACTAGCATCGCAAGTTCGCAACATATCAGCATGCTGATTTTCTTGCAGCATGTTGACAAAAGTAACCCCAAATTACAAGTCTTCACACTACCCAATCCCACTTCTTCCTTCATATTCATCATGAAAGCATTGTAAGCCAACTCAAATCAAGCCCTTGTCCCTTACTACAACTAACACATACTCAACTACAACTTCAAACTTCAAACTTCAAACTAACCACAATATATCAGAATGAGCAGTCGATTTACCATCAGTTTCCGTATTAACAACTAAATCAAAGATAATCAAGTAAAACTGCAGTATGTACAGTGTATCAACAGAGATGCTTATGTGTTTACATGAGTAGCGAGAATAAAAGAGATAGAGAAGCGAACCTCTTGCCGGTAACCTGCCTACGGCGGCCGGAATTGTCTAGGGTTCCGCCGTTAAGGCGGTCTTTAATAGAACTCTTTGACGCAGTCTCCACCCGATCAGCGTACATCCTCAATACGATTCTTCCACTCGGATCTAGAAGAACAATTTATGAATAAAACCCTAACCCTAAAACCTACTTGCGAATATGTGATGATAGTAAATTCGAAAGCAGAACGAGGGTTCGGAAATTGGGGGAACGGGGAGAAGAATCTAATAGAAAAGAAAACACAATCGGGGCATGCCTGTATATACTCGGGCTCCGTTACGAATCGGGTTGACCCGCGTTATAATAGTTTTTATATTATTTAGAGTAAATTACAAATCACGTAATTTAATAATACATAAAATTACATAGTTTGTTTTTTAGTTTTAATAATTATATTATATATCTTTTTTTATAAAAATTACACACATATTATCTTTTAAACTAACATCTATTCAAATTCATAATTAAGTTAATCATATGCCCTCGCATAAGAGGCATATATGTACTTTTACAATTTATAATTAATAAGAATGAAATAATTGATACTTTAATGAATCATCTAACTCTAAATCTTAAATTGAATACGTAGAATGAAGCAGAGATATACAGATCACTACACAGGAAGCTAGAAGCACGAACGATGCTGCGACGTCAAGGCGGATTCTACAGTTAGAGTGACGAAAGCAACTGAAATTATCAATGCTACCTTGCATCTTAATTGAATCCAACGCCTTTACCATCTTTCAGATTCAACTAAATTAAAGCACAACTCGACATCAATAAATCCATCATCTTTCTCTTCCCACAACGCATATCCAACATTTAGGATATCCGAAGTTTCAGATACAGGATACATATAGTGATTTCTACTATTCAAAAATTTCAAATATTTAACTTTAAACACCTTAACATGAAGGTGAAATGAATGAAATGACGTAAAAAAATTTTAAACTCATTGTAAACATGTAAATACATAAATGCTCTTCATGTGAGTGTCACATGCTAGACTTAACTATTAATTTGGATGGATGTTAGTCTAAAGGACGACAGATATGTAAATTATTTAAAAAAAAGACATTCCATGTAATTATAAAAACTAAAGCACATAACATGTAATTCTATATATAAATAAAGGACACAATTTGTAATTTACTCTATTATTTAAAAAGTAACAATTTTTATCACAACACGATACGAAATTAGCAGGTCTTATATTTGAGTGTAACAGTTTGTTTTATTAATAGCTCGATATTTTTAGATGCTGTAAAAATTCATGTATTAATAAGTTAAATACCTGTTAACATTTTTGTTTAAACATGTTTAGATTTTTAAATTATTAAAATAATTAAATATATACGATTATTATATATGTCATTGTTGTTCGCATTCATTTTATAAACTCTACCCTTTGTTCCGTCGCTTCAATCGAATACGACCACCACATTACCACTGATCGAGTCACCGGCCTTCGCATTACGCCTTTTCAAACTTCGCCTATTAACTTACCTGTTTAAATTATATTTTGCTAACTTAAGATTTTTATAAGAGCATTCACAGCCCGTGCCCCATTTTTATATGAGTGGGTGCCCTATATTATAGGGGATGGTTGTTAGTGGTTGTGAGTGAAGGAAAAATAAAATTTATGGGGGTTGGACCGTGATTCCTCATATTTGGGGAATCACGGTACAACCCCCATAAATTTTTTAATATTTTAAAAGTGGTTGTGAGTAGATGTGAGAGAAAAAGTAATGATTAAAGTATGAAAAAATATTATTTAATTGAAATGAGAGAGAAAAAACAGATGTTTTTAATGTAATTATAAGGATAGAGATGGGGGATGGATTGTGAATGCTCAAACTTTTGAATTTAACAAGGATTAATGTGTTAAGATTTTTATAGACTTCTGGCAATTTTGTTTTCACTAAATATATGATTTTTATTGTGTTTCTTGATATATCTTATCGCGTAACATGTTACTAATAGGTTCGTGTCTATGTGTGAAAAAAAACATGATCCGTCATTGTTTTATGTTTGTGTCAGCATTAATCGTGCTCGTGTCTAACCTTTTAAATTAGCTCTGATTTTCTGTCATGTAAAAACATAACATAGTGGAAACTACTAATGTTGTATAGTTGTATGAGCTTTATGTGCATTAACTTTGGTTAAACGTTTGTTAATATATTTCACTTCCAACATCCTTTTTCTTGTTGTACATGTTCACATATAGGGGTCGGTTATACTAAAATGAGATTAAATCCTACTAATTATAAGAATCGACCAAAAGTTGTTGGTAAATGAGTTCAAATTTTTCGCGGAAGTAAAAATCTAAGTAATGAATTTACAAGATGCGGTACATCATCACATGGGATAAGTGCATTGTGTTCTGGGTGTTTAGAGAAGTTAGGTGCTCCCCCAAAAGCATCCTGACGCAGTTGTATACAATTGATAGTTTAAAAGGTTTTTAAACATACAACGCTGCAATACTTAAATTAATAAAAAAAAAAGAGTAAATTACACGGATAGTCCCTTTGGTTTGATTAAAATTTTATTTGGTACTTAAAATTTTAAAATTGCGAATATAGTCCCTAATGTTATAGTTATCTTTTATCAATGTTCCCTACTCTGTTAGTTCAGTTAGTGATGTTAAATTTATCAAAATAACTATTTTACTTGTACGGATCATCAATGTAATTTATATTTTATTTTATATAAATATGTTTATTATTTAATACACAAATAAAAAATATTTTAAATAATGTCTTCTTTTAAATGTTTGGTTTATAAATTTTTTAAACCAATATACGGGGTTTTTTAAACCTTTATAAAAATATCTTCTTTATAAAAACGTTTAAAACTGAATTGTTTTTAAAAAAACTAAGAATTAGTTTAAGAAAAGATGTTTTAAAAAATAAATGATTTTACAAAAAGAAACTTTAGAAAACTAACCAGTTAAAAAAAGTTTAAATAATCAGATAGTTTTAGAATGACGTATAGAAAACGAACGGTTTAAAAACCGAACATTTAGAAAACATGTTTTAAATTTTTTTTATTTGTGTATTTAAAAAGTATTTTATTAAATAATAATTTTATTAATAAAGAAATTATAAAAATAATATAAAAAATACAAAATTTTGAAAAACAAAAATATAAAATTTTCTTTAATAAAAATAATGCTATAGTTAATTGGTAAATTAAATAGATAGCTAATGCGAGTAAAATGCTAATTTTTACGACATTTAACATTACTAACTGTTAACTAACAGACCTAGTGACAATATATGAAAAAGAAACAAATGTTAGAGATTATATTCAAAGATTTTAAACTTTAAGGAACAAATTCAAAATTTCAACATAACCACAGGGACCATCCATGTAATTTACTCTAAAAAAATATTTGATTTTATGCCATCATTTTTTAAAAAAAACAATAAAAAGATATTTTAACAAAAGCAATAAAAAGTTATCACTTCAATAGAAAATGATAAACTACATGAAAGTTAATGACGATGGTTTTTTCCCATTTACCCAATCCTAACATGCTAGCCTTACATATCCAGTTCAATTAATTTCTAGAGTAAATTATATTATTCGTCCTTTATCTGTATAGAAAATTTCAGGTTTCGTCGTTAAACTAAAGAAATTACAGTAAACATTTTTTATGATTAACTTTTGTAACAGTTTACCTCTTTTCTTATATTATTCGTCCTTTATCTGTACATGAGGGTAATTTAATCTTTTTACCCGTATTAAAAAATAAAATATTAATTAAATTATTAAACTCATCTTACATTACCCCACCTCACCTCACCCTCAACTCTCTCTCTCTTTCTTTCTCTCTCTCTCTACTCTTTTTCTCTCAATCATTTCTCCACCGACCACCACTCCATTCATTTAAGCCCTTGATAAAATATTTAAAAAAGAAAAAAAATCTTTTTAAGTGTGATTAAGGGAATGCTTATAACTATGCGTCATGAATTTAACAATGCATCATGTTTCCTTTAATGGAATGCAAACGGGTACACGGATACTTTCCATCTTTTGAGACACGTGGCATATTTTGGTGGTTTTTTTATATATAATGGAACATATATGTTTACCTCAAAAAAGTGTGTGGTAATGTTCTTTTCACGACCTTTTTACTTTAAGAACAAAACAAAACTACTGGTAACTATTAATAAAATTAATCAACGGTTTTGTAATTAAAAAATGTAAATATACATCTAGCCGAATATGTGTAAATAGTTAAAAAGTATAATAGTAAAAATATTTTTTTTCTCTAATTAATTAGTTAATTAATTATCTCTTATTTATATCCTCTCTTCTTTGTTTTATAACAATAAAACTATCATATACTCTAAAATTACTTCAAATTAATTACATCATTTATAAGTTTGAATTCAAGACCTGCCCTCACTCTTTTTTTTATCTCCAAATATAAACATATGTAATAAATAACTTAAATATACATAAACAAAAATAATTAATTAATTACATCCCCTTCACACTCTTTGTATATGTATAAAAACATAAATTATATATATATATATATATATTAATTTAGTATGTCGGTGGCTACAGTAAATTTATTAGTTGTTTATTCACTGTGAAGCTTACTTTATATATATCTATTAAATCTGAAGTTAATCATTGACGACCACTAGGTTTAGTGGTTTGTCTTTTATATTTTAAAGGGGAGCTCACAGTTTTAAAACCTTTCAGGAATCAAATTTTTTTTAATTTCCGCACTACAACTTCTATGTTTTGACTAATTCGGTACATACAGCATCAATTATATTGTTTTAAAAGAAGAAATAGATAAAGCATTAATGTACTTAATATTTTTTATTTACGATTCTAGAATCTTTTAAAGAATGTATATATTAAAAATAAATTGTATATTACACTCATATCTATAAAATTTAATTAAACATGAGTGACTAATTTGAGGCATTTGTATATTACGTTAAGATTATTAGAGATGAGAAACCGATATGCAGCAATTGCTTTTTTTATTTATTGTTTTGACGTTTTTATTCTTTTTACGTTTCGTATCTAATTTTATTAGCAGCCGATCCGGTGCAACATAGATTTAGAGAGAAAAAACCCGCAGCAACGTGCGGGGGTAATTTACTAGTTACATACATACGTAAATTAATTATTTAGCTTTATAACACATATGTCGAACGGATAAATGTAAATATTTAAACTGTCCGTCTATTTACATGCACAAATGTTGTTCATATGTGCAAATCAACGTTTTACATATATGTAAATCTTCAACACAAACTTATTATCTAGTCAAACCATAACCATGTTAATCCAATATAAACTTAAACCAAAACATAAAATCACACATCAGATAAATTAGCCAAACCATAAGTTATTCACTTGAGCATGTTAACAACAACTTACATATATGTAAATCGACTATTTATACATACGTAAATCATCTACTTTTATGTTTTGAGTTGCTTTTCTTCACTTGCATCTTTTATTAAAAAGTATCTTCATGTACGAAGGTTTCAACATTATATTCATTTGAATGATAGAAATAACAAAAAAAAAAAAAATATCTAGAGTTGGTCCTTTCTATATACATGTAAAATTGATAAAATTGATGTTTCACAAGTCACTTACTTTTCTCTCCTACGAAAAATCGTTGATATTCATTCAAAAAGAATCTAAATTAAACATTGTTTTACAGGGATGCCATGACCTCTAGCACATTAGGTCTAATTTAATATAACCAACCGAACATCACCACATCCAAATTACAAGATAAGTACAGACGTGATAAGTCATTTTTGTAGTTCACTTTCATATTTTTTATCATACCTTTTTACGCTTTCCAAATACACTGTCACGAGGTGTTTCTTAACGTTTCGATTTTTAAAATTAACCCGCTACAATGCAAGATATTTTTTATTAGTATATATTCAAGAAAGAATTAGTTCTCCATTAGAAAAAAAAATGAAGAAAAAAAGGGAAAATGTTCCTCAAACCCTGAATCCGGTCACCCTTGGTCCTTACCAATTTAGTCACTACTCGTGCTCATAAATAGCCCCCAAATCAAAAGCCCACACACACTCTCACTGTGTGCTGGATGCTTGAGAATCGACGATCTGCACGTATCTCCACACCATTTCCCTTCGTCTTCTTCCAATCTCCACCGTCAATCATCTCAACGGCTAGTTCCGATCGTAATTTTACTAGTTACAAGAAAAAAAACATACTGTGTATCAGTGATCTGTTTTGTGTTTGATTTGATTCAGTTTTCAGCTTTTTTGATTATCTACTTCGATGAACTACAACATGAATCACGAGTACGTGCTAATTTCTACTTCTACTGTATTCGATTATTGATTTGAGATAAATGTAGGTCGATTGATCCCGATTTTGTGGTGGTTTGAGATGTTTAGGACCTGCGATTCGTTTCATTTTATGCTGTAATGAAATCGAATTGTGTTGAGTTAGTTCAATTTGCTGGAATTTAACGAGTTTTTGAATTGATTCTCGATTGATTTGATATGCAACTGAGGTGAGTATGAGTTGATTCTCGATTAATTTGATATGCAATAAAGGTGACTATGAGTTGATTCTCGACTGATTTATATGCAAATATGCAATAGAGGTGAGTATGACTTGATTCTAGATTGATTTGATATGCGATAGAGGTGAGTAACTGAGTATAATGTTTTTAGAGGTAGATCGTCTGTTTATACGTATTAAAGTCAGGATTAATGATTACGAGTAATTGGCGTGATTTAATGTTGTGATTCATCGACGCGATTTGCTTGCTAATCAAGTGATTAGAATGTGATTAGTGAGAGATAGATCATTAGATCGTGATTATAGTTTTGTTTTTAATGATGATTGTCAGCTTTAAATTCAGATTTATGTTCCTTCATCCATACTAAGTGTCTTCAATTCTCTCTTGCATGCATTATACTAATTTATGATACATATTATGGAATTAATTGCTATATCATTCATGTCTTTAATCATGCCTAATCTTAATTTTGTTTTTTTTTTTTTCAATATGATTGTTTGATTGATTGTAAGTTTATAACATGATGTTGTTAATGGATTATTGTGTGTGAATTGAATTCTAGTGATGCAATGTGGGATTGGAAAGAAGATGATTGCGGTTTACTACTAGGCAAGACTCTTGATTTGTTTTATGCATTTTTAATCTTAAGATTGTTTGTGTGCACATAATTATTCTTAATTTGGTTAACGGATTGTATATAGATGCATCTAGTAGCCTATGGAACGATGTAAGCGAGAATGATGATGATATTTCTTACATGTTTGATGAAATGACAACGCCGGTGAAGTGTTGTGGGGATTTGGCTTATCAAGTTACCAACAATGGTAATTCCTTGATTTTTTTACAAAGGATATGTTTTGATTTTACTTTTTAGATGTTATTCTTGTTATCTAACATGACAGCTTAACCAGAAAATATAAACAAGGGAACGGAGACGTGTTGGGAGCCGTCTTCCCAATCAAAGAGACGTCGAATGCTGAATTTTGACGATGAAATTTTGGATGTAAATGTCCTTCAACTTTGTGATGATGATTCTTCATCAGACTCTCTAATGTCTAAGGTTTGGATAAGGCACACTATGGTTATTATTTTGTTTTTGTGTGAAACTTTTTTAAGGAAGTTATTTATAGTATGTAGCTGAGTAGTGCTTAACCTAAGGATGCTAAGTTGTTAACAAAACGAGCTCGAACTGAACATAGGGCTCAAGCTTGACACAACCACCTTACCCTAAGGTTGAACTTGGTTTGTGATGACTTACAAACCTACATGATCCAAGCTTGAGATTGGCTTAAGTTTTCAGCTCTAATTGTTTACATATATTAGGATTCGAGTCAAGTTCTTATAAGCTCAAACCAAGCCTGTTTATGTTAAGCTCAATAAAAGTTTGAACCGTTTGTCGCTCTAGTTTAACGATGCTCGTCTTTGTCTTGTTTAGGAGAACGAAGGCTCGTTAGGTGGAGCTTTTGCTGACATGGCACAATGGGTGTCTGGATTTGCAGGTTTGACACTTGATAATTTTCTTTGGAATGATAAAAGAAAGTTTGTTTGGTTTTAAAGTAATAATTGCATTTTCAGATGATATACCTGCATCTGCATCTGGTTATGATAGTACAAATCAATCTTCAGAAGATTGGCTAGCTGATTGCTTTGTAAATGACTCGGGGATGCATTTTAGCCCGAATGATACGTATGTTTTGTTTTTGAGTTTATGTTACAATTTGATACCTTTATCTATATAAATGATCGGCTTGATTCAATATTTTGAATATAGGGATGCATCCGGGATATCCAGCATTCAGATGCATCTTACAGGTACTTGCACTTTTGAACATCTAAATACTCTCCTATTTTGTTTGATGTGTTTTTTATTTTCTTTTTATTTGTTGTTTTAGGCTCACATAATTCACAACCTGAGTATGGACGTAATACGGTTCAAGAGCATCGCACTCCTACTCCTCGAAACATCATTTTCAAAGGTTTGTCTTCTCATTCCTTTGAAGAAATACAGATGATGTGATCTCATCACATGCTCAAGCGTTTGATGCTAAAGACTACTTACTACTTACCTCTTTCCAACTGACTTTAGCACACATCTAGGATCATAATTGATTAGATTATCAATGTTTTTGATGTTTTATGCTGAAACTATTTATATTGTAATGTTATAATTCATATAGTATGTATCTCACAATCAAGTATCCCATTTGAATTTGTTAAAAGAATATATATGATATTATTTCGGCTAATACAAATTGTTCAAGTGGTATGGCCATATTTGTTATGAGAAATTACAAATATATTCTCAAATATTTGCACATTGTTTTTATGAGTTTGAGTACCAGTCAACGGAAAAGACATAGGACATATCAATATTCTGCTAACTAATGAGACAAGGTAAAACGTAATAAGATATAATGTAGGTTGTGCTAGGTGAGTAGCCTCTTAAGTGTTCAATACACAATAAAACAAGGCTGCATACAAACCTGTGGGACCTTTGCTATAGGAATTTAGACGCGTTCAGACGCTTGTCGTTGTTTGAAAATTGTAAAGCTTGTGTTCACTGTGCCCCTTCTTACACTCTGATACTTCCTAAGCACGTTACTACGTGTCAACGTTTGATTCGCTAACATTCAACGGAGTACTGTTAGGACGTCGATTGATATTCCTGCTATTTTATTTCTTATATACATACACCCTGGTCTTGTTTTCGCTTTGAAAAGAACCCCCGATTCTTGTCTGTTTAGATTCGAAGAGAATAATAAGAATCGTTTCTTGGTTTCTACCTAAATTTCTTAAGTCGAATAAGTTGTATATTAGGCAACTGAACCCGCTAGGATCATTAAAAGTTATGCGTTTTATGGCTTTTGGAGAATGTTGTTCCCTTTGCCATGAATTAGCATACTCCAAAGCAGGTGCTAAAACTTTGTAACCATAAGGAAGATGTTTATGACGAAAGTTTATACAAACGGTTGGTTGAAAATCTACTGTAATCAGTAACGTAAAGGCTTCAGTTTTCTTCCTATATATGTGATTGGAGTCGGGGGTAGCAGTGAAGCCTCCCCAACTGTCGTCATCGACTAACCCAACTTTTAGAAGATCCTTGATTTGCAGAGGTTCTAAATTTTATTTTTAACATAAAGCACTTTTGTTTGTTAAATAAATTCAACATTTTTATATTGTTTCAAGAGAGTGAATTGTACATTTTTTCATTCATCTTTCTATTAATTTTGAAAATTGTTATAAAGATATTCGTTAATATTTTTACCAAATGAACAATTTATAAAAAAGCAAAACCGTATGTTTTTTTTTAATATATTTTTACAGGATAATATTTTATATATCATACTAGGTTAGAACTCCGTATAATACACAGGTTGCTAAAATTTAAAGCTATACTCTTCGCAATACAGATTTTTTTATTACATATTTATGAAATATTATACAATTTTTAACTATATTTATTTTAAAATATAAAATACTTAACAAAAATAATTATAGAAATCATTTAATAGAAGAGAGACAAAAAAAAAAAAAAAACCAATTAAAGAAAATTTATATAATTAATAGAAGAGAGAGACGGGAAAAAATATTGAAAAGACATAGGTGAGTGACACATGTCACTTAATATTTTTATTTATTAGTATAGATATAGATACATTGGACGATGTAATTGTTTGTTTATTATGAATTGAATCTAAACTTACTTGCATTACTACTAGTCTAATATTGTAAATTGATTAGATATTAGAAAACTATAACATGATAGTAGAAAGATTCATGGATCAGCTAGCCACGCATCGAACACTTAAGAATAATAATATACTACTTATCTTTTGATAAGTAGCATTATGATTAAAACAAAGACATTACTGATGTCTGGTGTTGTTCAATAACAATAATAACGAAGAAATTACACAAATCAACGGTAGCAACTTCGGGCTCGTTGCATCTCGACTAGATACAAGAAAACCTAATTAATTCACTTGTTTTCGTTCATCGTGATATCTCTAACAAAAGCATCAAGATCTTTACTAACTGATCCACCTTCACCAACACTTTCTTGACACATTCTTTGAATCTCCTTCGCCCTCTCGATCATCTTGATCCTCACGACACTCTTCGGGTCCATAAACTCTCTTACAACCTTCGCAATCTCGTCCGCCTTAAAAACTCCCACCTTTTTCCTCATATTCCATCCGATCTTCCAATCTTCAACAATCATTTTACTATTAAACGGTTGGTCAATCATTATAGGTAAAGTCAACATCGGGATACCCGAAAACAAGCTCTCTTTCACCGAGTTCCACCCACAGTGCGTCCAAAACCCTCCAACCGAAGAATGTGACAAAACCCTAAGTTGGTCACACCATTCCACCACCACCCCTTTCTCCCCACAAACTTCTTTCAAATGTGAGGCTTCTCCTCTAGCCACCCATAGAAAGTGAACACCACTTTGGGTTAAGCCGGACGCGATCTCCATCATTTCAGCACGCGAAACGGATAAAAAACTACCCAAAGAAACATACAAGACGGTTCTTGGTGGTTTAGAGTCTAACCAGCTTAAGTAAACGGGTTTGTTTGATGAGGGGTCGGGGTCGAGTAGGGAGAGAGGTATATTTGGTCCAGACGTGTAAACGGGTATTTGTAATCGCGCCCGAAGATCATCTATGGCTTCGGATTCTAACTCGTACATTGTTGATATTAGGACATAATTTGCTTTTGCGATTATATCGAAAAGATTGGGTAAAATGTCCTTGAGCATGTCACCTATACCGCTATGAAAGATCATTGGAATGTCTGCTAGTGTTAGTGGAGATAGTCCAGGAATATAATCTATGATCTCATTTCCTCTTTCTGTTAAGAAAAAGAACATAATATAATGAAATTAACGCTTTATAAAGTAAAAATATCATCGGATATACTTTTGAAAAGTGATCTTAGAGCATTCACGATTCATCCTCCATCCCCATCCTATAATTACATTAAAAACATTTATTTTTTCTTTATATTTTTCAATTAAATAATATTTTTTCGTATTTTTGTTATTACTTTTTCTCTCTCATCTACTCATAACCATTTTTAAAATATTAAAAAATTTATGGGGGTTGTACCGTGATTCCCCATATTTAGGGAATCACGGTACAACCCTATAAATTTTATTTCTCCTTCACTCACAACCACTCATAACCATCCCCTATAATATAGAACAACCACTCACATCAAAATAGGGTATGGGCTGTGAATGCTCTTAAACCTAATTTTGATATATTAAAGTTTATTATAAAAGAAAAATCCATTAACCTGAGTAAGTTTATTTTAGGCAAGTTTACACAAATAACAAAAACTTATTTTAATATTTAAAAATAAAAATAATTTGAGAGAAGATCATATTATTCATATATTTTTCTAAATTATGTGTTTATAGAAAACGCAAGGTTTTAACGTAGAATGACTTAAATCATTATTTTTTTAATAGTAAGCTTGCACGTCCATTAGAACTACTTCTAAAAACCTTAACAAATTAAGTGAAACATTATTTCAAGATTTGATATCATTTTGGTACATGCACTTTGTTTTTTAATCACTATATAGAAAGGGAAAGTGAAAAGATACGAGAACACCCGAAAAAGATGTATAGGAAGGATGAGTGGAGTGCTCGACAAAGTTTTTGCCAAAAGTATTGATAACGGTTTATGTTATTTATTTTCATTACAACAAAATGTTAAAAAAATATTAGGGTAAAAGTAGAGAAAAAAAATATATAGAGATAATTGCGAAAACAAATGAATTGTTAACTTTTGTCTTTAGAAGTAGAAAATGTTTTAAGAGTTGACGTGATGTGAAAATTATAAAACAAAACTAAGAACGTGTGACATGACTGAAAATAAGATAGAAAAAGTTACTTAAACCATTTCCAATAAGAAATTTTTGTTTGTTTTTAGATATGATGTAGTATATTTTTGATGTTCACTTCTATTGAGAACATGTGTTTTTAAAAAGAAAGTTCTTTCACAAGAATATAAAAAAATAAGAATTGTGGTAGATGGGTCAATGGGCCAGGGGGTTAGGTATTAATTAAAAAAAAGTAATTTTTTTTCCTTATACACTCTTATATTTATATATAAATGTAAAATATGGGGATGATGTGAAAATATATTTATATGATTTTGGGTTTTTTTTAATTGGAAATGTTTTTAAAGGTTTTAAAAGATGATTGTTTTTATAATGTGAAAGTATAGTAGACACAAATTTTGATGTTTTTGAGGTTCTCTATGAATGATACTCTTACATTAGTCTAATTTTCATTACATATTACGCTGATATCGATGCTCTACGGTTACTTAAAGCCACTCGTCTCGATTTGTTTCGTTTAACAACCATTTTTATTACAAGACTAGATAGGCAGGCCAGATTAAAACCGGCTACATAACTAGTACGATTGAACCATCTACACTATAGGTCCGACCATCTTCATACACAAGTCCAATTATTTTGTTTTAACTAGGAATATTCTCTCGACCCATGGCGGTGATAGTGAGCTTACGTGATGTCTACATGACCCTAACGCACAATTCTACCCAGTGACAAAACAGGTTTTATCATTTTTAACAAGTTATAGATAATGCGATTGACACAAATATTCAACGTGAAAACAACTTGTTTAACTACTTTACCTCATGTTTATAATATTCTTTTATATGTTTTACGGACCAAAAATGAGAAATGATTAAAATTAGCCTCAATCATAAAAAATTATATAAATTTTTTTTTTATTAAACAAGTTTAATCATATTATAAACAGATCATCCAACCTGAGATATCGGCGTAAAGATGATTATGCGATTCAAGCAGATCAACACGATGCAAAAGCAGAGACATCGAAGCACTCATCGGCGAATACGCCGCTACCGGAATATTCCTCCGATTCGCCACCTCAAACGGCCACATCATAGTTTCATCCGCCACAATCAGCTTCACCGGCGGATCCATCCGATCAAGCACCTCCACAAACGGCCCTTCCATCTTCCTCTGAACGGCGGCGAGAAACGTCACCATGTCGGAGCCACGGTGGCGCTCCGACGGGATGACGTTGGGGACGGTGGCGAACCTGACGCCATCGTGCACCAGATCTGGATCCAGAAGCCCTAGCCACTCCTCGGTGACGACGACGGTGAATACGGTGGTGCGGTTACGGTGGTTTAATCGGGATGAGAGGTTGTTGCAGAGGTGGAGTAAGGGGTTTATGTGGCCTCTGCCGGGGTAGGGTAGTACTACGATGTGGTTCATGTTGATCTCCGGTTAACCGGAGATTGTTGGTGATGATCGGAGGTTGTTGAGCAAGAAGATGAAGTTGTGTGTGTTGTTGAGATATTTTGCAGAAAGTGAAAGGAGGAGCATTGATTTCAAAGATGGAATGCTACCACTTTATGCGCTTTTTTGTCGGTACTTTTGAGCATGCTTTCACATAACAGATTAACCGATACCATTTTGTCCGTACACACATGTTTATAACTTACATTTAATAATCTAAGCTATCAATTAGTAGAAAATATTAATTTTAACTAATAATTTTATTTGTGACGATTTTAATTTTCATTTCTGTTACAATAACAATAGCAAATCATAACTTCTTTTTGTTTTAGTGATGTGATGTGTGAGATGTTGTGGAAACGAATTATATTCTTTAAACAAAAAATTATATGAAAAGTATGTTGATTGAATGAAAAACAAAAACATAAGTAATTACAAAACAGAATTGATGATAGGATCAAATGAAATTGATTGAAAACTTACCATTTAGAATTGATTGTTTGAAAGTGTCAAAATTGAGTGGAAAGACGTAGTTGGTTGAATATATTGGATGATAACATACGTCATATGATTGAATACTTTTAATACGTTGATATTTTATATTTAAAAAGTCCAAGTCATTGTCTAAGTAATTGTTACGTTACATGTCAAATCATCATAAATAAACATAGTTAATAATTTGTTAAAATAATTATTATTGATAATAAAATTAAAAATCAAAATTTTCACTAGTCAATGTTCATAACATATTACACTGTTCTAAAGTAAAAATATTTACTTTACATACGATGAAAAAAACGTGTGGCATGAATTTTTTTATATCTTTCAATTCAAAGACTCTCACTTTTTACAAAGTTTTTACAAATATATAAAGTTTATAAATATTTTATAAACTAATGAATGATATATTAAAATTTTATAAAGTTTGGGGTTAAAATATAAATTTTTAAAAATTAACTAAAAGTTTTATTACATAAAATAATAACAAACATATACCTAGAGACTAAACTGTAAATTCTAAATCATGAATTACAAAGTTAAAACTCAAAATAATAATCATTTGAAATTTTAGGAGTTTAATTGTAAAATTGTTTTAAAAACCTAAGCCCCCTTCCCGTCGTCCCACTGTAACATTTGCCCCGCTTTAACTCATTTTTATGTTTCAAATACATTGTGTGATATATTCAATCTAGTTTAATTTTATAATTAATAAAAAAATAAATTTTATAAATTTATAAGGAGTCATTAATAATTATGAGATTCTAATTATTTAATTACAGTAAATAATCAAATTATAAGGATTTACAATATTTATAAAACTTAAAAGTTATATAATTAAATAATTTGATTAATTTTTTAAATCAAGGTTTTATAAGTCAAGGAGTTAAAATGCAGTATTTGAAAGTTAATTAAACATTCTTTTTACATAAAATCATAACCTAGTGTAACCTTAGGGACCAAATGTGTAAAATCATTTTACAACACCACCCCCCCCCCCCAAAACCGTTGACCCCTTTTCTCCGGCTGTTTCTCCGGCCACCTTAGCATCACTTCGGCGAGGTCCAAATCCCTTAAATCGATCAATTTGACTTGATCAAACCATCCCAAATCTTTCTCGCAACGGTTTCGAACCAATGATCTCCATTAATTCGGTTAAAAACTCTGTTTCGCCACACTCAAACTCAAAACCGATATCCACGTTCGAATACAAACCAAATCCACTCGAAACTAATCGAATTGATTCAATCGTTCAAACCTAAACGTCTCTATAACCAATTCAAAATCAATCCCCTTGTTAATTCTAATGTAACCGCAAATTAAACATGTAATTATACTCGATACTGGATGTATTCGAAACTGAATAAATCAACTCTATTTAATCGAGGGGAAACAACAAATTCGATCCCTCTAATCTATTTCAGCATCTAATTTCAGCTACCAAACACTCAGTGGCGGACCCATAAAAATTTTTCTCCGGGGTCGGTTTTTTATAGTTTCGAATAAACGTGTATATCTCAACTCAATGTTGAAATTTTTTTTGGGTCGGATCGGGTCACACAACAAATTACAATCACATTATAAGACATTTGATAAAAATACGATTTTATTGAAAAGTAAAAAGCATTACATTTTATAGTTTTTGTTTATGTGTATTCATCACTTGAAAAATATCCACTACATCATCAATCTAAACCTTCTTAAAAATATCTTTATCAATTTAACAAATGCAAGTATTGTTTAAGGTATTCTTCTAAAAGAACTTTTAGAGATAATTAAAGAATGTTAATAGATTAATGAAATATGTGTTGGGTGTTTAGTTAAATAAATAAGCTTAGAGATTTTATATGAAATAAACCTATTGGTGATTATTCTAATATTACTTTTCTTAACTAATTGAGCTATTATTTTAACTTTAAGTGGGTTAAACGTTCCAATAAAATGGGGTTTAGGGGTCGTAAATTTTTTTATTTGGGTCAGTATTAAAAAATACACGGGGTCAATAAAAAACCGCCAATACACGTTACACATAGGGGGGAAAATCTGCGGGGTCGTTTGACCCCTCCCCACCCTTCTTAAGTCCGCCCATGCAAACACTCTCACTTCAAAATTTAGTCTCATCTCCATTCGAACCTCCAACTTTGTCGTGATCCATGTTCGAAGCAATCGTAATGAAAATTGAGTGAGGATTTCTGCTCCTTGATATCTTTGGAATCTTTTCAAGTCATAAATTGATATGAAAATCATTTTTCAATTATTTTAAATTCCAGAAAATTATTAAAATGTTATTAAATTGATATGAAAATCATTTTAATAATTAATACTAATTCAAAATTTATTTATTGATTACTGAAATATTTTAGAAACTATAAATTGATATTATCTTTATTTTTAAGATATCAAATGTTTTAAAATTATATATAACTTATTTACAAGTTTTAAATTGTATAAAATAATTATTTTTATTAATTATATTTTTCTAGAAATCTTTATTTACTTTCTGAAAATTCTAAACCATATAATTTTCTATTTTCTTTATATTCTCAAAGGTTTAAATATTATAAAGAGTTAATTACACGATTGGTCCCTGTGGTTTGCCCATATTGCAATATTGGTCCCAATTTTTGAGAAATTACAGGTTTGGTCCTTACTGTTTACCAACTCGTAACACGATTGATCCCTGGCACTAACTTCTGTTAAGTTTTTCAGTTAAGTGGATGTGAAAAGTCCAAAGTACCCCTGCACTAACAGAAAAAATATTCCGACTGCCACCACCTTTTCGTCTCCACCACCACCGTTCGACGACCACCACCATGTCATCCCCAACACCGTTCGACCACCACCATCGTGTAGTCTCCGCCACCACCACCGGACCACCACCACCGTCCGACCACCACCATCGTGTCATCTCCAACATCGTCGGACCACCACCATTGTGTTGTCTTCACCACCACTATTGTGTTGTCTCCACCACCACCGTCCGACCACCACCACCGTCCGACCACCACCACCGTGTCATTTCCATCATCACCGTCTGATCACCACCATTGTGTCGTCTCCACCACCACCATGCGATGACCACCACCGTGTCATCTCCAACACCATCCGACCACCGCCATCGTGTCGTCTCCACCACCACCATTGTGTATATATATGTATGTGTGTGTGAGTGTGTGCATATATATATATATGTGTGTGTGTGTGAGTGCATATATATATAGTTTTTTATTAACCGAAGTGGGGTCCACTTTCTTTTTAATTTTGTCTTTAAGTGAAGGGGTATTTTAGACATTTCACATCCACTTAACTGAGAAATTTAACAGAAGTTAGTGTTAGGGACCAATCATGTTACGATTTAGTAAACAGTAAGGGCCAATGATGTAATTTCTCAAAAGTTGGGACCAATGTTACAATATGGGCAAAGCACAGGGACCAATAGTGTGATTAACTCTATTATAAAATCATTATAAAAATCATATAACATTATTTTAAATCAAACCTAAATAATTTCAAATTATTTTACAAGTCAGTTAATTATTCAATAATTATTTTTTATCAAGTTTCAAATAATTAATTATTTTTTTTCACACTTTAATACTCAACCATTACTTAATCGATTATTACAAATTAAATAATTAATATTTAATCATCCAATTTCGCTAATGATTTATTATCATTTTCAATCATAATTATTTAATCAATTTATAATTATTATTTATATAATAAACTTATTACATTTTTCTTAATAAGTTATTAAAACCCCAATTAAAACCCTAACTCATACCTAAATTTTTATCATTAAATTGTCTTTAATCTAAGACACCTTTCCTTAGGCCAAAATAGTGAGGAAACCCTAGACGTCTAACCTGGCATTGTTATATTCAAATCATATACTTAATATCAATGTGAGTATTCATAGCATAATTTTCATGTTTTATATATTGGAAAATCATGTGATTCTATATTCAAACATGTTATTCATTTTATTTTATTTCAATATTCAATTCAAGACATGTTATGTTATTACTTGCAAGTATGTGTGTATAGTTAGATAAACTAGATGATAATATAATTATTAATCAATGCAACCGCAGTAACAATCATAGATCTATTGGTTTGAAAAACACAACCCATATGAATATTTGCGTCGTGATTAGAACCTGATTCGTTCAATCAATCATAAGTTTTTGTATATGGACCAAGTCAATTCAGTCATTAGGTTTGATTGTATTTGATTTTTCTTTTGTGTTACACTATTGTATTTATAAGTTTTGATATTGCATGTGAATTGAATTATTTTCAATCAATTTAACCAATCTATATATGTATGTCAAACATGTGTTTACTCACTAGCTAATCCTTTAGCTGACTCGTTACTTTTTCATATGATTTTAGAAAATGCAGTTGAGAATACTTCTTCATGCTCATTTAGGATTTGGACCTAGATTAATAAAAGACTTTTGCTATGTTTATTTAAATTATTGTTTGATTGTAATGAATTATTTGATTACTATTATTCAATAAAAATGACATTTAATATTATTTTAATTTATTTATTAGCATGAGCAATGGACAATTGATTCACATTCCTCCACCCCGATGATTCCACCATCGGTTGGGATGTGACATTACCAACATATTGTTGACATAATTTAAGTATGTATTTTCAGGTAATGTTAAAGAATGAAGCATGTAGGCACTATACACTAGAAAAGACCAACCTGGTCGGAGAAAGACAACTTTAACATAATTTAGCTCCAATATTTGATAATTCCGATTGGGTTGTACTTTATTATGTTCTGGTTCTTTTCTTTCTTGGCATGTATTTGTAATTGAGACCGCGCAATATGTACTAGTGAGAATAAATATGTTGTATTATTATTTTGTTGTATTTGGTTGATATCAGTCGTCATGCCTGGGCCCTCAGATAGGGTGTGACATACATAGACTAAAATATATAAGTTTAAGGTTATGATACGGTTAAAGGGAAATTAACACAAGAAGGTTGATCTTGCATGTGCACTGCGTGTGTGAGGAATGAGCTAAACTTAGACTCAGCTAGCCACATGTTATCTAATGATTATAACATTTTACACCTGTACATATTTTTATCATCATAGCCGCCAATATTCTAGAATAACAAAAATATACTTGTACAGAAAGTCATTAGCACAAGCTGAAACTATCCAAAAGGGCTTTGGCAAGGCGATATCACATATTATCAGGCTCAAGGTAAGAAAATTAGTGAGTGCGTCATGACTGCAGAGGGTTGAGGGAAAACATCGATTATCCTCTAGGCCTACTACGCCAAGGCTACATCACCATCCAATTTTTTATCCGGTGTTTAAAACTCATTATAGCCAGTTGAAAAACCCTAGCCAACCAGATTCATAAAACATTATAAACCATTCGAAGAAAAATAAAATAGAATCATTGTAACACCCTAACTCGTCAAGGCTGATGTGTCACTATCACAGTAATCAAGCTCCAAAACACAATTCCATAATTATTAACGGTTAAACGTCTAAATTCTAGAAAATAAAACATTAGCCTAAAACCAGTCAAAGTCTATTACATCAAAATAAATATTAGTCTTCTTTATCCAGATTTCCGCTCTTCACTCCCCTCCCGGATGACCCTGCTGACCTGACGTGCATGAAAACAAAAGCACGCCTGAGCATAACACTCAGTGAACGGAATAGCATATAACAGAATAAACAGATGTAATGATAGCAGAGAACATGATAACATAACAGATATATAGATAACAGAACATAACCCGAGCTAATAATCATATCATATAATAACTGAACAGAGGGAACACAGGTAGCTAGCCCGTGAACCAATGTAAAATGGAGTATGGGTAGACATACTATAACACTTGGCCTCTCGTACAAACAATATTGCCAGCTTTGCCCACGAGGAGCTCACGGATTTGCTTTTACTTGCCCGGGTGAAAACTTCCCAGGGAGGTCACCCATCTCTGAATTGCTCCCACCTGAGCACGCTTAACTGCGGAGTTCTCCTCTCATCCACAGTAAATACGCCAAAAACGTGTTGGTGATATTAGAGGCAGAACATTCCTTATGAACCAGAAATCTCTCCTGTCCACGGCCGATGTGAGATTCGCCTAGAGTGTTACACATACAACCATTCACCAGAGTCCCAAATGAATTGGTACAAAACCATCCATCAGGAAATAACAGAACTAACCTAGGATCGATCCATACGCCTCTGAGGAAATACTAATATAACAGAATGGCCAATGTAAATTTAGAGTCCTCTTTAGAGATGCCGTGATCTCAGCTCATCGCCACGGTTGGTGCCACGCTATTGATGCCGCAATAACGCGTCTTGGTCACCCCCAAGATAGGGAGAGCTCGGGTAATACATTACGGGAATATAAAATAGTCTAGCAACTTATAGCAAAATCAAAAAGAACCTAGCTATGAATGACAAGAATCAAAACTAGAGATGAACGGGAAGCAGATATTAGACGAGAATCAGGAATCCGTACCTTAATTAGGCAAGCAAAAAGTGACAAGTTGAGTACCCTTCAAGAATCACGAGGACCTACACTTTATTTATAGTTTGAATTAGATCTATAAAACCTGAATTAAGATTTTTTTGATTCGTTGACTTTTGTGATGTACGGCTACAAAAATATTCACTTTATTAGACTCTTAATCACCATGTTTATTTTTTTAAGTACATGAACACCCAACTACCTAATTTAATCCATTTATCACCAAACTAAGCTTATATAATTCTGCATGAAATTTTTATTTTTAAAATTTCTAAGGTGTCTAAATTAATGTGAACTAACCCAGTTCATGTATATTAACATTTCGATCAATTGAACTGCTACATGTGTGAACGTCCATTTACCTATTTCAAACCAATGGAACTATTACTATCCACCACCATTATGTTCACTATGATTTGGTCTTTCACACAACTATATATATATATATATATATATATAGAGGGGTTTTCAAATAAGAACCAAAATTTTGTAAAAAACTAAAAGAACTGCCATCAGCCAATAAGATTTTTTATAATTATTTTAAGTTTTTGTTAATTAATTAACTATCAAAAGGGGCAATTATGCAATTTAGTAAATTCAAATTGGGTTAATGGGCTTGTAAATAACTGCTCCAACCGTATGCAAAACTAACCTACGATCCATTATTCATATTCAATTTACGCAGATCCATAAATTCAATTTTGGTTACCTTTTTCTTTCAATTGATCATGCAAAACATGAAAAAAATAAAAATTTGAGTGTGGTTCCCTTTTGCTTCAACCGATACCTGCGATTTATTGGAAATTATTAATAGGTAATTGATTCCTTTTATTGTCAATTACGTTATTTTTTAACTTTTTTTTTATTAATCTCATGGCATTTTTTTTAGATAAAACAAGTGATTACCCATCCGCGAGCAATGCAATTGTTGATATTTGTGTATTTGTTCATTTCATATTTGATAACAACAAGTGATAAAACTAATATCATGCGAAGAAATAGTCTTTATAATGATTTGTGTATTTCATTTTTGATAACAAGAAGTTTTTTTTTTTGTGTTTTTTAGGTGTATTGGTTAGTTGATATTTATGTTTTATAAAGTTAATCTGACATTGCTACTTTAAGTATGAACAACTAGAAGTTTTATAGAGATGGTATTATTAAGTAAATGTGCATTGCATTTCAAAAAAATAATTGTGCATTAATGCACTTTGTTTTGGAATAAGTATAACTAGGAATAGTGCCTGCGCGTTGCAGCGCGTATTTTGTTATTTTTTTTAGTTGCGTATTTATATATGAATTTCTCTATAGTTGGAACTGTCGTCATATAACCAAAAATGGTTTTAAAAAAGCACTTTTAGTCGACACCAAATGAAAACACACTTTTTTACTTAAGCACAGACAAACTCGAATTTATACAGACAACTACATAAAAATGAAAACGCAAGAAATTAGTTTTTTTATTTACTAAAAGCGTATAATAGTAAACCCGAAACTTTAAAAATTTAAAAGGGTCAAAGTGACACTTTACAAAGTTTTTAAAAAACTTGAGGGGAACAAAGATGACCAACCATGATTCTTTACATAGATAGAAATTAATACTATAACTCATGTGTTGTGACCTAACAATTTATATAAAGTTGTTTAAACAAAAAAGAAAAAAAAAAAAAAAAGGGACAAAAAGTTAATGTTTTGAGGTTCGAACACGCGGTCTCTCATTTAAAAGGCAAGTGCCTTACCATCTTGACAAACTAAGTTTCTTTGGGAAATTTAAAACGAATTTATATATATACACGTACACCGACGGAAATCAAAAAAAAAAGAAAAAAAAAAGAAAATTTATTTTTGAGAGCCAATGGGATGCTGCCACGTGGCAGCCGGTGGTTGTCCACCGATCTTCTTTTTAAGTAGTAGTATAATGTCAAACAAATGGGATGCAAGGGTTGTATAACCCTGTCTTAAATATGTGTATTAATGCCATGTATTTTGAATTCTTATTGTATTATATAGTATGAGAACTTATAACGGGACATATAGATAGTGAGTTTCAATTAATGTTTTTAGTTGGTGGTTTTTGCTTTTCGAGAATTTCTATCTAAACAGAAACTTATTCTCCCAGAGTTCATGTACACATGTATTTAACATTTTTATTATAAGTAAATTTGTTGTGTATTATTAGGTTTTTGTTTGAGTTAGAATTACATACAATGTAATCCCTATATGCATAAAATATATTTGAAAGAATGCACATATGCATACAACAGTGCTAAAATGCATATATGCATCCACTAATTTATTAAAAAGTGTTGATGTGCACAAACCATTTTTTGTAAATACACACATTTACAGTAAATACAAATGTATGTTATGTTTGTCTTTATGCACATATGCATATACTTTATACACATATTTTGCATCTAGATACGTATATATCCATTGTAGGAAAATAAAAACATATATTTTAAAAAACTAATAACACTAAGAAATATTTCATCAAGTAACTTAAACACAAAAAAACGATAGGAGCTACGAAGTCTCCATGAACTTCCAATAATAGTTAAATTATTTTTTTAATGAATTGCGATAAACAAAATATATTGAATTAAATAAACTTCGTTTATGAAACACTTTCTAATTCAACGCAAAACAAAAGATGGATGTTGGGATGAATAAATATTATCACGGTCTAAGGAAGTTTAATATTAAAAGTATTAGACGTAGGAAAATGGGCTGATGGCCAAGATTTAAAAATTGTTTATTGGGAAATAGAAGACAAAATAGGAAGTTGCCATCACGATCTAACTGGAATTTTAAATATATTCGAAGAATACCAAATTTACCCTTATAATGGATTAAAAGATGATGTTAAAGTTGTAGAAAATTACTATTTTATCACTTTTAACTACAACCCTTGATCTTATTAATCTAAGGTTAAAATTGGTTCTTTTAGTTTTAAACAAAAAATTGATTTTCAATGGAATGCATTCCGAATATATATATTTGTCCAGATAGTTAACAATGTCATGTGTGCAGGTATGAATCACAAAAATGAATTCAAGTTAAACTTTTATATTTTATATTTAGTTAGCGGTTACACACGTTTTCGTCATTCAAAAACTAATACAATTGAACCGGTTCTAAACAGAAAGCAACAGAAGTTCTACTGTTATATCAAATCATTAGTGAGTTCCTTTTCTCCGTATCTTGGATTCTATTTCAACAAGGTGTTAGTTGCGGAACAAGCCAATGATTCATACGCCATAACCGAACACGTCAAGAATAACAACTAGAAACATATGATTAGAATTGCTACCTGATTATGTGAACAAAGCGCGGTTCGACAGCTAACGAAAAACGTTGATTAGGGGAGCGGCTTGCAAATATTCCAACAGAAACGAACCGGATTGAAGCAACAATGTGTCGATGTGTGTGTTAGCTGGACATGTTACGGAACGATCAATCTTCTCAAATCAGTAGCATTATTTAAAGAAGTCGAGTCGAATACGGTTACCTGATCAAAACTCGAGTACGCGAATACGTTGGACGACACGGTGGTGCAAGATGACAGATTATTATAGTGATAATGTTGATTCTTATGGTGATTCAGTGATGGTTCAGAGCGATTTATAGAGCAACGTCGTAAATTTCGATCACGAACCGTAACTCAGACATAACAATTACTTCAAGAACACCATGAGGTTGTGGCTTTCGGGAGTTGCGATTGATAGACGAAAGGGGTATAAATAATTGGAGTGCACGTTGCTGAATAATGAAATAATCGTCCCATCTTCTAGGGAGTTCGTTGAAGTGATAAGGATGTGAAACGAATGGGTCGATTAGAAGACATTTAGTCAACTTTGGCTTATCAACTAATTCTTTTTTTTTAATAAGTTCCTCTCCTTTCTTTTTCTTTAATTCAAATAAACGAAGGTTTCAATTTTCTTTTATCTTTATATATTAATCTTACAAAAACATTCTTGTTCCATACTATTATAGGTTTATATATGTTACTAAATTCTTAGTATGTTGACTACAACTATTATATATATATGCGTGTGTGTGTATATATATATATATATATATATATATATATATATATATATATTTCAAGTATTATAAACATAACCTTACAAACAACAATTACCAACAGGTACATAAACCCGTAACAAACCAAATGGATCAATTTGAATCAAAAATCCCAACATTAAAGGAAAAAAACACAAAATCACACACGGGTAGAAATCATAACACATCATACTCGTCTCAGAAGAGCTTATGCTAACCTTCATGGGCCAATCACCTCAACCACCCTAATGGTCCAAAAAATTTATTACCTAGATGAGGAAAACATCGTCATTGTCCGAACTCTAATCGGACAAAGAGCAACAGGTTTGACGAGAAACCTTATCGTGGTAGGACAAAACCTAGAAGATGAAAACCCTAACGGTTAAAGGGTAATTAAAAAAATGAATGTTTGGATCTAAAAACCAAAAGGATTAAATAGTTGAAAAACGTGTATCAAAGAGAGGAACAAATGGACATGTGTCCACAACACATACGCCACCAAAGTGGCTGGAAGTGGCCACCTGGGATGACAAAACTATAGGGCGTCAAAGACACTGATATTACAAAGATAACCAAAAACGACAGTCGACGTTGCTTTAGCCAGCATCGGAGGCCGAGCGGCTACTGCTTCCATCCGTCTTGCATCCTTTACAACCGACTCTCTCTAAATGTAAGATAATCGGCCACCAACATCATTTATAAGAGAAACAAATGAACTCATGCATAAGTAAATGGTACATGCTTCTCTGTAAGTTGTAGATGCATTTAATAACAATACTCAAAGCATCAAAATTGCAAATAAGGTTTCCTCTCATTCACCAATGCATATAGTGTGATTGTTGATTTTTTTAATCTATCTCATCAATAGTCTTAAATGTAAAACAGCTTTTATATGTTTTATATTTTTTAATTAAAAAATATCATAGGTAAAATTTAAGTATGGTGTTGCTATATTTTTCTAACACATTAATTAAATAATTTCTTAAAACCGTGCATCACAATCATTTATATGGTGAGTATGGGTCTACAAAGTAGTATGTCAGCGTTGTATAATGGCGAAGGTGGGCGGCCCATGAGGATACGTCATACGTGGCTGCTTCTCACGCTTATTTGGTATCTTTAAACATATGACTTTACTCAATCGTTCGACACTACTTGTACATAACTTATAATTCAATTATGTGATAGAACCTAATGCCAAGATCTATAAAACACACTCAACAATCCTACAACATGAACAACTGAGATATTTAAATAAGAAAGATGCATACACAACGAAGATGCAAAACACTAGAAGTGTGAGCAAAATGAATCGAGAGAAATATCTCGTACTCAAATTGTACATGTTAAGAAAGTAACCAAATAAATAGTAATGCTAGCTATGTACTTTCTAAGCACAAGTCTATAAAGCTTATAACTTTTATTATTTCTAATTTTTTTTATTTTTTTATTATTTTAATATTTATAATTAATCTTAAACATAATTTTTTCTTATAAACTTTATAATATTATATACAAATAAATACACGAGAGTGCCATTGTTTGTAATTTTGTGAGCCCTCGTTTATTTTCCTCTTTTTGTTTTTTTTGAAGAGAGAGAGAGAGACTGTGGTTGAAACGGATCTGGCATTGTCGAACTTGGGGAGGCAAGGGGTCGCTGGACTTGTGGTGGCGCTGGGATTGCTAGACTTGTGGCGGCGACGGGGCTGCATTGGCTTTCAATTCCAAACGTATATAACTCATTATATATTGTGTATGTACTATATATATTTTTAGAAAAAATTACTAGAAAACGTCCTTTAAATTTATATAAAGTTGCAAATGTCATCCTTTATCTTTAATAATTATTTTTATGCAAGTATTATATATATGTATATATATAATGGGTTGGGTTCAAATAAAAACCAAGACAAATTATGTAAACCAATAAAGCAAATCTCCACTTTTGATTTACGAATATGAATGGGTTGGGTTCAAAATAACTTTTTCATTTTCAACCTTGGTCTCAATACTTTTTATCTTTTTACAATTTTTTTTTTGTTTTTTGTCTCGGACTAAAATTTTCGAGTTAACATACAGGAACATGCTTATGTGGTTTAACGTTTTTACATCCATTTATTTTTATTTTACGACCGTGTTGTGTAATACACTTCGTTCTAATTTATACACATTAACACGCCACAACGCACATGGTTTAAAGTTTTTATGTCTATTTTTCGTTCGGTTTTATTTCTTTTATTTTACGAGCTTTTTTGGTGTTGGTAGATGCTAGCGATGATGTGACATTGATGTTATTTGACACGGTTTTACACTCCCAATGCAACGCAACGAGTGGGGTTAAATACTAGTTTGTGCTATTTGACAACAAGTGGGCTCCAAAAGATGCAAGCAGCCCCTTCAACTTTAGTTTCTTAAATTATACCTTTTGCCCTTTTACTTAAACTTCTAATATTTCCATCTTGAAACTTCAAGAAAACTAGCTTGTTAGACCAACTCGTTTTTTATCAGAAGGAATATCCAAATTGAAAAAATTATTCACGAGTGAACAATTTTGTATTCCTGTAAGAGATGAAAAGGACAAACGACATAAAGCATAAATCTGAGATAAGGTAATCGTCTAGTTGGTCGTAATATATCCAACCTAAAAAATAATTCAACTTGTGATTGATTTTTATTCTACAGATCCTATTTTAAAGTAATAAATAAACTTTTTTTCTAAATCATATATTACTTTTTAAGGAAAATTTACGGTACAAAGTATTGTTTTCGTGCGAAGGGTACGAATCAACAAGGACCATCGATCTAAAAGTATTGGAATTCCACGTATACATTCCATATCACTTAATATTCTCCTAACCACCTTCCATGCATGTGTGATTCCCTTTTCCATACATATTCTTTGATTCCTTTTGTTTCGTCTGTTACCTTCTTCACAATTTCCTTCTCTTGTGTTTATATATGTTCCTCTTGTAGTTAATTTATTATTGAGAAATACAAAAGCCTTGATACCATCAAGTTTTAGATGGTATCAGAGCAGGTTTAGAACCTAAAACACCAACCATTATCAACCACTATGGCTGGAGGTACTGATGATGTTAACTCCGGCTCGAAACAAGAAAGCATGATTGATACGAACTCACCGTTCTTCATTCATGCATCCGATTACCCCAAGAAAATGCACGTCAATGATACCCTTACCGATAGCAACTATACGGATTGGTCACAAGAGATGATGAATTTTCTCTTCGCCAAGAACAAGGTGGGTTTTGTTGACGGTTCGATCAAAAAATCAGAAAAGACCGCCGATGATTATATGCGATGGATGCATTGTGACGCGATGGTGAAGGGTTGGCTCACAACTGCCATGGAGAAGGACATTAGAAGCAGCGTTAAGTATGCTGCAACAGCCACCGAAATCTGGAACGACTTGCTTGAACGATTTGGAAAAGAAAGTGCCCCGCGGGCGTACGAATTGAAGCGGACCCTTGCTTCAACCCAACAAGGAGATATGTCGGTTTCTGCTTACTATACTAAATTACGCAGTCTATGGGACGAGATGCAATCTATTCTCTCTATTCCTAGATGCTCATGTATTGGTTGTACTTGCAATGTTGGTAAGAAAATGATTGATCTCAGGGACAAAGAAAGACTATATGAGTTTCTTATGGGACTCGATAATGATTTTTTCGTGATTAGAACACAAATCCTAGCGATGAATCCAATACCAAGTCTAGGTAATGCATATCATCTAGTCGCGGAAGATGAACGACAAAGAGCGAACTTCTATGAAATGATTTCACGGGATTCAGCCAATTGTATTGATCGTGGAATATCATTAAGAAATAGGAATCCGTGTTATCAAAAGATTTCCTGCAATTATTTCTAGTATGGAATGAGTCAATCATCCACTTTGGTATCTTATTGAACAAAAATGGTGATATTGTTCCTCCATTGATCAAGAATTTCGATTTTTGGCAAGTCTCATGATCATCCAATAAGAAGGGTTTCAATTTTTTCAAATGAACGATTTAAAGACCTATTGATTCTAAAAACTGTGGATCGTTCGGACCTTTCAATTCATAGATGTAGATCTCGGACCTATGAATGGGGATATTCCCGAAACTGACAAACAAAAAAGGAAGTGAGTTAGACAAAAAAAGAAGCAACTTGGACAAAAAGAAACGAAGTGGCTTAGACAAATCTTTTTTGTCGATAACCTCAGACCAATCAATCGAATATGGATTAATACGTAATCGATCGAACACTACTTGAAAACGGCTCTACTGCTTTCAACCGAGAAGAAAAACCCCACTGAATCGGTTGCTTTTAAGGCATTCATACCAAGCCGGCGTGATACTAGTTCGGGTCAACGACCATTCCAAAGGAAGGTAAACGTGGCGATGTCCTTGAACATTGTAGTTTCTGTGGGAGAGATGGACACAACCGAGACGGATGTTTTAAACGAATTGGCTACCCCGATTGGTGGCCTGGAACTCGAAAACATGAAGCAAAACCCAAGGCTGCTTGTATTGACACTGGCTCTTCTCCTATTCCAGGTTTGACTAACGAGCAATATGAATCTTTTACAAAACATTTTGCAGAAGGTGGAGGTGCAATTAAAGAAGAAAAGATCCCAACGGCATTCATGACAGGTAAAACCAACTATGATGATTGGATAATAGACTCGGGCTCCACTGAGCATATTACATACAACACCAACATATTAGAAAATATGGTCGAGACTTGAAATGAGACGCCGGTCCTTATACCGAACGGTGACTCTATAGCGGTCGAAAGAAAGGGGTAGTGTACCCTACCCGGTGGTGCCAAAATAAAAGGAGTTCTTCATATTCCAAAATTTACTTGCAATCTTTTATCTGTGAGTAGATTAACCAAAGATTTGCAATCAAGCATAACCTTTTTTCCTGACTTTTGTGTTATGCAGAAACTTCACACGGGGAGCTTGATTGGTGCGGGTGAGTGCAAGAATGGTCTTTACCGAATGGGAATGTTTGAACCCGAGAAGAAAGCATTCATGACATCAGTTGATATTTGGCATAAAAGGTTGGGTCATGCCTCTAGTGATAAACTTATTCGAATTGATTTTCTTAAAAATGTTTCTTTTAATAAATTATGTGACTCATGTTCTAAGGCAAAACATACAAGACTTCCTTTTCAAGTTAGTGAAATAAAAACTAACAGTTGCTTTGAATTGTTGCATTGCGATATATGGGGGAAATACCGTACACCATCTTTTACGGGTGCAAATTATTTTTTTACTGTCGTTGATGATTTTAGTAGAGCCGTATGGGTATTTTTATTAAAGTTTAAACATGAAGCAAGCAAATGTTTAGTCAGTCTTCATAAAATGATAAAAACCCAATTTGAAAAGTCAGTTAAACGGGTAAGATGTGATAATGGGGGAGAATTAACGTCCAATGAAATGATGAAATTTTATGACGACGAAGGAATTCTTCTTGAAACAGCATGTCCACATACCCCACAACAAAACGGGGTTGTGGAACGTAAACATAGATATTTACTTGAAACCGCCCGGGCCCTTAGGTTTGAAGCTAACTTACCTAAAAGTTTTTGGGGTGAATGCGTTTTAACCGCTGCGTATATTATTAATCGATTGCCTTCAAAGGTAATTGGAAACAAAACACCCTATGAAATCATTTTTCAAGAAAAACCTTATTATGATTCAATGAAAGTTTTTGAATGTTTGGTTTACTATAAAAGCAACGAGACCAAAGGGGATAAGTTTGAAGCAAGGGGGAGACCTGGGGTGTTTTTAGGTTATCCACAAGGGACGAAATGATACAAAATTTTGGACATTGAAAATAAAAAAATGATCATATCAAGGGATGTCAGATTCCACGAGAATCAATTTATTTTCAATAAAAAGGATAACATGTGTAAAGAAAATGATTTGTTTGAACCTCATAATGGGAATGTGTTTGAGGATCTTGAAAATAAAGATGCCCATGATTCCATGAATATATTACTTCTGCTGAAAATAAAAGTTCATTAGTGGGGAATGAAACAGAAGGCTCAACAATTGAAATTGAGATAAACCAAGGGCAAAAAAATTAATGGCCCAAGCGTTGAGACTGAAGGCCCAACTCTTGGCCAAACTGAACATCCCAATAATAATCAGCACAGCCCTGTCAAGGATCTATTACCCGATAAAAGGACCAGAATGCAACCAAAACATTTTAATGATTATCATGTCAAACTTCCCCCTTTGGTTGACCATGCATGATCACCGCCCAGCCAAGACTCCTCAACGGTACATTCCTTGACCAATTTTGTTTCATATAAAATTTTTTCTAAGACTCACAAAGCCTTTCTAGCCGCCATCGATTCCAACGATGAGCCAAAATATTTTTATCAGTCTGTTAAAAGTGAAAATTGGAAGGAAGCCATGAAAAAAGAAATACAAGCTCTAGAGAAAAATGGGACATGGACCTTAGAACACCTCCCGGAAGGAAAACGAGCCATTGATTCGAAGTGGGTGTACAAAATAAAATACAGGCCCAATGGAGATGTCGAAAGGTACAAGGTACGTTTGGTTGCAAAGGGGTTTACTCAAATGGAAGGAGTAGATTACCATGACACATTCGCTCCGGCGGCCAAGTTGGTCACGGTTCGAACACTCTTAGCTTTGGCAGTTAAGAAAAATTGGGTTATCCATCAACTAGACGTCAACAATGCATTTCTACACGGAGATTTAAATGAGGAGGTCTACATGAAAATCCCAAAAGGATTTGCTAAAGATAATGAAACTAGAGTCTGCAGATTGAGAAAAATCCTTGTATGGTTTAAAACAAGCGTCACGAAATTGGTACCAAAAATTTACTAATGCTCTTCTTGATCTTGGCTTCAAACAATCTAAAGCAGATCATTCCCTTTTCCTTCAAAAACAAGGAGACAGTTTTGTGGTGGCACTTATTTATGTGGATGATGTCGTGATAGTTGGCAATGACACGAAAAAAATAAAAGGAACAAAGGATGAGCTCAACAAAAGATTTAGCATAAAAGATCTCGGGAACCTCAAGTACTTTCTTGGAATTGAGGTTGCCCAAACATCAGAAGGATTAGTTCTCAGTCAACGGAAATATGTGCTCGACCTTTTAAAGGATTGTGGTTTACAAGGTTGCAAACCAAGTCCATTTCCAATTGAACAAAATCTAAAACTGGTAAAAGCCGAGAATGCACCAAAGGTAGATGTTGGACAGTACCGACGAATAGGTGGAAGATTGTTATACTTACAAGCCACGGGGCCAGATATTGCTTACTCGGTAAATGTGCTTAGTCAGTTTGTTGCTGACCCACGACAACCCCACTTGGATGCAGTTCACTGGGTTCTTCGATATCTAAAAGGGACGCTGGGTCAGGGTGTTCTTTTACCACGTGACGGAGGGTGTACTCTCACAGCATATTGTGATTCAGACCGGTTAGGGTGCCCCTACACTAGAAAATCTCGAACGGGTTATCTACTTCTCTTAGGAGGGGCACCTATTTCTTGGAAGACCAAAAAGCAATCAGTAGTTTCCCGGTCATTTGCTGAAGCGGAGTATCGATCCATGGCTTCCACGGTTAGTGAAGTCCTTTGGGTGAGATGGCTTCTTACCGAGCTAGGCATTATCTCTACCAAAGCTACCCCATTGTTTTGTGACAATCAAGCAGCTCGTCATATTGCTAACAATCCTGTCTTTCATGAACGGACTAAGCATGTCGAGATGGATTGTTATTTTGTCAGGGAAAGAGTTGAATCACAAGAGGTTGAACCGTTCAAAATTGCTTCGTCCATGCAGATTGCCGATTTACTCACAAAAGGACTTGGCACTCAATAGCTTAGATTTTTACTTGACAAGTTAAGCACTCGAGACTTACACGCTCCAACTTGAAGGGGAATATTGGAATTTCACGTATACATTTCATATCACTTAATATTCTCCTAACCACCTTCCATGCATGTGTGATTCCCTTTTCCATACATATTCTTTGATTCCTTTTGTTTCGTCTGTTACCTTCTTCATAATTTCCTTCTCTTGTATTTATATATGTTCCTCTTGTAGTTATTTTATTATTGAGAAATACAAAAGCCTTGATACCATCAAGTTTTAGAGATTAACGGTTTGGATTTAAGATAAAATAATTACGCAAAGAATGTTTCTTGAGTGGTAAAATTAGTAATAGCCTACAATGTGTTTATTTTTTTTTAACTTCCTCTCGTTTTTTAAACACATATAACTTTTTCATATGATATTATTTTTTTTTTATAAAAATACACCATAAAAACAAGCATTTTGTCCTTTTTAATATGAGTATAATATTGCTAAACTTTTTTTTTTTTTTTAAGAAACAACATTTTTTTAAGAAAACGTCTATGTGTTGTGCGTATAACTTGCGTGATTATTCACTGCGTAATTATCAACATAACTTGCGTAATTATCATATAACTTGCGTAATTATCAATATAACTTGCGTAATTATCAATATAACTTGCGTGATTATTTTTATAACTAAGTAATTTTTTCTTTGCATAATAATAGATATAACTTGCGTAATTATGAATATAACTTGCGTAATTATGTAACTTTTATCCGTAATTGTAGCGCGGACGAAACTACCTCTTCGCTAAAAAACACGTGTAACACTCTGATAACTTCGTACGTTTCGCACGAAAATTACACTTTGTATGGTAACCGGCCCTTACTTTTTAAAACTACAAGTTGCTTCTTACATATTAAGAGCAATATTTTGACTATGACCAAAAAGATATAAGTGACGTTTCATAAGATTAGTCACTCAAACTTTACTATAATATTCTTCAAAGATGAGATCATACTTTTGCTTGAATTTTCAGAAGCTAAAGAAATACTTTATTTGTTTTGATTTTAGACAATTAATGGAAAAGGATATATTGAAATGGAGAATTTGATGTTTCACGGGTCGCTAGGAATTGAGCGTTTTTTTCTAAGGACCAGCACCGTATTGAATTGGTATTGACCGAACAAAAATGATACTAGACGGTACCGGTAATTGACTTTGTCTAACTTTGAAATCTTTACCAGGCAGCATCAGTACTAGTTAATATTAGAAAAATATCTATTTGTTAGCGAGTACTGAAAAATAGGTTTTTTCAACCATTTTGATACAATTTTTGTAAAGTTTCAGATGTTTAATATTTAATATTTAACATTACGAATGTACTTTATTAAATTTTCAGACAATTTGTTGTTTTTGATATGATTCATTTCCAAAATTGGCATTCAAGAGTCATGTAAAATCTTATTTGTTCATTAATTGTAGAATTGCTTCAAGAACTTCCACTGTTTATTAGGTTTTTTTTTGTATAGTATATGTTAAGGGACATTTTTAATTTATTAGCCAAAAAAAATTGAAAATACAAAAGCTATAAAGCATAAAAAAACATCATCAATACCGACACTATACTAATTTCAAGCCGCTAAATTGGTGTAGTATTCTATACTCACTTCTCAAATTGGGTGTCGTTATTTTCGATACGATACACGTACGCTATCGATCTAATCCATTCAACTGCTCTTTCTCTCTCTTTCACTCTCGCAAAACCATGACTCCTCCTCCATAGATGTTTCGTGGCCAAAGACGTCTCGTTGCTTTCTCCCTTTTTCTCTAGTCGTTCCTAGGGTTGACGTACCTGTTGCATATGCTCTTATTATAGGATATATGTGCCAATTTATAATTATATATGATAAAATTAAATATTACTATTATTATCAACACACATATTACTTGTAAATTTTAAACCTATGTTTGATCATATTTCTGAACCCACCAACCATAGGGAATTTATGTTCTTACACGTGACAACTACCCTAAAATATTTTTACACTTGTCACGCGTTTTACAAACGAACCTAAGACTCGTGTAATATTCAACTTCCTTTGACAAACATCACCCACCCACCTTATAAAACCAAACCAAATCAACACATCATGTTACACTAACAAACCCTTTGACCAAAAACACCCTACTCTTGCACCAAAATGTCATCGTCAGCATACGAACCGCACCCTCCGGCGGTCCCAACATGGCTCAACAAAGGCGACAACGCCTGGCAAATGACCGCCTCGACCCTCGTCGGCCTCCAGAGCATGCCTGGCCTCGTCATCCTCTATGCCTCGATAGTCAAAAAGAAATGGGCGGTCAACTCCGCCTTCATGGCCCTATACGCCTTCGCCGCGGTTCTAATATGTTGGGTCCTTGTGTGCTACCGTATGGCTTTTGGTGACGAGCTTCTCCCCTTCTGGGGAAAAGGGGCGCCTGCCTTGGGTCAAAAGTACCTCATCAGGCAGGCTGTGGTGCCTGAGAGCACCCACTATCGGAAAGACGGCTCGCTCGAGACTCCCAAGAGCGAGCCGTTGTACCCGATGGCTACACTGGTGTATTTCCAGTTCAACTTCGCCGCGATCACCATGATTCTGCTGGCGGGGTCCGTGCTAGGGCGGATGAATATTCGGGCTTGGATGGCGTTTGTGCCGCTGTGGTTGGTGTTTTCGTACACCGTTGGTGCGTTTAGCTTGTGGGGTGGCGGTTTTTTGTATCATTGGGGGGTTATCGACTACTCTGGTGGCTATGTGATTCATCTTTCATCGGGGATCGCTGGTTTTACTGCAGCATATTGGGTACGTACGTACGGTAACTTATATTTTAATGAAGATATGGTTATTATTTGTTATTATTAAAACTTAAAAATTGTTCTATTTGATTATTATATTATATTGCTATAGTCGATAAGCATTTGCTAATCAACCTACCCATAAAAAACAAAATTAATTATGGGGACGGAAGAATAAAAGCAACGACTTTTTGACATTTTGAGACAATTTAGTCGTCGCGTATGATGATCAGTCGATGACCATTGATCCATTTAATGGATATTTATTTATTAGCATTAGATGACTGACTTTTCATTAGTTCACGTTTGACTGGTTGATTCGGTCGAACTGGACTTAAAAAACGGGATTGCGTCACAATTAATTTTCAAAAATATTTAAATATTACAATATGACTATTATATTACATTGAAAGTTTAAAAATGCAAAAAGAAACATAGTGACTTTCTTTAAAAAAAACTTTTATCATAATACAATGAAAAAACCTTTTAAAAGTAAAAGAGATTAAACGTATTTGAAGTTTTATCTAGAAATAAAACATTAAAATCCTCATTGAAAAGCACCTTGACTTTAAATCGTGACGGCTAAGAAAAGTCTTTTAGAAAGTTTTACATAAAACCAAAAAACAAAATCGAATAAGTGACCATCGGGTCCGGTCTAGTCATCAAATTTAACAATTTTTATTTACATTACAAATGAAATAATCAACTTCAATAATATAAACGTACATCGATTATTCACATAGTGTGAATTTAAGAGGTATGAATTGAACGATAAATAAATAACTTAAAAATTTATTTGTTGATGATTGTTTAAGGTTGGACCAAGGTTGAAAAGTGATAGGGAAAGGTTCCCTCCGAACAATATCTTGTTGACGCTAGCGGGTGCGGGGTTACTATGGTTGGGGTGGTCTGGTTTCAACGGTGGAGCTCCCTATGCCGCGAACATCACAGCCTCCGTAGCCGTGTTAAACACGAATATATGCGCTGCCACGAGCCTTTTGGTTTGGACTACGCTTGATGTCGTCTTTTTTGGGAAACCATCGGTGATTGGGGCCATTCAAGGTATGATGACGGGCCTCGTATGCATCACGCCTGGGGCAGGTATGTTGGTATACGCTTGTAACATAGTTGTTGTGATTATGAACAAATGTTTTCATCCAAAAAGAACTTATGTTATCCCTAAGGATGAAATATAATTCTAGCGTCTAACTTATGTTTTCTTTTGGAAAACTTACTTTTACCTCCTAAAAGGGATTGAGAGTTCCAAAAAAAATTGTTTTTCTTTCACTTGTAAAAATTTAAAGGTGTTTTTCTTTCACTGGTAAAATTTTAAAGGTGTTTTTCTTTTAAATAAATTCATTTCTACGTACAAATTTCTTGATCCTGATTCCACTAGTTACCATGACGATATTATTATTGGAATTGTATGATAGAAATGCACTTAAAGCATGTCTACATTCGCTTAGTGATAGCAATGAGATCGAGATCAGTATTGACAATCTCGATCTCATGCCCAACTCAAAATAACGCCTTATACACGGTCTTACACCCATCAGATATGCATTTACTCATTATTTTCCGCATATTGGATATACATGTTGAGTTGTTAAATGTTATCTGTTGGGATTCTCATGTGCGTGTACTACTACTTTTAATTATAAAATTTTGTTACACGAGAAAAGAATATTAAAACTAAATAATAGATCGATTTGCTTATATCACTCTACTTTTCAAGTACAAATTACAAAATAAAATAAAAAGAAAATGTTTACAAGGTTTATGTGACTAGTAATCAGCCAAATATCATCTAATATCATACCGCAAAAATTTTTAAAACTAATTTATACCATCTCATGTTAAAATACCTGCCACATCCGCTCATTTCCATGATATACAATTGACTTGGTTACGTGAGAACAAATTTTGTCACTGTATCCAAAAGACCCCGATTTTATTCCACTAGCTGCAAACAAATAATACTGGGGCAATTACATATATCCCTTTATAAATCATGTTAATTGCATATTTACCCAATTCAAAACCAAAAATACATATATCCCCTTACTTAATCTACTTATTGCATATTCACCCAACTTAAACCTATAATTATATATAACCCCTCCTTTAATGACAAAAATATCAAATTTACCCATTTTGACTTTTTATTAATATAGATAATAGAATGACTATTTTATTCATGGTTGTTTGTGATTGTTATTTGTCATGAATTTTTTGGTTCTTTAATGAATTAAACGTTCGGTTTTTGTGTTGCATTTTATTATTGTTACTCCAAAAGCTTGATAAAAAAATAGACTCAACATATATGAATAAAATTATTAAAAAACACAAGAAAAAGAAAGAAAAAAAGTTTAAGAAACTAAAAACACTCATTAGCGAAACATGATTAAAAAAAAATAATAATATAAAAATAAAAATAGCTACTAAAAATGGGTGTTTAAGTAAATTTAAAAAAAATTATAGTTTTGGTAAAGACAAAGGTAACATTATCAATTTATAATTTATTTTAATAAAATAAATCAATGGGTAAATTTGTAAATTTTTTCATTAAGGAAGGGGATATATGTAATTTTTTTTGTGAATTGGGTAAATATGCAATTAAAAATATTAAAGGAGGGGATATATGTAATTTTAATTTTGAATGGGGTAAATATGCAATTAAGTTGTTTTATAAGGGGATATATGCAATTATCCCAATAATATTATTTGGGTACACATGTGACACCTCTTCTAAGGAGTGTGGATCGATGAATATCGAAAAATATGATAAATATGTTGCCATTATTGACTAAAATTTGTTGGGTAGGAGTTGTGCAATCATGGGCAGCGATTGTGATGGGAATTCTTTCCGGTAGCATTCCATGGTTTACAATGATGATCCTCCACAAGAAATCAATGTGGCTTCAAAAGGTACACAACATATATTAGTGATGTGATTGAGTTTATCAAATGAACTATTGGGATATTTCAAGCACTTAAAAGTGATTGAGTTATCTAAGACAAAAGAGGATGGTATTAGGTCAAACCCAAACCGAACATGTTAAAACCCATGGATCATTTTTCTCTCTAGAAAACGGAACTGGTTTCAACAAAAACTGGTTTTGATCAAAATTGACAAACTCAATTCAGCCCACAACAATAGTAGGCCACGACTTCACGTGAGAGGAATTTTTTTTTGAATGATAAATCTATCATACCCCTACCAAAATTATATCAAATTACACTATGTCTGAGTTTGAACCCATCAATCTTTATTTTAAAAGACAAGACCTCTATCAATTGAGGTAGCCTTACTGTGGCTTCACGTGAGAGAAATTACTTGTGGAAGAAAACATTAATTATTTTATAAAAGCTTATTTTTAACTTTAAGCTCAGAAGATGTTATAAGAATTATAGAGAAACATTTTTTTATTTTTTGTTTCTATCTTGTTTTAAATCCTCACATTTACACTACAATTACTAAAATTTTCCACACGAGTCAAATATAATATAAACTTCTGATTTTTTTTACGAAAGTATTAATTTTTGAAGAAGCTTTGTTTTTATTGTTTTTATAGTAGAATCGAGGTCTTAGTTTAACTTTAACCTCTTAAAATTCGAAAACCTCAAGGTAGCGTAGTGCGATGTGATAACAGAGTGCGAAAGCCAGGTTTATCACCCTAACTTTAAGATGAGTCCCGAGTCACATCCATGTTAGATTCTTTTATTTTATTAGTAATTAATGTAATCATTTAATAGGAGAAAAAAAAGGGTAAAATTTTGAGGATAAAGAATGTGATTCTACCACGTGTCCCTTTTAGTTACTTTTTTTTTATTAAAATAAAAAGATTACTTATATTCTTAAGTATTATCAAGTAAAATAGTAATACATGTTAATAGGGGTGTTCATCGAATCAAATCGAGTCGACTTCGAGTTAATCGAATCGAATAAGTCGAATTTTGAAATTTTCAAACTGGATTCGAATTCGATTCGAATTCGAAAAAGATAAATCGAATTCGAAACTTTCAAACAGGTTTCAAATTTGATTCGTATTCGAAAAAAGTTTAAATTCGAATCGAATTTGAATTTATTCGATTCGTATTTAATAAAAAAATATTTAATCGAATAGCATTTTCAAAATTCATTCGACAAATTCAATTTCAAATGCTCAAAATATATAAACAAGCATAACATATGAAATATTACAAGTTTCAAATAAGTCAAAAGGTATCAATTAAGCTTTAACATTTTAGATTATATATTTTTTAAACTTTTAATTCTTAATTTCTCATATGCATATTCCTAAATTAATATACAAAATAAATAAATGTATGTTTGTGTATTTGTAATTCGAATTTCGAATCGAATCAAATCGAAAATCATGAATTCGTAATTCGATTCGAATTCGATAATTAAACCTCGAATCGAATCGAATCGAATTCGAATTTGAAAATTCGAATCAGTGATTTTCGACTCGAATTTCGAGTATCTCGAATCCGATTCGCATATTTAACATCTTTATTTAACATCTCATAATATTTATTATTGATTGTTTTTATTTTCGAATCCGAATCGTACATATTTATTATTGATTGTTGGCATAAATCTCATAATATTTAACATCTTTATTTTACATTCTACATAGGTGGATGATGCATTTGGTGTGTTTCACACACATGCTGTAGCAGGTCTATTGGGTGGTTTGTTAACCGGTTTACTAGCCGAACCCACCTTATGCGCCATAGTGTTGCCGGTCACTGGTTCAAGGGGTGCATTTTATGGTAAAAATGGTGGGACACAATTCCTAAAACAAATAGTTGGAGCCCTATTTGTGATTGGTTGGAACCTTGTATCAACCACCATTATTCTTCTAGTTATTCGATTGTTTATGCCATTACGAATGCCTGATAATGAGTTGATGATTGGTGATGACGCGGTTCATGGAGAGGAAGCGTACGCGTTGTGGGGTGATGGTGAAAAGTATGATCCAACTAGACATGGGTCGATTTTTGGAGCAGCAGAGATAACACCAAATGATTATGGAAATGGGGCGGCTAGAGGCGTTACTATTAACTTGTAGGTTTTTGATTCGGTATATGCTGATGTTGTGTGTATATGCTTGAGAATGATATGATCTTGTGTGTAGAAAGTCGACATTGTTTGATTAAAGAGAACCCGTGCGGTTAATTGATATTGTGAGCCTCTAGTGAGGTGTCAAATGACATAAAGACAAGATACATAAATCTAGTTTAATAGATTTTGGATTTTGGAGAACTTGAGTACACATGTTTTCATTTTTTAGCTTCTTAGGATATGGTCTATAGATGAATTAGAGAGAAATTATTTTACATGTAATTAATTGCAATTCTCTTGCAACAAAGGTGATGGTGTAACACCTCAACTTGAAACAATTAATATGTAACCACTCTAATGAGAAGCAAAGGTTTCACAAAAGAAGTTTCAATGGCTTATTTACTAGTTCAGTACAATAGTCAATTTAAATTTACTAAAAAGTCTATTATTTGTTCACATTCCGTCTTAATGTCTTTTACAGACCCGAGGTGTATGAAGAAACCATGAAACGAATCAGATGACTGCTTCATATTACGGTTATAATTATAAAAAAAACCTATTTAAGAACTCCTGTTGTGACGACTATTGATAGGGTGTGTAACCCTAATTTTGAATCTAATTTTTCTGCTAGTGTACCAGGTTATAAAAATGAGGACACGATTATAAACTTTTGACTTTTGCATGCCACATGTATCCAGTGCTCATGATGCGTTTGGGCCTTATAGTACTGGTCCAAAATCTTGTTATAACGAGTGCACGTCCCAGTTAAAAAACCCATATGATTTGGGCTTAAATGATGACATTAATGATGGTTCATTTGGGCTTCAATACACTACCGGCTGATTTTGGATTGTATAAATTTTATTATTTGGCATTTGGGCTTCTCATCAAACCTGCTCATCACAACTTGGGCCTTGGGTCTCATAAGATTAGGTCAAAATTTTTGGCTAATTGGACTCCATTCATTCATATTTTTGGGTTGGCAACTAAGCCTATTTCCTTTTCATCAGAGGTACGTATGATGCCCGATATATGAGTTTCAGATTCTAGAGCTACAACTCACATGACCTCGGATTTTAACATGGTCCATGATGCGGCACCATATCTCGGTATGAAAAAAGTGATTGTTGACAATAGTATGACACTTACCATATTTCATATTAGTCATGCTCTACTTACTTTATCACATTGTTCTCTCACACTCAAGAATGTATTCGTTCCCGACTTACCCAAAACCCTCTATTCAAAATTCAGTTAGTTGTTGATCATCCCCTTCTCAATATATTCTCTCACCATGGCCTATCTATTCAAACTCTGCTAGGCCTCATGCTCTACTATCTATTACTTAGATCATAAGAGCTTTATTATCTTTCTGCTACTAGATTTGTTTCTCATGAGTTATGACACACAAGTTATGGTCCTTTGTCTGGTTATATAATTTCTTATATTCCATCTTCTCCTAAATCTCCAAACACCACTTGTAATGCTTGTAATACATCCAAGTCTACTCGATTACCTTTTATCCATCTTCGTGTGTAGTACGTCGCCTGTACATATCATTCATTGTGATATAGCTTCCGGTTCTATTCTTTTTTTCTTTGAAGTAAAGGCTTGGTATCGACGAATAAATAAGCTCTGGGACCCTCTTTATGTTTCTCGTTCTGATTAGCACTACTTTACTATATTAATTGCTTATTTTAGTCGGTTTATGTGGATGTATCCACTCTCTCATCGTTCTCAAGATATTGACTTTTTTATTCATTTTAAACCCTACGTTGAGGACTTATTTTTTTGCGCCATTAAAAATTCACGATGTGATGATGCTTTTGACTTCAACCAAGGCCTTATGAACCAATTTCTTTGAGGTTATGGTATTACCTATCGTATCTCCTGTCCTCACACAACCCAACAAAACATGGTGGTTGAATGAAAAAAATTAACATTTATCGAAGATTACTTTTCCATACACATTTACTTAACAAGTATAGTATAATGCTTATGCCATAGCTGTTTTCTCATTAATTGTTTTCCTTCCCCGACTCCAAGTTATTCTTTTTCTTATGAAATTATTTTTCAATCTCAACCTGACTATACACTCACATGCACCTATGGGTGTCTTTCTTATCCGTTCCTTGGGGATATCCGATTAAATAAACTCTCACCCTAATACGTTGTATATTCAATGGTTATGCCCTTAGTTACTCAGACTATTTATGTTACGAACCTCACACTCTACGTACATATACATCTCGTCATGTTACCCTTGATGATACTATATTCTCAATCTCTTCATCAACTCATGTTTCCAAGCCTTCTACTACCATTCCCTTATTATCATTTTTTCTATATTTTGTACCATCCCTTTCACTACTTCGTCACCACCACCTTCATCCCCACCACCACTACCACAACCACCACCTGCTCCTCCTCTAACTCCACCACCACCCTCTCATCTTATCATCTCTCGTTCTCATGGGCAACACTCGTCAAACCAAACAGTCTTCTGATCATATTTCTTTTGACGCTTCTTTCATTTCTACATCTGAGCCTACTACCTTTATTCAGGCTTTGAAATGGCCGGTATGATGGGTTGCTATACGTATTGAAGTTGCTACTTCACAAGCTAATTGAACTTGGGTATTCTTGCTAGCTCCTACTCACGTTAACATTATTGGTTGTAAGTGGGTTTATAGGATCAAAAGACACTCTAATGGATATGTGAGCAAATATAAAGAACGACATGTCGCCGGGGGCTTTCATGTGACTGAAGGTGTTGACTACATTACGATGTTTAGTTTGGTTGTTAAACTAACAACTTTTAGGTTGGTCAATCAGTTGCTGTTTATCATGGATGGAATATTCGACAGATTGATGTCAACAACACCTTTATTCATCGAGATTTATCCAAAACTATGTATATGACTCAACCTCCTGGCTTTACTGACTCGACTAGCCCACATCATGTGTGCTTGCTACATAAGACGCTTTATAATCTTATGCAAGCCCCGAGAGCTTGGTTTTATAAGCTATCTACGACTCTTATGCCATTTGATTTTACTCAGTCTATCTCTGATGATTCATTGTTTGTTTATTGTTGAGATTCGGTTACCTGATACTTGCTTATGTATATGTTGACGATATTCATATACTAGGAGCTCTTCCGAAGTTGTCTTTGAGGTAATTCAACAGTTACATTCTTAGTTTGGGCTTAATGTTAGGGCAAATTAACTTATTTCCTTGGTACAGAGACTTCTTTCATGATAGTTACAATTGTCCCAACATCAATAATTGTCGGATACACATTGATTTAGCTCAATGCAAACTTTTATCCGCTCCTATTTTTCGGGTAGACAACTTTCTCAATACTTTAGGGTTCTTATGAACGACCTTTTGCTTTATCAGAGGAAACTGGGATCATTACAGTATTTAGTTTTGACAAGACCCGAGATTGCTTATGGTAGTTAGAAGGTTTCCTAGTTTTTTTGAAACCTACTAATCGACATTAGTTGGAAGTTATACATAGTTTGAGGTATCTTACGGGTACATTACTCATGGTTTGACTATATCTCATTCATCTATGGCTGCCATTCATTCATATGCTGATGCTAATTGGGTCAAACTTAATTATCTAGATGATCGTTGTTCAACTATTAATTGTCGTGTCTTTCTTGACTCCAAACTTATCAGTTGGAGTTTCAAGAAGCACTGTGTTGTTACACTATCTACTATTGAGGTTGAATATTAGTATCTTTCATATGCTGCTACTGAAATCAAGTGGATCATGTCACTAATGCATGAGCTAAGATTATCTCCGAGTTGTGATCCTACTGTTTGGTACGACAACATTGGTGCTACATATCTAGTGGTTAACCTCGTTATTGATCTAGCATCGAGCATCTTGAGATCGATTTACACTTTATTCAAGTACAGTTATGGCACTATCTATTAGAGTTCGTTATGCTTCTACTTCACATCAGCTAGACATATATACTCACTGAACGGTTATCCTCCACGTAGTTTGCTTATCTCAGATCAAGCTTAAGATTGATCCTGACGTCCGGATTGAGAGAGCATGTAATTTTTTTTAATTTTACATTTATGATTATTTTATCACATTACAGATGTTCATGTACCCTTTCATTATCCTTGTAGAGTCTATATATTATTCATAGAGATGGCATGATTATCAATATATACGCAATATCACATATCTACCACTTTGCATACTTCTAATAACATCCACTTTGTATAATTCTAATAACATCCAAGTCTAACGCTCAATGGAAGGATAAACAAAACAGCTCAATGGGAGGATAAACAAAACAGAAGAAAGAGGTACGTACGATTAGTCACAAGAAGCACACTATGTCTAATGGAACCAATAGCAGAAGATATTTTGTAATTTAAGCTCTTAGTTTTATAATAAGAAAAAAATTTAAAATACGACAAAACCTATTTTATTCCACTTAAAAGCATGTTTTATAACTTGTATCTATGAAATTTAATAGTACATATCATCAAAGAGAAATTTCATGGGTTTTCATATATTATATGGACGTACCCGATGCTTGATTTAACTCCGTTTTATGCAGGATCCGGTGAGGGACCAGACCGCTTCATGATCTAATATACACAACTTTACTCATGACCTCTGTTGAAAAATATATAACGTAACACTACGATTCAATGTCAAACACATTATGATATTATATGATATTAACTTGGTTTGTTTGTATTTTTGTTGTATGTTGGGCTGGTAAAATGAGAGGACTGCTCGAATATATTATGGCTTGATGGATTTGGAAAAAAAACTTGGGATGGAACTAACGTTGAGCTTGCAGCTGCACGAGGTCGCATAAACATTTGCGGCCGGGTCATGGGTACCCACTGGATGGTCGGCTTCTTGTTTGGATCTATTAATAGATCGATTCTAAGCTTTACGATATACATGCATATTTTTCTCTCTGTTCTCTCTAGATGTCTTAGCGCATACGTATCGTTATAATTGTAGTTAGGGTTTATGTTCTTATGTAGATTTCTTATTTATTGTATATGTGTTATGCGGCCATTTTGTTGATGATTTGCATCTCTAGAGAGTTCTTTTATGTACGTTTATTCGAGTCTGTATAATTCTGTGATTCTTGAGGCTTGTTGCATTTTTGGTTTGGAAGTAAAAATGTATTTTATGGTTTTTGACAATTTTTATGTCAAAAACAACCTTACTAGATGCTTTAAGACCTTGTCTTTGGGTGAATCAAATATGGGTTTTTATTTTTTTTTATTTTTTTAATTATTATTATCATCGTCGTCGTCGTCGTCGTCGTCGTATCCGAAGATGCTTTATCTCTAACAGAGACTATTAAGAAAATTTGAAAGAATCATAAAACAAAACTTATAAAGTACAAGCGACTCCTATCATAAGGTGTTGTAAAATTGGATATATTTATCAAGTGAAATATATTTTTCACCGACTTTGGTATATGTATTTTTAAATTAATATAATAATTATATATTGGGTTTGTATTCAACATATGTGAGCTCGCAACAAACCAAATTAGGTATTAAAATCTGCAAAATATGAGAAATAGAAAAAAAAAAAAAAAAAAAAAACAAGAAGGGTGGCGGGACTCTAGTATGGTGTATAAAGGTTTCTTCATTTATAACAAGTAATTCGTATGCGCGTTGCACCGGTTCAAGTAGAATTTATATTGAAACATAGGGGAAATACACACATCATAAATGTGTGTGAAAAATATAAAAATCAAATAAATATGTATGATATTTTGAAAAGAAATAAATTATACTCAGACTACGGGTTTTGGCAGCGTGTTGCGAGGCTTTGTTTTCAAAGAAATTTATATCAAAACAACCATAGAGTTAATCACATCGCGACAGTACATTCTGAATTTTCAAACAACATTATGTTTTATTGAAACATTAAAATCTATTGTATTTGACCTTAATCGATTTCAAATGAAACTTACACCTAAACGTAGATAAAAAAAAATAAGCACATCGCAAAGATGTATTTCACACATTAGTTACAACGACTTGAGGATCCTACTAATGGTGCTAAAGCAAATTCCCACCAACGACGTCATCCAGTAGTAAAGCTATTGATGGGCAATTGTTGCTACTTGTGTTCTTGCTAAAGGATCCTTCGCAACTTCCTATTGTTATGGAGCTAGTTATCACTAATGTAGTTGGGAGAGTTCCTACTGGTGTTTGTAATTGCGACCGAGTAATTTCAATTGCGGCCAAAGGGCTCTTTGCAACTTCTTGGTTGTTACTGAGCTAGTTACCATAAGAAGAGCCTAGTTCTTGTCGCATAATGCGTTGCAATTTCATTACAAACTGTTTCTCATAAATATATTTTTTTCTACAAAATTTTTTTGTTGCAAGTGTGTAACAAATGTTGTTTTTCTGCGCGCTTGCGACGGAATATTTATTGGAAATTAATTTTTTTTTCCTAGCAGTGATGTTGCAACTGTTGCTTATGTTTGCTAGTTATAGGCTTTGCTAGCCATGAGAGATGAAGTGTATATATAAAGATGAAGATAAATACATACGTTAATATCTTTATTATGCGATTATCTCTCAATATATATATTGAATGTAATTATTTGTTAAGCATTACTAGTTATAGGTTATCAATTCAACAATTTGGTTTCAAAACAAGATGACATAATAAATAATACGTGTACGTAACTAATTAAAATAAATTATGAAACTACTTTCTCGATTGGTAATCTTAGAAAAATACAAATCCTAGAATAAACAAATAAAAAAGATTCGTGTAATTGAGATTTCATAAAAAGAAAAAATATAATAACAATTGAACATCCGATCCCAATATCCCATCACATATCTGGACAGCTCATCTTATTAGAATAATTATAATATTGACGTAACAATCATTTTTAATCTTAACAAATATATATATATAAAAAAAACAAAAAAACAAAAAAAAAAACCTTGTTTTCAATAATAATAACATAAATGCAACAAGGATACCATGAACCAGTGCAATGCAAGTGCAACAAACTAGCCCAACATTTGATCATGAATGTATCTCCTCTCATACAACCCAATCACCTGGTCAGCCAAGCCCCACACAATGGCCTGCCCGGGCGGGATCAGCATTAGCCGCGGAAGAATACCCTTCCACAACGCGCGTAACCCTTCTTCCGCGTATATAGTGGGGATCGCGTGAAACACACCTCTATACTTCAACTCACCAGTGCTGGTCCGAGTTTGTGCCATGAGCCTTGTTTTGACAACGTCAAAAGGGCCTGTACAAACCGGACCAGCGATTCCTGCCAGGAATCCAGATATCATAGATTGCCATGGTTGAAGAACCTTCCCATCGCCTTCGTGTTTGCTCCAAAATAAGCCATCGAAGGCGTTTTTGGATGTGAACATGACCGCTTGGCTCGTGCCATTGCGCATAACGGTTGGGGTGGCTCCTGACCAGAGCCCGCGAAGGCCTTCCTCGCGGACAATTAATCGCGCGCAATGGATTGGGCCTTTGTACTTTAGGAGCTCTGGACTCAATCCCTTTTGTTGCTGGAGTCTTATTTTAACCACCTGCAGCAAGTCAAGTAGATTAATAATGTTTTGATTTAATATGCTTTACAAGATATTTTTATTATAAATGCATTCCTCCTGCTTTAAATGTACAGTCATCCATTTTTCTGAAAAAATAAATTCTAGTATTTTTTTTTAAACGGTAAATGTGTGACCATGCTTCGGAGGATAGTTGTAAGTTAAATAAAATTGTATCCTTAACAACTAAAATTGTATGTTTCTAATTTAAGTAAAAATGATAAATGGTGGTCGTAAATCGTTCTCTAAATAACAGTTGCTAAAAGGGGCTGTAAATCGGTAGCATAAACTGTTGGTTGAAGCCTCAATAATTCACTTCAAAACTCACAACATAAACAATGCTATTGTGTTTTTCAACTCTAACAACTTCATACTCAAATGACTTACATAAAGAAAGACTCAAACCAACGTAAATTAAGGAAATTAACTACCCATTATATATTCAATGACTTTGTCTCAACAACCATATATTTTGACTCAGTTAATAATTTACTAATAATTAAATAAAACAACTTTTTTCTGACACGTTAAACAATACAAAATTAACTAGCTAACGTGATACATCTTGGTTTACCCGACTTTAAATTCATCAAAATTAATTACTAAAGAAACAAGAGCATCAAATCGGTCGCTAACATGCGGTCGCTAATTCGGTTGCAAGATAACCTCTTTTCATAAAATTAAAATTCCAACGGAGGTTTTGGCCACTGCAATTTCGGTGACAAATAGCCTTCCGCGACAGACTTTTGACCGAAATTACACAGTTTTCTAGTAGTGATTACTAGATTTCAAAATGGTTATCAAGATTTTAGTCTTTGTTAAGCATCTCTATCCAGAAAAAAGTCTTACAAAATTAAACTTTTATGCTACATTATGAGCATCGGCGGAACCATGCATGGGGTCGAGGCTTTCGACCCCAGCCACCAGAATTCACAAAACAAAATTTTGACGTTTTTTTTAAATAAATATGAGTTAGAACTTAAAATAAAAACATGAGTTAGACCTTATCGGAGAAAATGAAAAACCAAAAAGGTTCTTTTTATGGGAAAACATATGTTTCTATTTTTTCAAGAAAACATAAATTCTTTTACTTATGAGACCAGCATCCGTACATCACACATTATTTTTTGCATGGTTAGAAAACCAAACTACTATACAAAAACTCACCTCAAATGGGGTAACGATAACAAGAGCTTCGGTAACACCTGCCCCAAACCCAGAAGCAATCCTCCCTCCAACACTAATCTTCCCGGTGTCGGCGTCCTTAAATGCCGACTGAATAACAGCATTCGACCCCATCCGTAGCGCGTACTTCAACGTCAAGTGTGTCGCATACGGTGTCAAACCCTTCCATAGCGCGCGCGCGCCTTCAATCTTCGCGGTAGTGACTCCACAGTGTACAATACCCCTGTAAGTCCCGGTCCGGTCCAGCTGTAACCGCGTCTTGATGACATCCATTGGCTGGAGACAGGAGGCCTCCACGATCCCCCCGAGTGAACCCGATAGGGCTTTCACGTACGCGGGGATCATGGGCTTTCGTAGTGTGTGGTTTGATTCGGTTTGATCAACAGTTGCCATTGAACAAAGAAAGAAGATAATGTAATATTATTCTGGGAATCAACTCTATCCCATTAATAGATCTGCTTGGTGGATGGGTGGTGAGTAGGGTTTCTGGAGAATTATTGTCATGCTATTTGACAATAATATCAGATCAAAAACACCTCATCTTCATGAAATGATATAGAAAATTAATGAAATTGAGATGATGAAGAAAGAGTGATCAATGTGCCTTTTATAGATAGAAAACTTATAATTTATTTGTTTATTACTAGATGAAAGGTATGAGGTTTACATCTGAGCATGAGTTAGTTAGAAGAGTTTATAATAGTTTAAAAGTAAAAGTAGAGTAGATTTGCTCTTAAAAATCATTTGATTGTTAATTCAAATTTTACTATTTTTACCTTATGTTATAATTAACTGAGGACAAGCTTGGCCTCTTGGAGCAATTTGTAAGGTTTATGTTTTTTGACTTAATTTGATGTTATAGGTTCAAGCCGAAAGAAACAATCTCTTGCACTAACTAGAATAAGACCACATACAATAGATCATGAAGCGACTCAACCCTTACGTAAAATGAGAGCTAAATTAAACACCAGCCATTGGCGAAACCAGAAATTTTTACATATGGTGTTAGTATTTTACTGTTCTTAGATTATAACAACACATAATTCATAGTTTTCGGGCTGGTTAAAAGTCGGGTCGGGTCAGGTCACAAGTAAAAGGCATTGTCATTAGATAAGAAAAATCAATGTTATTAAAATATAAATAATGTCCATACAATTTTTCATGTTTTAAAACTAATTCATCATATTCTCAATGCCACTTTTAAAAAAAAAACAGTTTTTAATATAATAAATATAAGAATCATTCACATATTCATAATGGTAGTGTCAGTTAACCCCGTTTTCTTCAAGGTAGTTCCTCCCCTGACTCTAGTTGCACTTTTATTTTAACTTATAGTTATCAATTGTCATTAATAATTTGACATAGTTAAAACTACGAATCGTCGTTAATTAACGTCAATAATCAGACGGATATATATTCAACTTGAATGATTAGAGTTGCAACTATTCTAATGTCTTACGGTGCGTGGTGGCTTAATGTTTGACTTCTACCAATGCATCCCATAAATTTAAATAAACTCATACGTAAAAGTATCATTTATCAATTAATTAATATTCTTTTATTCAACATGTATTACACGTAGCTCCCGCCTGATATAATATAATTGTATAATTTCATAAATTATAGGAAAAATGAAGGTAAAAACATGTGTAGTCAACGGAACTTTATGCTACAGTGTATAAGGTTTAGTGGACTGAATGATTTCAGTTTAACACGGTACAAATATAAACCTTAATCTAACGCATGTATTTATTCGTGTCAAAGATATCAATATACTTAAAACCAGTTAGTTTCTAGTTGTCCGGTTTGATTTCATTCATGAAGAGAAGTAATAAGCAGTTACTTGATAACAATTTAAACTGTCAATAACTTTATCCTCAAATTATTATTTTTGTTGATAATAATCTCTTTTTTTATCAACAAAATAATTAGAGAATGAGAAAGTCTAGATAGGTAGCTTAGAAGTAATTAACATAGTTGTTGTCGACGGAGGGTTGCTGAAAAGCTTATGAGAGAATGAGTGAATGATTACACAAAACATGTTGACAATCAAGAAATTTTGTGTGTAGCATAGGAACGAGTGTTCTTTTGTCCAGAAATAGCCTAGTGTACGCCCATTGACCTTTACCATATCAAGGAGAATAGCCATTTCCCGTGGTTTAAAACTTCTATCAAGCTAAACATCTTGTATACGTGCGATGTATGGATGAAAGATGGATAGAATTTGAGTTATTAATGGGCGTAAATAGCTTGTTTGAAAGTTCAAGTATGAAGCATGCCTCACGGGTATATGCCTAGTTTACGTCAATAAAACTAAAGCTAACGAAAGTTGAGGAGGTTGAGTAACTACGTCTAGGACTTGATTTATCAGGCCACCGTGATCTTTTTTTGTTTCTTGAAGCAAATATCTCTTTTAGCTACCTTAACAAACTTTTTTTCACCTTTGGAATGGTTGTTGAACATTTCTATTTCTTTACCACAACAATATCATCATTTTGGTCAAATTTTAACAGTGATAAATCAAGCTTCCTTCAAAAGATATCTGTCGAATCCAATGGTGTAAAATAACTTATATTCAGATGCTTTAAAAGTAAATAAGAAAAGATAAACCACAACTTCAGAAGTTGGCAACCATAGAGTAAAGAGTTTTCTTCTATGCCGTTTAAAGGCTTAAGTTCCCCTATTATTATATCCGGTGCTTCAATAGAATCACTAAATCACTAAATCATTATAAACCAAATAGTGGTAGGTTATGTTAATGCTTTTTCAATGTTTTATTTGTATAGTTGCAGCTTCACAATTTTATCAATAGTTCCCACAAATTTATCCAAAGTAGATTAATACAATGGAAGTGCTTTTTTTTTTTTTTAACATATGTTGGCTCTCTACGTTATTGTTGTAAAATTCCTAAAATTTAGAGGTTAGATAAATAACTTTCATATCTACTTCGCCAACCAAACTTAATCCATGTAATTAAGAACACTTGTAATATTAAATGAAAATTATTAGTCTTGTAAGAAAATTACCTCATATAAGCTAAACATTAAATTGAGATAGGAAAAATACTTATAAATCTTTTATTCAACATTGAATGAAATCGCATGTGCATGTATTTGTCCATGTATCATCTATAAAGTAATCGAGCAACGTACACCTGGGAAAACTTTTTGGCATGTAATCGTTAAGTCTCTATTTGTTACTATAACACATGGTTGCATGCACTTGTTTAGGATTTATTTTAGAAGAGTTAACGTCGGGTGAAGTTGTCATCCCATTCTTTACACATAAAGGTGAAAACTATAAAAATTTTCTTGTTGATTATTGTTATACCAATGAACTAAAGAAATAAATGTACTTGTTCGTCATGTATGTGGCATCTATAATTAACACATGCGAGAATACGCGTTATATCTCCAATGATGTGGAATAAATAAATGAAAATTAATCTATATGCATGAACATCATAACATAACCATTAGCATGCAAAAGTGACAACTAACCTGCATGGAGTTCTTCCTATTATTTCAACGATAGGATTTACTTAATAACTTATAAAGATGGATAAAAAACATGACGCGAGATTGTATCCGTGATTGATAAATATGTTGATGTTGTGCGGCCAGAGTCCATCACATTTGGTTGAATGTTTTTTTCTTTTCATGAAAGCTCGACATTAATTAATATTTTTTGATACAAGCTGATATGATACTAATGAAAACTATGGGATGTTAAAAGAGGTGATGAAAAATTGAAAGAAACGTAGAGTTTATACATTAGCTTGTGATAGAATCTTGTGTTATATCATATAGCTTACTGAATCATATGTTATATTAAATAATCGATAGAATCTTATGCTGTGTTAAAATAATAAAATGAAACTAAATAACAAATGTTTTTATTAAAAACGATAAACGGTTTTCCCTGGAAAGTTGAACCGCCGCTTAGCCTCGAAAAATCGTTTAGAATGTTGAACAGACGTTTAACTTTCATTGAAAGACAAATATGATAAGGGTGGAGCATATGTGATTTGTTGGTGTACGTATTATAGTTAAGTCACTATCATGACATGTTATCACATCATGTTGTTTAGCCTCTTGCATGAGATCACATTATGAATTATTTTACTACCCCTTTTGTTTTTATTTAATAATGAATTATTATTTTTTGTGGTGTGTATCCTTTAATTTCTTCTGAAAAATCTGATGTTTGTTTGTTATGTGTAGGCTCCGGTTCATTGAATCTGGTCATACAGTTAATATTGTCACCTGGCTTTTATTATCATTATATTTTGTTACATATATTTTCATCAAGGGTTAGGCTATAATACTCTCATTTTTTTGAACGGCAAATGTGCCATCCTCTTTCGAAAAATAGGTGTTATCTTAATCGGGCTCACCTATTCGTTTTCCAGCCTAGACCGCACCCCCAACCCCCTCAGGAGGAAACCCATTGCTGAGAAATCTCCCTGGCTCAATCCTGAACATTTTTTGTCAGAATGATACTTGAACCCATAACCTCTCAATATTTACATGTCATATGCACCTCACCTTAACCAGTTGAGCTATAATACTCTCATACTTTATTTGTCATACTCTGCCCCTTAAATATTAATTTTAAAAGTTATTATATTTTACCCTTATAATATATTTATTAGTTTTTAAATAGTTTTTTTTTCAGGTCGTAAAATAATATCATACATAATTAATAAATATGTAATAATTATATATTTGATAAAAACAATCTATCCGTTCTTGTTATTTAATCATGTTTGGTATTTGAATTTAAATAGATCTTCATTCACAAAATAAAAAAAATAATAATTATTAACCTAAATTAGTATACGGCTCGACAAACAATACATATATAAATATTGAATTCAACTAGCATCAAATTAACATAAAAAAGACAAGAAGAAAACAGAAGAGTTAAATTGCATTTATCTCAAAGTTTAAAATGAAGGATATAACAAGTAAAAATATATAAAAGATGGGTATGTATAACAACACCCTTTCATCAAACTGTTGATTTTCAATCCAGTTTGATTCAAATTTAGTGAAAATCGGGGAACGAACTAAGATTATTACTTCTATCATGCTTCACGGGTTGTACTTCATGCACACCTATTTGTGCATATAGTACGCACGAAGAATTTGAAGCGCCAAAAATACAAGTCAGATATACGAAGGCGTGCGAATATATTATTACATAGTAGAGTAAATACATTTTGGGTCTAGTTTGGGTTAAATTAAATTTGATCTCTCTTGATCATGTTTTTACGGGTTGGTGTTTCTAGACATTGTTAGCTTTCATAAGCGGGTTGTTGGCTTGACTAAGAGTTATATTAGGCCGTTAAGTGCCTCACAAGAGCTAAACACGATGGTTATCGGTAAATCCATATACCCTTCTACTTATAAGTTATAACTTATAACCATCCGTCCATAGTATTTCTTGACGTAGATTTTCTAACATTGATACTTGAATAACCAAAGGATTCATGTTGATTTGTTCACGTGGTGTCGAACAACAATTTAATCTTCACAAACGGCTACAAATCATGGTCGTCATTCCTATTTTTGTGTTAAAAAGGTTAGTTTTATGTTTTTAATGAAAAACTTTACTTTCCCTTAACTGGCGTATATTCGTATCAAAATGGAACGCATCGCGGTTTTGTTGGATGTGTTGACCCTTCAATATATTCAAGAGCTATGGAGCTTATTGTTTGAGTTTTGTGGTCCATCAATAAACATGAGAAAAGACAAGAATGAATGCAACGGGAAAACGAAAATTGAAGTATAAAAGATTTAAGTTATATATACGTCTATTTATTGAAAATATATAAGTTTTATTTTAAGGACATGATTTAACATTTTAACTCAGTTTAATTATTATTGTTTACTTCTAATTTGAATAGCTGAACATTAACTGATATTCAGTCCGAAACATTAATTAAGCTTCACCGAAGAATGATATTATTCGGTAATTATCGACGAATATTACCAAAGACTACTGTTACGAAAAGATAAATATCGACGAATAACTAGCAAACTGTTTTTCTAATGAGGAGTCTGTTGGCCATGCCCCGTTCTTTCGTAGTGATTATTAGCTCAATAATTCAAACTTTAACATATTTAACATGAATATTTAAAAGATAATATAATTCAATTATTTCGATGCTTCATGAAGAAGTTGTGCTTCGAGTGACGGAGGGAGCCGGTGTGGGGTCGTCCGCAAAACTCATAGCCAATGGTCGTTTGCAAAAAGCTCGCTTGATATGTTTTGTTTATAAAAGGGTTGAACCAAGTCGATCCCAATCCAAAGTAAGATCGGTTCATTTGCTTTCTTGTTAGCTCAGCTCGCTTGTCAAGTTCATTTAAATTAAACCCTAAATATAAATTATATAAACTATGAGTAAAATTATAACTTATTATCTAACTTTAAGTTTTACTATCAACCCTAGTATTTGAACAGACGTCATATGATTATTTTAATGTTTTATAATTAAAAATATAAAAATATAAAACCTCTACTTATTTGAAGTTAAAGCGCACCACTTGAACTTTTACATTTTATCATCTACATGAATTGGATATAATTCAATGGTGTTTGGTTGTAAAGTTAGATTAATTAATTAATTAATTAATTAATTAACTTTTAATCATATAGATGATTAATTTATTTAATTTTAACAGTAGTTGTGAAATTAGATGATGAGCAATGTCATAAAATCAGTTTGGTTTTATGTATTTGGAATGTTTTCAGTTGAACCGGTAGGTCAGGTGAACCGGTCGAACTAGCCAGGGTTGTCAAGCCGGATTTTAAAACTTTTTTTTATATTTATTTTAAAATCTTATTTATTAATTAATTTAGTAATTTATTATACATATTTTATTTATATAAGTGCCCATATTATATAAAGTGCAAATCCATCTTAAAACATATAGTAATTCTCTATTTTGTTTTTAAACTAAATATATAAATAATATTAATATTTTTTTATATATGAAATCATCTAGTTCTTAAATTCTATTCGATCAGTCTGCCCGGTCCGACCAAAAAATCGTTAAGATGACCGGTTCAGTTTTAAAAACATTAATGATGAGGGCATAGGAAGTGAACGTGTTTGCAGAAATGGTTAATAGGTAACATTAAAATTTAGAAGCTGTTTGGTAGTCTTTTAATGGTTATTAAAAGGTTAGCTATTAATGGTTAAGCGGTAGCATGGTTAAGATGTACCATTAAAATTTTACATTTTAACTATTTGTCATTAAAGTTAACTTTTAATAATTAAAAAGTTAGAAACCATTAATAGAAAGTCTATTAATAACCATTAAAAGGCTATCAAACGACATATTAGTCATTCAATATTAAGATTAACTAATAATCATTAACAAGTTATGAATAATTAAAAAGTAATCAAACAACCCCTTAGATTGGTTTGTAAATTTGGCTCGTTCATCCGATTCGAGTCGGCCTGTGACGCCTCGACTGCATTTTTCAATCAATTTAATAAATTAAAGAAAAGAAATGGACCCATTGGTGGGGGGGCAACCCACGTTGATACTGAATATACGAATCTTAATATTTAAACTTTAAAATATATATTGATTGATATGATGACGCACTACACATGGCAGATGGGTAGAATCTTCAGGGCACAATATTTCACTCCAATATGCGAGGAAGGTTTTGTTATTTAGCAAATAAAATATTATTGATAAATGTATTAGTAAGTACTTATATTTTACGGTGTGAATTTTACTTTTTTACATGCCATAAAAGTCTCAAAAATTTTAATATAAACACTTAATATAATGTGCCGTCGATGGTTAAAGAGGTTATGATATGTAGGGGCGTACTTAATAAGGAGAGAGAGGGGTCAATCAACCCCGTAAATATTTTTGTTATATATAATGTGTCTTAACGATTTTCATTCGACCACCTGATTTTTGAAGTGTCGACTCCTATGCAAAACTTTACAACCCTAAACCTAAATATTAAAAAAATAAAAATAAATAAAATCATTAACCCATTAACAATTAAATTAAGAGTTTGTTTTTGTTAAAATTAATAACACTAAAATCTAATAACTAATTAAAATTATTTTATATTAAATATACTAAGCTCGTTTATTATTAATTAAAAGTGCAATTTATTTTCAATTAATCCATTACGAATTTACCATTACGTTAGCGTTTGTTATTGGTACACCCAATTATTTCTCTTTCATATAACAACTTTCTATAGAAGAATTAGGTAGGGTGTCTTAATAATAAAAATAGGTGTTCATATAACCCAAGCTTTTCGTTATTATCTCTAAAGTTCACTTGAAAGTTACACCTAATTAAAGGGGAACTACTTACAAATTAAGTTAACGTTGTTGCTTGTGTGTTTGAGTAAAAGACATGATGTTATTTTATTTGCGTCAAATCAATGAGAATGACGAGTGCGTTAGATTAGTTTGAATTGATGAAAGTTGTCCACGTTAGAACTTAAAAAAATACATGAAAAGGAACAAAAAATGTATTATTCAAACGAATGATCTTCATGAGGATAGGTCTAGCGTAAACGCAACAATCAAACTGAATCTAGAATTCAAATAACTAAAGCCATTAGCTTTTAGTGAAACTCATAAATGAATACATTTTATTCATCTTAATGTCATTCACATAATCATAGGGGATGGTTCAAATGTAAATCAAGAGAAATTATGTAAATCAATAAACCAAATCTCAACCTTTGATTTATAAGATCAATGATTCATATTTGTTTGACTTTTTGTACACGTATTTCAATAAAATACAACTTTTTATTATTTTATTCAAAAAAATATGAGTTATTGATATTCATAAATCAAAGGTGGATATTTAATTTATTGGTTTACACAATTTATCTTGGTTTTCATTTGAACCCAATCCCATAATCATATTATTTATCTAATTTATATATATATATTACTTTATAGATATGCAAATTAAGCTTAATTATCAAACAAGACAAACAAAATATACATTCACTTTACAATCTACAATACTTGATAAATAATAATATTAAAAGGTGAGATAACAAAAATATACAACACCTAAATGTTTCATTAATTTATTCATATTTTTAAGTTGTAATACGTCTTTTTGTCAAAATTATACATTAAATGATTTCTGGAACGTGATTAATTTCAATTTTAAATTGTTACAAAATATCTAAGTGGTCGTATGTTTCGTAGAATGTTTTTAAATAGGATTGAAATTAAAAGTTATATGAAATCCATTAAAAATAATAATGTGTTTAATTGGTAAATTTATGGATGAAATTAAAATGATAAAAAAATAAGAAAGACAATTTTACCCTCCTTTTTTTTCTAACATCTACAACCCTAATAAGTGATTTTAACCATCATCTGATATAGAACAACTTTACTCTGTCCTATTTATTGTTAGCATCATCTTCATCTTCTATTTCTAGTTATATATGGATATAAATGAAGCCTTGAACCAAACTATTTGTTGGCACCACATAACTCTAAGTCCTGTAAGAGCTTCTTTGAAAAGTGAGGATGGTGATAATCAATCTTGTAGAACTCGAAGCCCTATAAAACACTTTTTAATTTTGTATTTAGATCTCGATTTCTAGGTAATTTTTTTTTTAGATTTGTTTAATGAATTAAGTTGGTTCTTGCTAGATATTTGATTTTTTTGTTGATGATGCAGGTTACAGCAGTTTTTGATTTGCTAAGATGCTTCTTTGCCAGATCATGTTTTTTGGTTTGCTATGATGGTTCTTTAATTTATTATGGTTATGTGATGAATCAAATTGGTGTGGAGGAGATGATAGAGATGATATGATGATAAATGTTAAAGAACACAAGGATGGAGAATGTGTGGGCGTTTTAGTAAAATATGATGAACTTCAATGGAAATCAAACATTCCATCCATCAAGTGAAGGAAAGTAAGGGCGGGAGGGGTGCCCACACCACACACATCACACCACACCACACATATACTCACTAATTATATAATGTTATAGCATACCACATCACAACATTTGGGGGGCACACATACTACACCACGCCACAAAAAAAAATTAATTACTTCATAAGAACAAATAATTTACAAATTTAAATTAAAAATAAAAATATTACAAACTAAAATTAAAAGGTAAAAGAAAAACAATAACCCAAAATAATCTTCGTCATCCGAAACCATGATATCCATATTCTCTACAACGTGTTCCATGAGATCGAATATAAGTCTAAAATCTGTGTTCTCATCGCACAACTCCAAATTGTATTTTTATTCTCAACCGGATCAGTCGGTGGATCTCGAATGTGCACGGTAGAAATAGTGTTGCCGTCATTTTTTATAATCATATTATGAAGTATCATGCACTGATACATTTGACTTCTTATTTTTTTGATCTTCTTCGTTCTAGCCGATCGAGTAATTATTTGTCATCTTGCTTTTAAAACACTGAAAACTCGTTTCACGTATTTTCTTGCGAACTCTTGTACATTTATAAATTTCTTTTCTTTATACTTAACTGTATAAGAATATGATTTCAAAAAAGTTGACTAGGCACGGGTTAGATAGTAACCACGTTTATATTAATGCCCGTTAACATGAAACGAACATATGGTGGCGGTTTCATTCAATTCTAGCGTGAAGAGTGAAGATTAATTGAGTACATTAATGTCATTGTTAGATACAACTACACCAAAATAAGCATGCAAAAACCCTAAATCTTATGACGCCATGACTTTAAGAATCACTATTGGACCATCGTAATCAGCTTGATGATATTATCCTCCCAAACGCGTAGGACAATTTCTCCATTCCTAATGACTGAAACCAATGCTACCGAGCATTCTCGTAAAAATTTATCATCGTATATAGTAATAATAGCATTGCAAAAGTATTCAATACATGCATGTGAAGTCGTAGCAGACATATCTAAATATTCGTCGTATGTGTTAGGTGAATTACTTGTTGCAAGTTGACATATTGTTGAAGTGCATTTTTGTATTGTAATGAAACTTTCTTTACACCTCTCATCGAACCCTTCTTTAAACTATAAAAAGTTATTGTCTATATCGTCAACAATGTATAGAAATAAATCTCGATGCAACCGAAACCTTTTCTAAACATCTCGCCTTTGTATTTTGGGTTCTCCACAAAATAATCGTTCATAAAACACGTTATTAGCCCCAACACGATCACGTTTCAAGATTTTTTTTTCTCGAACTTTCAGCCTCGTTGACGTGTCCGACAAAAAGACTAAAAAGTTCCAACCCGTTGAACTAGAAACAACCCAAAGATGATGAAGAGGAAACAAAATAAATGTCACCTGATATTTTTGTAAAGTTGATAAGAGAAAATGTTCTAATTCTAATTGTATCTCATGCCAACCAAACATAATTTTCAGTAAAAAACATTCAAATTCTAATTTAAATTTTAATTTTATGAATCAAACGGAGCCTAAAACTTAAACTAATATTGCATGCTTCAATAATATAAACACATAAATAATTAAAAAAATAATATAGTTTAGTGCAATTATTTCAGTGATTCATGACGGAGATGTTTGTTAGACCTAGAAGGAGCCACCTCAACCCACTACATTCTATAAATTACAAAAACAAATACTTGTGGAAATGGACCCAGTTAGAATAATAAATATACGTGTCTCGATATAAATTTTTAACGCGTATAATTGATTGACAAGATGGTTGGTGGATTTGGGTAGCATAACGGCTAGGGGTGTAAACGAGCCGAGCCGAGCCCGAGCTCGCTTAGGCTCGAGCTCGGCTCGATTTGGTTTTAGGAAGGTCGAGCTCGAGCTCGGCTCGTTTATAGTTTTATTTATAAAGCTCGAGCTCGGCTCGTCAGAAAATTTTCAAGCTCGAGCTCGGCTCGTTTATTGTTAAATTATTAAATTTTTATTTTTTTATAATTACTTTTATAATTATTTATAATCATACTTTTTATATATAACATAATATATATTATTTAACTATTTTTTATCATAATAATATATTTAATAATATAATTTACGTAAATATGTATTTATATATATTTAATATGCAAATAAAAAACTATATAAATAAAAAGCTCGTTTAGGCTCGCGAGCCAGCTCGAGCTCGATTTCTGAAGATCGGGCTCGAGCTCGTTTAGCAAACGAGCAATAATCTGAGCTCGAGCTCGTTTAAGCTCGGCTTGATTCTAGCTTTTTTCGAGCCGATCCTGAGTAGCTTGCGAGCCGGCTTGGCTTGTTTACACCCCTAGCTTAACCCATTTTTTTTCATCTTACAGCAACTTCTTATTCTTTTTCGGCTCAATAATAATTTATTTCCGCTCGTTTGGTAAAAATGTTTTTAGAGAGATGTGATATCCTTTAAATTTTTAGGATAAAGTTATAGTAAAAAAAGTTAACCTAAAAATTTAATAAAAATTATGGATTTGACGTATGTCTTTCTATTGTTTTAAAAAGGTTGACATTTTGGCTATTATATCAAATGCGTCAACTCTTTGTGTCTTATATTTTCGTTGTGTTAAATATCAGTATATTATGTCATACATTTTGTATCATTTGTTATAAGTATTTATCATTGTGTTTTTTACGTTTTAGATCATTTTGTATTATTTTTGTCATGTTTTCATATATTATATAAACTTGTTATCTATCTGTGTTTTATAACTAGCAGTAGAACACAATAATATATTTTTACCAATATATATTTTTTAAACTTATGGTGTTAAAGATAACATATTGTGTTATTTTCATCATTATTTTTTATAAATTATGTAAATTTGTTGTTATCTATCATTGTGTTTTACAATTACAAGTACATAATGATTTTATTACACCAGTGTATTTTTTAAAATTCCTAATGTTTAAAATAACACAATAACGATCAAAAAACACAATAATATATTTTGTTATTGTTTTTAATGTATTAGATTAATTAGTTGTTAATTTCTTATTGTGTTTTACATACTAGAAATTCATAATGATGCTATTACATAATTATTTTTTTTAATTCGTCATTTTAGAAAAACAAGATTATATTCAAAAAACTTAATAACTAACTAAAATACAAAATAAATTGCACTAAAAACACAATGACAGGCATAAATCATATAAGCTTAGAAATATTAAAAAAAATTATATAACAATATTATACTCATTTGAACGATAAAAACATTTGTGTTTATGGTGTAACTTTTTAAAAAAAATAATAATAATATCGTATATAAATGTTACAAACGTCTAAGGATTAGGAAACTTAGAAAACAGTCAACAAAAATGACTCTGACTAAAATACTCTAATAATTTTTTTTCTTATAATTTAATCTCAAACATTGATTAAGTAGATTGATGATTGAGATTATTTTTTACACATTTTGGTTTTAAGGAAGTTTTTATTTGAAATATTCTCAAATCTTTAATCACAATAACAATTAACATTTTAGGTTGGGATTTTGAAATTTACTTAACATTTGGTTCTCTTTATTTAGACTATATGTAATGGTTAATGCATTTTAAGAGATATTTTCTATCACATAAGCACCAACTTATCATTATGGCAAAATATCACAGAATAGCAATCAAGTTTCAAAAGTGTTCTGATTTAGTCACTCATGCATGTTTTTCTCAAATTGGACAACTAAACGATCAAATCGAGTCATAATCGAATTTTCTTATGTCAAAAAAGTAACAGTGGAGAAGACATGAGGATCAGAATTTTCAATATATAAAATATATTAAAAAATAAAAAAACATGTTAATTATGAAAAAAAATAAAAAAAGTACCTAAAATTTACGTTAACGTTCCATATCAGCATCAAAAGATAGAAAAAAATATTTTTTAACTGAAACAAAAAGTATAACATGCTAAAAAACATGTTAAGGCTTTTAATTTATATAAAATATGAAAACTGATTGACCTAATTGGAACATTTTTAAAACTTGAGTTACCTAATTGTAACACTTTTGAAAGTTGGTTATTATTTTACAAAGTTACCCCTTATTTTTTTAGACAAAAAGATAAGTAATGGGTAATGCCTTTTAATCATTACTAATTATAATATTTATGAGATGTTATAGTGAAAACGTTCTAACCTATAACGTTCCTATAATGCCAACAAGAGTGATGTAATAACGTTTTAAGATGCTATAATATCCTTTAATCCCTTTTTGACGTCCCATTACTTTTGGTCTTAAACGAGTTCTTATAATAATACATTTGATCAAAAAGCGGTGACAGTTATAAATCATCATTGGCTTAGTTGCAAGGTTTTGCCACATGGCATGTGAGTATTGGATCAAGTTTGTTTGTTTTTGTCCCCTGCGTGATTTTTTAAGTTTATTTAATATCTTAGTTTTTGAAAACTTAACAACAAAATATCCTTCAGCTCACTAGTTTTTGAAAACGCCTTATTCCCCCATCCCACTCGGGTTCAAATCTCTACCCCCATCTAGTGGTGTACAAACCGGTTTTTTGGCCAAACCGGTTTGGGATCCAAACCGGTTTGGTCAACGGAAGTCAAAACCGGTTTGGCCCCAAACCGGTTCGGGTTACAAACCGGTTTCAACACCGGATAACTCAAACCGCCCAAACCGATTTGGACCGGTTTAGAAACCGGTTCGGGTTTTATTTTTTTATTTTTTTTATTTTTTTTTATTTTTTATTTTACTATTCCGTGATAAAAAAATTTAAAGAAAATTTTGGTTATTTATATATCATATTTATATAAATAAATTAAAAGCAAATTTAAAGAAAACTTAAATTTTTTGTTAAAATATATAATTATATTTATATTAATTGAAATTTTTTTTTATTAATGTTGTTATTAATGTTGTTATTTATATAATTATATTTATATTAACTGATTATTATTGTTATTAATTTTGTTATTAATATAATAATATTATTATTTTATTTAATATTAAATAGTTAAATTATTATATAATAAAAGTGAGATATATAATAAAAGTAAGATATACAATGAAAGTGATAAATATAATAAAAGTGAGATATATGATATAAACACAAAACAATTTAAACAACATTGAAGATTAAATAATAGTTTTATAAAAACTAAACTACGACTGGTCGTTCTCCGTTCGTTCGTTGCATACTTGTACGTTTATTCTTCGCCACCAGAACCGGAGCTGTTACGAAGGTACTCATCATATGCCGCTTCATCATCTGTCATTCCGACGTCAATCCGCTCTCTACCTCGTCCTCGTATAATTCTGCTTCGTATTCCAATTCTCCTTCAAGTGAGCATTTGTCTTGTACTCTTTCCGCGGCATCCAAAAAGTCCTTCAAGCAAATCGACATTTCAACCGCTTGTGGAGTGAGTCGAGTTTGTTTTATCGATATAACCCTGCCACTAACAGAAAAAGCAGATTCCGAAGCTACCGTGGAAGCTTGGACGGTTAGTAAATCTCGGACCATGGTGGCTAGGATGGGAAATTGATCTTCCTTACTTTTCCACCAAGCCAACAAGTCAAAATTTTTAAAATCTTGTGGACTCATGGTAGATAAGAAGTTGGTTCCACCATACCTCCCGAGTTCACTACTTGGAGTGTTACCACGTTGACGTTTATTACATTCATCCCTTAAAGTATTATATAAAGCAAACATTGGATCATTTGAACTTTCGGCATGAGCCGCATGCCTCAATGACTCATAGATATGTGATGTTTCACCATATTTTAATAAATAAACATCAAACATGTTTTCTAAATGTTGATTAAAAGTAGCTTTTAAAGTTTGAGTATAAAAGGGGTTTTCATCTTTTAAATCCAAATTAGAAGTAATTTTATCAAGTAAAGTTTCAACCCCCGACAAATTTAAACAAGGGTTTAATGCAGCGGCACATGTAATAACCGGAGGCATTTCTTTAAAATACTTTTTAAGTTTTTCTTTCATTGGGGATATCATATCCGAATAAGGTCTACCCCTAAACGACATCTCATTTAATTTTGAAGTCATTAAGTAAATTTGGTGAATTACTAACGGACTCGTTGGATAATAAACTCCAGAAAGACATGTAGTTGCATTTTTAAAAATTTGAAGCATTTTGCTTATTTCTTTAATAATGAACCAACCCGATTGATGGTAAGTATATGTCTTTCCACGACTTACCAAACTATTATGAAAGGCTATTAAACTTTCTTTTTGTTCAATTGCCTTTTCAAACATGTTACAAGTAAAATTCCATCGTGTAGGTACGTCCCAATTCGGACCTAAACATTTGAAATTTGCGTCTTTACAAAACTTACGATATTTACTATATCTTTGGTTATTGCTAAAAATGTCACGTAACATTCTTTTAAAACTATCTTTCACTGTTTCAATGGTTCTTAAACCGTCTTGAACGGCTAAGTTTATGATATACGCAACACATCGACTATGAAAAAAAACACCGTCACACATTGGTTTATATTTTAATTTTAAATGATCTATCGCAAGTGTGTTATTTGACGCATTATCAAAAGATATAGAAAATATTTTGTTTTCTAATTTATACGTTTTAATAACTTTATCAATAAGATAAAAAATGTTTTAGCCGGTGTGAGGATAATCAAACAATTCAAACGCAATCGTACGTTTCATCATTTGCCATGAATCGGGTTCAACCCAATGGGCGGTGACACAAATGTACGAGTCCGGTGAACCGTGAGGAGTCGACCAAACATCACTAGTTAAGTTAACACCGGTTTGTAAATTTTCAAAATAAGATATTAATTCATTTTTTGCTTTTTTCCACATTTTTAAACAATCTCTTCGAAGAGTAGCACGACTTACATTGATGTAACGTGGTTGGAGAGTTCATTGAATGAGTCGAGTCAAACGTTCGTTGTCGAAATGTTTGAATGGCAAGCTTTCTTGAATTACAAACTGTGCCATTTGCTCCCCGAACCACATCAACGTTATAAGCCCAAACATTTCTTTCGTTGGTCATTGAAGCTTGACCTTGAGACAGTTGATCTTTCAACGCCTTGCAATATTTAAGCTCAATATGGTTTCTCAAATTTGTGTTTGCATCTTTTTTGAAAAACTTATGACAAAACTTGCAACGATCTTTGTTCGGACCGGTAGCCATTTGACATAAATCGTAATTGCACCATACTTCGCGGTTCCTATTAGTAGGAACGATTGCTACCACCACGTTGCTTGAAGACGCATCACAACCAACGGATGATTGAGCACTAGATGAAGCCATTTGAGAGAGTTTTTTGTAGAATGAAATAATTAAGCGTTTTTTGCGATTTTTAGAGTTGAGAGCGTTTTAAGTTGTTGTGATTCAACCAAAACATACACTACATATATATACTAACATATTGGGGGTATAATGGTAAAAAAACCACCAAAAAAGGTCAAAAAGAGGCTCCAACGGCCAAAAAACGGCTATATAGCCGTTAACCAATGGCAAGATTTAAAAACTGGTTTGAAAACCGGTTTGGGAACTGGGTTAAGAACTGGTTTTAATACCGGTTTGAAACCGGACCGTGTTAGGAACCAGTTCGAAAGAGGAATACCACGAACCGATTACAAATCGGCGGTTTGGTTCGGGTTGGAATCGGTTTGGCCCAAACCGGTTTGGGCAAAAAACAGGTTCCGGTTTTTTTTGAGAAATCGGTTTTCGAACCGGTTTTTTTGAACAACTCTACCCCCATCCCCTTGCAACCCACACCACCCCCCGCTTTGGTTTATTTTTTATTTCTCTTTTTGCTAATGTTTTAGGCTTTTAGCTACATGCTATGTTAACCTTTTTTATTTTTTGTCGACTTTTATGTTTTCCTAGATTTATTATTTTTTTCTAGGTTTGTGCTAACCTGTTTGTTGTTTATTTTAGTATGTAAAGACATTTTGTTGAACTATTATTTACCTTCATTGTATGAACATTGATAAATATGCAATCGTGATTTTTGACTCTTACACACAAAAAAATATGCCAACCCCGCTACGCAGTTTGTAAAAGAATTATAAACCCTGTCTTGCTACGTACAGTATTTAATTCGATAGCAAATTATTTTTATTTCCAATGATTTTGTGCATGTATGAATAAGAAAATGAATATGAGTAAACACTAATGGCCACTAGTAGCAGCGTGTGTAGTCTCTCCCCTCCCATTCCTCATAGATTTGATCTCGTTCGACTCCTCACTCCCAACCACATCCCCCCCCCCCCCCCCCCCCCCCCCCCCCCTTATTTGGGCCTACTCGTTATCAATGGATCAGGGATACTTCCAACAAAAAATATATAGAAGAGTTAGTGCTGGGTTAGCCTAAAATCAAACCACAACCCACTTTGTTTTCTCGCTCCTTGCTCGCGGAGCGGCATACCGAAAAAAGATAGGATTTGAATCGATGACTTAAGCCCCCCCCCCCCTAATTTGATTTCCTTTTCTTTTTCTTTTTTTAATTATCTCTCTTTTCCCAGCTTTTACTTTTTTTAATTATCTTTCTTTTCCCAGCTTTTACTTTCTTTTTTTATTCATTTTCGAATTTTCTTTCAATTTTCAAAATATACGCTTATAGGTACACAAAAAAATCGCTAGGCCCTCTCATTTCCCTGTCGGTGAACGTGAGGTGCGATATTACTTAATATTTAAAGAAAAATTAAATTGTATATCAAATTTATTAAAAGGATTGAGATTTAAATGAATTGAAAACTATGAAAAGAGTTTGAATGTGATTAATATTTTTAATAACAAATTTAAATCATATTACAACGAGGCTTGAACCCTCACTAATTAAAGGACCGTCACTACCAAATATTTGTAATTAATTTAGATGACAAAATATCATAAAGATAATAAAATCTATCACCATTCCCACCACTTTCCAAGCACCGACTTCGCCAACCAATATCGTCACTCGCCACCACTTATAGCTTTCCGCTGTTGCCACGTGTTGTTGACCACGAGCCCCATCCGCCACCACTTTCTACCATCAGCCACTACCCCACTCACACCAATCGAGGCCATTTCCACTACCCCACTCCCATACCACTATTAGATTGCGATGGTAGCGATGACGTCAATAGTCAATGGTTGTAAACGATGTTGGTGTTCAATGGTAGATTGCGGGTGATTGAGGTGGTTGGAGGCAACGACAGCGGTTGATGGCTGGTGGTTACAACGCCGATACACGGTGGAAAGTTGGTGGTAGAGAACAATGAGGTAAGTGGTGGTAAGGGTGATGGTGAAGATCATTAGATAGTGATGGTGATGGCAACAAGTGGTAGCGAGGGCATCGGTCGCAGGCAGCGACGAAGACAGTCATTAGGGAGTTGTGGTCAATGCTGGCGAACGATGGCGTGGCAAAAATGATCAACGTTGGTTGGTGACGACAACATTCGTCTATGACGACGAGGAAGTTAGCGCATGCGATGTAAAGCCCTAGACCTAGGAGTCCTTACAGTTGGTATTTCATAGCATAAAACATTTATAGATATAACTTTTGTAGTGAAAATCATTATTTAATTATTAATAAAAACTTATCTTAAAGAAACAATGTAATGTACTTAAATCTTGAAAACTGTAATTCCATGTCTGCACCTTCTCAGCTTTAACCGTTACCTATCAAATATTATGCGTACAAAGTCAGCAACACTGAGTGAGCTCTAGTTTTATATTAGAATATACTTTTCATATTTTAAAATATTTATCTTTTTACATATTAACATGCTTATTTCTTTCTTTAATTTTCATCATCATTTCTTTCAATATTTTATCATTATTTTTCACTGTACTAAATCAGTATCCTATGCTAGACCTCCAACATAAGTTATGAGACTGATCACAATCCCATAGCCAAGCGACAAAGATTCCCTTTCATTTATGATCAATCACAATGATTAAACCTTTGTGGGTATCCTCTTAGGCTAATTAAGCCACCCACAGTTTAGCTTACAACCCTTTATTGGGTTGTGAATGTCCATTCATACATGATCAATCATAAGGATTAGACCCTTTTGTGCATCTTATGAGCTAGCTAAGATGCGCATAGTGGAGCTAACAACCATTTATTGAGTTATGAACCTCCATTCATAATACTTGGAAGACTTTCATTTTTTTCATTACGTTCCACTTTTCATTTACTTTATCTTTCATTTTCATTACATATTATTTTACTTTTAATAGTACATAGACATACCAAGTAAAGTTCACTTTAAAATCTTTATCATTTTTAAAATTTCACGTCATATAAGATAACACATAACTCATGACCTAGTCAAGCGAAAACTTCCTTAGCAAAACCTATACATGCGAAAACTATAAGGCTTATTCCTCAATCTATTCGATCTTGAGATAGTAAAATTTGTTTAGTTTCATGGCGGGTCTTGGTGAACAAGGAGTTCCCTTTGAAATGAGTTTGGTGTTTGAGGAAGAAGTCTCTAAATGAAGACTAAAGATGATATGTGGATCATGTTCGTGGTATATTTGCTCTCCCTTGTGTCCTTTTTGTTTGGCTAAAGATATATTTGTGGATCATGTTCTTCATGTTCGTGGTATATTTGCTCTCCCTTGTTTAACTCTACTACAAACTAAATTTGAATTATTGAAAAGTTGTCTGTTGTAGAAATTAATTCCTGTAGAATTATTGGATTCTAGAAACAACAAACTAGCATTATTATTAAAGTTGTTATTATTATCATCATTAAAAAAAAGATAAAAAAACAAAAACAAATAAAAGAAAACAAATAGTTGGAGTTGTATCTATTTAAAATTTAAGAGACGAGGTTTGACAAGTAACATGCAAGTAAAAAAGAGTACGTATGGTAACACCCCATGTTATAACTATAGTATGTTACATAATTATCTCAATAGCATTTAAATTACGTACACCACTTTTATTGTAAACAACCGTTTACATTAATTAAAATGCAGTCACATGCTTGTAATTGTCAATTACTATTTGTTTAATGTAAACGGTCGTTTAGTATATTTCTTTTTTGAACGGTAAATTTGGATCACTAATGGAACACTGGCCCACCGGATAATGTCCATTATCATAGATAAGATAAAACCTCTTGACACAACCTGAAAACCTTTTTTTTTGTTACAATTGAAACTTGAATCTAATACCTTTTCTTATTTTAATAAGATCTTGAAATAACTTATCTCAATCATTTAGGGTAAGGATTATTGGGGTTCGTTTAGTACGTGAGTGGTTTAGAATGCATAGGCATGATGTATTAATCGAGATCTCATTCTCAACTAACATGGACAATGAAAAAACTAATGGCCCTATAACCTCCAGTAGATTCAGTGAACATAGACACATACGAAAATTGGAAATAAAACAGGTGACAATGACATTGACAATCCTACATTCCAATAATATGCATGTCATCATGTATTTGTGACTCACCAAATCCATCTTTTCAAACATTATCCTTGTAAATAATTATAACTAAATTTGTAATGTGCCTGGTCAAAAACAAAAACTAACTTGTAATGTAGATAACTATTATTTACTTCACTTTTAGTTATTACTAGTGCAAAATACCGACGTTTCACTATTGATTCGAAATTTAGATACAACATGAGCGTTAAAATTTATAATGTTTGGTTCAATTAGTTGTAGATTAGTACTTACCACACGAAACAATTTCAAAAGTAAAAAAACAGAACAAAAAAGTAAGTAAATCCGAGAAACATTCAAAATAAAAAAAAAAGCAAAAAACAAAAAATATTACTGTTCATATATAAATTTAAAGATTTATTGTTCAACCTTATGCCAATCCTTTGATACAACCCTTACTAGTTGGCATATCTCGAGCATTTCCATCATGCTCGTGCCAACGTACCCTCGGGGCTACCTAATACCTTTCCTTATAATAACCCAAAAACTAAATAATAATAATAATAATAATAATAATAATAATAATAATAATAATAATAATAATAATAATAATATTATTATTATTATTATTATTATTATTATTATTATTATTATTATTATTATTATTATTATAATAACAAATAATAAAAATAATAACTACAATAAATATAACAACTATAATAAGAGGATAATAACTATACAAATACTAATAATAAAATAATAAATAATACTAATAACTATAATGATACTAATAAATAAAGATATAATTAAATGAAACATACCTGAAAACTATCTACGACAATTTGATATAGAGTCTCTCCTACTAGCGCTTCTTCTCGTGCTCTAAAAAAACTACTAGCAACACCCAATGGGGTATTGAGAACTCAGGAGTCTCTTTATATAAAAGCGTTCCCAATAAAACTAACATTGAAGGTTGTATATATAGGAAGAAAGTTAGCAGGTCAATTTCCGTCGATTTGGGATGTAATTTGACCAGCTAGTCTGCTTGCTTACTTAATATAATTAATTCAACTGATTACTTCGTTTTTCTCTTATAACTTTTAATGTATAACGTTTTATAAAATTTTGAATATGTCATTGTGACGAGCTTATTTTTTTTCTACGAGTCAACCTAAGTTTCATAAAAAACAAAGCGGGTTCGAATATAATATATTATTATTTTATAACGGGTGACATGACTCGTTACCATATGGTCGATAATATTCTTGAAAATAAAAACAAGGATAAAATAAGAAACTTAAATAAGTAAGAGATGAAAATAAAATAATGAAATACTAGTAAATACCATTTTGATTGAAAGAAGATTGTTGTGATAGTTGCTTGAATTGTTGGAATAAAGATTGTTACGAGAAATGAATGATTAATTTTATTCTTTTATCCATTATATTCCTTCATTCATTACATTTATACGTTTATTACATTAACTTATATCAAATAGACCTTAATATCTAGATGTAAAATATTATTTAGTGTTGATTGGTATTCATAGGGTTAGTATATAATTTAAAAGAAAAAGTAAATCCAACAGTGATGTTGAACTTTGATTAACAATCGAAAGTGGGTAAAGAATCGGTGAAAAACGGTGATGATTCACTGGATTTGTATGAAAAGTTTTCCTCATCACCGAGGGACTGGTAATCCCAGTCGGGGAACCTTTTTACTGGTTCGGTAAGTGTTTTTTCCCAAAATGACTATTAGGTCTCTAAGGTTCTGTTAAATAGTTTATATATTTTTTAAAGGTTGTAAGAAGGAAAAAAAAAATTTTAAGAGTCAACAAACATTGTCAATTATAACTGTATATAATTCCGTTTAACTTCATACTTACTAAAAGATTAAAGTATCAACTTAATTACATCTATCCAAAATAATCAAACATAACAGATGATAGCATTAATAATAGTGTGTCATTATATTTATTATTAGTTTATCTTATGGGGTTTTATATCTTATAGGGTTTTATATCTTCAGGTATTACAACTCCAACGCCTTAAATAAATACATATCGAGTAACTTAGCATTAGTAGCTAAATACTAGTAGATTAACCACTTTACTAAATACTAGTAGATTACCAAATAAAGTGTAACATAAATTATAGGTCCGGTAGTAGTTTAAAACTTCATATGTTTGTATACTCTATTATTAGTAAGTAAACTAAACTTAAGAATAATAAGGCTAAATGAAATGACGAATGATCCTGAGATAGGAAAGTGATAAAAATAAAAACCGTATAAAATTGATTTTTTAAATGGTTGCTAATATACTTCATTAATTGTCACTTGTAAACGTATAAAACTCATCCCAACTAACTTTTCTTATCCGTTAACTCACCTCAACTTGACTCACCTGAGTTCGTTCAAAACCCTAACTAGCAGGTGACACCTCAACCACATTAATTTTATAAATTATAGGATAGAATTGGACCCATTAATGGGACAACCCACGTTGATAATGAATATACGAATCTTACTATATCATTTAAAATATATATTGATTGATATGATGATATTCTACACTTGACCAAGCAAATGGATAGTATCATGGGGCTATACTATTTCACTCAAATATAAGAGGTATATTATTTTTTGTAACATATAAAATATTTTTAACAATTGTCTTAGTAAGTTGTTGTATTTTATGGTAGGAAATTTACTATTTAAATGTCATGAAAGTCTCAAAGCATTAAAAAATAAGACTTGAATATGATGTAACGTCAATGGTTAGAGGCGGACAAGGACTATATTATAAAATCACAAGTTACCCCGATAAAGTCAATGTTGTTGGTGGTGTGTTTAAGTGAAAGACGATATGCTGTTTTATTTGTGTCAAATCGATGAGGAGTACGAGGCATATGATCCATTTGAAATTATCAAAGTTGGTCACGCTAAAGCTTTTAAAAATTACACCGTGGAAAAAGAAAGATGCATTGGTCAGGTAAACGATCTCGACGAGAATAAACTCAACATAAATACAACAATTCAAAAATATGTAAAGCTCTTCGCTTTCTGTGTAATTCTAATATATTCTATTCATTAAAATGTCATTTACTTGATCATTTATCATTCTTCTAATTTATATATGTTATTTCATCGATATGAAAATAAAACTTAATTCTCAAACTTGATAAACAGAATATACATTCACTTAAAAATCTACAATACTTGAAAGAAGACTATCATTTAAAAGGCGCCATAACAATGTTTTTCAATGCCTGCGTGTTACATTTTAGTCTTATTTTAAGTTATAAACACGTCTTTTAGTCAAAATTATGCACTTAAAATAATTTCTACAACGTGATTGGACTAGCATTTTAAACTGTTATTAGTCTTATTTTAAGTTATAAACACGTCTTTTAGTCAAAATTATGCACTTAAAATAATTTCTGCAACGTGATTGGATTAGCATTTTAAACTGTTACTACTAACCCCTATATATAATTTTAAAACATCTAACGCATAAATTATTTTGACTTATACACTTGCTTCGATAACCAAAACTTATTTAACTTAAATAATTAAAAAAATATAATATAATTTAGTGCAATTATCGATTTATTTCAATGATTCATTATAAAGATGTTCAGTGGCGGAGCTTGAACTTCTTTGTAGGTGGGGCGGGGCCGAAATTAATTTTTTTAGGGGGGCGAACTCGATATTTATACAAAAATTTACACTACCTGGCCAAAAATTTACACTATCAGACTAAAATTTAACACTACTGGTGAAAAAAACAGGGGGGACGGCGCCCCCCCCCCCCCCCCCCGCGGGCCCCTATTAAGCTTCACCATTGAAGATGTTAGACATGGAGTGTGCCACCTCAACCGCATAAAAAAGATTGGATTTTAATAAATTAAATTATTAAATATCGGTCAATATTAATTTCAATTAACAATTTGACCGTTAATAATCTCAACTTTTGATTTTGTTATTAATAATAATCCTAGTCTAGTTGTTTTTTATTAGTAGTATTCACAACTTTCAATTTTATTACAAATAATAGTCCTAGTCTAGTTGTTTGTTAACACGGTTATTTATTTATGATGTATCACGTGACTAGCTCGTGACATGATGTATAACATAGTTGTAATCAAAAATATAAATATACTAATGTTAGTAAACTCATGTATTGCACGGGTTTAAAAAAATATTAAACACAATAAAAATTTATTAATTATATAATGATATTCTAAGATAATATATGATTGAAATTTTTCATTCTATTTACAATGAAAATTTTATTTCAAAATATTATTTTAAAAAGAATATAATTTTTAAAAACTTTTATATTATAACTCTAAATTTTAATTATTTTTTGTTTATAAAAATTTTACTTTTTAAAAATATCAATTTTAAAATGATTTGTATTTCTATAAAATTTTGATGTTTAAAAAAATTCTTATTTTATAAAAGATTATTTATTTAGAAATAATATTAATAAAAAATTATATTATTTAATAACTATTTTATGTTAAAAAATTAAATAATATTGTCAGTAATTAATATGAATATTTAATAAGACAGAACCGGAAAAAATTTGATTATTAATAAAGTAATGTTGCCATGTGTCACACTTAGTTACCATGTTATTAGAGTATGGAGATTGAGATTTCTCAATTCTTTTTTATAAAAGATTATTTGTTTGAAGTTTATTCAACGTAATGCTCATCATTGGTTTAGTAGCTTGAAGACAAAGAGACGTAAAAATTAAGTGACATACTTATATTTTTTATGTTAGTTATGTAATACGTTATGTCACACGTCACGTCACGTGCCACATCACGAGTAACATCACGTGTCATATCAACAAAACCAACAAGGTTGACAAACAGTTAATTAGGAACTGTTATTGATAATAATATCTAAAGTTAAGATTAATACATATTAAATTATTAGTTGTGATTAATATTAACCAATAATTAATAATTTGAAATTTGAAAATCCAATTTTCCTATTATAATGAGAAAATTGCAAAAATAGTTCCTGTGGTTTGATCATATTACAAGTTTGGTCCTCAAATTTTAGAAATTGTAAATTTAGTCCAAACATTTGGAAGTTTGTTGCAAATTTAATTCCCACCGTTAGTGTCCGTTAGTTTTTAACGATCTGGGGACTAAATATGTAATATAATCAAACCATAGGGACTAATTGTGTAATTTTTTCTAAAAATTTTAAAAAATTTAAAAATCATTTAAAATTTTAAAAGAAATTAAAATCAAACATAAGAATTTTTTAACCTTTATTCTATTTTTTAACGATTATTGGATTTCTTTATTAACGTTTATTTGAGTCTTTTAATTTTTAATTTTTAATTTGATTTTTTAGTTTTTGTTTTATTTTTTGAGAAAATTACACAATTGGTCCCTATGGTTTGATCATATTGTATATTAAGTTCCCATATTATTAAAAAACTAACGGACACTAACGTGGGGACTAAATTTGTAACAAATTTTTAAATGTTTGAACTAAATTTATAATTTTTAAAATTTAAAGACCAAACTTATAATATAATCAAAACACAAAGATTATTTTTATAATTTTCTCCATTATAAATTACAAAAACACACCCTTGAAGAAATGGACCCACTTAGGATAACGAATAAACGTATCTCAATATAATATTATATCGCGTATATTGATTGACAAGATGTAAGGTGGACTTCAGATTTTCAGTGGGTTAACCAATTTTTTTTTACCTTAGAGCAACTTCTCTTTCTTTTTTAGCTCCATCATAATTTCTTTTTAGTGGTTGGTGGTCGGTGGTGGCAGCGGCAGCGACGGCTGGTGGTTGTAGGTGACGTCTGCAGTCAGTGGCAGATAGTGGTTGGCGGCAACGACGGTGGGTGGTAGCGGCTGGTGGTGATGAAGACAGTCGGTGGCGGGCTACAGCGGCAGCGGACGTCGTGGAGTAGTGGCTGGTGGTGGTCGGCGGTGGTCGGCGGTGGTCGACGGTGGTGGTCGGCATTTGTTTGCGGTGGCGGCGTTAACACCACATAGGCTTACGGTGGTTATTCGGTGTTTTGCTTCTCAGATATGAACTATAGAGGTACATAGCTATACCGTGGTTGCCTAATAGTTTCATGGTTTTTTTTAAAATATAATTTCAAATGTTTTGAAATCAGTTTTTGGGTTTAAGCCTTTTTTTTTTTTAGTTTTGCTGATGTTTTTATGGTGTGTATTTTAATATAAAACACCAAAACTCAATTAAGAGTGAAGGGTCTAATTATTAGCACATCTGACTTGATAAATTAAAACCACTTATCCATCACGTATAGGTTGTATCCGGCGTATAGCTCCACTTTCAAAGCATTACATTCTAGGTGTAATTTTATGTCGACGGCAGAGCTATACGTTGGGTATAGCGCTATACGCACATATAAATTGTTTTTTTATGAAAATCTTTAAGATTTTTTATTCATCTTGGCATCTATACGTGTAGTATAGTGCTAGACGACACATGTAGGTTTTTTTTAAATTTTTATTTTGCTTTTTTGTAACAAAAATATTTAAGTGTGTTTAAGTAATTCTTAAAAATATACATTTTTAAATAAAACATACACTTAAAATTATACATTTGAAACCATCGCTTTGAACATGCTTGAGATTCGGTTGGAGGCTATTGTTTCAATTGAACCATTAGAATGAAATGTAAGATTTTGAACCAGTAGTAGGATAAGGCTGACCGTTTGATTACCTTCTGCCGCATATGAAACATTTGAATGTTGGCTAGAATATTTGTCAGATAAATAGTTGTTGCCTCAAAATGACACACATTAAGACACACACATACATACACACATACATGTATACAAACACATGTATACAAACACATGGGCGAAGCTTAAGTAGGGCCGTGGGGGGGGCCCCGCCCCCCCTGTTTTTTTTGCCAGTAGTGTTAAATTTTAGTCCGATAGTGTAAATTTTTGGCCAGGTAGTGTAAATTTGTATATAAATATCGAGTTCGCCCCCCTAAAAAAAATTAAATTCGCCCCGCCCCCCTACGAAAAATTTCAAGCTCCGCCGCTGTACAAACATACATGCATACATACACACACATACATTCATACATACAAACACACAGGCATATAGACATACATGCATACATACATGAATTTTTATTATTTTTTGTCTTCTTTTAATTTTTGATTCCTTTTTATTTAATTATTTATTGTGTAACTAAACTTTTTTTCGAAATTTTATTGCTTACTAAATTTTATTTTTATATTACTTATGATTTTTTTTTACCTTTCATTTATTTTTAGCTTTTCATACACACGTAAGGCTCACTTGTGCTAGTAAGTTGAGCAAAAAGGGCGTAAGCAGTGACGAAGCTTGAATTATACCATATGGGGGTGGGGGCGAAAGTAAACTATTTTAGGTGGGACGAACTCTATATATGTTAGAGAATTTACACTACTATACTAACAAAGAGCCCGCCCCCCCCCCCCCCCCCGGGTGTCCTCACTAGGCTTGGCCAATGCGTGCATGCTCCCGGATGAATTAACCAAAATGTTATAGTTCATTGTGAGTGTGAAAAGCTTTAGAAGAGTAATCATTCTAACTCTTCCACTACTATTACTTTTGTTGATATGAACAACAAACTCACACATCCACTAATCTGCTCTTTAAATTTTGTCATTAGTCTACGTAATGATTTAAACCCTCACCACTTGGTAGAGACGTTACTACTAACACTTTAGTATCATTGGACTAAAGTTTCTTTTTAATGCGTTTTCAAAAATCTTTAAAAAATGAACCAAATATTGATATAAAAGAATTTATAAATTAGAGGTGTTATGTTTTGTAATAGTGATATACTTTGTGTAGATCTGGCAATTTTGAACCAAATATGTAAATTTGGGTTGATTTGGACATTAAATACAAAATAATGGGTTAAGTTGGGTTAAGCAAATATTTCCAAGGGGTCAAGGTGAGCAACTTTATAAGTGGAGAAAAAAATGAATGGGTCAAGATGAGTTTTAAAAAATATCAAACGGGTCAAGATGGGCTATTACGAATCTTCAAAAATACACGAAACCTGTCATCTCCATAGTCCACATCCTTCCCCTACCGGCTACCGCAAAGGCTACAAACGAGTATCCTCACGTAACCCACTGTTTTTTTCTCATTTGTTTAATACGGACCCATTCTGACCGCACCCATCTTGACTCATACCCATCCTAACCTGTTTTTTAAATTGGCCCATCCTGACCCGAATCCATCCTAGCCCGAACCCGTTCTGACCCGACACCCTACCCGACTCAACCCGCCCATTTTGCCAGGTGTAACTTTGTGTAACATCATTTTTCCTATGATCGGGCCAAAGACATGAGAAAATTCTCAAAATGTTCAATTTCATTTTTTTTCTTAAAATATCACTCTCATAAATATCTTCTCAATATGTTAATCTACTTGCGCCAGCTCATAGAGTACAGCCCACTTGCTTAGATACATGTCGCATGATGACTGGTTCTGTTGTACAAGGCGTCTGTGCCTGTCTGTGAAGGCGTCAGGCACCTTGTCCAGAAGGAACATTTTATAAAAAAAAATTTACAAGGGAGACATTTCAGGGGAAAGAGGAGGGAAAGGAGACATTTTGAAAATTTTTTCCCAAAAACATTGGCATAGTGCTACTCGTGATTAGGGTTGGCCCTTGTGCTTTATTGAAAAAGTAAAGGGCTTTAGGCCCTAGGGCCCAACTATTTTTCTAGTTTAACTTCCCATCCGGCCCAAGATAACTAGTATGATTAAGAAGTAATCAAAACTTGAGGGTAAGGAGAACCAACATCGGTATAAATTTCAAAAAGATATTAAATACGTGTGGTTTACATCACTGATCCATGATCATCGACTACAATGGTGATAGCAGTTATATCTTAACCTCAATCCATAAAACAGACAACATAAGTACATAACAATATGGGCCGGGCCACAAACAAGAAAAGCCCAGAAACATTCAAGCTAATCAAAAAAGCCCAATCATTTTTCAACTGCATATGCTTGCTGCTTGCACAGCTTGTTAGTCTGCAAATAACAATAATCCAATTTCCCTGATGCACATACACATCATAACTACCAAAAGTGAAACTTAAAACCTTAACTAGAATGTGCAGGCAACGTTATATTATCGTGAATATATTTCGTCTCGTAAAAGCCGATCACCTGGTCAGCCACGCCCCACATGATGGCCTGACCTGGCGGGATACGCATCAACCGTGGAACAAGACCTTTCCACAATGCGCGTATCCCTTCTTCGCTATATATGGTGAAGATTGCGTGAACCATTCCTTTATACTTCAATCCACCACCAGACCCGCGACTCTGAGCCATGAGCCTTGTTTTGACTACATCAAATGGACCGGTGCATACAGGACCTGCGGTTCCAGCTAGGAACCCAGATACCATGGACTGCCATGGGTGAAGAACCTTCCCGTCGCCTTCATGTTTCCTCCATAATAATTTGTCAAAAGTGTTCTTGGCTGTGAACATAACCGCTTGGTTTGTACCGTTGCGCATAACGGTTGGGGCTGCCCCAGACCAGAGCCCGCGTAGGCCTTCTTCACGGACGATTAACCGAGCACAATGCACCGGACCCTTGTACTTTAAGAGCTCCTGACTGAGTCCCTTTTGTTGTTGCAGCCTTATCTTTACCACCTGCAGATTTCATTAACTGTTTTTCAGCTGAGGAAATTTTTACTATTGACAAGTTACTTTTCATTAACTGTGGTTGTGTCAACCCACAGACACTATTTTTAGAACATTCACTAACAATGACTGCAAAACAATGTTATTGCCTAATCATCTAAATATTTGGATAAGAATTACTTACGAGGTCGTACGCCTTGAAAACAGACTTTGATGTTTAGATAACGAGTCAAGAAGAACAGTCTATATGAGTGAGGACCTTATCCTTTCGTGTCGACCCACAAAAATTATTCTTGTTCATTCACTAACTATGGCACCAAAACCATATTATTGCGATAATAATATAAAACTCTGGATAAAAATTATTTAAGAGTTAAGAGGTTGTAGACATTATAAATAGACTCGGGCTATATTTCAACCCATAGTTTTAGCTAAATATCTTAAATTGAGAAAAAACACAACCCAAATAGCCCATTCATAAGTCAATTGGTAAAAACTGAAACTATCAGTAATTGAGTTATCAATAAGCTATTTCACTCTTCTGTATCTACTACAGCTATAATCTATTAAATTAGCTAATAGTTCTACGAGAAAATGGGCTGATTCGGCTTATAATTTTTCGAAAAAGTGTGCAATGGGTAAGAGTTTAGTTAAAAAACCAAATGAAGCAGAGGGATCAAACAGCTTAAATGTCATCCAAAGTTCATATGAATATTCACAACCTCCTAAACCGTTTTATTCAAAGTATTTGAATCATAGCAATCGTAGTATATCAATTAGTTACGAAAATCACAAAAAAGGTATTAACGGGTCGACCCAAACCATCTCAAGTCGCCCATTTTAACACCTACAGATATTCACTCTACATTTCCCCAAACTGTAGCATATGTAGATGCTTATTGTGGAAACCATCCAACTCTCCACACCATAACTTTGTGCTCTTAAGAAACCACAATGCCTACAGTTATTATACATCTTTTTACCAATAAACTTACTAAAGAGAATCATTAAACCACATTTTATAAAGCTATAAGCCTATAACCATCTAAATGCAATCTTTCAATTTGTTCTATCTCTTTAACCATTCAACCCGATAGACAGATAAAACACAACCCAAATCGACACAACTACCCCACATAACATAGTTATCACCAACACTTTTAACCAGAATAAGACAGATTGGAACATATATATATATTTTAATCAAGACAATCTTTTACATCACATGCATCAAGAACTGACAATTTCTACAAAGGGGCTTTTCATATGCATGCGTTTTCATCACCATCTACACCCCCAATTCTCAATTCCCCATTCGAATAGCATTATCCCGATTCCAATCATCCAATTACTACACAATTCACCTCATAAACAAAACGATACGCATAAACGAACCTCAAATGGGGTTACGATAGCGAGAGCTTCAATAACCCCAGCACCAAACCCCGAGGCGAACCTCCCAGCGTCGCTAATTCTTCCGGTGACGGAATCCTTAAAGGCCGATTGCAGCAGGGCGTTGGAGCCCATCCGTAGGGCGTACTTGAGGGTGAGATGGGTGGCGAACGGCGTCAGGCCCTTCCACAAGGCGCGGACGCCCTCGGTGGTTGCGGTGGTGGAGCCGCAGTGGAAGATGCCCTTGTAGACGCCGGTGCGATCGAGCTGCAAGCGGGTCTTGATGACGTCGATGGGCTGGAGACATGAGGCCTCGACGATGCCACCGAGGGAACCCGAGATGGCTTTGACGTAGGCGGGGATTGCGGGTTTGGGTTGGTGGGTTTGGGTCGGGTTGGGGTGGGGATGGGGTTGGTCGGGTGTGGCCATTGGTGGTGGTGGTGGTGGTGGTGTGATGTGGAAGACGGAAGAAGGTTGAGGTGAGGTGGTGAGCCACGTCGTTAACACGTTTATTCGGTTCGTTTTTCTTGGAATGAACGTTGAAATTGTGTACGAAATACGATGCTCTTCGAAAATTATGCATAACGTCATGATCTGTCCATCAGTTTACTATTTTTTTTAAATGTTTAATGATTAGTCATTATTATTATCAGATTAGTAATATTTAACAATTTACGGTTTAAACCTTGAACTTTCAAAAATAACAAAACCTTCACTTTTTTCTTTAACAACTAGACCAAGAGATCATTGATCCATCAATTTACTATATATTGGTATGCATCACAAGTTGTAACATGTGTTTCAGTTGATTGTATTTAATTTTAGTATTTTGTTGTTTTTAATTTTGTTTAATTTAATTTTTTATATCTTTTACAATTTATCCGTTATATTCTTTTGCTTTTAATTTTAGTCTCTTATACTTATCATATTTTATAATTTTTTTTGTTTTACGTTTCGATCTAAATTTTACAAGTTAACATGCCGCAACATGCGTGTGTAATTCAACGTTACGCTTGTTTTTTCCCGCTTAATGGTTTTGTCGCAACGAGCTGGTCTTAAATTGATTTATTGTTTATATGTTTTATGTTGCCTACGTAATTTAACCTTTTTAAGACTACTTTTTCGTTCGGTTTAGTTTTTTTCATTTTTTATTTAAATTACAATACGAGTTTTTTCGATTTTGGTAGCCACTGGCGATAGTGAGCCATTTGTGCTAATTGTCACGGTTTTACGCCCTCCGATGCACTGCCAGGGCCTTAATGCTAGTTATTATTATTTATAGTTCGAGTAGTAATTCTGTTAGAGGTTAAGAGGTTGTTTGACAACCTTGTGTGGAACCATTAAATGCTCTAACTCGGAAAGAATTAGCCTTTGAATCATTCGTCATGTTCTTTAAAACTTCGTCATTAAGAGACTCAATAAACTATTAAAAATTGACATTTAAGTCAACAAAGCATATTATACTTCTGGCCGATTCAGATACAACCACTTAATAAACATTACAGATTATGAGTTGTTTTTAGTGTTTAGTATGCATTGTTGCCGGTTTTGATCGAACGACAAGAGTCATTTATAGTTAAAATAAGGTTAATTGAATCTTGCATATGTGTAATTAGTTGTAATGTATAATTGTAAATATGTTAAACGGTTGAATTAGTTGTCGTTATAAAATAAACATTTTGTATTTTGTTACTTTACATCACATCATCCTCCTTTTATATATTTTCTATAAACAACAAATTTCCTTACTCTTAAATTACATTATGAAATGTTACTAATACGTTTGAATATGATTTTACTTAGAGATAATTACTCAAATAGCTATTTAACTATTTGATTTTACCCAAATAGCCATTTGATTAATTGATTTTATGTAAATAGCCTTTGACTTTTGTGTTTTTTCTTGTATTTGTCTTTAAGTCTTTTTTTTTTTTTTACTTTTAACTTTTTTAACTTAATACTTTTACATATTTTACAGTTTAACCTTGTATTTTTTTTGTTTCAACTTTGGTCGTTTTATACTTTTCATGTTTTATAAAATTTTTGTTTTACGTTTCGGTCTAAATTTTACAAGTTAACATGTCGCATCATGCGCGTGTGATTTAATATTTTTACGCTTATTTTTTTCCCGTTTAATGATCTCGTCTCAACGTGCTGGTCCTAAATCGAATTATTGTTTTATATGTTTTACATTTTCTCTGCATGGTTTAACGTTTTTAGGTCTACTTTTTGTTCGGTTTTATTTTTTTCGTCTTCTATTTATTTTTCAAGATGATTTTTTTCGGTGTTGATGGTCAGTGCCGGTCGTGTGTCATTTCTGTTACTTGGTGTGGTTTTATGTTCCCCGTTGCATTGCCGAAAGCTTAATACTAATTATTATTATTATTTATAGTTCGAGTTGTAATTTTTGTAGATATTAAGGGAGTTGTTTGACAATCTTGTGTTGAATCATAAAGGTTTAACTTGGTAATAATTAAGCTTTGAATTATTCAGTTTGTTTTTGAAACTTAATAATTAAAAGACTTAATGAACTATTAAAAACTAACATTGAAGTCAATCAAACACATTCTACTCTAAATGATTCAAATAAAACCTTTTAATAAACATTACAAATTATCGGTTGCTTTTAGAAAAGTTTAGTAAGCAATGTCACCGGTTTTGATTGAATGACAAAGTCATTTATAGTTAAAAGATGAAAATTCATTTGAGGTCAAGAGTTGAATGTTGCATATGTGTAATTAGTTGTAATGTATAATGTAAACATGTTAAATAGTCGTGTTAGTTGTCGTTGTAAAATAAAAAATATTTTATTGTGTTACTTTAACATCACATCATCATCCTTTTATATATTTTTTCTTTAAACAGCAAATTTCACAACTCTTAAATTACATTATGAGCTATTACTAATAAGTTTGAACTAGGTTTATTACCCGTCGCGCGTTGTCGTGGCATTGTACGTGACGTGATAAAGATAGACTACAATTGACCCAACTCATTTCCAAACTAATTATACGTCAATACGTAGAGTAACTCGAATTTATACCGTTGAACAAAAACGTTTAATATTTGACTTGACTCGTTTTCAAACAAAATTAATGTCGAAACATAGACTTACAATCGCTCCGACATTTTTCGAACTAAATTTACGTCCAAACGTATAGTAAATGAAAAATTATTATATTGACCCGACGCGTTTCCAAACAAACCAATGTCGAAACGTAGATCAACTCAAAGCGTATATAAAAATACGCATTAAAACGTTTTATATTTGACTCAACTTAGTTCTGAACAAAATTTACGTCAAAACGTTGACGAATGTCGAAACGTAGGCAGTCTTAAAGTGTATAGAGTTAAGCCTGGGAACATTTTATATTTGACCCGAGTCATTTCTAATTATGTGTAAACGTAAACGGACTTGAATTTATATTGCACAGGGGTAAACTCGAAACTTTAGAAACTTAAGGGGGGTAATAGTAACATTTTATAAATTTTTTAAAAAATACTAGGGCTGAAAATGTAAAGATCAAAAGTAGGAGGGGAAGAAAGACGGATGAAAAACCCTACCGACCTTTCTTTTTAAGTTATAGTAAATATTACTAGACTAGAACCTACGAGCCCTTTTGATCTACCACAGCATATTTAAACCTTTAAAATACGTGTCATTTACCATTAAATATTTTCAAGCGATCGTTGCGGGGACACCAGTAGAAGTGCCACAATGGCCGGCACGGTGTACCCCATGGTCCCACATGTGAATTTCACCCACAAAGCCTTGTGGGGTGAGCACACTATATTCTTAAAAGAAAAGTTTGTGTGTACTTTCGTAGTTGTATGGAGGATCGATGCTTTTTCTTTTTAATATCGCTTCGGTATATTCTGAGCTTTTTCTTATAGCTTTTAGATTTAGGGGCTGTTTAGCAATATCTGAATGATTAAATTCTGAACCAATAAAAGGTCTGAACCATTAAGTGCTGAACTATTAGAAGGTCTGAACCATTAAGAGTTAGTATATCGTTTAACTATTTAAAGACAAATGTCTGAACAATTCAGATAAGAGTTCTTAACCATTCAGCATTAGACCTCTTAACCATTTAGCATTTGTATAATGTTTAACCATTCAGAGGCAAATGTCTGAACCATTCAGACATTTGCTCGCGAAACAAACAGTGTAAACCATTAAGTGCTGAATCATTCAGACATCTGAACCATTAAAAGGCTAATTAAGAGGCTGCCAAACAACCCCTTAGATAATTGTTAATATCAATAATAAAATAAATATTTTATTAATAGCGAAGTTACAATATTAAATTATTAAATTATATAAGGGATAGATATGAGTAATGGGTTGTTTAAGAGCTTTTTAGAAAATAACCGAATTTTAGTGATAAATTAAATTATAATTATTAATTAAATTATAAGAATGTGAATAGGTAAACTATTGTTAATGCTCTTTGCTAATTATATATATATCAAGTTACATGCATATGCACGTATTTTTACGTTATATCTTTTTGGTGGTTGATTTTTAGTAAATCTATAAATTTTCATCTCACGTTAATGAATAAAATATATTAAAACTACAAACAATTTGAAAAATTATAATTTTGTCATTCAGTATTGATGAGAAGTTCTTTTTAAAAACAACGGTCTTTATCACAAATTGTTGCTAAATTGTTAGAGGAAATATAAAGTGTTGTAAAGTAAAATGTCTATATAACTATACTAATGTACGTTTGGGTGAGAGAAGAAATGTCTTTAGAATATGCTTTAGTAACTATACTAACTAACCCAAGTTTTGAAGTTTATGTAACAACACACATCATGCCTATTTTGGGTTTATTCACTTATAAAAACATTACTTGTATTCAACACTATCTTTTCCACAACTTCTAAATGTATAGAGCTAAAACCCCTTGTCTTTTAAGAAGTCGTAGAGCCAGTTTTGTTCATGCAAGTATGATTTTAATATTACATTTGTTTGCACACACTTAACTTCTTTTATGTAAAATCCGTTATTTGTTATGGCCTTAAACTATGTGTATTGTGTAACACAAACAATATATTTTATTTAACTCAATGTCTATCGTGTTCATGAAATCATGGTTAATGTTAGGGGTGTTAAATCCAAATATATTTTTAAAAAATTTGAAATTCATAGCCCGAATTATCTGAAAATTCGGATATCTGGAATTTTCGCATATCCGTATTTTTGGATTCAAATTCGAACTCGGATAACTATATTAAAAAATAAGATATTTCCAGTACCGAAATATCATAAATACTTATTAAAAATTATTAATTTTATTTATTAGTTATTATTATTATTATTAAGTTGTTAGATTTTTATATGTCGCCGACGCTTCTAGTCTTCTGCTATCGTGATCATCATCACTAGCCCCAATCGCGAGTTTGATTCTATCAACTTTGAGAGTAAGAGCATTTACAAAAAATCTATCATCCTCATTCCTATAATTTAACTAAAATATTATTTTCTAAACTTATATATTATTTCTAAAAACCTCCCACCTCTCAATTTTTATATTTATCTCTGTATTTGATTAAATAATATTAAATTTTTAATTTTTAATTATTGTTTCTGTTTCTTCTGCTCGCATCCCCTCAGCTCTGTATTTTCTTATTTTAATAAAAAAAGTAAATACGAAGGACATGTGACAACATCACATTTGATATCATCAAAAAATTTTCTCTTCTCTCTCTTATTAAATAATTATATTAATTACTAATAATATTATTTATTTTTTTATATTACAAATAGTTTTAATTAATTAAAAAAGATATCTATTTATTAATGTTATTTTAAAAAAATAAATATTTATAAAATAAGAAATTTTCTAAAACAGAGAACTTTTTTAAAAATATGAAATATTTCAAAATTTATGTTTTAAAAGTAAAATTTTTATAAACCAAAAATAATAAAATTTGGGAGTTGTAATAAGAAAAATTTTAAATGCGATATTTTTTGAAACTGCAGTTTGTTTTGAAACAAAATATATTTTTTTAAAGAAAAAACAAAAAAAGTTTAAAAAAAAATAAAAAAATTGATATCATTGTTTTACTACTTATGGTCATTATCTTATCTTAAAATATTATTTTATAATTAATAATTTTTTATTATTTTTTAATATTTTATTAATTCAACCCATGTAATAAACAAGTTATTTAAACTAGTAAAATATATAAAATAATAGGTATGAAGGATGATAGTGACACCCTAAGTACGGGGAAATGAGTTTGTTTTTTTCTTAAAATTGTAAGGATGAAGTTTGAGGATGAAGAATGAATCAATAAATGGAGTAAGTTTTTATATTAGGTTGGGAACATGGATGGGTTGGGAATGTGCACATAGAAAGTTTGATCATAGTCATCTTAGAGTACTTTAGTCTTCGTCATTCTTCGTATCCCTTAAACGGGTAATTGAGAGTTATTTGGTTCTACAGTTTTCGAGAGTAATCGGTATTCGATAGTTTGATTCTAGTCTTTTACGAGTAGAAGAAACAAATATAAGAAACATGACAAATCATGTCTTTGTAGTGGATGGTGATATGTTTCATTAAAGAATAGAAGAAACAAATGTATTTGTTTGGGAACCGTATTGAAATTGTTTTTCTTGTGATCTTTATTGAAATAAAAGAAAAAAATAAAAAAGAAGCATATATTGTTTTGATCTGTAAAGAATATATTTGTATGATTCGATGGATGTTCGAATTTAAACAATAATCGAATTCAAATAACCATAGTCAATCTAAGTTTCACTAAGATGTTTCAAGTAGGATGTAAATGAGTCGAGTTAAGCACTACATCAACTTATTTGAAGCTTTATGTCTAGAGCTCAAGTTCGGCTCATAAGTTTACAGACTCATGAGTAAATTTACAAGCCCAATGATGGCTTGTTTATTTATTAAATATTTAACTATTTACATATACATATATAATTATGTTGCATATATTGAGGTCATCACTCCCCATGTTTATTCATTCTTGTAAACCTTGTCATCGTTATGATTCTTTCATGTAAATTTTTTTTTTTTTGTCAAAGTGTAACATCTCAACTTTATACTCGATTACAAATGAATTGGATTATGTAACTCTGGAATTATATGGCCATCTGGTCATTAATATGATCAATTAACTACATGATCCTGACATATTAATAAAACATGTCCCAAATGCAAGGCGCTTTGCAATTAACTATGATTAAACAATTTTACAACATAATTGATATTTATTATAAATACGTTATATGATAATTGATATTTATCATAATCAGTGATTTAAATAGGAATTCAATTTTATTTTATTTTTATATTTATCATACTTCATATTGGGACTGACTTTTCACCCACTCATAAGGCACAGTTAATGGTGTTTTCTTATTTTTGATTGCTAATGGAATTATCTTAATGCTGCGGAGACTTTGGTCTAAAAAAGCAGCAGGGTACACACGTGACACAAACTTAGTAATATGGTCCACCACGTCTAATAAATAAATATAAGCTAGTTTTTGCCTCTAGCGCGTTGTGACGACATTATACATGGCGTAATAAAGTATACGTTATAATCGATTAAACTGGTTTTTAAAATAATTTTACGTCGAGACGTATAGTAACTCAAATTAATTATTTTGAATGAAAATGTATAATATTTTATGCGACTCTTTTCCAAACAAAATTTATGTTGAAACGTATACTAACTCAAATGTACATAAAATACGTGTAGTAGCATTGCACGCGAAGTGATAAAATATAGATTACAATCGTCCCGACTCATTTCCTAACCAAATTTACATCGAAACATATAGTAGCTCGGACAAATAAATATTTCTAAACTAGCAAAATACAGCCTATGCGTTGCAACATATATTTATTAAAATTACTACGCATATTAAAAACACATAACGACTGTATATAAGGAAAACACAAAAAAGTTATTACAATGTAAAAATGTATGTTAAGAAATATGTAAGTGAACTTTACAAAAAAAAAACATTTGATCCGGTTTTAAATATAATTCATATCAAAACATAAATAAAATAATTATATCACCAACTGTATATTTGGAAGTATATATAGGTAAAAGTAATTTAAAATTTGAAACAAACCCTTAAAAATAATTGTAAAAAACAAAATCAAATAAAATGCTTTCTGAAACCAAACGTTTAATAACAAAAGGCATAAAATATAACTCATGGGATTTGAACCCTGGCTGTGAACTCCACCAAATGCGCTTGAGTCACTAAGCCAAAACAAATTTTAAGGTTGTTGTTTAAATTATATAATATATAAAAATAAGGAAGGTAAAAATTCAAAAAATAAAAATAACCAACCTCGTGCTACCAATAAAAATAATTGTTCACCCAAATGATAATTATATATATATATTAATTGGTGACAGATTCTACAGTGAAAATATTAATAAAATAATAATAATAATATTTAAATGATAATAAAAAATATAATTTGTTTATTAAAATGGTAAACTTTAGATTTTCATAATTCTCGGTTTACGTACAGGTACAAGTCGGGTATATTTGTTACCGTGCATATTTACATATACGTTTTACGTTTTGACGTTCGCCTACGTTTTGACGTAAATTCTGTTCTAAACTGAGTTGGGTAATATATAAATGCTTTTATTTTATAGTATAAATCTGAGTTACTCCACGTTTCAATGTAAATTTAGTTCGAAAACGATTCGGGACGATTGTATTCTATACTTTATCATGTCACATACGGTGCAACTGGACGTGTTTTTTATTTAGGTTTTGAGTTGGATTGCGTTTCGATATAATTTTGTTTGGAAAAAAGTAAGGTTAAGTATAACACGTTTTCGTTCAACGATAAAAATTCGAGTTACTCTACGGTTTGACGTAAATTTAGTTAAAAGATAAATCAGATCGATTGTTAATCTATACGTTATTACGTCACGTAAAATGTCGCCGCAACGCGTTTTGATATTTGTGATTATTGGGAAATTCCTCGCGCAACGCGCGGTTTTAAAAAACCTAGTTGTTATAGATATATGATAAGCAATTTAATCACACTTAATAATTTTTTGCTAATTATATAGTGACCACAAATAAATAGTTTAGTAAAGAATCTCAAACTATCCTTTGAATGTTATAAATAAATAAGCTTCGTGTTTTTACGATAGTTGATAGTTAAATGTCATGGACACACAATTTTTAAAAAAGCAAAGTACAGGGTGTAAACTATAAGTTTGTACCCTATGTGAATTGATACATGTAGAGATGTACGAACCGGCTTTTTCCCCAAACCGGTTTGATTTTTTTAAACCGGAACGGTTGTTTTGTTATAAGATCAAACCGGGTTTCTTTTATGCCGGTTCGGTTATCAAACTGACTATTTATAGAAGCCGGTTTTTCTGTTTAATCAATTTTTTTCCCTTTAAATCTATTTTTAAACCGGTTTTGGGTGTCGATTACCAAACCAGTATACAACCGCCAGTTTCGAATCGTGTTGGGAACCGGTTTGGTTATATTCAGACAGGTTTTCTCACCAATTTTTTTTCTCGAACCGTATTTTTTGTACACCTCTAATTAATAGAAAACAACTTTTGATGTTTCTCTTTTCAACAACACGTGAGATGAAAAGAAGGCTACATATAAACCTGTGTAGAATCAGTTGTACCTAATGCATAAACACTTCGTAAGAAAAAACATCAACATTACATATAAGTAAAAAAGTCACGAGTTTAATATAACCATTAACGATAAGTAAAAAAGTCACGAGTTTAATATAAGGGGTCTGTTATAGATACACCCTAGGTGTTATCCAGACGCCCTCCTTACGGCCCGTAAGAGCCTTTACAGGCCGTAAGGCCTGCAAAATATCATATCAGTCATTCAATAGTTTAACGGGCCGTGAAGCCTCTCACGGGCACAAATTTCACGGCCCGTAAAGACTATTACGGGCCGTATGTATTAAAAATAATTGCCCGTTAAATGTTTCACGGGCCGTAATGTTTGTCGAATTATTTTGATTTTTTTTGACGCGATGTAATATTCCTCGATTACGGTGTAATTTTGTATTTATTACATTATTTGACGCGATGTAATATTCCTCGATTACGGTGTAATTTTATATTTATTACATTATTTGATGCGATGTAATATTCCTCGATAATTATTTGAGTCGACGTAATATTCTTTGTAAAATACTATATAAATCGTCAGATTTTAATTCATTTCATATCGATAAATTCAATATTTGTATACATTTTTAAGCGATTTAGTTTATTAACGATGTTAATTTGGGATAGCAATTATTTATTTGGTTCCGATTCTAACTATTACCCCGTCAAGGGTTATAGTTGTTACGGTGACGACGATGGTAACTATGCTGTACAGTACGGCGATAATGTTGGAAGTTTCGACGGTAACTACGACGGTGATGATGGCGGCAACGGCGGTGATGACGGTGGCAACGAAGGTGATAGTAGCGGAGATGAGTATAGTGATGGTTCTGAAAAAAAAGGGTTATATGACACGAATTAGGTTATTACGTAATTATTAGGTTTTTTAAGTTTTTTTATAATAAATAATTATTAAGTTTTGTTATTTGATAATAACTAATTATATTATTTAAAATTATTAGTTTTTTTCATCTCGTGAAGAATTGGTTGATTGGGTAAGTAATATAAGTCGTGAAAATGGATATGTTATTGTCACGAAACGGTCGAAAAAAAACATAAGTGGGTTGGTAGTTAAAATATGGTTAAAATGTGATCGCGGTGGAGTATATAAAGGAGCACCCACTCTTAGAAACACTGGCACAAAAAAAAAACAAATTGTCAGTTTGAATTACAGGGAAAGTACCAAATAAAAAAAGGTGGGTGGATCCTAGTTGTTGTAAACGATTCTCATAATCATGAAGCCGATGAACACCTCGAGGGGCATGCATACGCAATGAGGCTCACTGAAAAAGAGATTTGTATGTAAAGCAACTTACAGAGCAAAATATTGAGCCTCGAAACATTTTAGGCACACTGAGGGACCAAAATCCTAAAAACGTGTCAGCCTTAAGAACGATATATAATGCCCGCACGAAAATAAAAAATTCAAGCAGAATCGGAGAAACTCCAATACAGGTGTTTTTTACTATACTACAACAAAATAAATATATTTACACCCCTCACATAGATGAAGCCACAAATACCATAGACGGGGTTTTTTTTATACATCCCACATTTCACACTTTATGGCGGGCCTACCCACATGTGTTGATGATAGACACAACGTATAAAACGAACGTCTACAAAATGCCATTTGTCCAAATAGTTGGTGTGACATCAACACTGAAATCGTTTTCTGTTGCTCATGCATTCATCGATCTTGAACGTCAGATTAATTTCAGATGGGTTTTAGAACAATTAAAAGAAACTTTAGAGCAAAAGTGTATAGAACCCCGCGTTATACTTACCGACAGAGACCTTGATTTGATGAATGCGTGTGAAGAAGTTTTTTCAAATGCCGTGAGACTACTTTGTAGATGGCATATATCGGAAAATATTATTAAACATTGCAAGGCGAGTTTTTCAAATGATGAATGGGGCGCTTTTAAGCATTTGTGGTCGGTATTAATTAACTCTGCCACGCCTGACATATTCGAGTATAATTTTGACCACCTTTATCGAAAATTGGTGCCAAAACATAGTTCATACGTGCAAGAACGAGAAAATATTCAAGTTCCTCCAAGATATTCAAGTTCAGTGGTGAAGAGTAAACAATTCTTGTCTAGAAAATTCAGGTACTATTTTCGGGGAGTGTTCAATTTATTGAAACATATATCAAAGCGTTTTTATCAAATTCTAGAACGTGACGAATATCGAACCACTCAGGAACTTAGCAGCAAATGGTTCGATTTGAGGAGAAAGATATCGATATTTCACTCAATATACGATAACATTTACGACAACCGAAACACTCTATGGAATGATGCAGACATTATGGAAAGAGCTCAAGAACAATAGCGGGAAAGAATCGGAACATCTTTTAATCATGTTGCGGCTTGGAACTTTCTTAAAAACCAACAAGATTAAAGATTGTATTTCGAGTTAGTTTTATGTTATTTTTATTACATTGTCCGAATATTATTATTAATAATCAAATAAATATATTATTTATTAAATAATTACATTGTTCGTCTTGAATATAGTTCATCTACCATAAATCGTCGGAATCTAAGGCAAGCTTCTTGTAAATTATTTTCATGTCACTCTAAAGATCTATTTTGAACCAGTCTACGTAATAACATACAAATAACAACTCCTGAATCTCGACCAATATGACCTGCATTTAAAGGTCACACAGTTTCACCAAACACTAACAATTCTTCAATTTCTTCTCCCAGATTGCTGTCAATAATGTTTACGTCCAAGAAAATAAAGGAAATACGATTCAAATTGTACAATAATCGCCCGAACATTACGATGAATGCACCATGAATCATCACACGTATTTGGACGGCATTCATAAGGAAAGAATATTTGAACTTGTAGTGACTTCATAGAAATTTTAAAAAGATACCAATTTTCATCGTCATCAGTGATCGGTACGTACACCTATAAAAAATAAAATCACAATTATATATATTTTTTAGACAAATTAAATCACAACTATAACACGAAAACAATATTACCGTATCATCTTCTCATAACGCAGGATATAGATCTCTACTCCCGTCTGCATATTCATTACCATCAACGGATCCCATGTATATTAAGTTAAACCACTCAAATGGAAGAATCGTCCAACGATCATTACCCGGCAACTCTTCTGTTCTACTTATTTCTTCAAATCGCCAGATCATCAGTCTATTTGTCCACTCCCGAATATGCTATAAAGAACAATAAAATATATATTAAAACAATTATTATTTTTTTTTACAATTTCTAATTTAAAATCTTACATCTGAACACAAAGCTGTGTTCCCAAGAAGCCCTCGCCAAAATTGTAAGTGGAGATCCACAACACCCATGTAATATACCCTACACAATTGAGCATCTCTGCTTCGTAAAAACTGCATAATATTCCGAGACCAATTTTTGCCATTCTGCCAATTATGGTTATCAATTGGTTCCGGAATACTTTCAACAATTACACGTGAGTTAGAACCAATTTCATTCGCACGCCTTCTATTATTTATCCGATCTGACATTTTACTTATCTCGATTGAAATTGTTTCATAAAAAACTAACATGTATCCTTATATATATTGTTAAATATAGAATATTATATCAAATCAAATAATTGATACACGTTTTACGAGGAATAATACGTCACGTCAAATAATTATAAAAAACGAATAATCACGAAAACCGATAAATAATTAATAAAAACAAAAAATACGTGGACAACCTTCACGGCCCGTGAGTTACTTCTTTCACGGCCTGTGAAGTCTCTCACGGTTGTGATTTTACGGCCCGTGAATCACTTCACGGTCGTGACTGGTTAATTCAAAATTTTAATTTGTCGTAAACCTCTCACGACCCGTAAGAGTCTTCACGGGCCGTAAAGAAAAGTCAAAGAGTGTTTATATAACACCTGACAGGGTGTTTATATATCCCACCTCTTAATATAACCATTAACGATAAGAAAAAAAAAAAAATACAATATTTATTTAAAAAAATACAAATTAGCAATAATTTATGCGGAATGAAAACGGGGTTCCCCCCATAAGATTTCCAATTTTTCTCATCCCTCATCTTTCTCCTACAAATCTCACCCTTTCAGAAACCCTAACTGATCGCTACTAAATCTTGTTACAATGGCTGACATTTCGAGAAAAATTGATGTTGAGAAGCTCATCTCATACAGCGATGATCTAGTTCAGTTCTTAAAGAACGAAAAAGACATCAATTACCTGAAGCATTGCGTTGAACAATCCGACGGACTCCGCTCCCGTTGCCGTTCTGATCATGCCGGAGTTCAGGATTCTCTTGAAGGTTATCACTTCTTCAACTTATAGCGCTTAATTCGTGTTGGAACAATATTATTCTCATGCGCAGAAGAGATAAATTTGAATGTCAAATGTTGTAATTGCCGAGTCCAGGATCTGTGGGTTGTAATGTTTTTGTAGAAACAGTTATATGATTCGTTTCTTTTGGTTTCAATGTGAAATTAACTTTTGATGATGTATGAGGAGTGCATTTTCGGTTTTGGGGATATTTAAGTTTATGAACCCTAGGTCCCGAACAGAAATGTTGGTTGTACGAATGAATAGAGCATAGGACTGAATATCATGGTGTAGGCAGTTCAAATCTGGTTTTTGGAAGATTATTGTGAGTTGTTTTTGTATGATCATGTTTGTGGTTTTTAAGCAATTGACCTTGGTTATAATTTGAATACCAATGTTCCTGAGGTTTTAAGCAGTATTAGGATTACAGTATTTTGAAGTAATTATCAGTTTCTCTAAGATTTTACGGAACATATCAATTTTGATGTTGGCCATTTGTCTGTCTGTTTACTAGGTGCATCTGTTTGTTATGACTCGTTGACAATAGTTTGATTGGTTTAAATTTTAGAATAAAAGCAGCATAAATGCTGTGTGTTGTATGATTTGCGGCATTTTTTGTTAACTATGAAAAGTAGACTATTGGGAACATTTAATGAGCAAATTAAACGAAACAAACTTATTAGTTGATGACGACTTGATTAATGCAACAGGTTATATTAAAAAGATAGACACGTGCAAGCAAAAAATTGAAGCTGCAAAGGCTGAAGTGGCTTCAGATGTAGAGATTCATTTGCTTCAGAAAGAATTGGATGAGGAGGTTCAGAGAGAGGCATTGCTACGGGAGGACCTTAGATAAGTATTTAGTTACATAACTTCAATTTTTTATATACACACAATAACTATTATGGTTCTTGTAATCTTGTGGTTTTCAAATTATATTCGGTTGTTAATTGAGTGCTTGTCTCTCTCTCTCTCTCTCTATATATATATATATATATATATATATACACACATTTGTGTGTGTATGACATATGTGTTTATTACATAATGTATTTGATAGTTTAATTACTGATTATTTGCCAATATCATATACACAGCCATCACCAGTCAAATCAAAGATCTTGAAGAGCAAAGAAGTTCTATTGAAGAGAGAAGGCAAGTTCTGAAGAAACTTGAACAAGATGAAATGAAGACACAGTAAGTCCATAGACAAACTTGATGACACTTTGCCCATTTTTATTGTGACAGAAAGCATGCCATTTTTAAAAAATGCTTCATATAATAAATAAACGAGTAGGGTTTGAGGGTGTATGAGTTGGTAATAAATAAATATTAAATAATGCATGTTGAATAATACCAAACACTCCAACATTTTCAACTGTTTGTTACGTTGTTTAATATACTAACATGTGCATCAACCTGAAATCTGAATTATGCTTGTGATTAATAAAGTTGTTAGTACTAAGCAGGGATTTTAGTGCGACAATATTTCTTAGATTGCTCATTGCTGGTCATGCTATTTCTTCTGAAATAAATGCAACACTTCCTTTTCAGTTACCTAACAAACAAACAAAACAAACAAACAAACCTGGTAAAAATTCCACTTATTGAGTAGGGTCTGGGGAGGTTGGCATGGAGGCAAACCTTATCCCTATTCCCTAACCCAAAAGATAGAGTGGCTGCTCCTAATGAGACTCCTGGCTCAAATATGAAAAGAACAGAGAGGGTGAATAAATAGTTATACATGCAAACAATACCAAAAAACAACATATATTAATATATTGATATTAATAATATATTAATTATATATTGATATGCTAAATAATATGTTGATATTAATAGCATCGCCTTTGATCCTAGTCATTCCTGATATATTTGCTTAACCTGGCAAAATGGGTGGATTGGGCCTGGGCAGGTAATGGGTCATAACGGATTTAGGATGAAAAGGCTGATTGCCAATTTGGTTCAGGTTATAATAGGATATAACATTCTGATTTTAAAAACGTATCAATTTCGTACTGGCCAAAATGGATTGATTTAAAAAGTATTAATTTGAATCAGGTCAAAACGGGCTGTTGTGAAAAATATCTTCACATGGCTAGAAAAGCAAATTATAGTTAAAATTTTATCTTTGTTGAATCAAGATATTCAATGGATGAATCATAAAATCCTCTGATGCATATTTTTTAATCTATCATTTGATACAAGTCTTTGTGCAACACATCAAGATTTACAATTCAGTAATTCTATACTCACATTTCTCTTCTAGTTCTGGAACCACCTTCAATTTCACCGCTACTTTGCTACTTTATCACTTAACAAATCCAACCACCCTTTGCCCCTAGATTTGCAGGCTGAAATGCATGTAACCCTGCAATTCCATCCGCAGACACCAACAACCCCTCCTGCAAATCTGATTTACAGTCATCACCCCCTTTTCTTGCTACACAACCGTCACAAATATCTTCATTGTCCTATCAGAATACTCTATGCTCTTATCCTTCACATCAAAAGCTAATTTACCTTTCATAATCGAACTATATGAGCTTAAGCATACATCTTTCACCATCATCGATCCATTGAATGCCTTATAAACTACTTTTTTTTTTGTTTTGTTCCTGCCCAATATGACCTGCTCTCTCTCTCTCTCTCTCTCTCTCTCTCTTCTTGTCATTGTTCCCCAGTTAGAGCTGTTGAAAACTATACTTATCCCAAAACAGCACATAATCTTTTATTAGAAGTCCAAATAAACGTATATTTAGATGCGCAGGTCAGGATTGCCATACTTATATATATATCTAATAGTCAAACATGATCATTAAACTAGTGCCCCATTGAGCACTGCATTTATCTTGTAATGGAGGAGTATCATTTATTTCTTTTCTTTTGTTCACAGGATGAAGCTGTCAATGTATGCATCTGTAACCAGCATTATCCCAGACTTAAACGAGCAGTCAAAGATATCTGGACGTATCCTTTGTTGTGCTTACTCCTACTTGTTTGCTTTGTCAATTTACAACTAAAGATTTTTATTTAGCATAATTGTTCTCAGTGTATTCTTTAATATCACCACCAATCCAATCATAGATCTTGTTGATAAAGAGAAGAAAACAGTTGAAAAGTTCGAGTTCAATCACCAGGAGACGAGTGATTTTGATACTTGTAATGCAATATGGAAGATGATAACCCAGTGATAGAAAATACTGAAGCTTTTCCATCCTTGTAAGTCGATATACGATTTGTGATTATGTTAATTTGTTAAGGTGGTTGTACCAATGACCTTCTTGTGTTTTCTTGGATGTGGTTTCTCTGTTGGTTTTGATTAAATGCGCGATGGATGGAACAAAGTATTCTCATTTAACCAGAATGGCTTTGATGTCAAAAGTTTTCATGTAAATGTTATGACTTGTATATTTGTAACCATCTATAGAAGGGGGGCTACTTTTGGATTGCGCTAAAATTAACCCCCTTTATTATTTCGTTGTACTCTCCTTCAACTTGTCATATCATTAATTCATTTTCAAGTTATTACTTATGTATCTATAACCATCTATATAAGTGTGATTATTTTCTCAATAAAAGACGAGATTCCTTTGATTTAGTGAGAGGGGGTATGGTACATATAGCCCACCTTGTTTTTTATACTCTAATAGTGCCGTGTTTGACATACAAGAAGGGTTAAGGGGATTAAAAGATTGAGCATGAATCCATAGATCGGACACTTAGGGGGCGTTTGGTATGCGGGAATTCGATGTAATTTAATGGAATTGTAATTTGAATTCCATTGGTCATTGTGTTTGGTTGGTAGGAATTTGTTGGAATTGGAATTCGAATTCCATTTTTAACGTGTTTGGTTACGAAAGGAATTGGAAATGGAATTGGAATTGATTCCCTCAAATTCCTTCAAATGAAGGATTTCAAAATCCTTCAAAATTTTGAAGGATTTCAAATTCCACCGACCCTCGTCTCCGCCACCGACCGCCACGCCCGCAGTTGACCACCGACTATCATCACCGAACCACGTCGGTTTTAGACTCGCTCGATAGCGACCGTCGGTTTTCGACAGCGTGCTTGACCGGTTGGCGGCGACGGTTGGGTACGATTGATTTTTAGCAACGGGCGAGGTCGTTGGGCACGGTTGGTGGTCGCGGTCAATTGTTGGTGGTGACGGCGGTGGCGGCCGATGGTATGTAGCGGCGGAGATCAGTAATCATGGAGGTGGTGGTGGTCTGCAATAAGTGATAAATTTCAATTCCTTTATAAGTGTTTTGTCATTAATAATGCATTTGAAATATGAATTCCATTTATAAATTCCAATTCCTTTGAATTCCAATTCCTTTGGAAAATATTAAATTTCAATTGCAATTCTTTCTAATTCCAATTCAAATTCCAATTTCAATTCCAATTCCAACAAATTTCACGAATCAAACGCACCCTTAGGCTAGGAATGTTCTTTATTGTACATATCTTTTAATTCAAATTGCAAGATACTATTACATAACAAAGTGTATAATCTATCTATCTATTTATTATTTTTGATTTGTTGATTTTGTGTGTAGTGAACCAAAATGAGAATGTGGAAGGTCATGAAGTACAAGTATATCAATAGGTGCTCCCCAACAATGAATATATCTTGCCTAGTGCATGCACTATGATATGTTCTTTATTCAAAATCCATAAAACCTCCCAATGTAATGTAACTCTTTTCATTCATTAAGAAAAATGAATGTTTTATAATGTGGCTTGATTAGTGTACTTTTTAGACACATTTTAAAATTTATAACGAAATGCCATTTTATCTTCTTACCAATATTGCAGACAAAAACAAACTATCAATCTCCCATGATGATTTCCAGATGAAACAAAAGAAAGAATAAATCATCACAAGAAAGATAAACTACCATCCATATCCTCTGTCCACTATTCCAATGCAAAAAATAAAACCGAGTAGCACGCCAAGCAGCTCATGTGTATTAAAAGGGTTGAGTGATGCTCAAACTTCTATGATAACCAATATGTTAACCAACATGATATTCAATCTATACTATCCATGAACATGCACAACATACAGGCTTAGGATATTGGTCATTAGCAAATTATGACCATAGAAGAAGCAGCTTGAAAAAAACTATAATCATATTACAGGCATCTTTCAAGGTTCATGTGTTTTTAGCATTCCTATGGGAAACAATGTCATAATCAATAAAAGTAACCATGAAAAGGTGCATATGCTATATAGACGAATGAAGGATACAATTCGATCATGAGAAAATAATTGTTAAGGCCTTAAGGGGATTGAAAAGCTCAACTCATATGCACAAGGTGATAGATTTTCCATGCTTAAGTTTCTTGTTATCTTAAACACGATTGAGGGTCGCGTTAATTGTAAACATAAAGTTTGATGTGGGGAATGTTGTGATGGTGACTGGCGGAAGAAACATAGGTCGTGTTGGAATCCTTAAGAACAAAGAAAAACATAAGGGTAGTTTGATACCATACACGCCCAGGATGTCACCGGTCCTGAGTTTGCTACCAGTTTGAGCAAATATAACTACTGCTGCCTGGATCTGCTGATGGAATGTATCACTTCATCACTGTTGATCTCTATAGCATTAGAATTATAAATTTATATATTGACAGATGAAAAATCACATTTCTTTAGTGATTTACAAAATAATAATAATACATATACACATTCAATGAGGAGAGTGAATGAGTTAGAACTTATCTACAGGGATCCCATCTCTAACAACCTGATACACTTTTCTTTCCCTGGTCTTGTTCAAGCCTGCAGCGAAATGCAGCTTCGCCTCTTCAACAGCAATGGATGTAACTCTGACCCATATCACCACTTTGGTCTTCAGCCCTTCTATTTCAGTTAGTTTTCCTTTCTCGATATGACACGCGACGGTTGTTGAAAACCTCAAAGTCGACGAGTCTCTGTAGCTCACTTCACATATTGTCGGTATAGTCACAGTTAGCTTTTTTGTTGCTTCATCTAACTCGTATTTTGTTGCTTCGCGAGGAAAGATACCAGGCGGCAACTCAAAATCCTGCAGCACATCAGCTAGTGGCTTTTTCCTTTTTTCTGCACATTTATCATCCTTATTTATATCTGATAATATCACTTGTAACACAATATTCATAAAAACAATGTAAACAAACCTGTGGCTGAATTGACCAACTTTTTTGCTCCACCTTTAATATTTTTGGGCACATTCTAAGACACAAAAAAGGCAATAATTTCTATTACAACTTGCAAATGATAAGAGTATTAGAATGATAGCGAGACTGTAACAATAAAACCCAAATAATAAACCTAACCAAACTATATTATCATTGAAACCTAATTTTATCTGTAATGCACGAGTATGTTTCTTGTTAGGTTGAGCTACCAGTATAATTAGCTCCGTAATTGAAATGTGTTCTAGTTCTTATGTTTCAAACATGCATGATCATATGTGTGGATACGAAACTGTCTGACACGTGTGGTCTCAAACTCTGGGAAGGTGTAACCTAGGCAACAAAAAACCCTGACTCAGCGTCACACATTCTCCAGATCCGAAGGGATCCAGTGCCCAACTACTCACTCCTCCCAAAATTGCATTATTGGAGCCGAACAAGAAATGGCCGTTAGTGGGTTAATGGGGGCATTGACTTGTATATCATACAAGGGTTATCATGACAATGGGCACATGAAGCAAGAGTCGCCTAGGAACATAGGACGATGCTAAACCGTTTGCATTATAATTCATTGGAATAAGAAGTCACCTGAACTATTAGTCATATCCTAACACCTAAGACACTGACGTATATATAGCGTTTAAGTGATACCCACAGTCGATAAAGCGAAGACACCTTGAAGCAATGTGCAAAGACAATAAAGAGTATGAGTATGATATTATGTAGCTACAACCACATCAAACTAGACTAGGGTTGATGACGTATCCTAACGTCTAGGCCAACCTAGGAAAGTTGGGCCCATGGGCTTGATCCACCCCCACACATAGCATAAGTGTGGAAGCCACTTGATGATGGTCTCTCTCTAGTCTCCCCCATTCCTCCCTCTGCTTCATGTGTGTTCTCTCCACGACTATCATTATCATACTATGTCCTCGTTTATATTTATATACATATCTATACACTTCACATACACGATACATTAATATTGATACAAATAACTAACTTGATCATCAAAGGGTGTTCATCTAAGCTTCCCCTCGGGTCACCTTCTAACGAGGACTTGGGAAAGACTTGTGAATGCTGGACATATGTCATCGTATCAACACATAGTAATCAAGAAATCTCTCTCTCTCTCTCTCTATTATCATCTTTAACATCCACAAAAAGATGATTATCAAACATCCATGACCAAAAACTTGATGTCACATTCTGATTCAATATTCATTTTTCAAGTGATCTGGAAATGCGAACTTTTTATCAATTTTACAGGTTGATTCAAAACTTATCATCAAATTCAATGATTCACATCGTCATCGACACCAAAAGGAGATGAATTCAAGGTTACAATCAAACCAATAAACATAGATCAAGAAGTGCAATCTTACTCGATTACAATCAGCAAATATCAGAAAATCCGATTGAAAGAGACGGAAAACAACATATTATAATAAAAGGATTCAAATCAAACCTTGACATCTTTGCTGACGGAATCCAGCTCTTTACCTGCTTTGTTGCTAAACCAATATCCCATAAGCTGATCCATGTTTGATTATTCGTGATTCTCTCTCTAGATTTCCCCCAAATGTTGAGAGAGAGAGAGAGAAAAGGGGGAAGATGATGGGGTTTGTTTTTGATGGAAAATAGAGAGATTGAGAGATGCTTTTGCATTATCTACGTGTTTTCAGCACTCTTCCCTCCATTTTCATAATTTTGCTTTTATAAAACTTTGACCATTATATTATTATTTTTCTACCAACCGTCTATTTTTATATTTGTAACTCGATCATTTGCATAGAGTGAAGACACTTTACCACCAGAATATTATCTTGACTAAATATATGTTGTTACAACTTATATTATGAATGTAATTATGCCAAAAATGTCATATTTGGTATGTTGAAATGGAGAAAGAAGGTGAAAGTATGATTTTTAAGGGTTACAAAAGTTGATTTGGTTATAAAAGTGTACGTTATGTTCCTAAAAAATGAAAAGAAAGAAAATTGAAGAGAGAAAAAAGAAAAAAAAAATAGAGGTATTAATGAACTAAGGAGGTTTGATATTTATAAGTTTGTTAAATGTGTTTTATCTTGTTCCTATGTGGAAGAAAGAATTATCATAACAATCCATTTTTTCTTTTGCTTAAAACTTGACAAGAAAATGTAGTGAAAAGAAAATTCAAACATAAATGGTGTTTTATTTTCTCATTACATAAAGAATCAACAAATTCAATCTATATAAACACATCTACACACTTTAGCTTATACAATACAATCAATAATATATGTATATATATGCATCTTTATCTTACAAAGAATGATTATCTCCTTCAATCAGTTTTGGATGAAACTCCTGCAGCCTCTGTAGCCGGAGCGTCAACGGAACTCTGAGCTAGCTCCGGTTTGATCTCCTGAAGCTTTTCAAGAACTTGACCCGATTCGGGCCGTTCTTCAGGTGAAGGATCAACACAATGCATAGCCAGTTTCAGAGTACTAAGCAGCTCATCACCACCAACATTGGCTGGATCACCCATCAACTCCAAGTCAAAAACTTCATTAGTCCACTCTTCCTTCACAATCGACGACACCCACTGTGGCAAATCGAGCCCATCTGTTGCCTCACTAGGAGACTTTCCAGTCAAAAGCTCCAACATGATCACACCAAGACTGTAAACATCGGTTTTCGTGTTGGCGTTCTTGAGCTTTGAGAGCTCTGGAGCGCGGTATCCCAAGGTTCCAGCAGTTGCAATCACATTGGTGTTGGCTGCATTTGTCATGAGTCTTGAGAGGCCCACATCTGCAATCGCAGGGTTCTTCTGCTCGTCTAGTAACACGTTGCTTGAAGTGAGGTTCCCGTGGACTATGTTCTCTTGGCTGTGAAGGTAAACGAGGCCTTTCGTTATGCCCACGATTATGTTCAATCTTATTGGCCAGTTTATCAAACTTTCGGGCCCTCGAGCTGCAAAAACATTATCAAACCAATATTAGATCAGGGTGATTGATTGGAATTATTACAAGTTAACTATTTACACCTGCATCAAAAGTCATCATTGATCATACCATGGAGGAAAGAAGCCAGACTGCCATGAGGCATGTAATCAAACACGAGAAGCTTCTCGCCTTTAGGTCCCAAGTAATATGCTCGAAGGGCCAATATATTTGGGTGTCGAATCTTTCCCAGTTCAGCAACTTCACTTTCAAATTCTTTCTGTGGTTTTGTTACCTTTTCTCTTAGTCTTTTTACTGCAACCATGTTACCATCTTCTAGTGTCGCCTTATATGAGGTTCCGTATGTACTCTTGCCCATTATCTCAGCGGTCGCGCATAACAAATCATCAGCTGTGAACACGAATGTACCCGAAAAATGCACCAATTTCCCACCTGTTTCTCCTGATTCAACAACTTCACCTCCTGCTACTGCTGGTATTGGCATGGAAATGTCGGTTTTGCCCTTCTTCGCCTTTGATCGTGCCGCTCTCTTTCGGATTAAGCAGCAGAGAAGTAAGCAACATAACAGAAGCAGAACTAGTAAAAGGGCTCCGGCTGCTATGAGAATAATATCTTTTGTACTAAGTTTTCGGTTTTCATGTTTCTTGTTTTCTGAAGGACGAACTTGTGAAGCAGATGGAGAAGGCGAAATAGATGGAGTCGGGCATGGCGTCGAGATGCTATATCCACACAACTGAATATTCCCCACAAAAGAGCTTGAATTGAACTTCTTCAACAGGGAAGGATCAACACTTCCTGAAAGTGAGTTATACGACACATTCAAAGAATCAAGATTCTTCAAATCACCAATGGATTTGGGGATTTCACCACTGAAATTGTTGTGGGATAACCTGAGTTGGGTCAGAGAAGAAAGATTCCCAACTGTATCAGGAATCGGGCCACTCAATCGGTTGCTATCCAATATCAGACTCGATAGATTCGATGAACTAAATGAAGGTAAGCTCCCATTGATGGCATTGTTGGACAAATCCAAGATTTGAAGCTTAGAAAGATTAGCAAATTCATGAGGTATCACCCCATCAATGTGATTATGACCAAGATTGATCTTTTCAAGATTTCGCATCTTGCTCAAGGAAGTAGGGATACTTCCAATGAGAAAATTATGATCAAGGGTGAATGATGTGAGTTCACCAGAACTCCAAGTGTCTGGAATAGAACCAGAGAGATTATTGTGTTCTAAAGCTAGGAATGTGAGTGAAGGCAAACGGGTAAAACCCGTTGGAATCGAACCAGAAAAGGCATTATAACTAAGGTTAAACCTATAAATCTTGCTAGAATTCGACACAATGTTGGGAATGATCCCATTTAGCTGATTGTTACTCAAATCAAGATTCTGTAAAGATGATGATTGAGTAACAGATGGTGGGATCGAACCTGAAAGTCGATTGTTGAAGAGATAAACACCTCTTAGATTAGGTAACAGCCATAAAGACTGCGGTATAGGACCTGATAACAGGTTGTTATGAAGGCTGATTCTTCTGAGTGAATGAAGAGTCCCCATCTTTGATGAAATCTTCCCCCCTAACCCCTTCCATGGAAGCTGTATCGCGATGATTCGACCTTGATCGCACTTGATACCCACCCATCCACCTGAACAGACTCCACTTCTGTCCTTCCATGTCCTCAAGACTCCTCTGAAATCAACAAGATCTTTCTTGATGGCTTGAAGAGCTGAGTAATCTGAAAGTGTGACAGTAATCACTTCATCAGATGATTCACCTGAAACAAGATTGGAACAGAAGATCAACACAAATGTAAGCAAAAAGAGAGCATTTTGTAACGAAAAACAGCTTCTTTTTCCTCTGATGTTGGATGGATTCCTGCAGAAACAAAAAGGGGTTAGCTCATTTATGCACACCAGGTGTTTGTGAAAATGACTCAGAGAGCCATCTTGAGTTTCCATCAAGAAACCCCCAAAAATCAAGCTACAAACTCAAACCCAACAGTAAAACAGCTTGATCAAACACTACAAAGTGGGGTATGATCAACGATCCAAAAGATGAATGTGAATGTGATTCTCTTTTGATTGTTTACAGATTACAACACAATTCCAGATATCAATCGATCTTTCAAAATCCCAAATGGGATAGAGAGATAGATACAGAGAGAGATTGAGAGAGAAAGAGGGTTAATGGGAAATTGAAGAATGAAAATGTGGGATATTTAATAGAGAGAGAGATGACGGTGGGTGGGTGAATGGTGAATAATGTTATTATTATTGTTTTGGGGGAAGAAGATGATGAGGATGTTTACGTTGAGGAGGGTGCAACGGCTAGTGACAGTATCTGATAGTAGTCACATGACATGAGGATGAAGACGACATTAATAATTATTATTAAGAAATGAAACGGTTGATTAGGGTTTTGACCGAGGAACAAGACCAAACTCCAACGGCTATATTTCACCACATTATTATGTGTTTCTTCTGGACGTATGCACGCATTTGTTTTTGTATGAAAGCAACTCTTTTGTCAAAATCGACAAGGGTAAATACCGAGAAGAATAAAAACTAATAGGATGCATTTTTTTTTTACCAATTTGATGTTATTATTTTTAAGCAAAATTACAGAATACATCTTTTAATTTTATAAAAAATTACAGATATCATCCTTTTTCTTAAAAAAATACTCTAAACATCATTTATGTTAACATTTTGTAACATATTTCGTCATTTATATTAACTGACGTTAAAGTTTTCTGTTAAGTAAATGACAATTTGGTCTTTTTACCTCTAAATGATTATTAATGTAATTTTTTTCAAGCATAAAGGACGTTTTCTGCAACTTTTTTTTATCTTTTACTTAATTTATATATTATTAAAATTATACATATGCATATGATTTTTTATATAACATAATATATATTAATTAATTATTTTCATCAACATATTATATATGAATATAAATTATATTATTTATTTATTTATGTAATTTATATAATTTAAAATACGTGGATGAAATTAACTAAATAATATATATTATATTATATAAAAAAATCATATATATATGTATAATTCTAAAAATATATAAATTAATTAAAAAATAAAAAAGCTACAAAAACGTGTTTTATGTTTGGAAAAAGTTACATTAATGGTCCTTTAAATGTAAAAAGACCAAATTGTCCCTGATTTAACAGAAAAACTTAACGACAATTAGTCTAAAAGATGCAATCTGTTACAAAATGTTAACATAAAGGATGTTTAGAGTACTTTTTAAAGATAAAAGATGATACATGTAAATTTATATAAACTTAAATGACGTTTTCTATAATTTTGTATTATTTTTATAAAGAATAATCACCAATGACCACCCGCCAACCCACTATGGCACCAGAAGAGAGGGGTGGTGTTTCCACCCTCACGAGCCATTCCAACCTGCTATAGAGGTGTTAGATATTACAGTCTTCAGATAACCTCTTGCATATTCGAAATTGATGGAATCTATACAATACCAATTAGGTGGTGGCAGTGTTCGTGTTGAACCGACCCCCAACCCGATCCCACTCACTCTGCCCTAATATCCTAAAGTGGTATAGTCATTAACTAGATGTTATGGATTTAAATATTATAGAGTGTATGCATGTTAAATTTAGTAGTAGGGTGGAGGATATTTGTGTTCATCACTTCATCTTCAGCAGCAAAAATATAATTATTTGCTTTGAATTAAATTTTGATATATTAAAACGCTTAAACTAATTCAATTTGATATATAAAAACTCTAAGCTTGTACATAATTAAGTATCTGTGAAAAATAAAACAAAATGCCAACTTCTAACCATTTAAATGGTGAAAATTTGATAAAGTGGCGTTAAATAATTTTAAAACGAAAGAATTTATACTATTTTATTTTAGTAAATATCATATGCGCATGTTAAACAAGTTTAGGGACATTTAAAATTATTTTCTGTACTTGTTTTGTGTTTAATTAAGTACCCCACTATAATCACGGTGTCTAACTACGTATTGCTATAATTATAAAATAAATAGTTATTAGATTTTAATAATCTTAATATTTATTTATCGACCGAGATTAATGCCAACGCAGAAAATATTTAGAGACACTACTAACTATGAGCTTATTTTTCTTCAACGGTATCTTACTAATTGAAAGTCAACCCCGTTAGTTTTTTGATTAAATGTGGCCAAGGTTGAGCTTATTTACAACACCATCGCCGCCCAACCTCTATCAAGTCTGTTTTTTGATGTCTACTATTTATCGTCACTTGAAATCTACCTACAATAAGTCAAGTGGTTCAGATTAGAAGGTGAAGATTCAAAGATTTCAAGATGCAGAAGTTTCAGATTGATTGACCTGATTGTAAATTTCAACTTGTATTTTAATGTCTTGGCCACATAAACGGTCCTCGTCTTTAGAAAACTAACCGAGTTAACTCTCAGTTAGTAAAAGATCGTCGGCGGAAAATAAAATAAAAGTTGAAAGTGTCTGTAAATATTTTTCAAATTGATTAATACCAGCCAATAAATAAAAATTGTGATTATTAAAATCCAATAACCTTAAAATAAAAAACTGAAATTTAATAATCCAACTATGATCCAGTAATTAATAACTACTTTGTAGAGATTTTCCCTTTTAAAAAAAGATCCTATGGAAACCAATGCATGATATAATTGAAAGTAATTTAAGAGTAGAAAATAATTGCTATTTAAAAAAACCCAATGACTAATAATAATTCATACTAACAATTTAACTAATAACACTTTAAACTTTCACGAAATTGACTGAACATAAAGTTTATATTTGATAAACATACTACGATTGTTATTGACGAAATAAAGTAAAATTTAATATTGTTATCAGTTAATTTGTTAGTATAGATTATTATTGGTATAGCTTGGATTTGAATTCTTGTACATTAATATTAAAAATTATTTTTCAAAATTCTTCCTCTACCAATATTTGTGCATTTTAGGACCAATTTTAGAAATCATTTACATGAAGTGATTAATATTACCACAATTGTTGTTTCTACTCGTGGTGACTTCAGGCCTCTAGAGAATGTGTTCCTTGATGAACAAGTCCATCATGCTTCCACTGGATTCCTCTCATTCTTCAACGGTGCCCCCTCCGACGCTGCCGCTTAGGCACATCATTTGTTTTTCTAGCTTGTCTAAGATTTCAATCCGGTTGATCCTATCTATGTTTCGTTTTACCCATTTGAAAATATTAAACCAATAGATTGTCACTAATCATCATCCATATGAAATTCCTATGTACCCGATTGCTAAATTCACTTGTTTTGTTGGTGAAGTAACCAACCGGTCCTACCTGGTAGGACTTGAACTAAATTTTGCACAGTAAAAAAAAAAAAAAAAGAAAGAAAAAAAAAAAAAGAAACATATGAATAAACAACTGGATATGATAAAGATGAAAAGTCCAAGCAATCAAGGTTTTCGACATTTAAACCACACTAATTGTTGGTTCATAGGTTCATAACAAGGTTAAGTTTTACTAGAACCGGATGTAACACAATAGACTAGAAAGTAGACCCATTCCATCCAAAGAAAGAGCCCTGTGCAAAAAACATACCTCAGTAAGTGATTAATCGCATGTTAGCTAAATATGTCGAAAAGTTGTCCAAAACATATTATGATGCTTAATACATCCAGGTCGTTTTATTTATTTATTTTTTTAAATGTCAGATTTAATTAATATAATGTTTGTAACGAGGTAGACCCGGTGCACAAGGCTGCCGCAAGCATAGGTCCAGGAACCTCACCCTGCATTTGGGCAAGAGGTTGTTTCTACGATTCAAACCCACAACCTCCAGGTACAAGGTTTACCCCAGTGTTTATATGTATATCTATTAATTATTTATTTATCAAAAGAAGTTTTTGGAACCAAACCTTGAAGATGGCCCATTTTTACCAAACCTACTTTGACCGATTAAACCCGCTGGTGTAATAGGAAATAGAGAATTTTGAGGTTAGAATATTGCCTTTGCATCAAAGAATTTCAGGAAGAATCTTGATTTGGGGACAGACAACTTGGTGCTAAGAATTTCAGCAACTGCAGCACTCAGTTTCTTGTTTACATCAGCATTCAGACCCCCAATGGATACAAGCTCGCCATATGCTGCTGGCTGCTCAGTACCTCCAAAGGACATGGGTACAGATCCCTTCAACACGATCATAACATACTGCGCATTTTAACGAAAACAACACAAGTACACAATTATGCATTTGGTAACACTTCAGAAACACACAAATCTTATGTTTGTTGATGAAACACAAAAATTATACATCTGACAGCACGATCGGACAACTTATTCTGTAAACTAATATTGCTGTTAAGATTTACACAGATCACCAGCAATATCGAACATTGACTTTTCTATACTCGAATAGAATACCATAAACACTGGTAAAAGAACAACATAACTACACAATTATGCATTTGGCAATGCTTTGAAAATACACAAATGATATGTTTGTTGAGGAAACAACAATATCCATATCAATCACAATCGTCAACCTCAAAGCATATATCTGGATGGCTTATTCTGCAACTACTATTGGTGTTAAATTTACACAAATCACCAGCAATAGCGAACGATGACTTTTTTATACTTAAACAGAGGACCATAAACACTAATAAACAGAACAACACAACTACACAATTATGCATTTGGTTACACTTACATAAATACACAAATGTTACGTTTGTTGAAGAAACAAGTCAACAACAATATCCATTTTAATCATAATCATCAACCTCAAAGCATACATCAGACAAAATGATCAGAAAACTTATTCTGTAACTACTATTGGTGTTAATACCAAATCCATATGTTAATGTTATGTGCTTTAGCTCATAAAAATCCATGGAGAAAACCACTATCATATAGTTTTTACCAATCATGATGTTCATGTAATCAATTCAGTAGAAAGAACCAAGAAGTGCAACATGACCAAGATCATGTCCAAAAGTTGCATTTGAAAACAAGTAACCACCACATTTACTGGCTATGTATTAAAATGGATCATCACATTATGAAATAAAGTCCGACTTATGTATATGCGTCAATCAGATATTGAATCAAACCATCAATCCAAATTTAGCAGAAAGAAGTTCAAAATCACTAATAAACCCTAGAACACAAAACGATCATACCAAGATCATGTCCAAAAGTTGCATTTGTAAACAAATAACCAGCAAATTAACAGGTTGTGTATTAAAACGAATCATCACACAATGAAATGATATCCGACATTCCGACTTATGCTCATATATTAATCAAGCATCTCAACAAGCAAATCGAACCAGCAACCAACCAAATTCTAGCAGAATGAACTTCAAATTCACTAATAAACCCTAAAACATACAATTACCACGAAATCAAGCTCAAGAGTGATTGCAATTTAAGAAGCGTAACATCAACAGACATTCTGATTCTATCAAAACACAGAAAACACAGAGAGAGAGAGAGAGAAGTTGAGAGAGATTAATATTATTATACAGCTTCAGGTTTTCCGATGAGTTTGGCGACGGTGGAGGTGGCTTCAGAAAGTATAGCTGAGGTATCAACACCTTCTAAATTGACGTTTGTAGAGAGATTAAGGCACGGCATTTTCGCTTCACAAAACCCTAGAGACAAAAGTGACGACGATTATAGTGAGTGCTTTTGATATCTGAATCTGATTCAAAGCTTTGTTGTCCACTCACATGTGTTTTGTGCTCCTAAGTTTCTATCATTTGCAATTTTGCCACCTCAGTTCTATCATATTAACACTTTTAACCTAAGAGTTTAGAGTTTGATAAGTTTTGATGGTTGTTTTGATCGTTAGATCTCTTGATCGAAGGGTTGTCTTTCACACTTTTGATACTCTTTGATGTTAAATACACGTTGTCGTAAACAATAAGCTTACAAAAGCATATTATGATATTAAAGTTGTTATTGAATTGGACAGTTATTTTATTAATTTTATTGTATTATATGTTGTAGATACCTTTATATTTATTAGGTGTGATTTTCTCACTTTGTTATTACGGATTCGTGCTATAAAATTTGTAATTCTTATATGAGATACGATAATTTCAAGTTACATAAGTAATCTAAATGGAAATGTGTTGGTATTAATATTTGCTAAAGTCATGTATGACCTATTGAAGTTGAATGGGTCGTCGAGTTTTTAACTTATTTGGCAGCTGTAACTCTACGACTCTAGAGATTTTTCAATATGTTTTTAGATGATTGTTTAGTTCGATTAGGAGTATTAGTTTAGTTTATTGGTTTATGTTTAATTATTATACAAGTTTATCTACTAACTTTAATGTCTCAAAAGATAAAGAGTTTAAGTTCTGCTATAAAAACTTAGCATGAAAGTTTTTTATAGGTATGTTGTAGGTTGTAAGTTTGTAACTGTCGGTAGTTGACTATTCGGTTTCAATATAATAAAAAAAAGTCCATCAATTGTTTGATAAAAAAAAGCCTCTCTTAAATTTTTTACGGTCCGTTTTTTACTGGTTCATTTGGAACTTCTTGGTCTTCAACATGTATCCTAGTATCTAGGGATATAATTTTGATCTTTTTAAAAAATGCAATTTTAACGTTAAACTAATGTACTGAAACCTCCAAACAACATTTTCTATGTAATCTCTTTAATCAAATATACGATATCATGTGATTTAGTCTTTTGATCAAACCGTGAATCCACGCGTTGGAGGTGGGGCATACATTTTATATACAATCGTAGATTAAATTATGAGAAAGATAGCAGGGACTTCTATTTTTTATTGCGTCTGAATCTGAAAAAACAAGACTATTACAGTAATGACACTAACAAGAACAACAATATATTAAGAAGATGATGTATGATGATATATTTAATATTTAAAAGAGTTGAAAAGAAAAACAATAATGGAATTACACAGCAAAATAATGTGTAGTGATGATACTATACATCACCTGCCATTTAATATACAGTTTCTTTTCTACTTTTAGACATCAATATGCTACTAATCCTATATGATAAAGTATTTAACTCATATTCATACAAATTAGTAAGCACTTGCCGCATGGTGATTTGATGTCTTCATTTTTTATTTAGCAGGTGCAGGTAACCATACAAGTTAAAAGACGTGTGGAATGCACACTCTCATATTAGTTAATTAGATCTTAGACAAAAAGAATGAGAGAGGTGGACAACGCTTCGCAACCCTTTGATATGCATGGTGATCGATTTGCAACCGATTTCCACCAAAACTATTTGATCTTGCAGCGAACAACCATTTTCATTTGTGTCACGTATATTTGTGACTAGGTCGGAAATCTATGTATTATACGGACTGAATGAAAATCTTAAATCAAACACTAACCAAAAGTCAAAGCATGTTAATACGACAAGACATGATTATTCTTCTGATTGTGATGAAAACAAGTAATTTGGTTAAATAATTAAAAAAAAATAACATGTAAATATAAAAAGATTGCGAATAGTAAGAGATGATATCGTCTGGAAAGGAGACACTGATATTGAAGGTAAGATGGTTGACCAGAAAGAGGCGGAAATACCAGAACTTGGGAATCATAATAAGATAATAAGATTTTTCTATCCTATCAACTAAAGTGAATTTGCATATCTATTTGTAGCTTTTGAGTACCCTTTGGGTCAAAATATTCAAATCTTATAAAGTGAAAGTGTATCGGAGTAGGTGTAGAGTTGGGAGTAGGTGTAGAGTTGAGAGTGTGTGCAGAAAAGTATTTTCAACACAATTCAAGTTCAGGTCTGAAATTGGATGTAATCTACATGGTAAAATACATGCTTTTCAGCAAAATCCATGCATCATCTCCAGTTTTGCACAACTCGAGCAGTGACTAAAAAATCGACGATGGAAGTCCTTGGGCAAACAGTACGGACTGAGTCAAACTTAAACAATATCTAATTACAGAAGATATAAGTTGAAATGTTACCCCAGGTTCAAAGAACCGTCTTTCATAAGCTTCACACTGAGGCTGTTAAATCTTCCTCTCGAGTAATGTCGAGAAGCCTTTCTCCAATCGGTTCCTGTTTTCATCATGGCTGCAAACTCCTCATAGCTAATTTTGCCATCCTGCATAATCAGAATTCAAAAATCAACATGGTTAAATATTTGATTGATGATTTCTTAATAAAAGCATAAATTATGCCGAAAACGTTAGGGCGGGGTCCACCTTATCAGTGTCGACTTCTTGGAAGATGTCATTTGTAACATTTGCAACATCAACATCACCTCCATCTTCCATCAAGGCATCCTGGAGGTCTTGAGGCTCAATGTAACCATTGCCATCTTTATCAAAGTATGAGAAAGCTCTGTGTAGATGCTCGTCGTTTGCCATCTTTTTTAGGTGGAGTGAGATAGCAACAAATTCCCCGTAATCCAACCTTCCCTTACCATTAGTATCTACCTGTCAGATCAAATTAATTCAATGAAAACTTTTCAACTTCTTATAAACAATTAGCATGTCAAATATGATTGCAAATATATCCTCATTTTTTGGAATAAATGAATTATGAGTGTAGGATACATCCTCATTTAAGGAGAAGTTTTTCATAACATAATAAAAGAGGATCAACAAGGGTCTTTTCTTGGTAACCATGAGACCTTAATCTAGAAAACTCACAGGATCAACCAATACCCTGCTAACCAACAGGACCAGGTTAATCAAAACCTTGCGCTCGACAAGTGGCTTTCTAGAGTTATGGCAGAAACCAACTAGTGAAGCTTGATTCAAACCTGAGATCTCTTCTAGAGGGGAATCAGGCGCTTACCACAATGCTACCCCTCGATGATGTCAAATTAGCAACATCAACTCGAAAAGAACTTTCACAAATAGATTTTCTCAATACTGCAAGATCACCTATTATGCCTTGTTCTTGTATCAAGTATGCCGTTAATGAAACAGCTGTTAACCAGTAACAATAACCCGTAACTTGTTTGTACAGAGAACATGTCAAGTGGGGTCAGCGCTTTTGCCATTATTTCTTAAATTTGTCCAATATGACCACAGAAATTATATTATATTATTTCAGTGATAATATAATTTTTTGAATATAATTATTTCATAATTTTAAGCATTAAAAAAATATACTTTAAGCTACTTTAAACCCATTTCACCCATTTTCTTTTAAGCTGATATTTTGACCTTTCAAGATAAAAACATGGGTGGGAATCTAAACAAAGTGTTGGTCACACTTACAGCTTCGATAAGTAGCTGAACTTCAGACTCGGCAAGCTGTGTATTAAACTGTTGTAGTCCAGATTTTAGTTCTTCAATTGTAACAATACCATCATCATCTGTGTCTATCTTTTTAAACATTTCCTTGATGTCTTCAACTTCTTCATTGGACAAAAAGTCAGCAATAACCTATCAGATAGAAGCATCAAGTTCACAGATACATGTTGTTTAGTAAATCAAAATGGCGATTAAAGGAAAAAAGATACAAGACCTAATTAAGTAACTAACCCTCAGAGCCTTTCTTTTGAACCGATTCATCAATGAGAACTGCTTTAGTCTTGCCTTGACAACATCACCAAGGGGAACATTTGGAGCTTTTTTAGCATTTTGGAGCCAAGGATGTTCTGTACCAAATAAAAACATCAATACACAAATTAATATAAACAGATGCATACCCAAGCAGCCTCTGTGAATCACATTCTTTGTACAAACATTGCAACATCAAGTAGAAATGATAAATATCAACTCATTTTTATGAAATAATACATGCATTGATGCAGGCTTAACATTTTTATTATCAAGATGGTACATAATAATAATCCTGCTCTACAGAAATCCTACACCTGCCACCATGTGGCCATATTGACCAAGAATGTAGACTGAAAATTCAAGTATGTCACAGTTATTATGGCTAAGGTATACTTATTTTAAAAGTTTCCAAGCAGGATGATTTCTTATGAAGTGGGAATGGGATTGTTGGTTAAAATCATAGTTATCAAAGGCGAGAGGTGCACTCAAGGCGCTTAGGCTTCGCCTAGGGCCTAGGCGAGAGGAGCAAAAAAAACGTGGGCTTGAGGGAAAAAAAAGCGCAAGTAAATAAAAAATATATATTATGTATTAGAAAATAATATTTTTTCAAATACCAAAAATATTCCAATACCATAATACAAAAATATATAGTGTAATAAAATCTTTTATAATTTAATAGCCACAATATTTGAAATTTAATCAACTTTTCTGCACTCTAATCTAGCCTTTTAACTTGCACACTCTACTCCATCACCTATCATGTACCTTTCACATAGAAAAGCAAATATAAGTGTACTAACACACACAATCCCACACCATCACTCAAGCTCTCCTCCCTCTCTGTTTTTACTTCATCTTTTCTCCACCTCCATCACAAACACAAGCAGCAGAGGCTGCAAAGAAAGAAGACAGAAAAAAATGCAGAAACTCAACAAGGAGACCATATCCGGCCGGTTTTGGCCGGAATATGCAGAAGTTGGCCGGAATCTTCGCCGGAACTTCGCCGGAACCTCACCTGAGCGCTTTGATGGCCACAAGGCGGTTTGGCCTCGCCTCGCCTTGTTTGAGCGCCTAGGCTTTTGACAACTATGGTTAAAATTAAAACAGTTCTGAAGATTAAACACTAAATATGTGCCAACTGCCTGTGATGCATTTATGTTAGAAGAATAAGCATACCAAGCACTTGCTTAGCTGTAAGACGTAGCTTAGGATCTGGCTCCAACATTTGTCTTACAAGATTCTTGGCACCTTCAGAAACACTAGGCCAAGGTTCACGTTTGAAATCTATTAGCCCACGAAGAATGGCCTGCGCAACCCCTTGTTCTGACTCTGCATTAATAGAGAAAATAATTCACTAATGATCACAAGATTAATAGCAGCAATCTGAGCAATTTTTAAACCTGCAGTATATATACCCCATATATAAAGACAGCTCACCAATTAACTTGAAATAATAGACTTTACCTGCCCAAAATGGAGGCACACCACATAATAATATATAAAGAATGACTCCAGCACTCCAAATATCGATCTCCGGTCCATAGTTACGCTTGAGCACCTCTGGAGCCATGTAATATGGGCTTCCAACAATTTCAGAAAATCTCTCACCTGTAATATATTGAAAAAGTTAGTAATTATAACAAAGAAGCTCAAGCAAGATACGTTTGGTCTTCATGGTCAAATAGTTAAATATGTAACTGATCTACATGGTTAAACAGTCGTAGGCCTTCCAATTTTCCTTGATATCTGGTCTTTGAGGTAGCTGCAGAGGGTGGAAGTAATAATATAATACAATTGTGTACGATCAATAATCTAGATCCACATTATGTCTTTTTAGGGCCCTTAATTCAATATTCTCAATTATTAAAACTTAATTTTAACTCAGAGCTGCTCAATTTGAACTCCCTCAATGAACAAGACAGTTAATGACTAATGAGATAAATAGCATAATGCCCAGGTTTGTCAAATTTTCAGAATTTTTAGTGCAAGAGTTTAGTGAATAGAAATGAATATGCACAATAAATTGTATATTATTGCATACATGTAATATCATTTACAAAGTTGCTACTTTAGAAGCAAAATATGTAATTTTATAACTATCAAGACATTGTGTGTCATACACAGTGAGTGCTTATCCATAATCATCAACAACAAACTGGTCAAAGAACACGCTTTCAGTCAAAGATAAGAAACAAAATAGATAACCTAATACAAACCTTTCCAAGATTCACACCATCTACAGGCTTAAAATGTTGACTTTTACAAATGCCAAACTGCATTCCACTTAGGATAATTCACATTTACAACTATGCCAGTAGCTCCTTCAGTCCTGCCTCACCCTTCTATTGTTCAATAATCTCTAGAAACCCTACAACAATTCTACTCCTTTTTCCGAAGACTTCTTGTAAAGAGCATCAACTTCTCCAATAATATATCAAATAGAACAAGTCATATAACACCTCTTCAAATTCTAGTCACCTACTATACGATGATTCAGAATATTCACTCCAAAGTGAAGAATCATAAGAACATAATCATCTACTATACGATGCTTCAGAATATTCACTCCAAAGTGAATGTTATTTCTGGTAGAAAACACATACAAGTATAAACTAGCCTAAAGAGAAGCTAAACGTAAGGCATGTGAAGAATCATAAGAGGAATGAGGGACAGAAAGGAGGATAGTGGATGCAAAACTGTCTATAATAAGATAAAGCTGCAAAAGAAGGCCAGTAATATAAGTCACACCAAATGCATCAATGATGTTAAAGGTTCATGATAAAACAATGATGTGATAGAAGAACAATGAAGGGACAATGTTGATAAGTTATTTAATGAAAATGGCAGGGCAAGTCAGTGAAGGAGAACTTGAGTCATTTAGTGAAGGCTTCTATTCGAAATCAGAACACCAAAAGTAAAAGAAGATCCAAAAACATAGAATTAGGTAAAGCTCCAGTATTTGCAACCAGGCATTCAGGCTAAGAAAGCCCTTGGGAAATAGGAATGGTATGGCAACTAGATCATATAATGTCATCTTTTCTAAAAAGATACAAATATTTTTCTCCATATATCATCGCAACCAACATAGTACATAATCACTTCTTTTTCTACAAGGCTTAGAAAAAAGAACACGAAATTTTTATACAATGGACGATACATCCATATAGCCATAACCCTTTTAAGAAAACCTGCCACAACAAAATACTCTGCAACTCCATGAGATCAATATGGGTTAAAATCTTAATTAGCCAGCTTATGGAGGAATATAAAGGACACAACAAGAATTCACAAATTATGTTTGTTGGTTATAAAAATGTATGTGATAGGATGCCGAAACAAGTGATGTGATGATCTCTAGAGGTGTGATACAGGTGGGCACCATCAAAGAAGAAGAAGCAAGTTCCTACAATGTATCTACCAATAGAAGTTGTTGTCTTTCTTTCTAATTCTTGTTTCCACTTATATTGACACATTATTCAATAAGATTCACCTTCACAAGCCAAATAGGAAAGCAAAGCCAATCACTTTCTAAACTCACACAACCAATTACAACAATCATTCACCTGGTTTAAAGAAGATAGACAGCCCAAAATCAATCGCCTTAAGAGGCGAATTCTCCTTCTTATTGGCAAACAAGAAATTCTCCGGCTTCAAATCCCTATGAATCACTCCATGCTTATGACACAGCTGCACCACCTCCACAATCGTCTTCGCCACGGCAGCAGCCGCCCTCTCCGTATAATGCCCCCGCGCCACAATCCGATCAAACAGCTCCCCACCCTCACACAACTCCATCACCAAATGCACCGCATTCTCATCCTCACACGCCTCCCTCAACGTCACAATACTCGAATCCTCCGGCAAATGCTTCATGATCGCCACCTCCCTCTTCACATCCTCCACATCCACCGCGGTCCGCAGCTTCCGCTTCGAAATCGACTTACACGCCAACAGCTCCCTCGAGCTCCGATCTACACACAAGTAAGTCACACCAAACTCCCCACGCCCAAGCTCCCTATCCAACATATACTTCTCCTCAATATTCCCCTTCGTCCCATCACTCAGCACCGTGATCGGAGCCTTCTTCCCGTTGCCGGAGTTACCCTTCTCCCTCCGGTTGTTATCGGAGTAATTGGACGACTTCACGTCTTCTCTAGCAACAGCCGCCGGAGATCTGCAACAGTTCCCCATGTGAATCGGAGATTTGTGGCGGAATCGAGGTCAGAGCGTACGCGATTACGAAAGTGAAAAACCCTAGGTGTGGATTACTGAAGCTAGGGTTTGGGTGATCATAGTAGCAGTGGGAATCAAAAGGGGATAATGGTGAAGTGAGTGATGTGAAGTGTGTAGAGTGAATGATAGAGTGTGTGTTTTAGTGTGTGTTTCGCCGGAAAACGGTGTGCCGGTGACGGAAAAAGAGGATGAAGATGGGGCCGGCGGTGGTGTAAATGGGAAGTGGTTTTGGGGGAATAAGTATGGGTTTTGATTAATATTGTGAAGAGGAAAATGAAAAAGGGAGATGAAGTTATAGTGCATGTTTGGCAATAGCTTTTCAAAAACTACTTTTGATTTATTAATTTTTGAAAAGTTAATAAGTTAAAAAAAATGTTTGTTAAACCCAAAAGTATTTTTTAAACTGGCTTTTCATATAAGGTAAAAAATAGGTTTTGAAAAGTAAGTAACGGGTTACTTATTGACTTTTCAAAACTACTTTTTGTTTAATTTCCCATTATACTCATATACTACCTTCTATTAACTCTCCTAATATTTAAATTATGTCTTTTTTGGTCATTTTATAACGTTTTAGTTTATAAACTAATCCAAACACTTTTTTAAAAAACTACTTTTCAAAAGTTATAAGTCAATAAGTCCTTTTCCTCAAAAGTACTTTTCAACAAAATAAGCAATCCCAAACATGGCCATATTAGAGAATGTTTTGTTAGAAATATCTAAACTTTTTTACTTTTCTCTTAAAAATTAAAATATACTTCATGTCTTCATCAGATTTGAACGTGGTGTGTATAGGTTTTTGTTTTTTACTAGTAAACTATCAATATAAGTGGCATCTAATCTTTACATGGTATAAAAAAAATGTGTAGACAGAAAACAAGGTCCATCTAACTATTCGCCTATATTATATACATATGGGAATGGTTAAAATATAAATCAAAAAAAATGAGAAAACTTTTAAACTAAATATAAGCTTTTAGTTTGTTTAAGATTCATGCTTCTAGTTTCTCTAAGTAAAAATATACAGATTTGTATTTATGTGTGATCTTTTTCAACATCATTTTGAGCCATAAATCTATAGATCTTAATCAAATTAATGGTTTAGATTTAGGTTAAAAGTTTTTTTTTTTTTATATTTCTCCTAGTTATCAAATAAACTATACCATACATCAAAAATCATGTATTATATATATCGATTAGAATCGGTTTGTATTTGGTGTGTATGTTAGGGAAATTCTTAAAATATATATATCTTTTTATCTTTTCTCTTAAAATATCCCTTGAAATAATTATCCCTCATAATATTTCTATCAGACAAGACGTCGATGCCTATACATGTAGGAGTGGGCACCTATACATCATAAACAGAGAAGTAGACATTTGTCTCTAAGCAGGCATGCCCCCGTTTATAGTTGGGCTCCTGTTTCTATAGTCGGGCGCGTGTTCTCCACAGTCGAGCACCTGTACTGCACAAGCGGGCGCTCGTTCCTTTGCAGCCGACCACAACAATGTTGTCAAAGATGTGCCTGCTTAAAACTTGTGTCCATTTGTGACTGATCCTACTATACAGGCAGCAGGTCCTGTTTGTACATGCATCGGCGCCTTTTCTAGTAGGGACATTTTGAGAGATAATATTTGAACGGAAGTTTTGATGGGAAAAATGAGCAAAATGAATATTTGGGGAATTTTTCTTATTATGTTTTTTCAATGTAATTTACTTTTCTCTTTTGCTTTTTAGTTTAACAAAATTTCCACCTGATTTTAATTATATTATTTTCTTATACACGATATGAGCTCAAATGTTCCTAAACAGTCATTTTCTGTTTGTGACATGCTTACTTTTATCTATGAGTTTTTGTATTCTTGAACGTTTGGTCTCACAACAACATAATATTCTTTGATATTTTTAACATGCCCTTATGATGTACTTATTTTTACATAAAATAATCTAACAGCGAAGTGCGTTAAGCACTGCTATATTAAACTACTAGGTTAGTATCCCGTGTATTACACCGGTTGAATAAATAAATATTAAATAGTTAGTAATGAAAATTTATTAATTATAAATAATATCTTGAGATAGGATATTATTGTAATTATGTACAAGTAAGGACTTTAAGTAATAGAATAACGATATCCTAATTTAAGCTTTTATTTTTTATTATTTTATTTTTTAAAGTTTTTTTAACATTTTGTTTCAAAACCATTTTAAAAAATATCATTTTTAGAAAGTTTTTTTATTTTTAAAAAAGTTTGATGTTTTAGAAAAAAATTATATTTTATAAAAAAGGTTTGTTTATTTAGAAATTGTATTTATAGAAAGATCTATTTCTATAATTTATAAAAAAATACTTTTAATCATGAAATAAATTAAATAAAATTATAGTAGTTAATGCTATTATTTATTAGAATAGAGAAGCGGAAAAATAATATTTAGATGGTGTATAATTGCGACACGTGTCACAAAAAACCTTCTTTTATTAATACTAGGTTAGATACCCGTGTAATACACAGGTTGAAAATATAAAAACTATATAATTCATGAATGTATAAATATTTCGTATGATTAAATTACGTATTACGTAAAACAATAAAAAATAAAAAGTTGTATTTTTAAGTTATATATTCGAATACTTCTTTGGATAATATAACATACAATTGACCCGTGTGAAATAAAAAACCAATTGTCTTCAATTGAAATTAACCCAAAATATATAAATATATCAATGAATGTTTTTTTAACTTTTTTTTTCAATTAAATCTATTTGACTATAAAAGTATGTACAATTCAAAATAACATATTATTACACAATTTAGTTGATAATATAAAAAAAATAAATTAAAAACAAAATCAATTATTAATTTAGTTTCTTAAAATAAAAAACTTGACTAAAATAATATAATAGTTTAGGCGAGAAATTTTTTTTGAGAAGTAACAGAAGATTGCCATGTGGCATCTTAGTTACTTTTTTATTATATACTAGGTTATAGACCCCTGTAATACACGGGTTGAATAAATAAGCATATTTTTAAGAAATTACATGCGTTAAAAATGTATAATAAACAACTAAAAAATATCCCTTCATTTTTCATGGAGTGAGGTACAATTAAAAATATATAATGATGGGAGGTTATTATGGCATTGTTAGTATATATTTGACTAAAATATAAATATTAAAATTTCATTTTATTATTTATTGAAACTTACAATTACAATCAATAATTAATTACGAATTTGAGTAAAATATAAATATTTATGTTTTCATCTATTTACTATGATATTTAGAAAGTTATAAAATTTTAAAATTTGAAATTAAAATATTAATTATAGATGGTATAAACTTAAACATAGAAAGTATTAATTAGTTTATTATGAGCGGCAAAATAAAAGATGAGGAGGGCTAAAAAGATGCCACATGTACAAAGTCATTTTTATTTATTATAAGTAGGATACTATAGATAAGATTAATGTTCTTATATACACAATAAATACCATTAATATGTATTAATAGTATGGGTAATGTATTTTAAATAAATATTTATTGTTAATAATATAGATTTATTTTTTAAAGGAAAAACCAACACATCTATAAAAATATTTAAAAAATGATTTAGATTACATGATAAAAATATTTTCAGTTACATAATATGTCAATAAGTAGAGTGGTGCTAAATATATATCTCTTAAAAGTATATCATTTCCTTATTTAACTCCTATGTTTCCTTCAGTTAACTCTCATTTATATCAATCCAAATAACTCTTTTTAATTCACAAATCCTATGTGTTGTACAATGTAACATATTTATCTGTTTAGTTATTGTCTGTAATATATTTTTAAAGGTACGTTATAAATTTTGTTTATTAAATTGTATGATTTGATCATGTGTGACTTGTATGCACATGTGTGTTAGAAACAAGAGAATAAATAAAAGAAGTAATTTTGTATCACTTGTATGGTTATTTAATTGATTTAAAAATAACTCTTCCTCTATTTTAAGAACTTCGTAAATAAACAAATTAAGTTTTAATAATTAAAAATTTTATTCATGATAATAATTTAAATTATTAATTTGATTACTGACCATTTAAACGTATACATTTATTATTAACGATAATCACAATTGTATAAGAGTTCTAATATACAAACACATCACACTATAAATCGACATTCTCCCATACACCTCATATAGCACCATACGTGGCGTATATGGTCGAAAACACTGAAAACGAGAAAAAATCCAGGAGACTGTCAGAGGGCTATACGCCCCATATAGCTTTATACGACCCCCTATATGATGCATATAAAGTTATACGACGTATATAACAAAATTTGACAATGACTACGATGAAAAATTCAAGGTGTCAGAGGAGGTGTGTAGGCTATAAGACCCCCTTATACAACTCGTATATAAATTCAAGTTGTTGATTTATAATTAGATAATGTATCAATAACCACACCCTTGTACTATTATCATAGATTAGCTACAAACATATGATTGATATAAAATTTTAATTTATTAAATATTGCCATATTGCATAGAAAACAAATGATTATCTAGAACCTGACCCATGTTTTGCATATTTTAATTGGAGTAAATTACACGAACAACCCCTGGGGTATGTACGTATTGCAACTTTAGTTTATACTTTACAAAAATTACAGATGCGGGCCTGAACTATGCATGATATGCACACCGGCAATCCCGACGCTAACTGAGGGTTAAATTTATTTGTTAAGTCAATGTAAAATTACCAAAATACCTTTAAATTTAAAAACTAATAATTTCTAAATAAAACCAAACTTAGCCCATCCAAACCCCACCCACTACATCTCACCCCCTCCCTCCATTTTCTTCTTGCATCTTCATCTTCATTACCATCACCACCACCTCTCCACCATGTGAGAAATCAAGCATTACCATTGGTCGATCTAAGTCTCTCTCTCCTCTCTCTCTCTCTCACTCTCTCTCTCTCTCTCTCTCTTCTAATACCACAAGTCATAACACCACCTCTCTTTCTCTGTTCATATTTAAGGGTGTAGGCATCGACGGTGGTGGTGAGTTGAGGGTGTTACAGGACGGTGGTGGTCGGTTAAAGGTGTAGGCGACGTTGCTGGAGGTGGCTTGAGGGGGTAGGCGGTGACGGTGGTGGTGGGTTAAGGGTAGAGGGGGTTGTGAAGGTGGGTTGAGGGTAGACACCACAACGGTGATGGGTGCTGAATGTGGAGAAGAAGATGAAAAAGGAGTGTTTTGATCTTTTTTAAAAAAATAACAGAGAAACTTAACCTTTGTTAGTGTTAGGGACCGTCAGTGTACACTCTTTACACAGTTCAGGCATGCATCTGTAATTTATGAAAAATTAAAATTAAAGTTACAATATGTGCATACCTCAGTGATGAAGACTATCCGTGTAATTTACTCTTTTAATTGCATGCAAATATTTTCAAGACTTTTGTCACCAAAAAAATATGAAACCCTTTTTGACTTGCTGCTAATTAAAAGTCCCTAACCTTTTAATAAGTGATGCCGTGGGCATGCGTTGCCTCTTTTAAATTTCAAACAATCAAGTATGTTTAAACTTCTAAAGGAACAAGCTTTGTCAAAAAAAATTTCCTTATATTATATATAGTAGGTTAGAAACATTATATATATATATATATACTAGGTTAGGACTCGTGTACTACACGGCTGATGAAAATAATATATTGTAAGATTTCAGATTTAAATTTAAATTGACTTTTTATGTTTACATGGTAAGATGTAAATATACATCAATTCTATAAATTACATATTGTTAATGTAAAAAATTTTAAAAATAATTTCTAGATTTTTTAGAAATGAAACGATCAAAAATAGATTGAAAGTTAGTTAAGTCAAAACCATATTTGAAGCCTAGAAAGTTGATACGTTTTGTAATCGTTATTTTAAAATTTAAGCATAGTATATGTTCATTATCAAAATGTTTAAATTTTAAACATTTCTCATTAAGTAATGACTTATGAATAAAAAATATTTATTTTCATGAAGATCATTTTTAAACATTATAAAATATTATGTTTCATTTGTTGGGTTGTATTTTAATATCTTGGAATTACAACAAAAATATTTTACTTACAAATTTAAGCATTTAAAATTTTTAATAATAGATATAATAAATAATTAAATTAAATTAATATGTACCTACTCATACATAAATATATTTCACCTTCCTTCCTTATGAACATTAACTTTTTCTCAAAGTCTAATTATTCTTACTTTAATTGCGAGGTCATATTTGTTCATGTCAAGATCATTCAAAATATTAAAAGCTTTTAGTTCTATTTTTGTTAAGTAATTTCATAAAACGATATGAGTAAACAAAAAGCAATAATTTTATCTTTAAGTCCCTAACTCACCATTTTAAATTATCCATTTAAAAATACAAAGATGATTTTGATCATATTTATATTAATTTTTTTAAATAATGTCTAAATCCCAAGATTATTATAGTATCAACTTTTTAATATCTTTTGTTCATAGATCATTGAATTTTATTTCTAAAACAATTTGTCATTTTAGGGCATAAATTGTTTATAATGAATGATAATTTATCGTATAATTTTGATTATAAATTGTCTTTAACTTAAATATTAATATTAATTTTTAGTTTTAATTTAAATGAATGACAATTTATTGTATTTTTATTGCACTATGGTGTTAATTTTGAAACAATTACTTCTTTAATATATATACATATGAAAATTTTAAGACAATTTAAACATTAATAAGTTCACGTATAATTAGTAATTCAATAGACTTTATTTGATATTAAATTTTAATATGTAAACAATTTAAAACTTAAATTATATCAATTTCTAATATGAAAAACTATCTAAAATGTTAATTATGGTAACTGTTGAATGTTTTTTTTAAATGATTAGTAAATGCATTCTTTAAATTAAAAATTAAAGTTTTCAAAATTAAGTGCAATCACATCTCTATTCTAATAAAAGGGTAAATGGTAGGGACACGTGGTAGCACTACATTCATCCTTATCAAATTTTTCCCGCTTCTCTCTCATACTTAATAATTACTATAATTACTAATAATATTATTTAATTTATTTATAGACTAAAAATACTTTCTAATAAATTAAAAAAAATTATTAATGTTATTTATAAAGAAATATATATTTATAAAATAAGAAATTTTTAAACATCGGATTTTTTTAAAAATACAAAATATTTTAAATTTGGTGTTTTAAAAAATAAAATATTTATAAATAAAAAATAATTAAAATTAGGGGTTATAATAATGAATTTTTTTAAAATGGTTTGTTTTGAAACAAAATGTTTAGTTTTTTTTTAACAAAAAAATTTAAAAAGTTGATATCATTGTTTTATTACTTATATCTTTATTCATACGTAATTTTAATTATATATTATCTTAAAATATCATTATATAACTAATAGAATTTTATTATATTTAATATTTTATTTATTCAAACCCGTGTAATACACGGGTTACTAAGCTAGTTTAATATATTCTAGGCGTGAAAACTCAATGGGGGAGGCTCTTGATAATTGTCACGTGTCCTTATAACACGAGTTGAATACAGATAATATGTACTAGTTATTATGAAAATTCAAAAAATACTGAAAAATTCAGCCTCATATAAAATCAAGTCTTAATCTGATATTTAGTAAATGATAAACTGTAAAAATGTGAAAGTGAACTTCTTAAACACACACATATATAGAGAAATAAAAAGGTTGATTTAAAATATTATTAAAACTTAAAATATAATAATGAACATATTAGTTTTAAAAGTAATTTTTTAAATAAATAAAAATATGCCATTTAACTTATGCATATTAAGTAGTAATAAGAGAGATGCATGAAAATAATATTTGTGACATAATAATTTGTTTGTTTATTAGGTATAGATTTGTTCCTCAAAATCTTTGTTCTTTTTGGTTGTTTTTATTTTCATTCTATATGTCTACTCATACTATCACTTTAAAAAAAGAAAATATTTATAGTAATATTACAAATACTAGCTTTAGTAAACTCGTATATTACACGGGTTGAATACTAATATTTTAAATAGAATAAAATTTTATTAATTATAATATGATAATTAAAGATAAGATATGATTGAAATTTTTCTAATTATAAATAGAATGAAAACTTTGTTTGAAAAAAACCTTTTAATAAAATATTATTTTTAAAAACTTTCTTATTAGAACTCTTAATTTTAATTAACTTTTGTTTATAAAAATTTTACTTATTGAAAACACAAATTTTAATATATTTTGTATTTCTAAAAAATTCTGATGTTTTAAATTTTTTTCTTATTCTTTAAAATTTTGTTTCTTTATAAATAACATTAATAAAAAGATATATTTCTTAATATATTAAAAACTATCTTAATTTTAAAAAAAATTAAATGATATAATTATTAATTAATGTGATTATTTAATTGAACAGAGAAGTGAAAGATTTTAGGGAGAAGGAATATATTGCTGTCACATTTCTCTATTCTAGTTACTCTTTTATTATACTAGAAATATTTTATTGATAAAATGTAAGTGAGCTAAAATGGACGGTAGGAGCTACTTAAATGTCAGGTCGAGGTAGATAGGGTCAAACGGGGTTCGGGTTAAAACTAAGTGGAAAAGATTTAGGTCACTCGAACTGAAGTAAGGTTGGGTTAATGAATTTTTTTTGGAAAAAAAAGACAACATTAGAGTTTAACCTGCTATATTATTTTTTCGGTATCCAGTGATGAAAGATGTTACCGGTGGCAATGACGGATGGGGAAGAAGCGACACCGGTAATCATGGGATGGTGTCGATAGTTGTGTGAAGGTGGCGACAATGGTGATCATGTCAAAGATGGTGGTGTGAATCGTGTTGGTTGTGGTAATTGATAGGCCGTGACGACAAAGAATGGTCATGGTTGTTTTTTGATCATTAAGATTTTTTATAATTAGCGAGTGCTACAAGATGTTCTTTTCACCCAATTGTTTAATTTTAATCAACCAAAACTGACGTGTGTATAATTTTAAGATTTTAACTCGTATCGATTTTTTTGACCCAGATAAACCAATTTGTGAATGAAGGGGTCATTATCATCGCGTCACATAATGAAATTTCTAATCTTTTCTAGAAGCAGAACTTTAGAAATTTATTAAAAGTAAAAATCAAATGTGTTCTATGAATGTGTGAATCAACCAGAATTCTTTTCTAGAAACAGAAATTTAGAAATGTATTAAAATCAAAAATCAAATGTGTTCTACTTATGTGTGAATCAACCTGTTTTTTTCGTGTTGAAAAATTATTTGCTTCTTATTACATAATCCAACATAATAATTATTAGGTAAGGATTAACTTAAAAAAAAAGTTTTAAATTTAAAAAGCTTAAAAAAATTTAACCATCAATTCCCCTCTATGTTTAAAAAGCAACTCAAATGAACAGTAAGTTAGGGTATTTTTGGTATTTTATCATGTGTTTTGGCCGTCGCCGGTGGCTTGAGACCGTTGCCGCCTTCGCTGCTGATGGTGTTTCTCTATCTGTGTGGGCTGGTCTCCACGGCGACCACCGCCTCCTTTGTTGCGGCCACATCGCTGAGATCGGGGGTGTGTGAGACGTTTGCCTGTCTAGCGACCACCCACCGCCTTGACAGGGTCGCAGGTTGTCAAACTCTAGGGGTTCACTACACATTTGTCGCCACCCTCGAGAGTCTTCTTGCAGGTTATGTGAGAAATAGAGAGACGCTAACACTGGCCATTGTCGTCACCGGCGTTTGCTAGGCGGCAGAGGCGTCGCTTCTAACCTATCTTTTACTCTGACGAAGGAGCGGTGGTTGTGAACGGAGGTTGTAGTGGGTCGGTGATCGTAGTTCTGGCCAACGATGCTTCACGGTTATGTTTAGTAGTGGGTCTGGTCTCGAATTAAAATATTTTGTTAGGTGGAAGGGATTTGGTCTCGACAGAGGGAGGGGTTTGGTCAAGGATCTTGGCGATGCAGGTGCAGAAGACTAACTTGAATCATAATCTTTGAGTTTTGAATCTTTCTTCCACACCCATTTCTTACTTCGAATCAAATCGTTTTGATTGGTAAAACTCTTGAATCTTTCTGCAATTTTACTAGCACCCAACTAGAGGTTTGATTAGGGTGATTAATTTAGGGTTTGTATTGTTTCAATTAGGTGTTAGAAACTAGAAAGCCAGGATCTTTAGATTTTCAGTATAGAGCTTGAGAAATTGTATTTGTGTGATTTTTATTTTATAAAAATTTTAAAATGACGTGAGCATTTTCGTGCCGTTAAGATATAGTCCGTGAAAGCCAGTTTTGAAGACAGCTGTGTCTAATGCTACACACTGCTTTGTTGCTTAGGTTAAATATATAAAGTTATATGGTTTTATGTGATGCCAATGAAATGCTACTATTTTGTATGTATTGTAACATTTTCACATAATAGTAAACGAGACCACTGCTATATAAATTATAAATCTATGTATTCTGGTCAAATATCTTCAGGATGCATGAATTCTTCTAGCACAACACCACTGCCACCCCTAAGTGAGTGATGAAAAACTGTTGGGTTTATGTCCATTTATATATCTTTTCAATTGATTACAATGTATGCTCATTTTAAGTAAAATGCTTTAGTTCATACATGATCTGTACTAGATTTCGTCAGTAGATTTTATGAAACAAAGATAATAAATAGCTAGATAAATCATAGATAGGTTTGTTACATTAATCTTCTTAGTTAAAATGCTACCATAGTTCATTTTATGAACAGTTTATACCAAGGTTTGGGGGATACTTTTTTGTTTGATTATGGTTCTATTGTTGTGCAAGGAACTATACGAGTAACGGGTTTTTTAAAGTTTATCTTGAGGGGGTGGTTCATGGTTCTTTCTGCTTTTGTATGAATTGTACTTAGCAACCACTGTGCTTTATTTCTTATTGTCACGTTCATAGTACAAAGTGATTCTATAATAAATGCTTCTGCACTAATCTGGTTGTCCTTAATTGTTAGAATGAAATTATGTTATGAGATCTCATGCTATTTGATGTTTGCCATCGCACAATTCATATGAGCCTATTCGGATGTATGAGCAATTTATGCTTTATTGAATAGTTATATACGATTAAGAATTCCCCGCCGCAATGCGCGGAGTGGAAAATTCTAGTTTTCTTAATAAATTATTGAAGTCAAATCGTAAAAAAGTTTGTTAGATGGCATTTTAGGCATGACCATTATTGTTAATTTTTTTTCAACTTTTATAAACATTCATAACTTTTATATATGACATGATACTTTTATAACAATTACAACAAAAATGAGTGTGTTTTATCATTAAAACCAATATGGTATCAGTATATAAAAATATTTAAAAAAATAATTTTTTGTTTTTCAACTCATATAATTTTTTTATTGTTATAGTGTGTTTAGTTTAGTTAAGTGTATCTTTACGTTTGTTATTGTGTTTTTGTAAACACTATTGTATTTTTTTAAATGATGAATTCTAAAAAACATAATGTTTAAATAACATTGTTGTTATTTATAGTTTATAAAACACAATGATTATATGAGATTTAAATAATCGAATACATCAAAAATTAAGACAAAATAACAAAAAATAATATAAAACATAAAACACAATGATAAAATGTCTTATTGTGTTTTTTTTCTCGTCATCGTGTTTTCTTATAACTATAAGTTTAAAACACGCATTGGTGGAAATAAGATTATTGTATAATTCTAATTGCAAAACACAATGATAAAATAACAACAAAATTATATAATATATAAAAAATAATGACAAAAATAACACAAAATGATCTAAAACATAAAACACAAGGATGATTCATTTAACGAATGATTAAAAATATTTGACATAATAATCTGATTATTAGAAATAATGACTTGGCGTTTTGACACAACGATCAAAATATTCTCCGCTTTAAAAACAATAGAAGAACACATATCAAAATTAGAATCAATCTTAGACTTTTTATATTAGCTACTTGTTATGCTATAACTTTATCTTAATTATTGTAAAGATAATCATGCTTTGATTATCATCTAGATGTGTTCTAAGTTGTTGAATGAGCTTCTAATCATCTTTGTGAGTTCATTATGATATACGAATTGGTGTGTATAATTTGGCAATTTGCTTTGATTCATCAACAAGATTTAAAGTACTTTTTGTTCATTATTGTTCTTAATCATAGTTCATCGCTCTCTGGTGTTGGTTATCTCAACAATTGGTATCCTGCTTAAAGCTTGATGCTCAATGTATACGTCCATTACTTTAAAGTTCTCAAAAATTGAATACATCACTACCATTTGCTAGGGCCCTCAAACCAAAAGTCTAAATCTTGCTTAGGATTCGTATAATAATAGTATATTACTTCATCATGCGGATACCCTAACTCTTGCATCATTGCATTTACCTCAAAAATAGAAAATTCATCATAATCCACCAAATCGACATAGCTTACTCATTGATGTACGGTGAATCTCCCTCCATGATGAAACTTTAGTGAGAACATACTAGGGTTTCCACCTAAATACAAAATCAAGTAAAAGTTAAAAATAAACATGTAATCTACAATGGCTACTAAAAAACTAAAATGTGAAACATAGAAGCTCATCATATAGTTCATAAGGGTCAACATGCTCGCCTTTATAACGAAAATACCAAAGCGTGATCACCATTGCATCTAACGTTTGCAATAATCAATGCTTGAAGCTTGCAATTTGTTCTCTAAAAATTTTCTACTACGAATTGAAGTTTTTGGATGATGAAAGGTCGATGGTGTTTTTGATGATATAGAGGAAAAGAGATGTTGAAATTTAGATATTATAGAAGGTGGAAGGGTTTTATAAAAAGGTGTAAGAATTATAAGATAAAAAGACAAATGCCCCTCACGGGTGAGGCACATGTGAGTTGACTAACAACAATAGTGGGCAACGCTACTGTTACAAACCAAACGAAAGAACTCAACACAAAAGGCTAGTTTGATGGGTGAGGAAACCCATTTGGCCTATAAACCTCACATCACTTATCCATACAACCGATGTGGAACAAGTCCCATATCTTGCAATGTTTTCAGTCCATAACAGCGATAGAGCTGAAGCTGATTGCAACAGATTTTAAATCACAGTTGTTAAACCAGATGTTTTTATACTATTGAATGAAAAATGTTATAACGGACTAAAAGAATAATTTACTCAAAATTCTATTTTAAACTACTAAAACAATTAAACATGTTTATACATAACCTAAAGATGATAATCAAACTCAGATATTGAGTTCGTCTTTGGACTTTGAAGATGGCAGTGGACAAAGCTCAGCTTCTTCTCGTAGGTTTGCCCCTCTTCCTCTTCTGCTCCGATGTCTTCAACCTCTTTGCTCCGGCGCCACCCAAACCCGCCGCCCATCGCCACCATATTCCGCCGCCCCAACACCTTCAAACTCCGGCGATCCACCAACCCCTCGATTTCCCCGCTCAGGTTCTACAAATCAAAACCCTTTTCCTTCATCTTCTTTTTGTTCTAAATCATTCATCAAAATCCCCATCTGGGTTTACTCAATTGCGATTGTTCTTTGTTGAATTTCACAGAAATCCGTTGGAGGAATCGGGTCGGGTAATACGGTCCGGATTGACTTCTGTGCCTCATGTTCTTACAGGTTTGAGTGTTTATTCTATATCTAGCGTCTTTAACATGGTTTGATTGAGTAATAAGATGGTTGATTTGTTTGATGTTATATGTTTTTAGGTTTTTGTGAATTGACTGTGAAACCCTGCTTAGAGATGAACATTGTTGTCTTTGTTACTTAACTAGCAGTTAGTTGTATATTCGGAGAGTCTATATATGTGATTATGGTTTCGAAATGGTATACAAATATAAAGCAATGAGCTTTAAGCTCTTTGGTATAGTATAGATTGTAATTATATTCTATAGTATAGATTGTAATTATACATCTTTCGCTGGTTGCTTTTCTTTAGTGATTGTGTTTCCTTTTTATTCAGAGTTTAAGATAATATGCATTGTTACCATTCCTTAATGTTCACGTCTTTATTTTAAAAGCATGAGGTGTTTGAAGATGTTTAGGTCTCAAAAGCCTGTGTGTGAGGCGAGAGGCATGAGCTTCATGTACATGAGGCGTTGTTCTATGTACAACAAATAAGCTTATGTACAACCAAACATTGCATATCTCATTTGTTCTATATATCAACCTTCACCATCCATTTGAGCAATTTTGACCCTAAGGCCCTGATGCATTTTCTTGATCGCCTCAAGGCCATAACCATATCCAGTACATCGCATCCATAGCAAGGTTATTGATAGGGACTGGAGAGGGTCGGATGTAGGAAAGCTTACCTCTAACCCATAGGATAGAAAGTTTGCTTCTAGCGAGACCCCCGACTAGGGTGCACACAATAGGATCCACTCACCCATAGGGCGAGAACATAATGTTCAGCAAGACAATCAATATATTGAAGATACAAGATACAAGAAGCACTCACTGCAATACTCGATCAGACAACACATACTAGGCAGTTAGTATATAGTAAAACAAACACATATAATGATCAGCAATATACCAAGATCAATAATTAAACACTATACAATTGACACCCTAAAGCACACAATGGACATAAATAAACAATGATCTAGAAGATACAAACAATGACCTTAAACAATTGAGAATTATATACACAGAATTTTTCACTTTGTGGTGGGTCAAGTGTGAAAGACTAACCACGTTTTTGAATTATATTGGTCTTAGTTTTATGGGCATTTGCATTAATGTAGCAAGGCAATGAACAAATGATTTTAATTTGCTGATTTCACCTTTTCACTTGATATTAGATCAAATGGTTTACAATCAATTTTTTTGAATTCTAGATGGTTTGGTCTCATGTTTATGTTATGTGCAAAGACTTTATGCCCATATAAGGAAAGTTTTTGTTGGCATTAGAGAGGACGATAATAAAGGTTTCTCAGCTACATCTAAGTATGCTAATAAAATATTTAGAATGTAAAAGTGATCTTTTGTGGTGAAGTATGCGTGTCAAATGTAAACTAAATGATAATAGCTTTATGATTTGTGTCATAAAGAATGGGTGTGTAATGTAGGTCATCATAGGTGGTGGGATGACTCATGAAATTGCCAATCTCTATGTTGTAATAAATTTTATATAACAAGTAAGGGAGAAGCAACTCTTGGTATCGATTTTTAAGGAAAAGTGGGGTCTAAATTGATACATATAACATATGTATCTTTTCATTTTCTAATTTAAACGTTTCAGCTGATGAAAATAAATGTGGTGTTGCTTTGCGTGTTTAAACACGATAAACCAGGTTAGATGGTCGTGAATCTCCTTGCCTAAGGTTCTTCAATTGCATTCAACACAATGAGGAAAGATCAAAGATGCATATTTGCCACTAACATTAAAACCAACGTGCATTGTCCAACCTAAGTTATATGTTATTACTTATTGAAGTGTTTTGGTCTTTTTTGTAGTATTTATCTTATGGATCTTATAATACTGTTATGTTTGCTTCTTGATGCCATGTATATTTTTTTATCTCAATGATTGATGTCTTTTCTATGTTAGGAGTATTGTTGGTATTAACAGTCGTCATTTTGTTATGATTTTTTAATGATACCTACATTTTGTTGTAATCCTGAGTGCCTATACTGTAATCCTCAAATTTTGGATCTTGTTTCTCATGTAGGAAATGCCCACACGGCCACACATAAGATCTAGCATTCAGAATGATTGTAAAAACAAATTTTATATCCCTTGAAATCAAACCTGCCTCAACACTCTGACCTTCTTGATTTGAAATACTTTGATATTTTGGTGTTATTAGTTTATAAGTTATCACCATATAATTGATATTTCTCAATGATTGCCATGTAATTGTTGTAAAGAAACTTGTTATAAGGAATTACTTAAGGCATATTGTTTTAAATTTCTTCCAAGGTTCACTTTTTGGTAATTCAAACTTAGGTTGCATCACTGAACATAATACTCAACACTGAAGTCTTCTGTTTTCTATGTTAACGAAGGATGTTTCTTGCATTGATGAAATAAATGGTTATACACTCGCATCTTTTTTATAAAGATCACACCTTTACACAATTTTCGTCCTAAAGTATTAATTCTTGTTTCACGTATTACTTTCCCAATCAATATTGGTCTACATTTACAAACATTTTCATATATAAACCTTTTAGTTTTCTTTTACATTGTAGTAAGTTTGTAGAATTATTATCCTATCGATACAAAAGATATCCTTTTAGCGTATAAGAAGACAGAGACTTGTGAAGTATGGCAATGAAGAAAAGTTATAAATTTATGTTCAATAATTCTTCACAACAGGTTTTCCTTACAACGGATACATTATACATAGGAATCTTTTGAAAATATTATTAGTATGGCTTTGATGTCTAATTACATTGATGAAGAATGGAATTTACAAAAAAGGCTTTAAATTATGGAAGTATTTCCAATCACAACGGTAGGACCTTTGTAAAGATGGTTTGATTGCATGGGTTATTAAAAGGGTTTCCACAATTATTGTGGATAATGGAAGTTTTAACGTTTGGTTATTTTCTGCATGAAAAGAAAACCCTAGTTTGGTGTAAGAAAATCTTACTAATCTATTTAGTCAATAAGCAAGCTTTGTGGATCTTGAGAAAGTTGAAAATGATATGACTTAATGTGCTTTACATAGTTATACATCTGCTAAAGGTTTGTTTAATTGTTTATTGAAGATTTTGATGGCATTTTAGATATTTGGATGGTTCTTATTTAAATAATATCATGAGTAGACAATTTTTTATATTAGATATATGTATGCTATGTAGTTATAAAGTTTTATAATCTAAAGTGTATCATGAATTTACTGCTTGTTTATAATAAAACATGTGTGGGTTTCATGGCATTCCCATGTGATTAATCACTACATCACTTGCATTTAAGTTCGCATACGAGTAAACACTTCCATAATTTATTTGATGTGTTTGGTTGAAACGGGCTACTTTTACACACTTCAAAATGGGTTCTTGGTTATTTTAAATAATATGTTTATGCATCAATATTTCGGTAGTGCTGTAATTCTCTGAATTAAGCGTTATAGGATGTTGTATGCATAAAAACGCACTTAGCCGACTTTCAACCTGTGTGACTCGTTCGTTTCATTAATAATTTGAACTGTTGGAGTTTAAGAAAAACCAAAAGCAACTTAGATGATAAGTAAACAGCTCGATATGACGATCTCTAGTTTCTTTGTTTGATTTTGATTTGTGATTTTTAATTTTTAATTTTTAATTTTAAGAACTACCAAAAGTTTTTGTAAGTTATACTTTACAATTAGTTTACATAAAGATGTAAATTATGTATATCTTTTACAGAGGGAACGCACAGACGATGAAAAACATGCTGGAAACAGCTTTCCCGGGATTGGAAGTTGTTCTAGCTAACTACCCACCCCCACTTCCAAAACGGTTGTTAGCCAAAGTGGTCCCCGTGGTTCAGTTTGGGGTGATCGGAGTTGTGATGGCAGGCGAACATATTTTCCCACGGTTAGGGTTCGCTGCACCGCCTGCTTGGTATTACTCTATGCGCGCTAATAGATTTGGCACCATTTCTTCAACTTGGCTAATGGGCAACTTCCTTCAAGGTTTCCTGCAAAGTTCTGGTGCTTTTGAAGTTTTCGTTAATGATGAACAGGTGAAGTTGCTTTTGTTGTTACATGAAATAATATATCATTTAGACCTTAAAAGGGATCTAATATCGCGTATTTGTATGGAATGTAGGTTTACTCAAAGCTGCGGGAGAAGAGATTCCCTGGGGAAATCGAGTTGCGTGAAGCTGTTGGTAAAAAAATTGTGAATTCTCGAGTCGTGGATGGGTTTTGATGATCGACGAACATCCAATACTTGATGTGCTCGCGCTGCATAGGCTGATGTTGGTTCATGTTTTCTTTGTTTGAGTAATAACAAGCATCCATATGAGATGATTACTGATGGCATTTAGTTTTAGTTATTGGTGTTTTAGTACCTATACTCTCATATACTTGATTATAAAATAATGTCGTATATCTACGCTCATACCTGTCACATATTCGTTACCTAATAGCGAGTATATCCATGGGCCAGGAGTAAATGTTTATGGTGAGGTGCTCATGACATGTAAATATTAGGAGGTCATAGGTTCAAGTCTCACTCTGAGCAAAAATGCTCAGAGTTGAGCTAGGGGGTTTCTCAGCAATGGGTTTCCTCCTGAGAGGGTTGGGGGTGCGGTCTCGGCTGGAAAACGAATAGGTGGGCCCAATTAAGATGACACTTATTTCTTCGAAGCAGGATCGCACATTTGCCGTTTAAAATTTTTTTTGTTTATGGTTAAAATGATCGGTTGGAATGCTAATTAAATGAAACTTGATCTGAAATAAGTTGATGTTAACTAACTGAAACTTGATGTTAAACTTATTTCAGGAATCAACTTGAAACTTCAATTACATTTCTAACTAATTTATAATTCTAATAACTTCATGTTTTTAAAAAGTTCAATGTATTATTTGTTATATATTTAAGATTCTACAATATATTATATTTTATTGTTGGTGTAAGTAAACATTAATTTTGCTTCAACATCACTCACCATCTGGTGTTTTTATCATTCCAAATTATAAGCATCATCATCTTCCAGTTGTTAAATACACATCAACAACACGAAGGGCCCAATATGTTCTTTGTAGTTAGTACTAAGCAATCACAAATTGTCAAATTAATCATATTTCTCTTTTTTTTTTTGCATTATATAATAAAAACTAGGATTCTTATTAATAGCATAAAATAATAAACAAGAAATGGGTTTGAAGTTTATGATGCTTTATTTTTAATTTGCCCTTGAAGAAAAATCTTTTTCAATTCTAGTAGTATTAATTCATCATTAAGGAAAGCATAACCATAAGTGTTTCTTTCGTAGTCAATACGAGGTCACCATGTAACCCATAAATAACATAAGTACCTTTTCCATTGGTCTCTTGTCCTCTTGCAACCTGACAAAATTTTATTTCAAATATCATTTCTATTATATGATTTATTAAGTTGTTACTTCTCTTTGTTTCCTTCAAATATATAATGAAATTGAAACTCGGTTCAAAAAAATTATTAGAATTAGAATTAGTATTCGAGGGATGTCATATTTTGTTCTGTTCGAAAGTGTAATTTTGCACCTTGTGCATTATATATATATTTTTTCCATAAAACGGTGTTACATTTGGTTTTCCTTAGAATATCTCTTTCTAAATTTATAACAAACTTCTCTTAATTAAGTTTCCTCAACAGCTAAACTTTAGCAAATACAACATTTTTATTATTTCATATAACTTTATAGCAAAAGTTTAATATAGTGTTAAATTAAAATATTACAATTTTCTAACAAAACGTATGGAATGTGATCTTATATCTAATCGATTTACTTTATTTCCGTTTTAGTTTTTAAGAAAGGAAAAAATTGATTATTTAAATAAGGCAACTTTATATACCAGAACAACTTAGTATGTATCTTTTTTATTATGTAACGCTAGGTAGGGTTATCTTGAAAACCATCCTTTTTTGTGAGAACTCTAATAAACAATATATGCCACATATTTTTGATCACATGCCATTTCCATTTTTTTTTTTAAATATTCATAATTTTTTTTCACGACATTATTTCAGTGTTTTGGTTCAACTATATTCTAAGTTTCACCATAAAATTCAGTATTTTTTTATTTTTCCAACGCCTACCATATTGATATATATATATATATATATATATTTTTAAAATCGCCCACCTGTTATTTACACATGTGTAAATCCTGTTATACACATGTGTACATCCGGTTTTACACATGTGTGAATTTGGTTTTACACATGTGTAAAACGAATTTTGGAAAGAAAAAAAACGAGTTTCTTTTATTTAATTTTTTTTTATCTTTTTTATGAAAGAGGAAAACGAGAGAAATATTTTTGTGTATTTATGTTTTTTATTTTCATGTTATTTTTTGTTTTATAATTTTTATTATTGTGTTTATGTTATTTACCATTTTATCATTGAAAACTAATAGCTCACATTGGTTACTATAGTTTTTAAAAAAAAAAGGAGTTTTCATTTGATCCCTCCCAATGTAACGCTAATAGTTTATTTATGTTGTGTGTGTAAACAAATTTACGTTACTATTAAATACCAAATGTTATGAATATAATGATATAAAAATTCTATAGGCACAATAGCACAATGAATATACTAGTGTGTGGCCTTTTAGATGGCCACAATAATTTTTTAAATTGTTTTGTATAAATATTCTAATATAATATAATTCTTTTAAAACATATTTTATTTCCCTCTTATAGTTTTAAAAATAATATGTTTTCTTAAATTTTAAATATATCACGCAATAAAATTATTTTTATCTAAGTTTCGACATAAATTGAAATCAAAATCAAGTTGGGATAGCTACAACATAGTTTATTTTTTTTATTTTTAAATTTACTTTTATATACCTTAATGCTCATTTTCACAACAAGAAAACGTTTTCTCAAATTTCGAATATACCTTCAGAAGTAGAGATGTTAAAATGCACTAGAAAAATTTTTTGCCCATTATCCTATGTTTTGATATTCATAAATGAGCCACCACAACACGACATCATAACCTTCTAGTTTACATAATACATAAATTACTACTGTTTACTATAAGTTAGAAAGAAAAGTAATTGCTATAAAGTAATGATTAGAATTTGATATATATGTGGTTGGGTCGATATTGAGTCAAACTAGATTCAGGACAAAACATGTTATGACCAATATATGTGTCCATTTGGTTAGGGTTAGCACAATATATGGAGGGGTAGTTATTATGCGAAGAGGGTGAAGGGGCTAGGGCCACATTAGTGGCAGTTTGGGTGGTGGTAGTGGGGTGGCGACGATGAAAATCGTGATGGCTCGTAGTGGAAAAAACATTGTAGATTACATATTAGTCGGTGGTTGTAAACATAATGATGGCAGGTGATGCTCACCCCTTTAAACATAGTGGGCTGGTGGTTGTTACACCTGTTTAAAGTTTAAGTAAACGCAAATTAATCATTAATATAAATTCGATTTGATCAGTTTATAACTTTAGAAAATTCAACTGACTGGCACTTGATAGAAACTCTACCCAACATAACTTGTTCCTATAACGACACCCAAAAATATTTAATCAAAAGAAAAACCAATAATTAATTAGGCACTTGGTTAAATGATATTCAAGTGTGTAGTAAATGGTTTCTTATTTAAAAGTCGAGTTTCAAAAACTACAATGAAGATGTTAGACAGATAACGAATTTAGAGTGTACGAGTAGCGGTTAAAAATAAAGACCAACAATTTTTTTTTCCGTAAAGTTAGGCAATCATAGTCGGTACTATAGTACCATTGAAACTAGATCTAATGTTTACTGACAAGACACCAAATTTAACATATTGAAATTGAAATGACTAAACCTTAATAAGGATATGAATTCTACCAATTAAATCATCCGGGTGCTATTTCACCATGAATTTAGAGCATTCACAGTAGGTTTGGTATATTTATGTGAGTGTGTTTCTTAATTTAAGGAATGGTTGTAAATGGTTGTGAGTGGAGGAGAGAGAAAAGTTACTGTTCATTTTTTATATTTGGGGAATCACTGTTCAACCCTTATAAATTTTTTAATATTTTTAAAAGTGGTTGTGAGTAGAAGAGAGAGAAAAAGTAATGATAAAAGTATAAAAAAATATTATTTAATTGAGAAGGAGAGAGAAGTAGTAGTGTTTTTAGTGTAATTATAAGGATAAAAATATGGAACCTGATGTGAATGCTCTAAAATTAACTGCCATTTAACCTTAAATTTGTGGTTAGATTTGTATAATCCAAAAGTTCATATTACAACTAATTAAATTCATATAAATTATAATCTCATCCAATTATGTTTTGACTTATGTATACATTAACTTTTTTGATGGTATAAATAGCTAACCTATAACTCCACTTGTTCAATAAGAAAATATAAGAAAAATTTTATTTATAAACATTTCTAAAAATATTAATCGTTAATGATTGTTTTGGAATTTAGTTTCTTTATAGTTAAATTAAATGAAATAAATATATGATAAGTGTTGTTTGGTAGGTTGAACCTCTTTTAGATATGAAAGTTGATTCTTCTGTTACAATACTGTAGTTGCAAGTCACATGAGATAAAGAGATCCTACCTCAAAAGAGATCGAGACTTGGTGATTGTTTTTAACATTATTATTACTTTAGATATCATCAGATTATTAAATCAATTATAATAATTAACGTCTTCTATTAACGGAAATTTGTAACAGAAATCATAAATTTGATAACGTTGGGTATAAGTAATTTTGTGTTTTTATCCAAATTAGTGAAAGTTCAATTTTGATGCAACCGGAGTACTTGACCTAATGGCACTAAGCAAACCTTGAGCCATTAACACACTACTAGAATACCAACTAACACCGACGCACGACATCTGTAGGTAAACATCGACAGATCACTGTAAATAAATAAAAAGTTAAAATGTAATAACTCGACATTATTTGATGGTGATGCCAAGGAACGGTTAAAACATATTTTACTAACAAATAATATTGAAACACGTTATTTACATTTACAGGAATCCAATAACAATTTTTTTAATAAGAAAACTACTTGTCTAAAGAAACATGTGCTGGTAATATTTCAAAACAGTTTTTCGATGACTACTTGGTAAACATTCCATCACTGATCTATCGGTGATATTAACGTGCAAATTACAATTAAAAATCCTAAGTTTTCCTATCGGTTAGAATCTTCGCCAATGATCCCTCAATTCTTTATCCACACAATGTTTTCCGACAGCAACCACTTTCGCCAAAACTTGAAAATTGATCTCTCTTCCGGTTGATGTATGATAAAATGAAATGAAATGTGTTGTAAAGAAACTTAAATGATATACAATCCAATGCTTAAGCTTCACTCTTACTCCAACTCCAAAAAACAAAATCATAGTCATTTTATTTTCCATTATGAATTTATGATCGACCAAGATATATAATAACTTTAGTGTGACACAATATCATACTCTCTCTCTTCGATGGGCACCTCTCTTTCTTATGTTGTCACCATTTTTATCTTTTCATTGGCGTTTATTGTTCTGTTGTATACTGAGAGAATCAATTTGGTATCTTCATCCACTCTTTTCAACTCTTGTGCCAAAAGGGGGCCTCATTTCAACTCCATAGAAGGTCTATTATTAGCTACACAACTTTCATATTCAATTGAATGACGGATCCGTCAAAAATCCCTCAGTAAAAAGGGGGAACAGTCGGTAGTCCGTCAATAAAGGATGGCGGAAAGATATCTAAGGGATAACTGATGACAGCATAGCTGCCTCGGTCATCCCTTGCTATATACCGACCGGCGGATGTTATAAAAACAAATATTTAATTTCTTTTTTTGGTTTGAGCTATCTCTTAGTAATTACCAAAATTATTAGTAAACCCTTTTGATTACCTTTACAAAATTTCTATCCTGTCTATCTTTGATAGAAGCCGTCGGCAATATTTTGTCGATACGAGTCAATATTCTAGTAGTGCGTCTAGCTTTTTTTGTACTTCCACTTCAAGATGCTTGATTAAATGAATATACTTTTTTTCTTGTTTTAAAAAGGTGATGATCGAAATGCTACGACGGAAGAAATTAGGTTGAAATCTATTGTAGATGACAGATTCATCTTTGATCCTGATGAATGCGACGTTACTCGAGGAAAATGGGTCTACAATCGCTCATTTGAACCCTTGTACACAGATCTTTCTTGCCCCTACCTTGACCGGCAAGTCTCATGTGTTAAGAATGGCAAAAACGATACCAGTTATCGCCAATGGGAATGGCAGCTTGATGATTGCATCCTTCCCAGGTTCGAGACCAACTTCTCAATTTTCGTGTATGTTAACACATTGATTAAAATACATGTTTTCTAACTAAATTTCTGGTTTATGATAACTCAACGGGGTGTTAGATTCGATGCAAGACTCGCGCTTGAAAAGATACGAGGAAAGAGGGTAATGTTTGTAGGAGACTCTTTACAGAGAGGGCAATGGCAATCTTTTGTATGTTTGGTTGAATTCCTCATACCGAAAAATCAGAAATCAATGCGAAGAGGAAAGGTTCATTATGTTTTCAAAATAAAGGTTAGAAACAATGAATCTCAATGCTTTTGGTTAAAACATCTCAAGTGTTAACGATCGAGAGCTTGGTTGGTCGGTTGGTTTGAACAGGATCATAATGCAACCATCGAGTTTTACTGGGCGCCATTTTTAATAGAGTCAAATACAGATTTGAAAATAATAGGAGATCCGAAGAAAAGAATACTAAGAGTAGATTCGGTCGAAAAACATGCCAAACACTGGATCGGAGTCGATGTGCTTGTTTTCAATACCTATGTTTGGTGGATGACTGGGACCAAACTCAAATCCTTGTAAGTTACCAACCACCTTAAACTAAATAAGCAAACAAATCGATCGTCAAGTTTCTAAAACGTGTGTTTTAGATGGGGCTCATTTGCAAACGGCGAAGATGGTTATGAAGAACTAGATGCTCCGGTTTCATACAGAATAGCTTTGAGGACATGGGCAAACTGGGTTGACTCGAATGTCGATCAGAACAAAACACGTGTTTTCTTCACCACCATGTCCCCTACTCATCAAAGGTTAGACCTCAATCACTCTGCAGACTGCAAGTTTTTCTTTAGAAATTTTTATTTTTGATGAAAAATTGTATTTTTAAACAAAAAGGAGCGCTGATTGGAACAACAATGGAGGGATAAAATGCTACAATGAAACAGAACCAGTAAAGAAGAAATGGCACTGGGGAAGTGGATCAGACAAGAGGATGATGAGTGTCGTGGGTAGCGTGGTGGGGAAGATGAAGGTTCCAGTAACTTTGATCAACATAACACAGTTATCGGAATACAGAGTGGAAGCTCATTCATCGATTTACACGGAACTCGGAGGAAAATTGTTGACGGATGAGCAAAAAGCCGACCCGTTCAAATTTGCAGATTGCATACATTGGTGTATACCAGGAGTTCCTGATACTTGGAATCAGATATTTCTAGCATATTTGTAAAAAAATATATAAAAAAAGGCAGGTGAAAATCAGAGCAACAATTCGCCATCGTCTGCAGCTAAATTGGTTGATGTAATTGATCTTGCTAGTGAGTGAAGGATACCAAAGAATTAACTGTAAATGCGATTGTTTTACATTGTTGTTATTCTTCCTTTTTTTGCAAAATGTTAGTTGATTTTACATTTTTACCAGAATAGTCATAAGTTTTATCAATTTATTAGAATTAAAATTAAATTAAATAAAAGAGAATGCAAGTTTGTAAAAAGTATATATACTGATATGGAAGAGTCAACCATCAGGAGTTTTATACACTGTTATATAAAATATAAAATAACAGTGCATGTTAAACAAAAAAGATCTTTTAGATAATTATAAGTTGATATTTGGTGTGCATCAAAACTTGTGCAGCCTAAACAAACAACTACTTATTCCTCGTTATCCAGCGCCAACTCTGTTGCGGGTTTATTCAACTCATGATCAGCGTTATGTGCTACTCTGAGTACGAGTAAACGTATATCTGGGAAAGTGCATGAACCTGAATTGTAGGGTATATATGCTCACTCGTCCCTTGCACTTTAAGCAAAGCCTCCTTTTACTTTATCAACATGCCACAACCTGAGTGAAAATAAACAGAGATTAGATTATACTTCCCTTGGCAAGATACAACCTTCACGGCATCAAGTGCAAGCTACAGTAGCATTATTACTCTTTATTTATCGATTATTACAGAAATTATAATGTTCTGTGTGATAACAGATTATATTAAGTGGAAAATACCTCACGGAAACTAAGCCATGTTGGGGAGTTTGCATGAATAAAGTTAGGTCTCAATGTATTCAGGAAAATCAGCGTTCCCTAGATACACCAGCTGCATCTCCTCTTTCCAGATCTGTGTCAACAAATATGATTGAAAAACAATACTACTAAAATGGTAATGTAACTTTTCAAATTTAAATAGAAACTGAGGTGCAAACCATGTCTCTGAATTCAAGTCGGATATGAGGTACGTTTGTTTTGTGAATATCATTTCCATCTGGTCCTCTCTTGAAGTATTGCGGGCCAATCCAGTGAGACTGGAAAATGGAAATCAGTAACATGTAATTCATTTTTCATCTGGACAACAACAATCTCTATTTTGTCTCATTCAAGCGTATTAAGCAATCATCATACACTGTATATGAAATTAAAACAAAAACACTGCGATTTCATGGAGTATTGGGAGCATTACGCTACGATTCATATCCACTAGATGTGGCAAAATGGGCAGGTTGGATGAGTTGGGTAATGGGTCAAAATGATAAATTTTGGTCTAACTTGCAATCAATTTTTACCTATTTTTAAAATTAGTGATGTGCAAAACTGATTATAAGAATAAAATTAGTAATCCAACTTTTTAATAAAGCAATTTCAGATGTTTTATGCGTATGAAAACACTCCCAATGACTTCCACAACCCGCTTGACCAATTTTTTTTTGGTTATACCATTCAGCTACAGCCCATTTGACCACTTAAAGATAAAGCATAACCAAATTAGACCAGTTTATAGGTAAATAGGTAAAATGGCCACACTCAATATCCACATACCATTTTAAAGACTGTTTATTATCAGAAGACACCAAATATGAAGAGACAAGAATAATCTCTCTATCAATAAAGTTAAACTGATGTTTTACCTTCAAAACATGTGAGAAACCTGATTGATATACCGAATTACGGGCAATCTCACAAAGATCACATGAGCTCAATTTCCACACCTACAAGGAGTCCAATGAATTTAAAGGCCCTAACGACATTATACACACACTGCATATTGGATGATAATAATGAACAAGAATGCTTACAGAAGCAGCAATACTGTATTCTTCCACCAATGGTTCCTTTGTAAGGTGGATTTGCAATGGATCATCAGTAGATAATGAAACATTAAGGCCTCGTAGGAAAAACAATGGGAAAGGGTTTCGATGGTAATCCAAAAATAAAGAATTGTTACTTAACGGAGACATTGCAAGACCAATCTGTCAATGAAGAAGCAAAGACCTTTAGTAATCATATTAAATTAGATTATTATTATCAAACAATATACTAAAACTGACACAATATAATGTTTTTGACATACTAAATTAGAAAATGAGTAAAAGTTTAAAGCAAAAATAATACTATTATGATCCTTTAAGCGTCAATTTTTTCACATCTAGTACTAATCAACAAGCACCAATCAGGAAAAGGGAAGTTGCTAAATTACCTGGGCAAGGTAGTAAAGATATTGTAACACAGGAGATTTTCTGAGATTAATTCCATGTGCAATATTATGAGTTGTAAGAAATGAAGCAGCTAGATGATCAATGTCACCAGCCTGTATCATTGAAATGGCAATTCACAAGTTAAGATAACAGCCTGTTATAAACAACAGTGAAGGAGTTTACATTTTATTATACCTCTCCACAATGAGGTCGGAATCTGATGGTTGTCATGCCCCTTGATTCACGAAGCTGAAAAAAACTCAAGGATTATTAACACGTGAATGCATAATTAAAAAAATAGTTGATTTAATGCGCACACGACCTTATTTAGGGTATAGAGATTTGCATAGCAATAATAAACATAGTATGAGAAGGCGGGATTAAATATATTTGTCCATTGGGCAGGTGTTGGCATGTGCTTGGTAGGTCGCCTTTCTGGTTTGCTTTCATCATCCACCAAATCCAATCCCACCACCTGCGATTATAAATTCAGATTGCAATTATAACATCTGAAAAAAGATTAAAAAAAAAAGAAACTATAAAAAGTATGCAAGCCATGTTTTACACGTGAGTCATACCTGTTTTAAGAAAACATGCAGCTGAGGATGCGACTCTGGATCCACTGTAACCTCAAAAAGAGGTAGGAAGACATTATCCAGAATGGTCTGGAAAGATGTCACTATACCCATTTCCTTGTATACATTGTACAGCCGGGGCAGCTAACAGTGTGACAAGTCAGAACAGTAGTTGACAAGTCAACACGGTGATATTTGTACGAAAACAGATCATCAATGTATATCTCATAACTAATGGGAATGGTTAAACTTAAGTACCTGAATCAACCAGACGACATTCTCACTATACAATTCATTATTCACGATCCAACTCGCCAAATTATCCCACTCACTTTGCTTTCTTCCATATATAGATATTCTGTACTCAGCCATCTATCCAGGAATATAGGTTAAGATATTAGTCACATTTGTAGCAGGATACAAAGATGTGACCACTTTGTCAATAAAGCTAGCATGTTAGAAAACTGTTATAGCAATGGTATCATTGTATATATCTTTCTGAAATGAATGGAAAACAATATTAAAACAAAAAGGAATGAAATAACGTGCAGCCAAAGTATAATGATAGAATCATCTTCGTACGCAGACCCTTTAACGTTTAAAACCTTTTTTTTTTCAAATATAATGTCAAAACTCACTTGATATTTACTCGCATCAAGATCTGCAAACACTTGTTTTGTCAACTCAGCAAGAAAACGACCTGAAAAAATAGTGAGCATGAGTCAATAGTTAATACACAAGGCACACACCCATTCAAATTTAAGTTAGTAAAGATTACCCTGAATCAGATTATCTTGTTTTAAGAAAATCTCCCGAAGCCTACTCTGACCACAGGGATTGTATTTCAGATTGAATTTATCAAAACGATGAAAAGTGCTCTTGTCTGCATGCACATCTAATAAATCAACATTCAGGTCATACCTGCATGAACAACTTCCATTAGCTATTTGTCAACTTGTCACCAAAGCAGGATAATATATTCAAAAAAGGAAAATGATACAAATAAAATAAATTGGTTACCCAGTTAGATCCAAGCTTTCGAAAACCTCTTTTAAAGTCAGATATGTACCGTCACGAAATATTACAACCTGAAAAAATAGGAAAAATAATAAATTAACAAACCATAGACTTATTTAAACATGACACACAAGTTAGCAAAAATGTTTTGATAATATCATCTTACATAATTAGAAAGAAATCGAAACCATTACCTCGTCAGGTTCTTTTCTTAACTTGGACTTTATGAACCTTAAAAGATGCTTTTGATTCATGCATGCAGAGTGATGAACATGAGTGTCGACTTTACGAACATTATAAAAGTCACGGTGTGGTGCACTTTTCTGAGCTAGAAATTCTTTGTCGGCATTTAGCATCAGATGGAGGTTGAATTTCTTCATAATAATTAAATTAAAACTCAGTTAAAACTAAAACTACACTGAGTTAGTAAAAAGGAATTCAAGAATAATGACAAGAGTATCTACCTGTTCCAAGAGACCAAGCCGATGATGACATACAGTTCTTGTATTGCCAGCAGCTATTATCTTAAGGATGTGATGCAGGTCAGTGAAAAACGTTGTTGCATCAGCAACTGGAAAAAGCTTCTCTTTTGCTGAAATGGAGATAAAATATACACGCAAAGTAAAAGCCACCATCAACTCAGCTCACACTAAACACAAAAGCATTACCAACAAGAATTACGGCGTCTTACAATCTTTGTGTGCATAAACATGAACCACTCCATCTTCCATTTGGAAAAAATGCTGCAAGCAATTGAAATTTCAAGAAACTCAACATTGATTACAGTAAGTAGGTAAAAGATGAGCTTCCAAGTGCCAACTCACATTAGATTTTGTCTCAGGGGTATACTCAAAAGGATTGGGGTTACGTTTTGGAGTGCTAGGATCAGATATAACTTCTTTCTCCCATGGAGCAATGCTTTCTCTAAACACATAGCTTTTTCGCATTTCAAGACAAACTTGTAAGGCTCTGTAGACCTCTGCTTCATCAGCAGATGGCGTCTCTGCAATAAGAAAATTTGAAAAAGAAAAGTGAAACTTTTGGTAGCACATAGGTTTAAATTTAAAACAGTAAACTAAAAAATGGATCTTTGGCAAACGTGTGTATTAGCACAGATAAATTGCAAATTAGACATGGTTACCGGATGGAGTAATTTTCAGGCGTACAAAAGTTTCGTGCTCTGGTTCTTTTCTAAGAATATCAGCAGCTACAGGATCGGGTTGAACACCATGCAGGTCTCCAGATACACTATGTGATCGGATCATGCTAGATGCAGCTATAGGTAACTGCTCTCCATTTGGAATCACATGTTCTGATAAATTTAGGTTTGTGCACCCCTGGTTAAAAAAAAATGTCAAGCTGATTTAAAAAAGAAAAGCTTGGTTCTCAAACAAAACACAAACAAATTTAACAGTGTTACAGTGAATCAAAAGCTTACATCATTTCCATTGGTGTGAAAGTATGACGTTTCTAGATTAGCTTTCTCGTTCACTTCAGCATCTTCTTCAGATCCTTCTCCACTTTCAAGAGCACTTGCACTTGCAATTGGAGACTTTGGAGACGTTGGTCTATGTAAATGCCCTGTTCTCTTGGTTGCTCCACACTCAGGTTTCTCTACAATAATCATAGAATAGAACGTTAGCAAACTCGTAACATCAAAGGATCAAGTATGCTAAAAGCCTTAATAAATTAAATAAAAGACTAGCATATCTCTTCAGTATTACTCAGACAAATGTGTTTCTGAACAAGACAACAAAGATATCATTCATTCAGCAATGAATATGAAAGAACACACACTTAACGGTGATCTGCACTAGACTGTAGATGATCTGATTCACACTTAACAATAAGCTAATCTGCAGAACATACATAATCATTCAATCATTTATTCATAGGCTTTTCATCTATATAGAAGATTACACATAATCACACAATTGGCAAATGCCTGCAACAATCTGAACATAACGATCCAATTATAAAAAAAAAAAAAAAAAAAACCAAATTCATCCTTCAATTATATTCCAATCAAAAGAATAATCACTAATCAGAGAAAATCCCCACATTTCATTACCTTCAGGAAGCGTACGGAGCCTAGGCAACCCAGCCGGAATAACATCGGCAACAGCAGCACCACCACCGTGCACCGGCGTGACGTCCAGCACCGACGTCGACGACCGGCGATCACCCCCTCCCTTCTTCCGCTTATACCGATGCTTCTCCTCACCATTACACTTGCTGTAATGCAGATTCAATTCCTCCTCACAATCACCTCTACCATCCTCCCTCTCCTTCTCAACAATCTTCGCAAACTCGAGCAACTGATCTAGGGTTTTCCGGTGCATGTAGTAGGCCGATACGGCGACGAATGAGGCTCCGACGAGTGCCGCCATCGCTAGATGAAGAGCGTAAGCATCCATTTGAGGTGTTGATTTGTGTAATGAAGAAACCCTACTGATGAACAGGGGTTTGGGGGTTTGTGATCAAATGTAGGGGGTGGTGGAGTATTTATATGAGGGGAATGGGGATATAAGAATAAAAAGAGATTATGCCACGAGTCCTGTCATAGTCTTGGGTTATTTAGTGGTGGATGGAATCATGGAGATAAGAAATAGATAACTATAATAATAAGAATAATAATATGCTTTAGTGGCTTCATAATCTTTTGATTATACTAAACTTTTTCTAGTGTTAACTCACTAATAGAGAATATTCTATTCTCTAGTATTAACTCACTGATTATAAAATTGATTATAAAATCTGTTAAAGTATAACAAACTAATAGATAAAAACGACAGCATGATGAGTGTAACTGATGCAAATAAATATATGGTTAAAAGTATATCATATGTAAGCATAAGTAACGGATCCAATTGTATGTTAGATAATATTAAGATATTGATACACACACGTGCAAAAATAAAACATCAATAGTATACGCAATAAGTACACGGCATCAAACAAGAAACAAAACATATAAACAACAACAAGGGCAATATACGGGAAACTACTCTCATTTATTCATCAAGTGCGATGGTGTGTTCGTATACATAAACTCGTCATATATTGAAGGGTTTTAATTAAAGACCACAGATTAAGTGTCGATTACAAGTCAAACGAAACTGGTATGGGTGGGCGGCCATTGTTATTTGGATCAAAGCTAAGAAAACGGTGAAGATGATGGGCTTTAATTTGAGAAATAAGATGAATTTGATGACATCTGAATTTGATTTGGGGCTATGCAAAGAATCGAAGATTATGATCGAGAAGAAATTGAACCCTACAGAAGTCGATGATGATAATTTACATGTATTGGTTATGTATATGTAACTATGTAACAGAAGCGTAAGTTGTCTTCTGAAGTGAAGAAGTCGATGATGATGGTAAAAGATGTCTTCTTCTGATTGTTGGATTACGTATATGTTTCTACGAGTTACATATATAAACTTATACATATGTAACTCATAGTTATATACGTAAGAAGAGATTAATTCTAAAATTCTCAACTCTTCTTCCCTATATTTTCATTTTTAGTTCTTTTGTTCAAAGTACGTTTATATATAAGTTAACATTGTGTTACATATATGTAAACCTACGCATGCATATACATAAGCGTGTGAACATTGTGTAAACATGAACAGCTTACGTATATATACCCGATTCATACATGTAACACTTGGGAACTAGTATATCATGTCTAGTTTCATGTTTGATTTCTTGTTTATTTATTCATGTTACGTATACGTAACTCGTCTTCTTCTTTGACTAGCTTCTGCATTTTTTTATCGTACATGAGAGTTAAGTAATTGGATTACGTATACGTAACTCACCTTCTTTTCTAATTGTCTTTTTCTTGTTCAAAGAAATCAGACCATATACTTATGTATGTGATTGTGTAATTTACTGATTTATGTAATTGGAATGATGGCGTGTATGATTATTTAAACCTATTTGTGTTCATGCGAAGTGTGGTAGAGAGAGAATGAGATTGGAGAGAGAGAGAGAGAGAGAGAGAGAGAGAGAGGTTCTAGGAGTTTGTTTTTCAAAATTAGAAGTTACAAAATTCAATTTTTTTAGTTTACCGATTTTACCTCTAGACACCCATTAATTTCAATTATTTTACTAAAATACCATCAATTAATCTTAACCATGGATCAAACAAATCAATGTTATAAACAAATCAATGGAATGATGGTGTGTATGGTTATATATATAAGGGAAGGTTCAAAATGAAACACCAAAAATAAAGGGAACAAGGAATCAATCCTAACCACAAATTTTAATTCAAAAAAAAACAAAAAACCTTTATTTCATCGCAATTAAGAAAAACCAAAAAAATAAAAAATAAAAAAAATATCAAGGATTTCACTTGTGAAATGAACTTTTTTTTGTATGAAATGCATCAATTTCACATGTGAAATGCGATATTTTATTAGTTTTTAAATTTTTAATTTTTTTTTACATTGAAATCGTATGGCTGCGTTTTTTATTGTTTTTTTGTCTTTTTCTTTGAATATTTTTGGAATTAAAATGGGTGGCTACGATTGGTTCCCTAGTTCGATCTTTTCTTGGTGTTCCCCGTTGAACCTCCTTATTTATGAATATCAATGACTCTTATTTGTTTGACTTATTATACACATAACCCAATAAAAATACAACCTTTATTATTTTATTCAAAAAATATAAACGACTGGTTTTCATGAATCAAATGTGAAGATTTAGTTTATTGGTTTACATAATTTCTCTTGGTTTTCATTTGAACCCAACCCTATATATATATATATATATATATATATATATATATATATATATATATATATATATATATATATATAGGCTAGAGATTAAATGTTAACACTTGTTTATTGTGATAACACATTAACTCAACTAGTGACCCACAACAGACCACGTCACTGATGTAAGCTAGAGTTACAGTAGTAAAACTAGTGGTTAACAACGAACGTTAAAAAAATTAAAAATATATATATAACAAGACTATACTCGAATTAAAGATATTGAACGATAAATTTAATGGTGTAATTAGTATAAAAGAATAACATTATACAAAAAAGCTAAGAAAATTTTAAAAAAAGGATGAAATTATTTTAAAAGGAGGGGGAATTTCAAAAATAGAGGGAAATCGTTAAATCGGTGGTATAACACGGTGTAAAAGTTAGTTACACTCAACGTTGTAAAAATCGCTAGGCGCTAGTCGGACGGTGGGGTACCGACTAGGGATTCATTGATTTTCTTGTTAAAGCAATGTCTTTAAGGTACACCATGGAGAGAGAGCTATAACAACTATTTTATGAAGGTGCCTATGTGTGTCATAAAACAGTTTTACTGAGCAAATAAAATGTTTGTATATTTGTTCACGATATTGAAATCTGATCAACTATAAAATTGGTCGATGATAAACCAATTCTATGCATTTTTGTGCAGCTTAGTGTTTATTTTTATAAGAAATTTGTTGACTTATATACAAAATAAACTAGCTCTTTAATATTTTTTATTTTTACCAAAAATACATTTCACAACTTGATAAGAGATCAGATGACATAAGCATGTAAGAAAGATATAATATAAACAATTTTTGTTTTGATTTTCTTTGATTGTCTAGAACTTTGATATTATTATGAGGACTATTAAGGTAAAAAGACACTTGTTCATCATGTGCCTCGCATGTGTAGATAATTAATATTTTAATGGATGAATGTTATATTAAAAGTTTAAAACCAAACAAGTTTCTAAGTAAAAATCATTAAATGAAAGTATTTTTCTAGAAGGTCTCATTTTATAATTTATGTAAAATATAAAGATTATAATTTATAATTTAATCTAAAAAATATCCATTTTATGAAAAAACTCGGTTTTTAACAAAACTTATGCTAGAGTATCCACAAATCATGATCCTCTTGACTCTCACAAAATTATTTAGATAAAAAAGGTTTAATAAAAATCTAGTAATTCCAACATGTAATAAGAATTCATTAACTCTGATTTAGACTCAGGGATATTTACTTAGAAAATAATTATTTTTATAAAAATAAAACAAATATAGGTTGAGTTTAAAACAAGTTAACATTTGGGATTTTGGGTATTTGCATGTTTATATTGGCTAAGGCGATCATGAATCAACGCATGACATGTTTATTCAAGAATATAAAAACTTGTTTCGTTAGGCCATGCGTTATGAAGCATGAACCAGGCTTGATTGAAGCCGGTCTCACGCCCTTCCCACCATGACACCCTCGGTGTGACCGGGTCGTGACACACTCTAAAATGACTATGGGCATTATAGATGCAACTGGTTTTTTTCGAGGAATTAAACCATTTGAAAATGGTCATATGAAAACTTAAAATAAAAACTTAAATATGGTGTATGTATCTAATATTTATTTAAATATATTTATTCAATAAGTTATAAAAATTTAAGTATTTGCAATATCTCTCTGCTCTAATAAAATAGTAACTAGTAATGACACGTATCAACACCATATTCCCGCTCATCAAATTTTCTCGATTCTCTTTCTTATTAAATAATCACATTAATTACTAACAATACTATTTAATTATTTTTTATATTAAAATAGTTTTTAGTAAATTAAGAAAGATATATTTTTATTAATGTTATTTCTAAAGAAATAAATTTAGATAATATAAGAAAAATTTTCTAAAACATCAAACTTTTTTAAAAATAAAAAATATTTTAAAGTTGATGTTTTAAAAAAAAATTTTCAACAAAAAATAATTAAAATTGAAATATATAATAAGAAATTTTTTTGAATGACATTTTTATAAAACGTTTGTTTGAAACAAAATTTTTGTTCTATTTATAATAAGCAATATTTTAATCATATCTTAACAAAATTTTCGTTCTATTTAATATTTTTTTATTCAATCCGTATAATACACAGGTTTACTAAAGCTAGTAAAATTATATTAATGTTCTTGGATTTGAAGTTTTACAAGAACTAGACGAGCTTACTCGATACAAAATACACGTCATACCTATAAGAAAATTATATAACTTTTAGTTTTTGTTGTAGTTTTACATTGGAAATAATCTAGATTGCAAGTTTATTTTGTGTTTTAACTTTACATGCACATGTGCATATATAGATGTAATATTATATATATATATATATATATATATATAGTTGGGTTCAAATAAAAACTAAAAGAAATTATGCAAACCAATAAAACAACTATTAATCTTTGATTTATAAATATCAATGGTTCATTTTTTAAATAAAATAATAAAAAGTTATATTTTCATTGGATTATGTGTACAAAAAGTCAAAAAAATATGAGTAATTGATCTTTATAAATCAAAGTTGAAGATTTAGTTTATTGGTTTACACTTTACACAATTTTTCTTGATTTTCATTTGAACCCAACCTTATACACACACATGTGTGTGTGCACGTGCGCATGTTATGTATGCAATTTAAAAAAAATGAAAATGCTTTAATATAAATAAAAATTTAATATATGTTGTATGTATTTAATAGATTAAAATGTTATTTTTGTCCCTAACGTTTCGTTAAATTTGTTATTTCAATCCACAAACATCTTTTGTTACTTCAATCACTATAGTTACCAAATGTTGTCATTTTCATCCACTCCACTAACTCCGTTAAAACCTCCGTTAAATATTAGAATATTTTAGTATTTTTAAAGACCCTAATTATTCAATTAAAACAAATTAACCAAATAATATTCAATTAAAACTAAAACACATAAGCGACTGGTGAGACCGATCATTTCGATTTAAAAACTCCGATTAACTCTAACACATGTTGTTCGATTCAGTTATGCTGTGGGATTTTAATTAATCATCACGCTTTGTTCGAATGTGTACTGTTGTTCGATTGAGGTCTACTGTTGCCATATTTTGTTTGATTGAGGTCTTCTGTTGTCACATTCGCACAAACGTGACAATTGTAGACCTCAATCGAACAACGGTATTCGTTTGAACAAAACGTGAAGATTAATTGAAATATCACAGCAGACCTCAATCGAACAATATGAGTTAGAGTTAATCAAAGCTTTTAAATCGAAATGCCTAGTTTCATTAGCCGCTTCATATGTTTTTTTAGTTTTAATTGAATATTAATTGATTAATATGTTTTAAATGAATAATTAGGGTGTTGAAAAAGACTAAAATATCTTCATATTTAACAGAGGTTCTAACGGTGTTAATGAAGTGTATGAAAATAACAACATTTGGTAAACTAAAGTGACTGAAATGGCAAAAAAAAAAAAAATTTTGGATTGAAATGTCAAATTCAACAAAACATTATGGACGAAAATGGTATTTAACTCTATTTAATATTTATATGATTATGTTTATTCAAGTACTTATGTTATATATATATATACTAGTATAGTATCCCGTGTAATACACGTATTGCATAAATAAGATATTAAATAATTTGTAATAAAATTTAAAAATTATAAATAATATTTGTAAATAAGATATGATTGAATTATGCATATATAAGTATTTTAAGTAAAAAGCAATAATAATATCATTTTATGAGACTGTGTTTTTTAATTGTTTTTAAAACATTCTAGTCTTTTTTAATTTTATTTAAAAAAAACTAATCATCTTATAAAACTTAGAAAAATGGTATTAAAATACTTCGTATTTAAGAATTTTTCGTGTCTTATATAATTTTAAAGTATGTTTTTCATTAAAAATCTAGTTTTTTATTTTTATGATATCTATTTTTTTAATTTAGAAATGTTTTAAATAATATAATTACTATATATAATAATATCATTAATTAGGAGAGAGAGGCGGAAAAATAAAAATAAAATTACATAATATGTTGACACGTGTTATGTAAAAACTTTCTTTTATTATAGTTAATAGATATGATATTAATCAAATGCTAGCCGTTGTTCATTATGATAAGCCATTAACCTAATTAGTGTGTTCATAGCAGACTATTTCGCCACTGTAAGTTAGAGTTACAGTGTTAAAACTAGTGGTCCACAACGCATGTTAAAAAATTTTAAAAAATATAACAAGACTATACTCGAATTAAATATATTAAAATGATTTATTTAATATTGTAATTTATATAAGAAAATAACATTATATAAAAAAGTTAAAAATGTTCTAAAAAGGATCAAGTTTTTTTAGAAATAGAGGAAAATTCTGAAAATGGTGAGAAAATCGTTACATCAGTGACGTAACACGATGTAAAATTAGTTACACTGCATAATTATTGTTTAAATGTTTGCTAAATTAAGGTTAATGAGTTATCATAATAAAAAAGGTATTAACAAAAGAACTTTATTATATATTTATATATATATATATAAGAAAAAGTAAAGATACTTTAATATAAATAAAAATTTAAATATTTTGTATGTATTTAATATTTAAAAAATTAAATTTATTCAATAAATGAAAACTTAAAATGTTATACATATTATATAACCATATTTATTCAGTTATTTGTGCCATTCAATGTCAGATTTTTAAATACCTATGTTGCCCTTATAAATGTCTTATAATAAATTACCATAGGTCGGACCCATATTAAATGATAATCGAATGTCATATCCATGAGGAGTGTTTATTGTTAGTTATTAACATTAACTGCTACTCATTTATCAATGTCGGTGGCTCGTGCCGCCGACAACAACCCCATTATAGAACTAAATACATCTTTTCTTGAGCAAAACCAAATCAAAACAAATTCATGGCCCAGTGGTTTAAGCGTTGCATTATGGGTTGAGTAACCTAAGTTCGAAACTAGCTAGAGTTCACTTCACTCCTTTTTTTAGGTATTTTTTCCTTTCCTAATTTTGTTTTTACTTTCCCGTTTTGGGCAAGTTTTACTTTCTTAAATACCTTAAAAAAGAAAGGCGGTAGCCTTTGCTTATTTTTCTTTGTTAAATCTACTTTTGTACGTTTCGATGTTTGTTTACGTGTTGATGTAAATTTTGTTAAGAAATAAGTCGGGTCAAATATGTTGGGTTTGTGGAGTCTTGATTTGAGCTAGAGTTAGAAGACAATTCGGTGGTACATTAATTAAATTAAAGAACTGAACCATTTTTATTATATTATAGCCCATTATGGTTTTCTTGAGGATTAAGTTGTAAACTCTTTCTTTTTTTATTTATATCGTGTATTGTACTTATAATTACTCACGAGTGAGGCATAAAGTAATTAAAGTTTTACCCTGGTTGAAACCCGTGGACGTAGATCAAATCGATCGAACCATATTAAATCTTGCATGTTCATATTTGTTTTTTTATATTTTCTCTCACAGATTGTATTTGTGTGTTAATCTACACCTAGATCCCTAACAAAATATAAAACATTTCCATGCTTACTTTTATGTAAGTTATGAGTTGATCTACGTTTCGATATAAGTTTTGTATGAAAAGACGTCGTGTCAAATGTAATACATTTTCATTTGCCTGTATAAATCCGAGTTGCTTTACGTTTTGACTTGAATTTAGTTTGGAAACAAGTCGGCTTGATCTATGTTTCGATATAAGTTCTGTTTGAAAACACGTCGTGTCAAATATAATACATTTTCATTTGACTGTATAAATTCGAGTTGCTCTACGTTTTGATATGAATTTAGTTCGGAAACAAGTCGGCGTGATTGCAATCTATACTATATCAAACTACATACGAAGTCGCTGCACGTGCTAATTTTATGTAGGTTTTGAGTTGGTTTAAATTTCGACATAAATTTTGTTTGTGAGAGTCGGACCAAATATAATACGTTTTCATTCAACGGTATAAATTTGAGTTATCCTACATTTTGATGTAAATTTAGCTTGAAAATAAGTCGGCCTGATTGTAATCTATACTTTTGCATGTTGCGTGCAATGCCCGCCGCAACGCGCGCGGAGTTAAAAATCTAGTTTATTATCAAAAAGAAAAAATGTAAAAGTTGTTTAATTGTTTTTTAACAAGTTAATTGCATGAATAATAAAAATAAATTAATAGAGTTTTAATGATTATGAGAGAATATAATCATCTTCAGTGTCGGGATTTATGATAAAGTTAGTTGAATTTAATGGGGATTTTAATATTGCTTTGGTTATATAAACATAACCTAGCATAATGTTATCACTAACCTAGAGCACAATTTATATACTTACATCTCAAATGTCTATTCCTTTCAATTAACTAGGATTGCACCGGGCATGATCGGATGCCGTATGATAAGTTGTCCATCCTATTAACGTGAAAAAAATACATATAAATAGTTATAAAACACGCGCAAGCCAAAGTTTACAACTAATCATATGTTCAATAACGAAAATCAAGCATACTTTTCAAACAACTAAATCAAAAACCCCTCATACCATTTTTACTACAGAATGATTAGTCGAGCATGATGGAATGACTTGAATGCATCAAAACTGCTATCATCGATTTCATTGATGGTAATCTATGAAGTCACCTAAGTACTTTTGTCTTCAAAAGTATCCTCTAACCTTCATAGCTGTCTCCTAGCCTCCAAAATCGAGTGTACTCTAAAAAACCCTACAATGGTTGCTTTTAGCAACTTCCAAACTGATTTTCTCGATCTGGACGTTGACCATCACCCAATGGGTGTTGATCAGTGCCCGAGTGTAGTCACCTTTTTGTTCAACTCTCGTTCAAATGCTTAAAATGTGGCTTTCTAGTGGTTGGGTGTTGATCAACACCCAACGAGAATGAAGACGGCCAAAAACTTTTTCGTGTTGTTTCTTGTGCGTTTTGCCACCAAACTTCATTCTATTTAGCTCCGCTCCATCCTTATACAAAACCCAATTTTAATTAAAAGTTGTCCTCTCAACAATAATATATTTCAATTACTCATAATCAACACACAATAAGATGTGTATAGTATGACTCGATCAAACTTTCTTTTTGATTTCTTTTAATTATCTAATTAGAAGTTTAAATCAATTATACAAGTTATTGTTTCTAACCACAACTTCAAGATTTCGAATATAATTGCGTCATTCTTAATATAACTACGTAATATTTACCTGTCACGTATTTACGCTTTGAGCTCGCCAAAAAACGCAAACATACACGTACGACAACCCCAAAACGTAACCGTACCCGCAAGGATAAACTTCTCATTCAGAATACATTATTCCAAATTTTATAAAAATCAAATATATTATTAAAATATTACTATAACCGGATAAAGACTACTTTGGTAACATGTAGTAGATCGATAAGATAAAACTCAAAATTCTACTGCTACCGAGCGAGTGGTAGATAGTGAGTAATCAACTGCGTGTCGTTATCTAACACCTTAACCATGTCATCACTCGCCACGTCATTCCACCTACTTGTCTTACGTGTCCGACCAACATTCACTATAAATACAACACCCTCTTCTACTTCTAACCCATGCACACACAAACAACAATAATCAATAATCAAACATCAGTTTAGTAGCAAGAAACAGTGAGCCATGGCATCGGGTCAGCAAAAGAGGTCCGAACTCGACGCTAAGGCGAAGGAAGGCGAAACCGTAGTCCCCGGCGGCACCGGTGGCAAAAGCCTCGAGGCCCAAGAACACCTAGCCGAAGGTTCGTATTCGATAGAATTCACTACAATTTCACATTTATTTAGCTGTTTTCAATCTCGTTACTCTTTTGTGTGATGAATTTAGGAAGGAGCAAGGGCGGACAGACCCGAAAAGAGCAGCTCGGGACCGAGGGGTACCAGGAGTTGGGCAGCAAGGGCGGTCAGGCCCGAAAGGAGCAGCTCGGGACCGAGGGGTACCAGGAGATGGGCAGCAAGGGTGGGGAGGCCCGAAAAGAGCAGCTCGGGACCGAGGGGTATCAGGAAATGGGCAGCAAGGGCGGGCAGGCGAGAAAGGAGCAGATGGGGACCGAGGGGTACAAAGAGATGGGGCGTAAAGGCGGTTTGAGCACGACCGAGAAGTCGGGTCAGGAGCGTGTTGAGGAAGAGGGTATCGAGATCGACGAGTCCAAGTATCGAACCAAAACCTGATCTGAAGTGGAAAATGATCGTTATATGATCGGTTGTGACATGAGTATATGTATGTTTTTAGGGTCTTGTGTTTAGTTTTAGGTGGTGTATTGTCTTTGGATGTTTAGTCTTTGTAAGCCTATTGCTGGATGTACCTTTTTGTGGCGTAGTAGGCTCAAGGCTGGACTTTTGGCGTATGAATATCATATCGGATGTGTTCATGTGTTTATCTTTCGGACTTTGGAGTATCAGATGTTACCTTGAAGAAGTTAAAATGGGCTCTACATGCAACAAATAACAAATGGTAGGTTGCAGATATACGAGAAGAAAAAGAAACTGCAATACATTCTAAACTTTGTTAACATGGCCCTAAGTTTGTAACTTGTTTTTGTAGTTATTTAACTTCTAATTATATTATATATTAAAAAGCAACTTCACTGCTACAACAACGAAGTTTGCTTTTTAAGATTTTGGCCAAGATTTTGGCCACACAAATTTACAAAATGTATATATAAGTTTGTGTTTTCATATATTGATCACATATTTTTATAAAATGTATTTAAAACCTAAATTCTAATTAGGATTAACAACAAAGTTTTATATTTTTGTTTTTTGACACAAATTTTTTTTTGTTTTTTTTTGTTTTTGGGTTCAAACATTAGTAATGGTATTCGATATTATCGGAACCGTTATCGGTATACGCTTTTGTGGTTTCCGTTAAGCCACCCGACAACGAAGTAAGTCACGGTAGCGTAAGACAAAGGAAAACAACCAAACTTCGTAAGCGTAACACAGGTGAAGTTTGCTTTTTGACCACAAAAGTTTATTTTTTTGTGTTTTTGACGTCAAACTTTAGTATCGGTATTCGGTATTTAATCGAACTGGTATCGGTATACGCTTTTGTGGTTTTCGATGAGCCAACCCGACAACGAAGAAAGTCACGGTCGCGTAAGACAGGAAAAAACAACCAAACTTCCGCGCGCGTAGACCGGGTTAAAACACTAGTTCTAATTAGGTGCCATTAATACTTCTAGTTAGGTGTCGCTATTATTATCGTACGCTCTATTGATATGAACAGGGAACAGCCTTTTTCCGCCTCCTTAGACGTCAAAAGTTCCCATGGTACTTTATGATATTTTCTAACTTTAGAATACTTTATGATATTTATGATATTTTAACTTTAGAGCATATTAACTCATATTTCACCCAAAGTTCATGTAGATAGTCAGTGGTGGATCTAGAAAAAATTTCAGGGGTAACGTAATTTTTTTTTATCGTACATTTATATAAATACTACCGCCGCAGCAAAACGGCGGAACCGGTGGGGGGGGGGGCGGTCACTTTGGTCAGGTGATGGTTGGTTGGCGACAGGGACAAAGGTTGTTGGGTGATCGACGACAGGGTGAGGAGGTGAGGGTCATGGGTATAACTAGTTATTTTTTTTTTAAGTTGTTTAGTTTGGATAATGGGTATTTGAGCTTGTAAACTTGTTAGGTTTTTAAGTTATTTAAATTTTAGGCTTATTATAATTTTGATCATGTTATTTGTTTAGTTATTAACTTATTAAGTTATTAATGTTATTTGGTATTTTGGGTTTGTTAGTTGTTTAGTTAGTTATTAACCAAATAACACAATTTAAATTCATAAAATTTTAAATCAAATACATCTCTAAATCCTTAAATTCATCTTTCAAATAACATTACAAATTCATTAATCATTAATCAATCTTCTAATCCCTAATTTTATAAGAAATAACAAAATAATCAATCTTCTACTCTAGAAATAACACATAACAAATCCTTAATTTTAATATCAAATCCCTAATTTCAATTTCAATCTTCTACTCTAGTCTCTAGAAATCTTTCAAATAAATTAAATAACAATTCAAATCCTAATTTTCAATAAAACCTAAACATTATTTGAGTTTTTAAATTGGGTTAAATGATTATTTGAGTTTTTAAATTGGGTTAAATGATTATTTGGGTTTTTAAATAAAGTGGCAAGTGGGCTTTTTAAATAAATTGGGCTATGTAAATTTAATTGGGTTTTATAAAGAATTGGGCTTTTAATGTTAATTGGGTAATTGGGTTTTATAATGTTTTTATAAAAGTTAATATTTTTATAAAATATTAGTCTAATTTTTATAAAATTTAAAAATGTCTATAAAGTTGAAAGTTTAAAAATATTTTAGGGGTAACGTAATATTTTCTTAGGGGTAACGTAAAACGATAAATTTTTTTTTTTACATAAAAACGTAATTTTTTTTACACTACGCATAAAAAATTGAGGGGTAACCTCCGCTACCCCTCCCACCAAAGTAGATTCGCCCCTGTAGATAGTTGATATTTCACCCGAAGTTCACTTAGAGGTACCTAAGCCGAGTAGATAGTTAATATCTCACTCGAAGTTCCCTAAGTTCATGTAGAGGCACCTAAGCCGACACTTGATGTTGCCGTCACATGCATGATAAGGCTAAAAACTTGATTTTACTAACCAAGCTAGAAAGCCTTTTTTATTTTCCTAGTCAAATGTGTCGCTACAGTCAAACCAGAGCGCACGCTAGAAAAGAAAGGCCTTAGGCTTCGAATACCCTAGTTTTGTTGTACGTTGACGATGATAGTTTTTGCGATTATCAGGTCGATACATGTACTCATTCTCGTTATTACTGTCATAAAATTTGTATTTGATAAGACGAGAATATTATATATATATATATATATATATATCTCATTTAGCAACGTCGTTGAATAATTTCATCAACCATTACTTGCAATTTTATTTACGTCAAATACACGTGGTTCAAGAGTTATCAAGTAAGGCTTTATTCCTCACCTTTACTTGTGCAACCTAGGTTCGATTCCTACCAGGCTACTAGAACTTTTATCAATTTTTGTTGTCACTTCACACATTTTCACGTATCACTTTGCTACGGATGGTTTTTTTTCGTGTGCATGTCTATGGTGCATTTCTAATTTATAATTGAAAAACAATAACTTGACTTATAACACAATTATTTTTTTGTCTCCCTTTGACTTTTAATCTTTTCACTTTCACCATTTAATACTCTCTAAAAGTTTTATAAAATATCATTTTAACTCAATCAGATTTCTATAATCTCAGGTTCACACCGGTATAATTTTACTTTAAAAGATAAATTTTATATTTTTGTGTACATGTTAGTATAAATTCGAGTCTGTCGGACATAATTGAAAACAACTAGGGTCAAATTATAAATGTTTCTGTGTTTACTTTTATAGACGTTTTAAGATGGCCTATGTGTCGACGTACATTTATGTTTTGATGTTTATTTTATTCTGAAATAAGTTTGGTCATACAGAAAACATTTCATGCTTATTTTTATGTACGCTTTGAGTTTGTCTATGTTTCGACGTCAATTTTGTTTGAAAACGCATTGAGTCAAATATAATACGTTTTCATTTACTCTACATGTCGAAGCAAATGTAGTTCGGTGAGGACAATTGTAAGTCTAAATGTTTTGATATAAATTTTGTTTGGAGTCGGGTCAAATATAATATGTTTTTATTTAACGGTATAACTTCGAGGTGTCTTGACGTTAAATAAGTTCAGAAACAAGTCGGGTTGATTGTAGTCTATGTTTTACCCGAAAAAAGAAAATAAGTATGTATCGATTCGTAAAAAAGAGAGAGAGAAAAGTGTTACTGTTTGTTTCAAAAGTAAAACTATAAAAAAACAAAGTATGTTTTTTATTAGTTTGAAGAAAAAATTTATTGAGGCGACATTAAAAAAACCATCACTATTAATGATCTTTTCTATTTGTTATATATGATGATGTGATGAATGTTATCAAGACTCTTTTTCGATCTGCCTTAAACACTAATACATGTGAGTTATAATTATTATTATAACTATTTAAATATTTATTGATTATATACTTAAGTGTTTAAATAAAATAATAATTAAATCAAGTAGTATTAAGTTATAAAAATATAAAATAATAAATGTATATATTTCAATATTAGTTTTAAGTATTATAAATAAAATAATACTTCAAATAAATACATATTAAATAATGTATTAATTGTGAGAAACTTATTAAATAAGGGCAAATTAAGAATTATTGTATATAGCACTTGTATCTTATGTTTAAAAAAGTTATAATAGATGTCTTAAATTTTAAATAATTTTACAAGTGTGTCATCCTCAAATGTTTTATTTAATAGTACAGATAATATAGATATAGATTATTATTATCATCATTATTACAAAAAAAGATTTAGTAATTATATACTTAAGTATTTATATTACTTATTTATATATTTCGAGAAAGAGGCTTTACGTATGTGTTTTTCACTTACTCATTAAACCTTAATTTTTTTCTCTTCGATCCATGTAATGTTATTTAAATTTTACTATAAGATATGTAATCCATTTCTTATGCTTTTCTTTTCAATTTTAAAAAAGACATTAACAATTATCCAGATTAGTCCACACAAATCGAAAGAAGAAACTGTTAACTTAATTTACAAAATTAGAAAGGGAACGGATGTGAGAAGGGAAGGTAAATGAATAAGCAATAAGCAAGCACTTGATGTGTGATAATCAGAAATGTGACTAGAGTTATGAATAAGTTTTATTGTCATCCCTACGGGAAGTAGATGTGAAAAAGGTTTGAAACTAGAATGGGTAAGGAACCCTACCTATAAGGTTTAATGAAATCCATAAAACAGAAACCAAACCAATCATTTTCCTCTCAAATACCGATTTCAAAACCGAACTGATTTGATCAAAATCTGAAGCGGACAACTGACGAAGAAACGGAAGCAATCAAATAACTCAAAAATCTAATGATATTCAAATATGATAAATTGAATCAAATGTTCCAAGAACAATATTCGTATACTTGATCGGTGTTGAAGAACCAATCAAAGATAAAGAGAATATGAGCCTATTTACCTTAACTAGATAGGATAAGTAGGGTGTCGAACCACAAAGAGTTAGTGGACGGTGCTTAAATCAAATTGAATTGCAAATACTAAACCTAGCATATTTAAATCTTATGATTGATTGATTGATTAATATAGATTGCATAAACAACTTAAAATGAGAAAGAGTTACTTATAAATAAAAATGTAATCACTTCCGGGTTCAAAGTTCTATCATCAACTAGCAAAACATGTTAACTTATTTATTTTAAAAGATTACATAGACATAACCTAAATCATCTTTTACATCAATTGGATGATGAAATACGATTGCATCACATGTACATTTACTACACATCCAGAGTATCTCTAAAATGGAATGATACAAGTGTGTACCCTTATACTTTTCATCACAAATCATGACAAATTCCAAGCAATTAAAATATATACAACAAGCCTAGAGTCTCTTTAGGTTGGAATGACACTAATGAAGATTTCTACACACGAATTATACTCAAATTGATATAGAAGATGAAATTACAAACACAAACATGAACATTCATAGACAAATATCTGAATTTGTGTCAACATTCATGCAATAAACATAAATCAAGTCTTACAAGATGTGATAGAACTCCTACACCGGTTGTGACTACTAAAGATTTAGCCAAAGATGATCTTCATTGAATTCGGGTGATTGATTTGCAAGTAGTGTTCTTCCACTATGAACTTCAAAAATCACTCTTTTCTCTGTTTTTTAGGTCTCCAAGGCTTCTCCCCTCCAATTCTGATCGATTTCTTCATTATAAGCCATCCAAAATTGCTCCAAAACTGCGCCAAACCGTCACCATGGCATAAAATACGCCACCCGGCGTACCATACGCCAAAAAAAAGGCCTATACGCCAGCCATACGCCAAAAACATTCTGTTATACGCCAAACTGACAAATGTGTGATTTTGACATGTTTGCTTCGTTTTCTTCTCTCTTGATGTGGCTTCTTTGCGTTTATGACTTTGGTATGATGTAATTAGCTTACTTAATGTTCAAAACCTCTCACATACCCTGCACATGAAATAATTCTCAAAGTATAATGTTTTTCTCTAAATTTTATGCTAAGGTTATAATTTAAACCTAATTTCACATGTATATTGGAATCACACATCAATAATCAAACTTAATAAAAAACTAGTAATAAACGGAAGTAAACCCTAACATTTATATTAAATATTAACAACTTAAAGATGATGATAAACTATATCAAAAGATTTAAAAGATACTTAAAAAATAAGTATTCAAATTTAAACTTACAGATGTTACTTGTATGGCTTAACCAACAAGCCCCAACTCAATAAAGTTATTAGATCCCCTTATCCTCGCTTCCTTCTCTCTGCATTTGAAACAGAATTGTCTCGAGAACTTCCGACTCTTGTTTCCATTATTGTAAGAGCAATAACATAAGTGGGCTTCTCTGATCCATCGCGATCTTCTCTCGTCCATGAGTGATTTGTAAAATCCACAAGTCCATAGTTTGGACAATAAAAATTGATCTTTTATACAAGTAGCAGCTAAGTTGTCCTTATGTTTTACATCATTCTTTTAAGAGACAATTGTAAAATGGTCCCTGTGGTTTGATCAGATTACATGATTAGTTCTCAAACTTTAAAAATTACAAAGTTAGTCCAAACTTTTGTGTATTCATTGCAAATTTGGTCCCCAAGTTTATCAAATGTGCAAAGTTAGTTCAAACTTTTATTTAGGCGTTGCACTTTGGTCTCTAAAATTAAATTTAAAAGTTAGTTTAACTTTTATGAAATATATAAAAATAAATAAATTTAGTGCTAGGTACCAAAAATACAATGATTACATAAAATTTGGACTATCTTTGTAATTTTTAAAGTTTGAGAACCAAACATGCAATTTGGTTAAATTATAAGGACCATTTATGTAATTTTATCTTTTTTTTTTAAATTCAACATTAGATAGTTAGGACTCCAAATTCGGTAGAGTATTATCAAAATCCAATATTTTCAGAACCACGAATGGCGAATCGGACATTTTACTGGTCCGCAGTTTAAACCGGTTAGACCTGATTTAAGAACCGTATGACATCATAATTATATATATAATATTATATATATAGTTATATATATAATTCAATTTAAATATTTTATATGTGTATTTTATAGTTAAATATAAAACTTAACATAATATTATGTTCAGCACTCTAATTTATCATTCAACTGTTGTCTCTAGAGTCTCTTAGGTAGCATTTGTTATGCAGGAATAAGAGTCGTAATGAAATGAACCATTAAGTATGAATGGAAAAACACATGTTTGGTTGATAACGGTAATGAAATGAATCATTACATAGTTGATTTCATTTTATCAAATCATTCCATCCACTCTTTTTTTTCATTACTTTCATTCTTTCATAATTACTTACCAACACCACCCACTCACCCACCATAACAACCACCACCGGCCACCAAGATCGATCGTCACCGGGCACCATTGCCGCCGCCAACCACCAGCCACTGCTGCCAACCCCGACTCCACTGCCGCCATCGTTGCCGCCAACCACCGGCCACCGCCGCTGCCAACCACCGGCCACCCACGACGCCGCCAACACTAGCCGCCGCCACCGCTAACAACCGGCACCGAGTACCATTACTTTCATAACCACTTTTACATTTCATTTATTTATTTTTTACTATCTAACAAACAACACAAACTTATGAATCATTTTATTTTTCAAAGGGTAATCAAACACGACGATAGAATATAATGATTTATTTTATTATCTCATATATTTTATTACTTTATTAATTATATTCTTTCGTCCATTTTATTATTACCACATACACAAAAGTATGTTAATCTTATATATTTTTATGTACAATGTTCATTGTTCTTATAATCAAACTTAATAAAAACCGATAAAAAACAAAAGTAAACCTTAATAGTTATACTAAATAGTGACAACATAAAAATTATGATAAACTGTATAAAAAAGATTTAAAAGATAACTAAAAATATACCTTATTATTAATAACTCACAGGTTGAATAGTTATTTTTTATGTACTGTTTTTGATGCATGTGATGCAAGATGTTGTTACACCTTTCTCTCCCTTATCTCACATCATCGGCTCCTTCTCCCCCATTCCGATTTTGATCTTTGTCTTTTAGAGAGAGCGAGAGTGTGTGCTGGTTGTGCAATGTTTCGGATGTCAACATTGGTGGTGGCTGCCGCGTTCACGATCGTTGTTCTGTGTTCGTTTTGGTTGCCGTGGTTGATGTCCGCCGGCGGCGTTGGTTGTCTGCGCCTTTTGATTCCCTTCAAAGCAGGATTGTACAACCTGCCTTTGCATATAGTCTTCTGTTATATGCTTATTTCATTGCTGTTACCGATTACCCCTATGGATCTGAATGCCAGTTGCCCCTATGGATCCGGACGCCGGTAGTCGTTGTCGTCGCCGATGATATTCGTCTGCCCGCCTACGCAAGTCGTTGACGGTGGTGATGGTTGAGGTCGGACGTTTCCTTCTGTCCCCCCCGTCTTCCGTTTCCCGCCTCCAAGTGATGTTGATTCTAACCGTCGCCGCTTATCTCTACCGTTCTTGCTGGTGGTCGGATCCTTCCGATGACCCGGCGGCCGACTTGCCGCCTATGGGGTGTTACTAAAAAGAAATGGGGAAAAAGATGAGTGTTGAGAGGTTGTACGACAAGCATCAAGAGTTGTACCTGTTACTTTGGGAGTTTGGCCATGGAACCTGAGCAAATGGCTTCTGGGTTCTTAAAAATTCAAAATGAAAAGGAGCTTCTTTGATTGTTGGTTACCTATCAATTCTAACGTTGGAGTTGGATAATGTAATTAGAAGTGTCGTCGTTTGGGGGTTTTGTCAGGTGGTTGCATGTCTCGCGCCAGCGGTGCTCCTGCGAGTCCCTCTGGTGCTCACTGCTCCGGTCAAGGCCGACGTGGTCCGACGAGTCAATGGATGGGGGTGCGCGTCTGTTTAGCGCCTCCTTCGGCAGGTCCATTGCCGGGCAATGGAGTGGCAGGTGAACCGGTCAAAGCCAAAGCCGCTGCCGTTGCCGCGTCTGACTGTTATTTTCCGGTTCGAAAGCTACCTTAATGCCATATAATCGATGACGATGTTTCATTTGAGATCCTGGGTCTGTTGGGGTAGTTTCATTTAATAGGCGATGGCACGTTAACGAGTCTGTGAATGAACTTTTATTTTTCAGGTACAACTTATTTATGCAGCATGATACAAGCTGCTTTTGCATAAATGGGTTTGGTCGATGATGATGATGATGAATGATGATGACGACGAATGATGATGATGAGTCACACATATGAGACAACTATAGCCGTCTAAAAGTTGTTGCTTTAATTGCATTTTGAATATGATTTTGCTGGGCATTTTTGCTTTCTGTTTCTTATGGTTACTTTGACATCTATGATGGTTGGGGGTTTCCCTGGTTCAGGTAGTTTGGCATGACAGCCTTGAGATTATGATGGTAATGGCTTTGCAGGTTGACATGCTTTGGCAAGATTCTATTCCATTTGCATTAATGATGAAAAACCAAAAACGTGTCGTGTTCGTTGTTTTGACATGGCAACAGTCGTTTGCATCCACAAATGACCTGTAATTCTAAGCCTCTAAAATGTTATATTTTATGCTTAGCAGTTACAGTTAAATTTCAATTATGAGCTCTGTTTTGGCAGTATTTCTGATGGAGAGGTCATTGGGACATGGGTTCAAATGTTCATCACACGCGCAACGTGCGTTGATGGACACCACTAGTAAATATTCAAATTTAGATGCTCCTGCATCAACAATCATTCACTAGAACTAATTTGGTTTATTTGTGTACCTCTGTTTGAGAAGAGAAACTCAATGATGTCTAGTGGTGTTAAAGTGGAGGTGAAGAGGTGCAGGCCACCGTCAATGACATAGGAGAAAGAAAAGGGATTCTGTCTCCCTCAGAATTTTGCTTCTATCTGTTTTCCTCTCGCCTAATACAACATTTCCACGGTGATGGTGGTGGTGGTGATTGTGATTATCAACCATATCTATTTTAGCAGCGATTGTGATTATGATTGTGGATTTTTCTAATCAATCCAACCCACAAAAATAAGATTTCTGTTCATTGTTTTTATGTTTGTACCTATCTATACACGATTGCTGTTATACTAATGTTCGATTCAATATCAGAGATCTAAATTCATGTTCGATTCTGTTTTATTGATTATTCTAAGAACCCTAACCCTAATAATTACATATGAAGAAGCATATTAACCACCTGACTCATCGTAGGTCTTGCCTCTTTATCTTCCTCAGTGCATTGCAATGCAATTTGAACCACATTCTCCATCACCACCGGATCATATTCACCTCTAATTGAAGGATCTATGATCTCCTCAATCCATGATTCTTTTCGAACCCGATCTCTCACCCAATCGATCAACGACTCGCCATTTTCATCGCGTCTTTGTGCTGGATTCCTTCCTGTAATTATCTCCAGTATCACCACACCATAGCTGAACACATCAACTTTTGAAGTAATTGGAAGATTCAGCACCCACTCTGGAGCCATGTAACCGCGAGTCCCTCGCATCATGGAGAAGTTCCATTCACCTCTATCGCGATCCGACCATTTCGACAGACCAAAATCTGCAACCTTTGGATTGTAATCAGCATCCAACAGTACGTTATGAGGTTTCACGTCACAATGTAGAATCCATTCCAAACACTCTTCATGTAGATATGCTAGTCCTTTTGCAGTACCTGTTACTATGTTGAATCTTGTAGCCCAATCGAGTTTATCTAGCCCCAGGTTATTCGCCAACGACCCGTTCTCCATGTATTCGTAAACAACCAGCCTGTGCTTTCCTTCAACGCAATAGCCCCATGTCTCTATTAGGTTCATGTGATTCATCCTCCCAATTGTGCTTATTTCAGCTTGAAACTCATCTTCTGCTTGATTGTGATCATTGGTTTTAAGCTTCTTTATGGCTGCAATCCTGCTGTCTTTCAACGTTGCTTTGTACACAACCGAACCACCTCCTCGGCCTATCTCTTCGCTGAAATTACGTGATGCCTTCTTCAGCTCGTTGTATGTGAACTTTCTAAACCCTATTGAGGCTGGAACATACATTTGCTTGGTTGTCGACGAGTGTTTACTGCCACAGTACCAGAAAAACACTATAAAAATGATTTCAATAACCCCGATAGTGCATCCGACCACCAACATGTATCCAAACGACTTGGTGTTATCAGTTTTCTCATAAGATCTTATCAGTGGTCTTACCACGGGTAGTGGACAACTGAAGCTTGATTCGCTAGTGATTCTCTCATCAAAAGACGATACTAACCTTTTTGGTAGTTTGATATACATCATTCCGTTAATTCCTATTTGATACCCGTTATGCAAAGAAGACTTCAAGAAACAAAAAAAGAATTCCCCATCAGAACTCCATGCGAAATTAAACCCTCTGCAGGTTTTATCCTGCAAACAATCCTTCTTGCAAGCATCAAGACTAGTGTTGCGGTTGAAACGAATATCATAGCCGTAGAATTCTGAATACTGAAGCGCGATGAAATCGCAATCATCCCCCTTGCACTGATGGAATTCAGGTTCACACCCGTAGCTCCAATCTTGAGAATTCACCATCTTGTACCCATGTAAGCAGCTGCATTTCTTTCCGGAATCTTGAGAATAAGTACACAAACTATTTGGTCCACAGGTGCCATCAATCCTACAAATATGCGAAATAGCTTGCCATTGAACTTCCCATTTCGATCCTCCCACGAGACTGTAAACTCTCACATTACCATCTGTGTCAAGCCGCATCATTCTCTGCGGGCCAGGCCCGAAATCAGCCGATTCGAAACTGAAACCGTCTGTCGAGTTGAATCGACCATAAGAATCAAGGCTCGCTTTTCTACTATCTATATACTCAAATCTTCCAAGTGAGTATGTTCTTTCCCTGGGATCAGGCCAGTAAATTGAAGTGGTTTCTGGACTGTTATAAACAAGCCGAAGGATGCTATCGTTGTCGAAAAACAACTTATAGTAACCCGATGAGGAGTTACTCGAGCTTCTAGAGGAAACAAGTTGTGTGTTTCGAGTGAAGAGTTGATTCGGAAGAAGGGTATCGGTTGGATGATCAAAGCTTTGCCAAAGAGTATTTTCGTGTTCTTGAAGCACAAGATTACCTGTGTTATGCAGTTTCAATTGGACGGAGGAAGACTTTGACTCCGTCCGCGTTGACCAAATGATGTATTGACCTGCATCTATCAGAACAAGATTTCCATCTTTCCATAATGATAGCTTTGAGTACTTCCCATTAATTGGTTCGTCCCGGTTAGCCATCCAGACCACGGCGTTAGCCCCGGATGTGGCTTTCGTCGTGAACCACACCGCGAACACATAAGCATTCTTTCCGACTTGATAAAAACCCGCTGTAAAAAGCCCGTTTGGCGAAACTAGAAGGTCGTGTTTGTTTTCAACGTGTAACGATGAGCCTTGAGTTAAACCATGGCTTGTGGAAGAAGAAGATGATGAAGAAGGAGAAGATGATAATAATATTATAATTGTAAGAAGAAGAAGATGATGATGGTGAAATGTTGATGCAGCCATGGTTCTGAAGATGTGAACGAGTCTACTTCAGTTATATAGCAATTAAATGCATGACTGCTTGTTGACTTCTAATACAACCACTTTAGAAAAAGGTAGCATAGAAAAAAAACCAATGTTATGGAGAAAACTTTATATTCTTTTTTTTTAGTAATAACTAGTATTATGGCCCCGCGTTGTAGCATGAGGCGTAAAAATGTGTCAAATAGCACCAATCACATCATCGTCAGTAACCACCAATACTGAAAAAGATCGTATCAAAGAAAAATAAAAAAACGAAAACAAATCAAACCAAACCAAACAAAAAGTAAAGGTAAAAACGTTAAACCACACAGCCAAAACGTAAAGCATATAAACAATAAGTAAGTCGATTTAGGACCAGCGCGTTCCGGCATGGGTCGCTAAACATGAAAAAATAAGCGTAAAAATGTTGAACGACACACGTACACTGTGGCATGTTAACTCGTAAAATTTAAGTCAAAACGTAAAACGAAAAATTAAAATATAAAAGTATTGAGGACCAAAGTTGAAAGTAAAATAATATTAGAGCTAAATTGTATTAGATGCAAAGTATTGTGTTAAAATAAAAATGTCCCTTTGGTCCTTCTTCGCGTCTCATCTTAACAGCTCAATATCCCAAGCTTGGTCTCTCGAGCCGCGTCTTGAGTCTTGATGGACTAATACTCTTTGCTCCTTGTATTCTTTTTTACGCAATCCTGTTGCTTTATTTATACTAAGAGAAGTTTGGAAAGACCACAATTCTTTATTCATGACAACTTAAAGCTTAATATAGCGAAAACGAGACAGAAAATTTGAAAGTAGCTACTTGACACTGTCGTTATTTTCCACCTGGTTGGGTTTACATGATCAAGCTTACTTTCATGCTCTTCAGGTTTCTATTATTTCCTCTAAATAAAAGGAGATGTAGGGTTAGCATCCATCTGAGATTGGCTCTTTCAAACTCAATGTGGACAGTTCCGCTATAAACGGATTCATAACGGGGGTGGTGCTATTATGAATTTCCAAGGTTAGGCTATTCTTTTAGGGTAAGAACATGTAAGCCGAAGCTCAAGCGTTAATCACTGGCTTGGATCTTCTAAAGATTAAAATATATAAAAAACAAAAGATGAGTGCAACAAATAAAAAACACTAATATAATTTTTAATGCATATTATTAACTTTTATAATCTCCATACTCTATTAAAAAAAATATATCTTGAAAAGACACATGTAAACATCATATTCCTGTTCAACAATTTTTTCTCGTTTATCTCTTCTATTTAATAATTATATTAATTACTAATAATATTATTTATTTTTTTAGATTAAAATATTTTTTAATAAATTAAGTAAAATATATTTTTACTAATGCTATTTTAAAGAAATAATTATTCATAAAATTAAAAAACTTTTAGAACATCAAACTTTTTAAAAAATACAAAATATTTTATATTTGATGTTTTAAAAAGTAAATTTTTATAAACAAAAAATAATTATTGAGAGTTATAAGAAAAAAGTTTTTAAGTATGATATTTTTTTAAAATGTTTGTTTTGAAATAAAAATTTTATTTTATTTATTATAAGAAGCATTTTAGTTATATTTTATTTTAAAATATCGATTTATAACTAATAAAATTTTATTATATTTAATATTTTTTTATTCAACCAGTGTAATATACGAGTTTAATAAAACCTTTTAGTATATATTATAGAACACGCAAACGGAGATTGTGGGTAAATGGAATATTACGACTTTTTGACTTATGTGATAGCGGAAATTCCCATCAATGTCCGTACAGTGGCAATTTCCAAGTCTTTTCCTCAAATGATTAAATCAAAAATCAAGAATGTTAAACTTATAATTTTGTACATACAGTGGCAAAACCTTGTTTTCTTATATATATATATATATATATATATATATATATATATATATATATATATATATATATATGATAATGTACATAAGCTCTATGCCTTGGATTCTCCTATTCTAAGTTTCAACAAAATAAGGTAAATACACCCACTTAAATCTACAAAACATCAACATAGAAGAACTAATCTTGATTTGAAAATAAGATATTTTACTATTATGGCAACTTTAAAACTTGAAAGGATGTAACCATTTTATTTTATTATTGTGGAGAGGGTGAGACTTATAACAACTTGTAAAATTACTGTTTAGTTATTTTAAGATCATAAGTTCAAGACTTATAAAACAACCTTCAACATAAAATGTAAAATAAAATTCTGCACATCATATCGCGAAGAAGTGATTTGGAATCAACTCAAACCCTGTGTAAAGCAAAAACATGTCTACTCTCTTATTTGTATGGACCATAGGGCTTGTGGCTTAGTATATCAAGATGTAAAATAAAAATATTCCTCTTATACGATGAAGGGTTCTACTTAGATGGGGCACATTTACATAGATTCAGGGTTGTTTTGAATGAATTATTATTGAGTTTTATTTTGAAAAATCTTATGTGTGTGGACATAGACTTTAGTAGCCACTAGGAAGTCATCTTCTATAGGGAATATTTATTATTCACATTGACATGATTCATATTTAAATATTCAAACCTTAACACCTACTCATAATTTTCTTTTCCAGCAACTAGAATTTAAATAATAATAATAACAATAATAATAATTTTTTTTTTTTAGTTTTTGTTTATGTTTTTTTGAACGGTTAATTGGATAACTAGCAGGCAATTGACACACATAGTCATCTCCATTACTTAAGTACGAAACGCGAGACACCCTTAGGAGGAAACTCGCATTAGATGTTGTTACGTTACAAGTGAGATTTGAAATCAAAACCTCTATTTATTTTTATGAGATCTTGAGACTTGAACTCAATCTATTTTGTTTATGTTTATAATAACTTAAAAGACACGTCTTTCTTTTAAATTTTGTTTATGCGTACTTTGACTTAAAAGACAAATCTTTCTTTAAGTATTTGGCATAGTATTTAAATAACGTGATGATCCGTTAGTTCTTATTTAAATAAACTTTTGGGCTTTAACATATAGGGGTGTAAACGAGCCGAGCCGAGCCAGAGCTCGCTTAGGCTCGAGCTCGGATCGTTTTGGTTTTAGGAAGCTCGAGCTCGAGCTCGGCTCGTTTATAGTTTTATTTATAAAGCTCGAGCACGGCTCGTCAGAAAATTTTCAAGCTCGAGCTCGGCTCGGGCTCGGCTCGTTTATTGTTAAATTAGTAAAATTTTATTTTTTTATAATTACTTTTATAATTATTTATAATCATACTTTTTATATATAACATAATATATATTATTTAACTATTTTTTATCATAATAATATATTTAATAATATAATTTACATAAATATGTATTTATATGTATTTAATATGCAAATAAAAAACTATATAAACAAAAAGCTCGTTTAGGCTCGCGAGCCAGCTTGAGCTCGATTTCTGAAGATCGGGCTCGAGCTCGTTTAGTAAACGAGCAATAATCTGAGCTCGAGCTCGGGCTTGAGCTCGTTTAAGCTCGGCTCGATTCGAGCTTTTTTCGAGCCGATCCCGAATAGCTTGCGAGCCGGCTTGGCTTGTTTACACCCCTATTAACATAGTATTTTATTGAACTACTTGGTTTATAGTATTAATCTGAGGTTTGATTAAAGCATTATTAATCTATTATATATGCACATCCAATCTTATATATGATCGAAATCTTGAAAATTGAAGCAGCCGTTATTGAAAGCAATTAATCAATTAATTGTGTGTTCATCATTTCAAAAGAACAATCATCTATAGATTCTAATAAAGCAAGCTTTCTAAAACCATATGTCATTCTCTTAACCTATCTTTTTGTCATTTGTCATTCTTCTAGACATTATCACTTTATTTTTCCCTTCAAAAAGGTATTATAGTAATTTAAACATTAAAACTAATTTCTCTCTCTTATTAAAGATCAATTTTATTAATTGTAATATTTCTCTCTCTCATTTAAATTTTTTAAAATCAATATATCTTTTTAAATTTAGATTTTATTAAGAAAATAAAAAATCACATTTTTTTAATTAAAATAGAAATAATAATAAAAAAATTTTATATAATATAAAATTTTCAAAAACAGTAAACCTTTTTGAAACAAAATAAATTAAATCTGGCCTTTTTTAAAAAAATATAAAAAATATGAACTTTTCTAAAAACAATCTTATTAAAACAACCAGAATAATTACAAACTAGACTTTTTAATAAACAAGGTTTTTATAATGATAAATTTTTTTTATAAAAGAATCTTAATACGAATGTTTAAAAACGAACCTATTTAGATAAGAGAGTTAAAAAAATAATATAATTGTTTTATTTTCTTGAACTATTATGTATATAAAATTCATATCTTATATTAAAATATCATACTGTAAAATTTTATGTTTATTACTAACTATAATCCGTTTAATAAATGATTTTCTAGCTTATCTATCTGTCTGTTTGTCTATCGATCTATCTATAATAAGGAAAAAATAAGATAATATATGACGCAATCGTAAGCCTCATCATACTAACTTTTTCTTTTATCTCTATTATTAAAACTAATATTGAATACTAATAATATTACTCATACCATTTTCAAATTAAAAAAATTGTAATTTAATAAATTGAAAATCTATTTATTTTAAATTAAAAACACACTTTTTAAAAACAAAAAGGCAACGAAGATTTAAAAAAAAATCATTTTACTTAAAACAAAATATTTACAAACCATAAATTATTTATAAAACAAAAGTTTAAGAAAAATATATTATTGTTTATTTACTTAAAGTAGCTATTTATAAGTAATTATAATCATATTTTATCTTTAAACATAGTTTTATACTTCATAAATTCTTTTTACTAATTATTTAATAATTTATATATTCAACCCGTGTAATACACGGGTTACTAACCTAGTATACAATACATGGTCCATTGACCGTGCTACTATTATCTAGGGGTGTTCAATATTCGAATCGGATTCGAAAAACTCGAAATTCGATTTGAGTTGAAAATCACTTATTCGAAATTCGATTCGAATTTTCAAATTCGAATTTTATTCGATTCGAGATCTAATTATCGAATTCGAATCAAATTACGAATTCGTGATTTTCGATTCGATTCGAAATTCGAATTACAAATACACACACATACATTTATTTATTTTGCATATTAATTTAGGAATATGCATATGAGAAATTAAGAATTAAAAGTTTAAAAAATATATAATCTAAAATGTTAAATCTTAATTGATACTTTTTGACTTATTTGAAACTTGTAAAATTTCATATGTCATGCTTGTTTATATATTTTGAGCATTTGAAATTGAATTTGTCGAATTAATTTTGAAAATGCTATTCGATTAAATATTTTTTATTAAATACGAATCGAATAAATTCAAATTCGATTAGAATTCAAACTTTTTTCGAATACGAATCGAATTCGAATCCCGTTTGAAAGTTTCGAATTCGATTTATCTTTTTCGAATTCGAATCCAGTTTAAAATTTCAAAATTCGACTTATTCGATTCGATTAACTCGAATTCGACTCGATTCGATTCAATGAACACCTCTACTTTTATCTAATATGTTCCTAGTCATAAAAAATATATATTACATAATCAACGGTGAGTGTAACCGTTAGTAAACTTAATCTGACCGTTTAAAGTATCTTAAATCAAATTCTGACCATTTAAATTCATCAGTTATGACGGTTACCAGGTAGTTCTCGGCAGTTATAGTGGAATTCTGTAATCAAGCACACAGATTGTACACATTCACCTCTTCACCAATGTTACGAAGAGGTTACAAGCAGTTGCTATACAATCAACAGTTTTGTCTCCCTTTTATTCCTCCCCACGTCGACCGGTCATGTAACCTCCACTTCAGGCAACTTTATATATACACAAATATCAGCGATTTGTTTCTATACATCAGTTGTTCAGATGAAAGTCGCTCAAGATCGATAGGACCAAGCCTACCTTCCGCGATGTTGCCCCCACCATTCGCCGGTTACGTCCACATTCTTGCACTGTTGTTGTTCTAATTAAACTCGACGGCTTCAGATTTTGTAGAACTCCATTCACATCAGCCCCTGATTTCATTTCAGGTTACTTTCTTTATTTATTAAGTAGTTTTTCTTTATAGATGTTTTGTAGTGACAACAAGAATGATAGAGTGTTTAGATATATCCAACTATGAAAGCAAATTTAGGGATGAAGCAACTTGGATGATTTGAGCTTTTCTTGATAGATGTTTTGTAGTGGTTATAATTGTTGGTATTGAATATAGACTATGCGTTGCGTGTAATATGGTAAAATATTGTTTAGTACAATCGTTACGACGAAAGATATTGTCACCATTATCATATTAAACAACCTTTCTACCGGACAGATATATAACTAATTACATGTGAAGGAGCATATTAACCACCTGACTCATCGTAGGTCTCGCCTCCTTATCTTCCTCAGTGCATTGCAATGCAATTTGAACCACATTCTCCATCATCATCAGATCATATTCACCTCTGATTGAAGGATCTACGATCTCCTCGACCCATGATTCTATACGAACACGATCTCTCACCCAATCAATCAATGATCCGCCATTTTCATCGCGTGTATGCACTGGATTCCTTCCTGTTACTATCTCCAGTATCACCACACCATAGCTGAACACATCAACTTTTGAAGTAATTGGAAGATTCAGCACCCACTCTGGAGCCATGTATCCGCGAGTCCCTCGCATCATGGAGAAATTCCATTCACCTCTATCGCGATCTGACCGTTTCGACAGACCAAAATCAGCCACCTTTGGGTTGTAATCAGCATCCAGCAGTATGTTATGAGGTTTCACATCACAATGTAGAATCCATTCCAAACACTCTTCATGTAGATACGCCAGTCCTTTTGCGGTACCTGTTATAATGTTGAATCTTGTAGCCCAATTGAGTTTATCTAGCCCCAGGTTATTCGCCAACGATCCGTTCTCCATGTACTCATAAACAACCAGCCTATGCTTTCCTTCAGCGCAATAGCCCCATGTCTCTATCAGGTTCATGTGATTCATCCTCCCAATGATGCTTATCTCAGCTTGAAACTCATCTTCCCCTTGATTATGATCACTGTTTTTAATCTTCTTTATCGCCGCAATCCTGTTGTCTTGTAACATCGCTTTATACACAACCGAACCACCTCCACGGCCTATCTCTTCGCTGAAGTTACGAGACGCCTTCTTCAGCTCGTTGTATGTAAACTTCCTAAACCCTGTTAACGCTGGAACATACATTCGCTTCGCTGTAGACGAGTGTTTACCGCTATAGTACCAGAACAATACTATAAAAATGATTTCGATAACCCCGATTATGCACCCGACCACTAACATGGATCCATGAGGCTTGGTGTCATTAGTTTTCTCATAAGATCTTATTAGTGGCTTTACCACAGGCTGTGGACAGCTGAAGCTTGATTGGGTGCTGGTGATTCTCTCATCAAAAGATGATACTAACATCTTTGGTAGCTTGATATACATCATCCGATCCATCCCCATTTGATACCCGTTATGCAAAGAAGACTTCAAGAAACACACATAGAATCCCCAATCAGCGCTGAATGCTAAATTAAAGCCGCTGCAAGTTTTATCATCTAAACAATCCTTCTTGCAAGCATCAACAGTAGTATTGACGTTCAAACGAATATCGTAGCCATAGAATTCGGTATACTTTAGCGCGATGAAACCGCAATCATCTCCCTCGCACTGATGGAATTCAGGTTCACATCCGCAGCTCCAATCTTGAGAATCAACCATCTTGTAACCATGTAAGCAGCTGCATTTCTTTCCGGAATCTTGAGAATAAGTACACAAACTATTAGGTCCACAGGTGCCATCAATCCTACAAATATGCGAAATCGCTTGCCATTGAACTACCCATTTCGACCCTCCCACGAGACTGTAAACTCTAACATTACCATCCGTGTCAAGCCGCATCATTCTCTGCGGGCCAGGCCCGAAATCAGCCGATACGAAACTGAAACCGTCTGTCGAGTTGAATCGACCGTAGGAGTCAAGGCTCGCTCTTCTACTATCTATATACTGAAATCTCCCAAGCATGAATGTTTGTTCCCTGGGATCAGGCCAGTAAATAGAAGTGGTTTCTTGATTGTTATACACAAGTCGAAGGATGCTATCGTTGTCGAAAAACAACTTATAGTAACCCGACGAGGAGTTACTCGAGCTTCTAGAGGAAACAAGTTGTGTGTTTCGAGTGAAGAGTTGATTCGGAAGAAGGGTATCGGTTGGATGATCAAAGCTTTGCCAAAGAGTGTGTTTTTGATCATGTTCTTGAAGAACAAGATTACCTGTGTTATGGAGTATCAATTCCACTGAGGAAGATTTTGATCGGGTTTGTGTTGACCATATGGTGTATAGACTAGCATCTATCAAAACAAGATTGCCATCTTTCTGTATGGATAGCTTAGAGTTCTTCCCGTTTACTGGTGCGTCTCGGTTAGCCATCCAGACCACGGCGTGAGCCCCGGATGTGGCTTTCGCCGTGAACCACACCGCGAACACATACGCATTATTTCCGACTTGATGAAATCCGGCTGTAAAAAGCCCGTTGGGTGAAAGTAGAAGGTCTTGTTGGTTTTCTACGTGCAACGATGAGCCTCGAGTTAAACCATGGCTCGGGAAAGAAGAAGATGATGAAGATGATGATGATGATGGTGTTATTGTAAGAAGAAGAAGAAGAAGAAGAAGAAGAAGAAGAACAAGATGATGATGATGATAATGAAGAAATGGTGATGCAGCCATGGTTGTGAACATATGAACGAGTGTAGTTTAGGTATATAACAATAATAATGTATGACAAGTAGTCAACTTCTAAGTCTTTCTTATACAATTTTTGAGATTCAGACAAAAAAAAAAAGTAAGAAAAAAAACATTTTATTATGAAATGAGTATATTAAAATTAAAACTTTCATTTCTAACCTTCTAAAATTAGTTTTAGGCTCATACGGTTTACTCATATATCACGTTTTTAGTTTTAGTGACCGACTAACGTAAAACTTCATTAAGCTTTTCAAAATGACCGATATTCAGTGGCGGATCAAAAATAATTTTCATAGGTGTTGGAAATATTTAAGGCCGGTAGTCTATCAACAAATAAAAAATCTAGTTAAAGCAAGTGATTTGAAATTGATCTAGCAACATGTTTCAGTTTTCAAAGTAACATTAACAATTAACCCTAAGGTTGTAACGTGTCAAGCTAGCTCCTGAGCTACTCAAGACTAGCTCACAGAAAGCTCAGATTAAACCAATCTTAAAATATAAGTGAAGCTCTTAAATTATGAACCAAAATCCTTAGTATACGAGCGAAAGCCCTTAGAATCAAGCAGAAGTTTTTAAAATATGAGCGGAATTTAAGGGGACATTGGTGGAATGGAGTGGTCAGATGGATATTTAAGTAAAAGTAAGAGTTAAATGTGTTTACATGTCTGAGATTTCATAAAAATTTTCATTTGAATCCACAAGTTTTAATTTTGTCATTTGCGTCCAAAGGTTTTACTAAAATTACCATTTGAATCCATTTAACTATTTCTAGTTAACACCGTTAAGTTTTTCCATTAAGTATTCTACATTAAAGGTATCATAGTCAAAATATATACAAAATAAAAAAAATACGCCCTACGTGAGGGCTTTACGCGTTCAGTCTCTTTTGATAATCACTATTGCGATTTGAATTATCATGAATGATAGGTCGGTGTTTCTTTCATTTTTTATCTCGAGACGTCCTATTAGATAAAATAAAATATAAAGATAATTACCTAAAAATGACTCTATTCTAATTTTATAGAACATACAGCACAAAAATATGTATAAATAAACAAACAAGTTATACGACACAAACTATTCAAATCATAATCATAAAAGACAAATAATCATAAAAGTTTAAGAACAATTAATAATATGACATTAACAGTCTATAAATAATAATCGTAAAACATCAATAATCGTAAATATAATTAAATTTTAAACCAACAAAATCTAAGATTTAACAAAACGGGCAAAAGTAACATGATTACTAAATCAAAATATATCAACAAGACAAAACTAAAAAAAACCATAATGAAGTAAGATCATAACTATAATTATCAAAAAAGACTGAACGCGTAAAAACCTCACGTAGAGCTGATTTTTTATTTTTTAATTGCTTTGACTAAAATACCCATAATGTAGAAAATTTAATGAAAAAACTTAATAGTATTAATTAAGAATAGTTAAACGAATTCAAATGATAACTTTAATGAAACCTTAGGATACAAATGATAAAATTTAAACTTTTATATTCAAATGATAATTTTTATAAAACGTAGGGATGTAAAATACATTTAACTCTAAAAATAAGGATGAAAAACACATTTTGAAGATTTTCTCAAAATAGGTCAACTACGGCGATCAAAATACGACAATTAAAACGTTTTTAGCACCATACCAAGTCTTCTCCACCCTGTGCAAAAATCACAATCACCAAGACCTTTTGGAAAATCAAAAGAGTGATGACACAATAAACAAAGACCAAAAGAGTAACTTATGAAAATTAAATTTTGGTATATCATATGAATGATAATTATAATCTAAGTTTACGAAAATTTAAAGACCTGGTTACACTATTAAAATCTAGCATGTATGTTAATGACAAGGTTAGTACGTATCACATGTATTACACGAGTTAAATAAATAAAATATTAAATAATTAGTAATAATAATTTATGAATTATAAAACAATGCTTGAAGATAAAATATGACTATAAGTACGTATAAATAGCTAATTTCAGTAACTAAACAATAATGTATTTTTCTTAAGCTTTTGTTTTATAAAAAAATTATGGTTTTTAAATATTTTTTTTAAGAAAAATGAATTTCTTTTAAAAAAGTTCATTGTATTCTGTATTTTATAAAACTTTTGTTTTTAAAAAGTGTCTATTTTTTTTAAAAAATAAGTTTTTAATTTATTAAATTATATATTTTTTAATTTGAAAATGGTATGAGTAATATTATTAGTATTCAATATTATTATTAATAATATAAATAAATAAGAAAATTAGTATGATAAGGCTTACAATTGTGTCACGTCTTATCTTAGTTTTTTTTTTTTTTTATCATAGACAGATATATAGACAGGCTATAAACTAATATATTAAATGGATTGTTAGTAATAAATAAGAAAAGTTACACTACGATATTTTAATATAAGATAATAGTTCAAGAAATAAAATAATTATACTATTTTTAACGCTCTTATCTGAATAGTTTTATTTTTAAACATTCGTTTTAAGATTTTTTTATAAATTTTTTTTATATTTTTTATAAAAATCTTGTTTATTTGAAACTCTGGTTTGTAATTATTCTGATTGTTTTAATAAGACTGTTTTTAAAACATTTCACCTTTATTATTATTTTGTTAAAAAAGGTCCGATTTAAAATATTTTATTTCAAAAAGGTTTAGTTTTTTAGAAAGTTTCATATTATATAAAAATTTTGTATTTTATTATTTCTATTTTAATAAAAAGATGTGGTTTTTAAGTTTTTTAATGAAATCTATTCTTGAAAAAGATAGCTTGATTTTAAAAAATCTTGAAGAGAAGGAGAAATGTAGCAATTAATAAAATTAATTTTTAATAAGAGAAACAAATTAGTTTGAGTGTTTACATTACTATAATACCATTTTTAAGAGAAAAATAAGGTGAGAATGTTTAAAAAAAAATATACATGACAAAAAATGGGTTAAAAAAAAACGACAAATTACAAAAAAATCTCTTTTTATTATATACAATAGATTGAATGTTAAAAAAACAATATTATGGAGAAAATATAGTCTTCCTTTTCGTAACGTTGTCTTCTTGAGAAAGCGAAGGCAAAGTTGTTGGTAGATGGAATATTACGACTTTTTGTGGTAATTGGAAATTATTTATGTAGTCGGTATGTAAAGTAGAATTTATATTTTATTTCGATAATGTCTAGTACTTTGGCTATTCCTAGTCTTTTTCTATTTTTGTTATATTAAATAAAATCGAGAATATCAAAACTATAAACAAGTTAATATAGATTTGTTTTGTTAAATTTTATATTTATATAGACAGGGGATAGTTACTATACAAAGTGTAATTTTCGTGTAAATCGTACGAAGTCACCATTGCGTGGCACATGTTTTTTGGCGGAGGGGTAGTTTCGTACGCGTCATAATTACGCACATAAGATGTATAATTACGCAAAATATATTCATAATTACGCAAAATATATATAATTACGCAAGTTATATCTATTATTACGTTAGTTATATTTATAATTACGCAAAATAAAAATTACTCACGTTATAAAAAACAATTACGCAAATTATATTTATAATTACATAGTAAATAATCACACAAGTTATACACACGACACAAGTTGATCGACAAATATTTATTTAAATATTTGGTGATTATCTATTCATGATATACGTGATGATCCGGTAGTTTTTACCTGAACAAATTTTAAACATAATATATTAATATTAGTATGTTACTATTAATTAGTATGGACGGTAAATAGTATAGATTTTAAATTTTATAAATCATCATAAATTTTTGCACTTTGAATTTTGGCCAAAACGTTCTTTTTTCTTAAGTTTAAACAATATCGTATAACCTTTTTAACGGGTATTTGAATCACTAACAGACCATTGGCTTACCTAATCATCTCTAATACTCATGTATTAAACCTTGGGGTAGGCTAGCAAGTCCCAAAGGAAAGATCGTACATAAGTCCATCCTTGTTAGTCTCAAACCTTAGACCATCCGAAGGAAACCCCGTGGCCCAATCATTATTATTTTCACATATGGGATTTGAACTTAAAATCTTCTTATTTTAATAAAGTTTTAGATATCTCATATAAACCACTTAAGTTAATTTAATTTAGCTTATACTATACTTTTATCAATTTATTGTTTTTTTACATATTGATCATACAAGTTCTATACTTTGAAGTTTTGTTATAAAACTTCTTTTGCACCCTTAATTAAACTTACAATTTAATTAAACATGCAATAAATGAATGTTTCTAACCATTTTACCATACGTTTTGATGTAAATTTTAAGCATAAATGTACAAATAACTGAATCTACTTTATATTTATGCTTTTTTATATACGGTTTTGTGGTTTATCTTCGCATTTTATAAAATTTCGAATACTCCTTTGAGACATTATTCTTGCATTTTCATCATGACATAAATTACCTTAATGCTACAAATATCCCGTTGCATAAGCACCCAGTCTCAACACACGTGACAAATATCCTGCAACATAATTACCATGTCGATATTTTTTAGGCATGTCGATATTCTATAGGTGTGTTACAACTTTATTTTTTTGGTTACACGTGATCAGCTTTTGTTTAATTTGAATTCAATACCGTTGTAAATATGCTTTTCTTGAAATATACAGGTTCCTACTACATCGAGCATTGACGAATTTAGAATTTTTCATCACGGGGTCAAAATAGATAAGGTTAAGATGGGTCGAATTAAAATATATTGACTACCACATCACACTGAATTAATCATCTTAAATGACTCAATCTAGCGATCTAAAGAGCGGTTTAAGATTAATTTTGTATAGAGAAAATATCATAAAAATGAACATACTTTTTATTTTTTCACACGAAGTCTCTCAATAGTTATTTACACACAAGAAAACCTGCATACTTTATCGGTGCCGGCCCTGAGGAGGGGCGAGATGGACACCCGTCCAGGGCCCACTCGTTCAGGGGGCACAAATTTTTCAAATTGTTTTTATATTATATATATGTATATTTTTATAAAAAATAATTATAAACTATAATCCAATCAAAAACTTAACCCAATTATAATTTAAACCCAATTTAATTTTTTGGGCCCATTGTATTAACCCAATTACTTAATTAAAAACCTATTTTTTAGAAAACAAAATATTTAAATCTCATGGCTTATGGTTCATTATTACTTGTTTAATTATACATACACCTCACGAGTTATCTATGAACTATTACGCTAATGTCATTGTAATATTGTTATTTTGTTATGTTTTTTCTAAAATTTTTGTTTTTTTCAAAAATATTAGTTTATATAATTCAATTCGTTAGGGTCAAGGAACCCTTTTTTCCGGCTCGTACAGGACACTAAAATCCTCAGGACCGACCCTGTACTTTATGTTCATCTTATAAAAATCTCTTCACAATTTTGTAAACATTAAAATCCATTCACATGTAAGAATTGTACAAAAGTGCGAAATTCTTTTTAAAAAATTTGAAATCGGTGCATTCGGTTGTTTTGTTTACGTGTGCCTTTTTATTTTCTTGCATAACTTATAATATTCTTATGTAAAAACAGAAGAAATCAAATAAAAACTTAAAAAATTAAACAACTATTTACCACCTAATACAAGTTATGCAAACGAATGTCTTTTCAGTTTGCGTAAAACCGAATGCACCGATTCCAAGTTGTTTTAACAAATTTTTCATAATTTTGTTTAATTTAACATGTGAATTGACTTTGATGTTTAAAAAATTATTGAGGGACTTTTTTATAAAAAAAATAGAAAATATGTTTGTTTCTTACGCACAAAAATTTGTCATGTTACTTTTGTGAATTTTTTTTTTTAAAAATTATGTAGAGTTTCTTGTAGGATTATTAGATTTTAATAATCCAAAGTTTTATTTATTAACCGAAATTAATCCTAAGTCAGGATATATTTGCAGACATTTCCAATTTTAAGCTTATTTTCTTCCAACGATCCCTTACTAACTGAGAGTTAACCATCGTTAGTTTTTTTGATAAAATAGTGCCAACTTTGAGCCAATTTCAACTCCGATGTCGCTCATCCTTCATCATGTTCATTTTTCAATGTCTAGCTTTCATCGTCACCTATAATCTACCTTCAACGAGTCAAGTGGTTCAGATCAGTAGGCGAAGAATGACATGTTTTAGAGTGTAGGAGGTTTAGATTGACGATACAGATGGTTTCTGCTTAGTGTTTTGGCCATATAAACAGTCAACGTCATAAAAAAAACTAATGGTGTTAACTCTCAGTTAGTAAGGGATCGTTGAAGAGAAATAAGCTTAAAGTTTAGAGTGTCTGTAAATTAGTAAATATTTCTTTAGTTGAGATTAATCTCGACCAATAAATAAAGTCGGAATTATTAAAATACAATAACTCTTTTTTATGATATTTGCTCTTTTGCCAACCCATAACTAAATTTAGTACATAATAATTCATGTGGATTCGGTTAGCATGTGGAATTAAGAGAACTTAAAAATCCAAACAAGGTCACAACCCAACACAAAATTATGTCCTACAATATTTTTGCTTTATATATTTTGTTTCTTTAACAAACTTGTATCCGATGTTACATGTTATCCTTAAAAGTTAACTAACAATTCAGTTGTTTTTTTTAACAACTCGTAATTTATTTCTATTATACTAATTCCATTTGTATTTTATAGGATTTGAACCTCGATCTTCTAGATTTATGTGTGACACTTTTTTATCATTTTATAGAATTTGAACCTCGATCTTCTAGATTTATGTGTGACACTTTATCACCTGGATGTCAGATAATAATTCATCTAACATTTTTTAATAAAACCAAACAAATTCTAAGTTAATATTAATTCTAAAATTTAACCATCACAAGATGTATAGTGGTAAGATAACTGAAAAGTTTTAGAAGACCCACAGGGTAAACATCTTGATAAACATCTTGAATGGTAATTGTCATTCAAAAAATTATTAAATTAATGAATTAAAAGATTAGGATTAAAAATTTAACTTATTTTTTGCTTTTTCTTTTTCGCTCTACCAGGCTTTGAAATAGGGAAAGTATCTTCTTCAATTTGTTTATCAATTCAAGGATAAACCGGAAATTTTGAAGAATTTTGTTTTTCTAGTTTTGGACAAAAACCAACTAGGGTGTAAACGGACCGGGCCGAGCCTCAAGCTCATTTATTGGAACGAGCCATATTATGAGTTCGAGGAGCTTGTTTAATCTCGGCTCGATTCGAGTTTTTAGCGAGTCGATTCTGAGTAGCTCACGTATCTAGCTTAACTCGTTTACACTCCTAAAACCAAGTTGGTGTTCATCAATTTTATAAGACTAGTGGATTAGACCCGCGCTTCACCGCAGTTTAATTTTGAACGTATACGAGAACGTCGTAATGATACTTTTAGGATTATCGTGGTTTTGGTGATTTAAATTATATATGCACTAGGATATTCGTGAATATATACACTTTAACGATTCGTTATTATATGTCACAATACTATGTTGAACATATGGTATTTGATAGTTCGTGGATATTAATTGAATGAATACTTTAAAAACATTCGAATAAAAACTCTTATCAAATATAAAACATTGTATTATGATTAACAGTACAATAACATGACAAAAACACACTATAAAACTTTAATTGATAGAATAACAAAATGTTATCGTCATTATTATCGTATAATAACAATTATTATTAATAGTATTATAACAGTTATTATTAGTAGTATATTGTATTATGATTAACGGTACAATAACATGGCAATAACACCCTATAAATCTTTAATAACAGCTATTATTATTAATATGATGGTTATTAGTATGATTATATTTACAGTGAATTTACAGTAAAAAATGGTATTTAATCTAAAAGGCATAAGAAAGATGATGTGCTTGACATGTGTCATTCTATTGTTTTAAATTGAGTATTTTGGTCATTGTATTATATACAACAGCTCATTGAGTATAATACTGTTAAATATTAGTTTATTGCGTCATATATTTTTCATTATGTGTATCAATCATTATGTTTTACGTTTAGACTGTTTTATGTTATTTTTGTTATTTCTATAGATTATATAAAGTTGTTATCTATCATTGTGTTTTACAACTAAAAGTATAAAATGATGTTATTTCACCGGTGTATTTTTTAAAACTCATGGTGTTCAAGATAACATATTGTGTTATTTTAATTATTGTTTTTTATAGATTATATAAACTTATTATTATTTATTATTATATGTTACAATTAGAAGTATACAATGATCTTACTTCACCAGCGTATTTTTCAAATCTTATAACGTTCAAGATAACACAATGACGATCAAAATACACAATAAGATATTTTATCATTGTGTTTTACGTTTTATATTGTTTTATGTTATTTTATTATTGTTTTAATGTATTAGATTTGATTAGTTGTTAATTTATCATTTTGTTTTACATAACAAAAATACATAACAGTGCTATTTTACCATTACATTTTCTTAAAATTCAGCACTTTAGAAAATCATAATAACTAACAAAAACACACAATAAACTGCACTAAAGATATAATAAGCAGAAATCATGAGCTAAATGACATAAAAAAATTGTTATCTTTTTATATAAACATTACTCGTTTTAAATATAAAAAACGTTACTTTTTTATGGTGTTATTTTTATAATAAAGCAATGTTGTATATAAAAGTTATAAACATTTAAAAAATAGAAAGACTTTGAAAAAGCCAACAAAAATGGGTACGCCCAAAATACCCCTATAACAAACTTATTTCTTACAATTTGATATCAACCATTGGGTAAGAATATTGATAGTTAAAATTACTTTTTACACCTTTTAGATTTGAAACCCTTCTTTTTTATTTATTATTATTGTAATTATATGTTTAAACATATTAAATTGAAAGGAATTTATTGGTCTACCACAGATCTTATGGACATGAATCAAAATGAAACTCTAAAAAGTTGCAGACTTAATTGAACAAAAACAGGAAATTGTACAAAGGATTTTGCAGAAAGGAAAATTGCATACGAAAAACAAAGTCTATGTATAATTGTATACCTTACTTATACCTTAAAACAACAATAAAAAACTGAAAGAAGATCGATGGTACTTTTTCCATCTTCTGAATCACTTGTATGGCTGTTATCACTATACACTATCAAGTTTCCCATACTTAATACCATAGTTCTGCATTCCTTTCACAAATCTAAGGGGGCGTTTGGTACGCAGGAATTCGATGGAATTTAATGGAATTGGAATTTGAATTCCATTGGTCATTGTGTTTGGTTGGTAGGATTTGTTGGAATTGGAATTTGAATTCCATTCTTAACGTGTTTTGTTACGAAAGAAATTAGAATTGGAATTGGAATTGATTCTCTCAAATTCCTTCAAATGAAGGATTTCAAAATCCTTTCAAATTTTGAAGGATTTCAAATTCCACCGACCATCGCCTCCGCCACCGACCGCCATCTACCACCCCCACCCACCACCAACCAATGCTACCAACAACCGCCGCCGCCGCTGCCTGCCCCCGCCGCCGACCGCCACCTCCCCCGCCGACCCCGACCACTGCCGCCTTTGCCGCCGCCCGACTGCCGTTATCTGACCACCAACAGTCGTCGATAACCCAAACCCGCCAATTGCCGATCGTGCTGTTATCGTTGTCGGCAATTGACGGTCATTGTTAACCGCATCTGCGCCTATAAACGGTCGTCTCCACCGACCGCGCCCGCAGTTGACCACCGACTATCATCGCCGAACCCGGTCAGTTTTAGACGCGCTCAATAGCGACCGTCGGTTTTCGACAGCGTGCTTGACCGGTTGGTGGCGACGGTTGGGTACGATCGATTTTTAGCAACGGGCGTGGTCGTTGGGCACAGTTGGTGGTCGCTGTCAATTGTTGGTGGTGACGGCGGTGGCGGCCGATGGTATGTAGCGGCGGAGATCGGTAATCATGGAGGTGGTGGTGGTTTGCAATAAGTGATAAATTTCAATTCCTTTATAAGTGTTTTGTCACTAATAATGCATTTGGAATTTGAATTTCATTTATAAATTCCAATTCCCTTGAATTCCAATTCCTTTGGAAAATATTGAATTCCAATTGCAATTGCTTCTAATTCCAATTCAAATTCCAATTCCAATTCTAATTCCAACAAATTTCACAAACCAAACGCCCCCTAAGAATTTGTTTCATAGCTTGTAGGTGACTTTCTTTTGGTTTCTCCATGTATCGACTCACAACCCCTATAGAAAAATTAAGATCTAGGCGCGTGTGAGTCAGGTAGAGGGCTGTTCAAACCTCTCGACGCTCGCTCGACGTTCGTTCGGAATTTGCTCGAAAAATGCTAGTTCGAATTTTTGCTCGGTTGTAAACGAGCCTCGGATCGGTTTATAAACGAGCCAAGCATGAGCAAAGATCCGCTCGGCTCGGTTCGGCTCGAATTTATATATATATATATATAAATGTGTATATATAGTTTATACATAGCACTCTAATAGATTTGGCCCACTATATATAAATATATAATTATATTTACGCATACTTGATCAATTAACCTAATAAAGAATTGTAAATTAAGCATAAAATTGAAATCCTAAGCCTCTAAGAGGCAATTTTGTCGATCATCTCCCGCTCTCGCCGTCATTGCTCTCTTCAATATGCTCTTCGCCTCATCGGCTATAATCTTAGCCACATCATCAATCACGTATTGTTATTCAGAAAAATGTTATGTCATGAAATGTGATGCTTTTTAAGTCATTAGCACATGTTCACTGCAATATAAATCGTATGACACACAAAATAGTTCGGTTGTACAATTTTTTCGGTGCTCGTTTGCGCTCGCTCAACGCTCGCTCGGAAAATTAACGCTCGAAAAATGCTCTTTTGATTTTCCGCTCGGTTGTAAACGAGCCGATTGGCTCGGTTCGGTTTGGAAACGAGCCAATCAAGAGCAAAGCTGCACTCGGTTCGGCTCGGCTCGTGAACAACCCTAGAGTCAGGTTTCGTAGACATTGATTAGTCTTTTTGTAGGCGACCACACAAAAAAGCGGACTTCACGTCCAAATGATGAACTTGCCAACCCTCGCATGTTGCCTAGGCAAGCATCAATCGAACAGTCTCCTCAAAATCGATACCCTTTTGTTGCATATAGCCCTTTGTAACGAGGCGAGTCGTGTGCTTAGTTACGTATCCTATAGCGTCTCTTATCACTTTAAACAACCACTTAAGACCTATGGGCTTTACACCCTTCGGTAGTTCCACGAGTTACCAAGTATGGTTCCTTTCAATCGACTCAATTTTAACTTTCATAGGACATTGGAATGGTACACCACCAACTTCCAATCTTGAGGTAGTTTCTTGAGTCACAATTGACGTCTTCTTGAATATAGGGCATTTGGGGCTTTGGGCATATGAAAACCTAGAGAGCTCTGATACCAGGTGAAAGGATCTCAATGGTATACTAGAGAAGTTCATGTAAATGAAGATTGGAAGTTTCATACAGAATATCAAGGAACTAACAATAAATTCAAGGCGAGAAAAGAACGAGCCAAGGTCAAAGTGTGACGATGGAGTAGAGGTGTGTATGATTGGAGTTATATAGTTAACAAAAATACACATGTTTATAAATTCAAGGGACAAGAGTGTGTAAATCTTAACCATACGAAAGAGGTATCATCTTTGAAAGCAAACAATGACGGCGAAAGAGACTAAACCTACCCAAGGGCTAAATCTGTAACTTGACCTAGACCATAGGGACCAAAAATGTATTGTACTCACTATCCAATTCCATTTATTTAATTCAATTTTGAATTAAAAAACAGATAAGCAAAACCAAACTGATAAACACCCATAAGAAAACAATGTCAAAGCACTACCGTTGACCATCACGAAATGATGTAAAAAACATTTTTAGGATCTTATGAGTTATGAGTGATTATGGATCATGAGAATGGACTTATTTGATTATCATTTCAAACCAAAAAAAAGAACATAGTAAGTTAAATCAAAATCTGAAGCTACTCAATCAAACTGCAACTTTAAAAATAAAAATTAAGAAACATTTTTTTAAATAAAAACTACTGAACATTAATTTGCAAGAAAATCAAATTGTTAAGCATACACTAGAAAAAACAAAGTACAAACCCAAGTCAACTATGAATACCAAACATACATGTTTCCAGCATGCATATATTTCAGTCATCATCTTCATCATCATCATTGTCATCATCTTCTTCTTCTTCACCATCATTATCATCCTACACATACAGTCATACAGCATTTTAAATGTGAGACGAAACAAATTCATAACAATCTTTAATACAACCAAGTCTACTTACGCGCTATTTCAATCGCATGTGAATCATTGAAGATTGTTTATAGGAGTAAAAGATAAATAGGGAAGAAAGAGTACCTGTCCACTTTCCTCGTCTACTTCAGACTTTGACTTATCAGATTCCTCCTCGACATCATCCGCTTCGCTCTCCTGAGCACCATTTATACATATAATATCCATCAAACATTGAATTCAAAAACTATTATATATGCGTAAGTAACAAACGATTAAGAGGTGGTAAAATGGGCAGGTTAAAGGCAGGTTATATAATGGGTCAGTATTGCTTGATTGACTCGCGACAGTTCTGTCTAAAATTTTTTAACCTTTACAAAAATCACATTAAAAAAGAAAAAAGTAATCTTATGAATAAACTGGTTTATGCATTCAAAATACACTTGACATAATTTTCAGCCAGTTCCCTTTTTAGCTATTTTTTTTAAACTTTTACTTGTTTGACACTCAACATATATAAAACATAAATGATCTGACCCATTCATAGCAACAAAATACAGAAAATGCAAGAGGTATTCACCTGCTTCTTATTGTATGCTTTCATAAGTTTCTCATACTCAGTCTTCCTTTTGGCAGCTTTGGCTTCATAAGGAGCTTTTTCCTGCCAGAATACACAATATTGGTAAACTCACACGAAGAACATCATCAGTTTCACATGTGAACAAAGTTCAACTTTTTAGCTTTTAACATTACAAAACATGACCAATTCTCTTTGAAGGTATGCACATGCATATCCTAACTTAACATAGAACACAAATTCATATGAAACAAACAGCGCTCACTTACCGCTGCACTCATGGATTTCCACTTCTCACCCCCAGCTTTCCCAACCTATAAGAGTAACAAGTACGTTAAATGCAATCCAAAATATTAGAAATTAAAATACGCACGAAGAACTCAATGACACACTAACTACTACTTACTGCTGACACCGCCTTCACATTCGGATTTTCTTTCTTGAATGTTTTCCTAAACTCCTCACTGAAACAATAACACGATCCAAATCAACAACAATATGTAACATTTTCAAAAAGACATATGTATGTATGTATGCACGTATATATACGTGTATATGATTTGCATTTGCACACATACAGGAAAACAAAGAAAGCACTTGGAGGTCTCTTGGGCTTGTTGGGATCTTTCGCCGCTTTCCCACCTTTAGTCTTGCCTTTGCTGGCTGCCTTAGCAGGAGCCTTCTTCTTCCCAACTTTTCTGAAACATTAAAGATTCCATTAAAAGTTAATAATATTCTTCAACCTCTATTACAACAATCAGTCAGTTCTCCATCATTTCTTGCACTAATCTTACTCCAAAATCAGATAATCAACAAAATTTCAAATCAACTTTAAACATGAACCAAACCCTCTTCCCCAAAACAGCAAAAGATCTTCAACAATCAAATTCAGAAACCAATTGTAACAATAAGCAGCAGTAATTACAACATCAAATCGAACAGGATATTAACCTGTCATCAACAGGCTTCAAGACGTCTCTTTTAGCAGCCCCTTTACCTTTGGCACCCTTCATATCTACAACCCACAATCACAAATCGATAGAAATCAACAACAAAACAATAATAATGCCCACTGCACATCTACCACTAACATTAAAAAAAATCCAATTTTGAACCCATTTTCATCGTCAAAAGACGATTCAACAGTAAAGATCGCAAGTCAACGCAGTAAAAGACAACATCAGCCTCTTATATGATGCACTTAAGCAACAGTTAGAAAACCCTAAAGTCTTTTCGAACAGTGGAAAACAAGAACCCCCAAAATAGTTGGAATTAGCAAACAAGAACGAAATTGAAAACAGCAAAAAGCAGCAGAAATTGGGATCAAATCAAGGAAACTGAAGAACATAATTAGGGATCATGGGGTTGAAAAAAGAGGTAAAATTGAGTGATGAAGATGAGATCTGAAGAAGAAGAAGATACCTGATGTGTGTGATTGAGAGAGATGAGATCAAATCAAATTAATGAAGGAGCAGAGGAGAATAGTGAAGAAAAGAGTAGAATCGAACAGGCTTTACAGTGGTCACCGGACTAGCCGGTTGTTTGATACCGGTTTAGGATCTTTTTTGCTTTCTTTGTGTGTGTGATTATTATTATCATCTTTTTGGAATAATATCTTTAAGTAATAAACTTGGAATATTGTTTGAATAAAAGGTTTTATTATTTTTCCTACCCATGAAACCTACTTATGTTTTTATTATAGTTCTATAGTTGTGAAACTTGGGTGAATATTAGAGGTGTACAAACTGGTTTTTTATTAAAAAAGGTTTGGGTTTAAAACCAAACCGATTTTTTTTGTCATGGGGTTAAAACGGTTTTTTTTCAAAACCATTTCGGGTTACAAACAGGTTTGGCTTACCGAATACTCGAACCTGTTAAACCGATTTTGACCGTTTTGAAACCGTTTTTTAAAATAAACCGGTTTAACTGGTTTTTAACTTTTAAACCTGTTTTGAGTGTGGGGCTACCAAACCGGTATACAAACTGGTGGTTCTGGTTGGTTTGGGCCAAACCGGTTTTTCTTTAAAACCGGTTCCGGATTTTTTGGCCGAACCGGCTTTTTTGCCCATGTCTAGTGAATATTGGGGCAATGGTAAGGATGTAAGGTTGTTATATGATGTGTATGTCATATGTTCGAGTCGTGAGAACAGTCATTTAAGAAATACATGATCATGATGTATACATTGTACGCGAAATGAGTTTAGCAACCAAATAATCTGAGAGCCGTGTATATTTCCAAATCGAAATTATTCACTTGTTCACTTAAATAAATCAATTTCATACAACTCCGGGTCAAAACGAAGTACGCTTTGTGCGCGTATATGTGTTTTTTGTGAACAAGATGAAGAAGAAGTTTGACTAAACTATGTTCGATATCAAATTTAGTAGGGATGGGGTGAACCGCTAAAGGGAGCTATCAACTCAATCCAAGCCAGGGGCTTAGACCCTGAATCCCCACCAAGGAGGGTGTTGCCTTATTAGAACCCCAATTGCTTAGGGTCACCACCCCTAAAAAATTAGGAGATTATAATAACGAAGATCACAATAAACTAAACACAAAAGTGCACTTCGCACATCATGGCTTGTGTTGATTGATATTTTGATCACACTGGTTAATAGTCAATCTAATTACACTACAATATCTAAATGCATCATGCTTAAAGAGTCCCAATACCCCTAGGAATTTTACGTATGGGAGAGTTTTGTGCATTAGGTTTGCCCTATCATTATGAAAGCTCTATAAAGATTATAATTCTCATGTTTACTTCATGTGCCACATGGTTGAAGACTCTTGAATTGCACCGGGAAAAAAGACGTGCCCTTGCTAATTTCCAAAAGTAACAAAAATCGTAAAAGTTGATAAAACTAGAAAACTTGTTGATGATCTCATTCGAGTAAAACAACTGAAAATTCAACACTGATCACATCAAGACTTCAATGGAAAGAGAATTATTATGATCAAGCGAGTTGCTTTTGCTATGATCCCACTGCAAAAGCTAGAATTGAAGGGGACTTGCTAGGAAACTTAAAGAAGAACTTTGTAGGATCCGAGCAATGCATTGCTGATAAATTGACTCTCAAAACTATCTGAAAATTTTCATATGCATACTTATAATTAATTTTTATATACACTTATAATTATAACATTAATATTTAACACTAGTTTTAGTAAACCCGTGTATTATACGAGTTGATCAAATAAATTATTTTAAAGAATAAAAATGTATTAATTATAAAATTATATTTTAATATAAGATATGGTTAAGGACTATAAGTAATAAAATAATTATATTAACTTTTTAAACTTTTATTTTAAAACTTGTATTTGTTTTTTCTCAAAAGAAAATTAAACATTTTGTTTCAAAACAAACCGTTATAAAAAAATATATTTAAAAAAGTTTGGTGTTTTTGAAAAGTTTCTTATTTTATAGAATTTATTTCCTTAGAAATAACACTAATAAAAAGATACATTTCTTAATTTACTAATAAAACTAATTTAGATCTAAAATAATTAAATAATATTATTAATAATTAATGTAAATATTTAACAGAAGATAGAAGCGAGAAAATTTTGTTAAGAATGAATATGGTGATGTTAAATGTCCTACATAAATACCTTTTTATTATAGTAGAAGGATAATATATAATATTTAATTGATTTTATCATAATTAATTTAAAGAGATTAATAATTATTATGTAAACATATAATTAAAAACATATATTACATAAAAAATTATATAAATAACACACTTGTTTAAGCTTTTTTAGATCCTTACCTAATCAAACTTTTTATATGTGAAGCTCAGCCTAAATAGTTCATTGGACGCACAGTTTGTTTACATATTTAATTGGACCCGCAGGCTGATCTTCAAAGCTGGATAACGTGTTAAATAAAAAGTTAAAAACACAAGAAAAGAAAATATTATAAATGATGTAACTCACGATATAATATTATTGATGATATAACTTGTGTTTGTAGCTTTTATAATTTATTTTTTTGAGTTAATTTCAGTTTTACTCCTTAAGGTTTAACTAAAGTAACTATTTTACTCCAAAAGATTAAAACATCAATTTACCTCTAAAAGTTTCATATGTTGTTTCAATTTCACTCCAAAAGTTTTATTATTTTGGATAAATTTTAAACAACTAATGAAACTTTTGGATTAAAATTGAAACAATTTATAAAAACTTTGGGAGTTAAATTGATGTTTTTAATATTTTGAAGGAAAATAGTTATTTTTAACAAACTTCAAACAGTAAAATTGAACTTAACTCTTTATTTTTTAACAAAATCTAGTATATTCATAGATCTTCTAATAAAAATTCAATTACTCATAAACTATAAGACTATAAAAATAAATGTACTTAAAAATGATCTTCTAATAAAAATTCAATTACTCATAAACTATAAGACTATAAAAATAAATGTACTTAAAAGAACATAATTATATTTTTTATTATGTGTTACGGTTACAAAATACTGTTACACATAAAGTGAGTCATTTTGGGCTCTCTAGCTTTCTCCGGTTGGCAGATTAGATTTTTTTAATTTCTTAATCGTTTTCTCGTTTTGTAGGGTGCCGCCCCATTTTTTCATGTTTTTCTTCATATTTTCCCCATGTGTGGCACGTTACATTTGGCAAAGCACAGACGAATCCGGTGAATCTCAGTGATTATTCCCGGTTCTTGGGTTTATTTCGTTCACCAGAACCTAAAGGTGGTGTTCCCATCCGTGGTTCCAGTCTGTGTCCCTAATATACAACAATACACCATTGGGTTAAAAACAAGGGGCTAGTCAATCAAATGTTAATGCAAGTCAAACATGTGCTTCACGAGAGCCATGTTACCATGTATGGGACCAAGAGGCTTATGTAGTGACAAAGAAGTAGCTCAAGTAGAAAAGATGGGATTATCCTTGGGTGTTGTATGTAGGAAAAGAAAACCACGATGAAATTCGTAAGGTGCTGCTCTTCGCGAATCCCAGCATCCACTGCACGGAACCCTCAACCAAGCTGTGAATTAAAGCAGCAATGGAAGAAGAAATTTTACTTGTGAATTCGGATGTTTTTAGATTCGGTTGTATAGTATTTCAATGTTTAATATCTTTTGGTTTAATTTGGTTCAGTTCGATTCACATAATAAAATAATAAAACCGAATTAAATTTCAAACACATAATATAATACATCAATCATATAAAAATATAACTAAATTGAGGATTTGTAATTGTTTAGAATCGGGTTTAAGAGGAGTTGTAACCGCAGACAGAGGGGCGATCAATGGTATGTGGCTCCAACAACAAGATTCCAGCAAAAACAAAGCAGTTGGGTGCTTAAGACGATAGTGATGTTCGAAGTAGCTAGAATCGTATACGTGATCAAACTAAATAGTCCCTTTAATTACCATAGTAATTGATTTGTTTATTAATATATTATTAGGTTAATTGTTTAATGGTTGGGATAATAGAGTAATGAGTTTAGTTTTTAAATATATTTATTTGGCATTTAAATTAGATTTATAAGAATAAATAATGTAATGAGCTTAAGTATATATATAGATAATGGGTTCATAAAATTTTATAATTTGTGTTAGTAAATTAGATTACAATAGGTTTGTATTTATAAAAAGAGTAAATTGTCATTTTCGTCCTTGAGTTTTGATATGTTTTGCCATTTCTATCCAAAAATAATTTTTTTCCTTTGTGGCTCCTTGACTTTTTAAAATCTTGCCATTATCATCCAATCTAGTTAGTCAAGTTAATTTGTCTGTTAAACAGAGGTATAATTATGGCTTTTTACAATATCCATGTTAAATCAATTTAATATTGTAATCAATAAAAAAGGATAGATACATTTCTTCAACTCACCGGTTCACCACTTCCCACTCCGGTCAACAATGTTCTCTCCGGCAACCATCGATCATGTTCTCTCCGGCAACCACCGTCGCCTTCTCTCCGGCAACCACCACCACCACCACAGCTTCACACCGCCCCCATCGCAAATCCAACAATAACACTCTCTAAACCTCCATTTCCATGCCAACCCTCCACTTCCCTCATCTCCGCCACAAAACCCACAACTCTCCGGTCACACCTCACCACCATACTCACCAATTACTTCAAAGTAATAAGACCATTCGAACATCCAAAATCAACCCAATGTTCAACCCTCGTTCTCCACAATTATTTTGCTTACGCCTACGAAAACAATTCGGTTTTCGCCCAATGTTCTCCTACTTGCAAAGGACGCTGATTTCGATTGGATTTTTTGGTTTGGCTAGGAGGCATTGAGTTGCTCCAGAGCTGCAAGGTGGAGTCCAGACCAGTGGTTAATTAGGAGTGGAGACGGTAGAGCGGTGGTGGTCGGAGGTCAAGGGGATTAGGAGTGGTAGCCGGAAGAAGCCGACGATGGTCGCCGGACAGAAGGCAACGATGGTCGCCGGACAGAAGCAGATGATGGTCGCTGGAGAGAACGTGATCAACGATGGTGAGGTGAACACATTTAAATTTACTTAACATGGTTATTACAAAAAGACATAATTACCCCTCTATTTAACAACCAAATTAACTTGTCTAACGAGACTGGATGATAATAGCAAGTTTTTAGAAAGTCAAGGAGTCAGAAGAAAAAAAAATTATTTTTGGATGAAAATAACAAAACATATAAAAACTCGGGGATGATAATGGCAATTTACTCTTATAAAAATTATCAAGGTTGGTGTCAAAAATTTCTACCTTGATCATTGTCAAAAATTATATAGAGTTGGTCAGAAATAGATCATCTGTATATTAACAATATAATTTCCATAGGATACAGGCGAGTTATGATAACCATCTGGGTCCGCATGTTTAAGTTAAAACATTTGAGATATAAAAACTAAATGTTAATGCAAAATATAATTATCTTTTATATAGTTATTTAATTTTCATGAGATATGAGCAAACCATTTCATAGATATGGCCCAAGGATTGTTGTTTCTTCTCCTCTTACAAATCAACTACATTCTTACTTTGTATGTAACATGACGTGTAGATAAAAGCACTTGTAGATGTTATATTAACCAATATGTGTGAAGTTTTAAATGGAAAACTTATCGAACGCATAGATTATGTAAGGAAATACTTGATGAAAAGAATTGTGCATGTGATCAAGGTAATTGGAAGGTGTGATGACCCAGTTACACCAATTATCATATTGATGGTATTAAGACACAAGCATCTACGCCTCTATAAGTATAACATTATAAAGTTAGGGCTTCGGCCTCCTTAATAGGGCATCTATTTTCCAAAAGAGTTTATATATTAAACATTTTTTGTTGGCCAGGTTCGTTTTAAATTTTAGGGTGTGGGTTGTTGAATGTTAATAACTAAAGAGACGCAAATAACCATCAAAGATAATGGTCAAAATTTAGGTTTTGATCTTCATGGTCGTTTTGTTTTGCTGCTCATAATCCATTTGGTGTATCATGCTCAATTTATGATCTATTTAAGGTCAATCACTTTAGATTTGATCAATTAAGCTCAATTTAAAAATGCTAATTACTAGAATTACCAGCAAATGATATGTCCAAATCACAAACAATTACAATATCATTTCCACCCTAGCTTAAAGCTCTTTTTTTTTTTTTTTAAAATAGAATAAACCTTCACGCCATGAGCACATACCTATGAGTCAACTAAACTTAGAATTTGACATTTTGACCTGTGTTGAAGGCACATAAGTTGTAAGATATTAGTAACTTAAGATAAACCACAGCTAAGATAATTCTACGACATTCAAACCATAATTGCCCTTCCATAGTAACAAGTCATCATTCCCAGATATTTGAAGGAGAAAGAGGAAAAGAAAAAATAAAATAGAATCAAATGACTAACATGCCCTCATTCGAAAGTCATGTGGTCCGATTTAACCCTAAACTAGCCGGTCTTTCATTTCAAACACTACTCAAAATTAGGGAGGCGATACGCTTAATTAAAAAATTTAAATAAAAATGTAACTTTTTTATAAAGTTAAAGAGTGAAGTAAAACAAATAAAAATAGTTTAGAGTTGGATATATGTAGCAATCACCCTATCAAACATGTATAATTAAGCCAAACAATAAAAGTTCCACCTTCCAACTAGGTTAACTAAAAATCAGACCGCTAAATACCACTTGTACTCCTCGGTACAACACCCTAATGCACCAAACAACACACACATCATGATAATAAACGATAACACAATATTCATATAACACGTACCATTGGCCCGTGGTCACCCCACAAAGATATATTCCTCAAAACCCATATCAACCACATAACCTCAATAGATAAGGGTTAGATAAGACCCAATATTCTTATCCATCAGATCGATTCACCCCTTGATCCAACGGTCGCCAAACCCTCACTTAGATATCCCCTCAAACTCTATACATGCATCAACACCTAATGTTACAATTTAAACACACACCAAACTATAGCACCATTAACCACCAACACCATCATGGCATCCACCAACGCCGCCACGGCCGCCACCGCATCCTCCTTTATCGGGACCCGTCTCTCCGAGTCCCACGCCAACTCGGGTCGGGTCACGGCCCGGTTTGGCTTCGGGAAGAAAAAAGAAGCACCTAGGAAAGTGTCCAAAGTGGTGACATCAGACAGACCGTTATGGTACCCTGGTGCAAAAGCGCCAGAGTACCTGGACGGAAGTCTGGTTGGGGACTATGGGTTTGACCCGTTTGGTCTTGGGAAACCGGTTGAGTACCTACAGTTTGACTTGGACTCGTTGGACCAGAACTTGGCTAAGAACGTGGCTGGGGACGTGATCGGGACCAGGTTCGAGAGCGGGGACGTGAAGTCGACCCCGTTCCAACCGTATAGCGAGGTGTTCGGGCTCCAGAGGTTTCGGGAGTGTGAGCTGATCCATGGGAGGTGGGCTATGTTGGCTACACTTGGTGCGCTTACGGTTGAGTCGGTTACCGGTGTTACATGGCAAGATGCTGGAAAGGTACCATATGACCTATATACATGTTCCATTACATACATAGAGTAGTTATGAGACGGATCAAATAATAGGTTGATTCGAAAAAAATATTTTATTCGAATTAGGATTGAGGCGATGAAAAGATCGTAATAAAGAAAAAGAAAATAGAAATAGTCACTATTGTTGATTTTTTTTTAAAGTTAGTTACATCAGTTTTTTAGAATTCAATAAGTTTTAAATACTTTGTCATTTTAGAAAGAATTATATCATAAAATTAAGAATTTTATTGTCTTCTTATTCAAATATAACATTGCCAAATCTTTTTAATAAAGATATTATATTTTAAAAAACATTGATAACTGATGATATAAAATATATAGTTAGCGTAATTGGAAACATATTTTATGTGATTATGTACATATGTTGTTGATTAATTATATTGTTATGTAAATTAATAATTTTTAGTGTAAAAATTTATAAATTTGTTAAATTTTAATTAAAACGGGGGCACTTTAAATAAAAAGGGGGCATTTTTTTTAACAATTTGGGGCACTTTGATACGCATATACCCTCGCCTATAATACACACAACATCTTGATAAATTCGTATGTCTCGCTTGAAAAAAACATTTAATGTGTAACCGACATATAGATGTGTCTATATAGGCAAATTAAACCTTGTTAATATAAATAATACTAAGCAAACAAATTCACTAATGTACGTACGAGTGATGTATATTCTAGGTGGAACTAATTGATGGATCATCTTACTTGGGTCAACCATTACCATTCTCGATCACCACTTTGATATGGATCGAAGTTTTGGTTATTGGCTACATTGAGTTCCAAAGGAATGCTGAACTTGATCCCGAAAAAAGAATCTACCCGGGCGGTCCATTTGACCCGTTAAACCTGGCTGCAGACCCTGAAAAGAAAGCGGTCCTCCAACTAGCGGAGATCAAGCATGCCCGTCTCGCCATGGTGGCGTTTCTTGGGTTCGCCATCCAAGCTATCGCCACCGGAAAGGGTCCACTCGACAACTGGGTTACCCATTTGAGTGACCCCCTTCACACTACCATTCTTGATACCCTTGGCGTCTTTTCTTAAATGATCTATTGATTTGCAATATCTATATGTTTATGTGTTTTGGACCATGTAAATTAAATTTGTAACGTTTGAGTGGTGTTGGAGTATTATTTGGTTGTGAAATTGCATTGTGATCGTGGACGGAAGTAGTATAACTATAAAGTTTGTGTAGTTTTTTTTTTATTTTATATGTAACGTATGTTATGATATTTTCGAAAGACTCTCACGACCTTTGAACGCAAACTCCCAAGGTTCTTGAACTTATTTAGAATATATATTACATTTGAAAAACAAAGCGTAAAGGGAAAAAAAGGTAAAATGTCACAAAATAGTAACCAAGTTTCAAAAGTGTTCTAATTTAGTCATTCATGCATATTTTTATTAAATTGGACCACTAAACGATCAAATCAATTCATCATTTAATTTTCTTATGTCAAGAAAGTAACGGTGGGAAACACGTAACTTGCAATTGAAGCATCACCTTCTACAAGGAATTCAAATAGGTTGACATATAGGAAACAAATTTATCAAAGAAAAGAAATACAATTAAAATATGCTTGAAACCACACACAAAATGGTGCATTTTTTGACAAGCACTCTTGGTAAATGTATATGAGAATCTATCGTATCAAACTTTAGGATATACATAAAGGCAAGATCATCAATTATAAAATTGGTTCAAGAAATATGAGTAGTGCATTTTATATGCCAATACCACATTTCATAACAATTTATAGGTAGTGTTGTTTCACATTCACATCAAGACCAAGTTCCAGTAATTCGTTAGTCCAATTTAATGTGTTACTTGTTCGTGAATGCAATAAGTGATTAGTGGTGTTGTTTGACGGATCAAAGACTGCAATGATTTCCAGTGGTCGTTGAGGTTCGTCATTCGCTATCATTTGGTGAATATCGAAGATGTTTAATGTGTAGAAATTAATGTGATTGGAGGAAGACTATGTAGATCGATGCCTTTTTTCTTGTTGCATGATGTGTAGATAGAGATAAATGTAGAAGTACCCACTTTTCTATTTTAACCTATTTTGTCCCCCAACATACCAATACCTAATAAGTAAATGATTAAGACTAGTCATGGGCAAAAAAACCGGTTCCCGAACCAGTTCTGCCGGAAAAACCGGAACCGGTTTCAAAGAAAAGCCGGTTTGGCCCAAATCGGTCCCGAACCGACCCAAACAGCCGGTTTCTATACCGGTTTGGTAGCCCCGAACTCAAAACCGGTTTATAAACCTGTTTAAAAGTTAAAAAAAAAACCGGTTTCAAACCGGTCCGAATTGGTTTGACAGGTTCGAGTATTCGGTGAGCCAAACCGGTTTGTAACCCGAACCGGTTTGAAGAAAAACCGGTTTGGCTCTACCACAAAAAAACCGGTTCGGTTTTGAACCCGAACCAGTTTGGCCGGAAAAACCGGTTTGAATACCTCTAATTAAGACACAGTGTCATATATTTGTTACGGTTATTTTTTTCTGATTCTTTCTTATTATTACATAGTATGCATTAATTAATTTATAATTATATAGTTATTCAAATATTATATTTAAACTTAATATATTAATTTATTATTTATTTTAAAATTTACCCTCATGATGTCGAAGATGATGAGGAACATCCCATTTGAGACCTGCTATTGGTTACATGTTTATCGTTGGTTTTATAGTTCTCTTTTTGTCGATGATAATTAACTGTTACTCATCCGAGACTAATGATATGGTTCTGTTTGATATGCATATTTAGTTCGGTATACATGTTTAGTTATGACGAAATCCAATGGCCATGATGACGAAATCAGAGGGGCATCAGTTGCTTTGACGTGAGTACGTAACTACTGTTTACGGGTAGCAAACACAATCAAAACCCGTTTTGAGTCCGACTATAACTAGTTTTATAAATTTAAAGGAGACAATAATTATTTAAAGAAAAGGGAAAAACTCACCTTCACGGTTTCACCTCTACTTCTAGCACATCATATACCCACACGTAGGTTCGAATTGCAGAACGGTTGCAGCCCCTACCACTATTTCACTTCCTTCTTCCTCCGGCGACTTTCCGGCCATCTCACGGCGGTTTCTTTTCTTCTCAATATTCGCAGAAGCAAAGGTGAGCCCTGATTCTCTTTCAACCTATGATACTTCTCTTTCATAAATTTGATTGATTTCAGTATCAGATTGCAAAACCTAACGTAAATCCCTCTACTCTACATCTTACCTTTCATTCCATTTCGTGTATTTATGATGTTAATTTCGATTTAAGGTTAAACCTGTGTTAAACCATCTGATTAGGTGCCCAATTTACAAGCTAAATAGGTTTTAACCAAACCTACTCTTTAATCCAATACAAAACGGATTCTCATTTTGTTCTGTGATGTCAAGCTGACTACTTTTCAAACACAAAATTGATATGAATCCTAGAGTAAGTTTTATGCTTCCATTTGGTTGTTGGTGTTACAGTCATGAGGTGTTTGAATGTGGGTAATACTGATCTTGTCTGTTTGGTATGATTTGGATACTTGTTTTTAGTATGATTTTAATATTGAGTATACTGTGTTTGATCGATAACTAATTACTATGACTTCAGATAGCTCTATGAAAGTGTATATTGTGATATGCCCATTCAAGTTGTAATGATCACTTTGAAATTATGCGTCCAAAAGCCCCCTTTTGTTGTTTTTCATTTCATATCTTTTGATAATGGATATCATACTTGAAGTTGAAAATGTTTAAGAAAGTAATCTCTTGTGCAGATCTCATAGTTTTCCAATTCGGGAGTTATTTGGGTTTTTGTTATTTGGATATGGGATTGCAAAATGCTATGTTGAACGGGTTTAAGAAGTCTATTGCATTCGCGCTTGTGGGAATCACTGTAACAGACCGTTATGCTGGAGTATGCCCTATTCGAGGTTCATCTATGTCTCCAACTCTTAATCCTTCTTCGGGATCATTTACAGGTAACTTGTGGAGTAAAATGCATCTAATTAGTATTTGTGATAGTAGATGTGGTGTATTAATGTCTAGTCTGGTTGCAGATGATTATGTTTTCTTGGAGAAATTTTGCCTTGACAAATACAAATTCTCACATGGTGATGTAGTAATTTTCAGGTATGTATTCTGTTATTTCCTCTACTGTTTTTTACCTAGTGTTTTCTGCTCAATGAAGCAACAATACTGTGATATGTATGCAAATTTGGCATTTTTAGACCTTTAGAATTTGTGTTCTTGCAGTTATTAGATACCTAGCATGTTTTAACTTCACTGTTTTCCTAAGAAACAAGGATCAATGGTTAAATTGTAAAGTAACAAAATAAGTGATTGATAGAAAGTTGTGTAATATGTAATTATGTACCACAGTAGGTGGTAAATAGACTTTTATGCAACTCTAACCAAAATGCACAGCTTGCCTTAGACCCACTATCATGTATATCATGTGATACATAGTAGGATATGAAATTTAGATGCATAAAGTGTGATGATATTGAGTAATGAATCATCTCTTGTAGATTTCAAAGAATCCATTTTGAATTTTGAAGTTAGCATCACATTTACTCACCTAATCATAAAGTTATCTGGATATAGTTTTTTATAGTTTCTATATGAAACTTATGTTTTGGTATGTACGAAAGGCATCAACAATGGGCAGGATGGGTAGTGCATCAATGTGGGTAAATTTTATGCATATGTCAAAATGGGTTTATTGTGATTTGGTTGAAGCACTTTTTGTCCGAAGTTATTTTCGAACCTTCTGTAAATAATCAGTGTGCCAAATAGAACTGATATATATATATATATATATATATATATATATATATATATATATATATATATATATATATATATATATATATATATATATATATATATGGATATTGTAAGAACCTTAAGGGGAGGGTTGAATAAGTTTTAAATTTATAGATCACATCTTAATAATCTTTGCTTATTTAGAAAATATCTCTCATTAAGATCTTGTTGGTTGCCAAACAATATTGAACAAATTCAAATTAGAAGGAATATCAACAATCGAACACAAATATCTTGTTTTCACTAAGAATGCTGTGTAAGTAGGCAAATATTATTTATTTATTTACTACATCTCAATAATAAGGTTGTCATCACCTATTTTTTTCTCACTAATGCTTGGTAATGATCACCAATAGCTTCTCCCTAATTACTCTATTAAAGATCACAAACGTTTTCTCTAGTCAAGGTGTGATCACCTTTTTAAATTCTCTGTAATCATCGTAGGGTTTACCACTAACAAATACAAAATAAGTGTTTTGGTATAAGATTTTATAATAACAACACTCATAGACGTCTTTTCTGTTGCTAATCTATGATCTCTGTTCTAATATGAACAGCTTTTACAAAGCAAGAGATTATTTAGAAATGTCTTAGAAGACTAGAGTTTAGTGTCCTAGAAGATAGATCAAATATAGGAATAGTGCTTGCTTAAATATGTGAAAAATCAACTTTTCAAAAAATTCAATGGACCCTCCTTGACGGCCATATATTGACCGTGCACCAACCTTCGTTTGACTGCATTTTCCTTCTTTTTGAAATTTCGCGGTTATTTGAGTTTTCAAGCATTTCTCGGACCATTTAAATGAGAATTGACATCTTAGAAAGCATCAAAGTTGGCCATTTCTATGGGAAGCACTTTCAAACAGTTTAGTCATGCTTTTATAGTGAAAAATTGTGCCGTTTACCCAAAGTCTTTGGTTAAAATGTATATGGTTGATTTTCAAAACTTCAAAGCATGTTGGACACGTCTTTTTATAAAATTCGCTGAGAAGATTCATCCAACTATTTTATTTATAGTTCTATGTTATAAAAGAGATCATCTCTTATAAAATCTAACAAGGTTTATAAAAACAATCTCATTGTATACATTTTGTTTTATAAAGATTATATTTTTATATAACTCTTATGCTTTTATAGAACTTGTTTTGGTGGTAAATTGTGCATGTAGTCTTAGGGGTGCCATTAATATTAGTGACTCTAGCCTTTAGCCCTAGGGATTCCATGCCAATTCTCATTAAGGATGCCTCTAATATTAGGGATTTTATAGAACTTTTTTAGTGTTACATTGTGACACTAGTTATGTTTGTTTGTTTGTTTTAACTTTGCATTTTAAGTCAATTCTCATTGAGCCAATCTTTCACAAATCTTGAATTATTTTATAGAACTGTAGCTTGGTTTATAAAAGATGCGTTTATAAGTTTTATATAAATGCATGTCATTTTAAGTGATCTTAAGCTCAATTCAAACACATGTCATTTATCCCTAAAGCTATGTATCTTGAATAGCAAAGGATGCAGGATTGCAGGCTCGTCGTTGATGTGAGAAACTGAGATTCAACTTGTTTAATTTGGAAAGTATTGCCTAGACCTCGATTAAGGGTCACGCCATGTCGATCGTGGTTCTTATATTTTTGATCTTTACTTTGTAAAAAGCTTGGCATCGTCATACTTGTATTTTGAATCTTTTGGGCACAATCGATTTATGATTGCTCATGCATCGATCACGTGTCTTCTCTTGACAACTTCTATAACCTTTGTTAATTTTTTGAGCACACGGCTAGTTTATCGAATTTATCATATTGATGGGACCTTGGTTTAAAAAAGCTCTCCTGAGGCGCGCCTAGTTGGGGTGTTCAAAAATATTCGTATCCGAAACCGAATATGAAATATCCGAAGATCCGAATCCGAAATATCCGGAATTTCGGATTCGGATCCAGAGAGCGTTTACGTATCTTATAGTTTAGCGGCCATATATGTCTTTGGTTTCATTGCTTGTTGTTTTGTCTGGTTCAATAATACGGCTTATCCTAATGAGTTTTATGGACCCACTGGACCAGAAGTTTTGAGGATTTTCGTATATCCGAACTATCAGAAATTAGATTTTTATAAAAATTATTAAAAATTACATATTTTTTTAGAATTCGGATATCCGAAATTTCAGATTCCGAATTTCAGATATTCGAAATTTTGAATTCGGATTCGAATAGTGAAATCCACTATCCGAAATTTTTGGATATCCGATTTTGGACACCCCTAGTACCTAGACGCGAGGCGACCTAAGGCGCATGCCCTTGGGCTTTTGGTTATACAAAGGCGTAGGGTGTACAAAAGGCGCATAAAAAGCGCAATATTTTGGGAAAAAAAAGCCCATTGAGGCGCGAGCTTCTTGTACAGAGGGTGTTTTTGCTAAAAATGGTGGTTTTGTGCTTCAAATCATATATGAACCTTATTTATAGCTATATTTTTGGGTTGGGGATGCTAAAAACCGATGGGATATATATAAAAGTTTATATAAGCACCTTGCTTTTCGCGTACGAAAAACCTACGCTATTGTGTTTTGCGCCTTGCCCTTCGGATTTAGACCTTGTCGCCTTGGTGTGCTTCTCGCTTTTTAAAATGAGACCAAAAATGCAAGCAAATAGTGAAAGTAGAAATGAAATCCCTAAGTAGTTTTGAGAGGGGATGAAATCTGTAATTTACCCCAAACCATAGGTGGGATTTATGAAATTTACTCTAATTTTAATGATGATAATTACATGGTCAAATTTCCCATAAGATACCAAGCATGTGATGGGGCATAGTTGCTGAAGGCTAACGACATCCCTGTCAGGATGGAAACCATAACAAAACTCTAAGGTAGGGATATTAAGTGTAATAGGAGGTTATGGGATCAAATCCCTAACTTCTAATATGCTAGAGGGATGATTTTTGTAATTCACTCCTAACCTTATATTATTTCAATAGTTGTGGGAGGTTCATGAGCACCATTATGTAATTAGGAATCAAGGAAATCATCTTTGTCCCTTGGATCATATTGGATGATCGAGATACGAGACAATTACGTGTCTTTCACTCCATGACTCGCGACCATACGCTCTTTCTCGCGACCATCCCCTCCTCATTTGCTCCATGATCAAAGTGATCTTATATTTTCAAAATGATGGTTTTCATTTGAACCTAACCCTTAAACATCGTTCTAACTTCTAAAATAAAATGACTAAGCAGATTTTGTGCGCTAAAAATACATGTTAGGCAACTTTCAAACCATTTATGAGGTTCTCCTTTTAGCTAATTGTCTGATAAGCAATAACCTAGATCAACCTATTCATAAGTAAATGGGTTAAATTGACCCCTCTAGTAATTACTCGCTTTATCTATATAAATTTTATATTCCATATCATTTTGCAGGGATCCAACAAATTACAAGGAGAGATGCGTGAAAAGAATAGTAGCCATGGAAGGTGACTACATCAGTGACAAGAACGGTGCTATAAGGGTTCCAGAAGGACATTGTTGGGTCGAAGGAGACAATTCAGCTTTTAGCAGTGATTCAAGATCATATGGCCCGGTATGTATGTTCGTATGCATGTTTGCAGTATGCAAAATTCTCAATGTTTTGTTTTTGGAGGCTTTAAAGTTCAGCTCATTTTCAACCATTAAGATTGTTAACTCTACTAAATTAAAATCCTTTTGGTTTGGTTTGGTTCGGTTCAGATTCCATTGGGTTTAATACAGGGAAGGGTTACTCATGTAATTTGGCCACCAGAAAGAATAAAAAAAGTTGATAGAAAAATTCCTCAAGACAGATTGGCATTTTGATCATCTAATCTCATTGTTCCAATAAGGTGGATGAATCCGCGAATCATCTTTTGTTCAGCTTCTTTCAACCACTATGAAAAAAGCTTGGAGACAATTAAAACGTTACCTACAAAGGAAGATATTTTCGTTTATGTTCGCCGTTCCTCACTCCTACAGGTTTGTGACTTGTAATCTAGTTACTCAAGCTTTGGCTAATTATTTATCAGAGGCTCTTCTGCTTTTAGACCTTTGCCTCTTGTACTCTATTGTTTCCCTTGTAGATTTTAGTTAATTATTTTTTTTTTTAACAAAATGCTAGTTAAAATCTATTTAAATTCATATAATTAGATGAATGGTAGGCGTTTTAACGTCATTAAAATGAGATCGACTAGAGTTTATTTAACATTTCTTTCTAAGTTCTTTTATCTAAACATCCTTTTTAAAATAACTCTACTTTTATGTAATATAATTATTGCTACCAAATGACTACTAAAACAAAATATTAGCTGTTCATTCTAATTTTAACGTTTTATGCCTAACTTATCCAGAAACACAATAAAAAAAAAATACCATCACTATTAAAAAAGCTTTCTTGAATCAGATCTAAACATAAGACATAAAAATTAAAAGTTAATTTCTTATTTGCTCCTTGTGGTTTGGTCATTTTAGCGGTTTTGCCCAATAGTTTAAAAATAGCCAAAACACTATCTGAAATCACTATTTTTTCTTTAAATTGCTTCCCGCCTCTAATTCCGTTTAATTCTCACATTAAAAGAGACCCACAACAAAGACATAATTGGCCCTCATATGAGGGGCACGTGAATCCCATTTAACGTGAGAATTAAATGGAGTTAGGGGCGGGAAACATTTTGGAGAAAAAATAATGACTTTAGGGAGGGTTTTGGCTATTTTTAAAATATTAGGATAAAACCGTTAAAATAGTCAAACCAAAAGAAACAAAACAGAAATTAACTCTAAAAAGTTCAAACTATTACCTTCACACCATCGGACCAACCGGTAACAAATTGCTTGTAGAGAGATTCTGGTACCATGATACAAGTCGTATGAACTTATGTAAATTTAGTAGTACTTTAGGCCTTGTGAACACGTCACTCAAGAAAAATAATAATATTATCCTTGCTTTATCTTCCTCACGCTCTCTGTCCCACGGTTCCCAATCAAACATTCACTAACACTAAAACCTTATTCACCACCTATGTATCCCCTGTCTCACCAACCACCGCCGTCGCTGCCATCCTCCACCACCACCACAGAATCCCCACCGGAGCTCCGCCGTACCAAACACAAAGAATTAGGGTTCTGCTCCGGCGACGTTGGTGCTCCAAACACTATGCACTCACCATCAAACAAGCCCGTACACCAAACCACTGGAAGCTCCGGCGATGTCCTCGAGACAAACGAACAAGACGAAGAAGATCATGTAAACAGTTACGAGCACGATGAAATTAGGGTTTCCGAAGAAGAAGAAGATGAAGAGGTAAGAAGTTTGGACGATTTAGAACACGAAATTGTAGCGATGGAAGCTAAAATCGACGCTATTGTCGACAATTTGAAGTCCATCAACGATCAGATTGATCAAAACGCACACTCAAAAAAGCCCTCATTGTCAAATTTCTGGTCATCGGCGTCCGTTTGGAGCAAAAAACTGCAACGATGGAGGCGTAATCGGAAAAAGATCGTCGTCGACGGAAACGGCGTCGTTTCGGAACGCACATTGCCGCCGGAGAAGACGATTTCTCGCCGGTGCCGTGAAACCCAATCGGAAATCGCCGATTACGGGTTCGGCCGGAGATCCTGCGATACCGGCCCGAGCTTTTCCCTTGATTCTGGTCGGGTTTCGTTCGACGAGCCCCGGGGTTCATGGGATGGGTATTTGATAGGCCGGAGTTACCCAAAGTTGCCTCCGTTGGTCGGAGATTCATCAGCTGGTAGAATGCATGTTTCTGATGGGTCGACCCGAACCCGTGAATGTTTCTTGAATGGCATTGAGAGATCAAACTCTGTTTCGACAATGGGGGCTCCGGTGGTGGATGATCAGATCACAGGCACGAAACTGTCGCCTGCGTTTATCGGTTACAGTCGGTTGAAGTTTCGTAGCGTTGGGGGCGAAAAAGAACCTGAAAGGGATGAGGGTTTAGAGTGGTTTGGTGCAGAGGTGAAGAAGCAGAAGTGGTGGAGCCGAAAGGTTTGGTGGTTTAACCGTCGGTCTGCGAATGAAGATGGTGAAGGGAGAAGTGTGGTTAACAGTAAAGTGAGTAGAAGTTACAGCAGTGTAAGATGGAGGAGATCGAATACTGTTGAAACGCGCGATAAGGTGTATGGAGGAGGAGATGAGTTTGTCGTCGAGGGCGCGAAAAATGATGGGGCTAACGCGCTTCTACGGTTCTACTTGACACCATTATGAGGTGGGAATCGGAAGTTGAAAAAGTAGGAGGTCTAGCGACTCGGCTACGGTAGCTAGAAAGATGAAACGCGTTCCTGAGATCGAGAAGGTTGGGTTGGGTTGGTTCGGGTTGATATGGTATTGTAGGTAGGGGACATTTATCACTCATGTTATTGTTGTAGGGTGAAGCTGAATGAGAAAGTGGTTTAATGGTTGTGTTTGCGGGTTATCGAATAAACAAAGTAACATAAATCTGAATCCAAAACCGAACATGAGAAATCACGTATGGCTTAATCATTTATCTCCTCCATATGGCCTTCGTGTTGACGTTCGTTGATAGAGATTCGATTCGCAAAAACGCCTATTTATATTATATCTTCCTCCTAGAAAGAACTTAAACAGAAGCATGATTGCCGATTTACAATGTTCTTCAACCACCCTAAAATTAACTTCAATGTAACCAAGTATAGAAACAACAGTGTGGGACATATTAGCTACTGGTTTTGTATCCAAAGAAACCATTAATTGTTCTTTCTTTTCCTTTAAAGGTGGTTTATAAAGTTATCATTCCATAGACCTTTTCACTTTATAATTGTTGCATAAACTTTTCAAAATCTTCTAAATTAGAAATGGATATAAAATTAAAATTAAAGACTTGTGACAATCTAATTGTTACTAAGCGGTTAATAACAATAAATCTTTCTTATGCCACTCATCTCATCTTTATATTATGAATGCAGTAAGATAGGTTTTTAATAATATAATGTAACCTGGTAGTAAAATGGTCGACTGTTAGGTGTAAAGATAAAATGTATGAAAGATTGAAAGTTTTGTAAGCAACTCTATCTTTTTAGGAAATGGTGGTTTTTGAATTTAGAGTTATTAGCAAATCCTTTTTACGTGAAATAAATGAAAAAAGTAAATATTTCATATGTAATGAACTAGTATGACATTCGAGCTTTTTGACGATGTCATCATCTGCGTTTCGCGACGGTGTTATCATCTTTGAATGGTAACACGGATATGGTGTGGGTGTTAAAACTTGTAAAAAATAATATAACTGATTAACCGGTGCGTGCATTGATTAACGTAAAGTCTAAAATTAATTAAAAGGAAAAACAAAAAATTATTAAAAAATTCATGTTACGCGACTAATGTTTTTTTCTTTTACATGCAGTTAAAAACCATAGTTTTGTAATTTGTGGTGTGGATTTAAACTAAATTAAAGAAGAAAAGAATATAAAAAACAAAAAAAATAAAGACCAAAAGATAGGATAAAAGGTGTTATAAGAAAAAAAAGGTCAATATATAAAAAATAAAAAAAACCTTATTAATGTAGTTGAATTTGTAAATTATATAATTTGCTGCAATCATAGTTATCCGGTTTGTGTTTTGAAAATATTAAAAGGGCACTGATGAAAAACAGAGCGAAGATACATCAAAGTGAAATAGTTAGCAAATGAAAACAACTAGTATTTGTGCCCGTCGCGCGTTGTGGCGGCATTATACGCGGTATGATAAAGTATAGATTGCAATCAACCTGACTTTTTTCCGAAGTAAACTTACGTCAATACATGAGTTGTTTTCAATTCCGTCCAAACGTCAATTAACCTGATTTTATATCTACACGTATACAAAATATGAATGTAAGAAATTTTCTTAAAGTTCCATTTATATAGTTTTTAAAAGTTTTATGGCGTGAAAGTGAAAAGATTGAAAATAAGACATATATAAAATAGGCACATAAACGTTTTATATTTGACCGTACTAATTCGGCTTTGAATATAAAATAAGAAACTAAAAATATATAAATAAGTGGTTCTAAGTAAGGTCTATATAAAAATAGGCACGTAAGTGTTTTATATTTGATCCAAGTAGTTTTCGTCATGTCCAAACATAGATAGGCTTGAAATTATAATGACACGCTCACAAAAAAACCAACATAAGAATTATTTTTTAAGATATACTTGTAAAGGGATAAAACTGAAACTTGAGAAACTTGAGGAGGTGACAATGATATATTACAAAGTTTTTAAAAGGTAAAAAAAAACATAAGTTAAAAAAAGGTTGTAGTGTGGGTCGAACCCACGACTTCTAACACAAAACAAACAACTCTAACCACTGCGCCAAACAAACCTTTGGTGTAATATTGTAAAAGCGGCTATACATACCATTGTCAATACGGAGAAATAAAAAAAAAAGAAAAAAATTCACGTGGTTCAATGGTTGTGTGACACATAGCAAGGCCGGTGGGACCGTCACCAACCTTGCTAAATGAGATGTATATAATAGAGAGAAAATATGGTATTATTTAGGTTGGTAGTTTAGTGGAAAGTTAAAATACTTTTTTGGAAAAGACAGTTCAAATTTTAACATTTGATATATTAACAATTAAAGAGAATTTCATATATACTTTTTATAAACTTTTATAATGATATGCATATCCAAACAAATTTTAAAATACCATATATACATCTAGAAAATTCCCAAATATTATGTATATATTATTAGAAACCATTCAAATCTCTACACTAACAAATAAATAAAAATAAATCTGGACAGTTATTATCATTCTAGGCCATCTAATAATTGGTTTTCTAGCTTCTCTCTCCTCTTAATTATGAATGGTATAATAGCTATTTAATTATTTATTAATTAATAATTATCCATAATTAAAATTTCATATATCTTAACTTTAAATTTTCAAATGTGTAATATATGAGTTTATTCAATTCGTATAATGCGCAATATTTAATACATAATTTTTTATATTATTAACCATGTAATAGTATATTTATTTAACATGTATATTACACGAGATTGTAACCTAGTATCATATATGCACAAATCAAATTGAAGATATAATATATGCACAGATCATCCTAGATCTAATCAAGGATGCCCACCAATTGCAAAAAACTTAAAACTTAAAAGCAAACCATAGGAAAAACTAGAAACTTTTTACCTTAGATCTTGTTAGTTAATGTGGAAGTTTTAACTAAGAGAAGATTCACGATATAACGAGTTTCACGAGCTAGCCGGTAACACGAATCACTATCAAACCTTCCTTTCGCACACAAAGCTGATATCCTACCTTTGGTTTCTTCATAGTCCTTTTTGTAACAATCCCTAATCCGAAACTTTCTCTCAAACTCCAACTCTATACCTATAATTAAGAAAAAATAGGTTTGTTCAATATGTCATATATGTGGTAATATATACATCAAAATTCTAAACTATAATAAATAATAAAATCATTACGAATAAAAATTTATTCTAAAAAAACATGTATTTATCATTTAACATTAAAATTTTTAATTATTATTTCTTCAAATAATAGCATATAACATACAAGCAAAAGAGAAATTGTAACAGAATCTATTCATAGTAGAAAATAAAAGAACACAAAGTTATACAACTTAAACAAATCTCTACATTAAAGTAGTGAAGACACAAAATAGAGTTAAATGCGTTTTACGTCCCTGAGATTTCATAGAAATTGCCATTTGAATCCAAAAGTTTAAAAGGTTGTCATTTGCATCCAAAGGTTTCACAAAAATTGCTATTTGCATCCAAAGGTTTCACTAAAATTGTTATTTGAATCCATTTGGCTACATCTAACTAACACAGTTAACTTTTTTCGTTAAGTTTCTAACATGAGAGTTATTTTAATAAAAAAATTAGAAAATAAAACACCAACTCACGTGAGGATTTTTATATGTTTAGCTTCTTTTGATAATTGCAGTTATGTTTGACTTTATAATATTATATTATTGTTTTGTCTTGTTAATGTATTTTGGTTTAGTAATCGTGTTACTTTTGCCCGTTTTATTAAACATAGATTTATTTTACTTAAAGTTTAATTATGGTTATGATAATTGATATTTTATGATTATTATTCATGGTAGTTAATGTCATATTATTAATTGTTCTTATACTTTTATGATAATCTGTCTTTTATGGTTATAATTCAAATAATTTATGTTATTTGACTTGTTTGTTTATTTATATATTTTTTTGTTTTGTATGTTTTATAAAGTTGGAAATGAATCACTTTTAGTTAGTTAAACTTATATTTTATTTTATCTAATAGGACGTCCAGAGATAAATTTCTTGATAAAATAAAATAACTGTTGACCTATCATTTCTCGTAAATTAAAATTGCAATGATGATTACCAAAATACACTGAACGCCTAAAACTTATCACGTAGATCTTATTTTTATTATTTTGTAATTGTTTTGACTAAAATACCGCTAATGTAGGAAACTTAACAGAAAAACTTAACGGCGTTAACCAGGAGTAGTTAAGTGGATTCAAATGACAATTTTTGTGAAACCTTTGGATGCAAATGGCAACCTTTTAAACTTTTGAATTTAAATGACAATTTATATGAAACCTCAGGGACGTAAAAAACATTTAACTCCACAAAATAAACACCTCGGCTGAAGGCACGCCTATAACTAGATGCATATCTATATTAAAGGCACACCTATAATTAAATCACATTCATACACTAAAAACACATGATAAACTAGAAGCACACCTGAGACTAAGGACAAATGCAGAAATACTAGTAAGGGCCACCTAGTAAAGCACATGCTAGGAATACAAAGCCCAAAGCAAGACCAAATATATACTCCTAAAACTCCCTAGCCTTTTTCTTGCGTCTTTAAGATATCCTATCTGCGATCATGTACTCGAATTGGTGTAAACCTAACAAATCCGGCCTAACCTGTTCATCCGTGTCAGCTTTGATCTCCCTCTACTTCTCTTCCTGTGCATTATGAGATTTTCCACTCTCTGCACAAGTGATGCCATTTGTTTGCTCCGGATATGCTCAAACTATCTCAATCTCCCATCGTTAATCCCGTCGGAGATGCGTGCTACCCCGAATGCTATCCGTAAAAACTTCATTTCTTATCCGACCCAATCTTTGTGCCCACACATCCACCTTAGCATCCACAGTTATTCAACCTCACCTTTCTCGCTTGCTTCTTCTTATTGGCCAACATTCTGTAGTATAGCATAAGAACTTTAACACTATAAATTCCCCTTTTAATTTCTCTGAGAATATCTTAATTTCTCTGAGAATATCTTGTAATACAAAATGCTTGTAACAACTCTTCACTTGCGCATGGGCGACGTCGCAAACTCGGAGTTTATGTCTCCATCACTTTTTAGCAACGTTTTTAAATACTCAAACTTGATTGTTTGTTATACAACTTCCCCTTCAATCGTCACATGTGTGTCATCCTCCCCGTTAACCAGGTTAAAGTTTTAGACCGAATGATATGTAACCTTTGTTTTCTAAAGATGCTCTTTGCTCCTCAAAACATATTATTTATTGGGAAAATTGCAAAAATAAACATTTGACCATTAATGATTATCAAAATAAACTTTGACTTCTAAAATTATAAAAATATCATGGACCAATTAAATCTCGCCACCTCAGCGAGATTTTGGGAGAAAATCTCGCCCACCTAAAAAAATTGAAAAAGTGTTTTTTTATTAAATTTATTTTATAAATGCTTTCAAACTATTTATAATTTTATACTTAAAATAATTTTATGTATTTTAATAAATCTTGCCATTTTTAATATATTTTATAAAAACCGATAAATACTTCATTATTTAAAAAATAAAGTACGAAAAATTATAATTTTTCAAAATCTGGTCATAATCCGCCCATTTATGGTTTATGTAAAAGTAATACAATAAATTGCATATTGTTCTTTTTTATTTACCGCTTATTAGTTTGAAATGTTTAAAATTTGAAAATAGTTTTATTTATTTCATATTTACTAATTATTTTCAAATGTTTATAATTACTAATTTACTATTTTTAAGGTTTATCAATCAATTAATTAATTGTGTATGCATTCCATCCATAGAGTGCTTAAATTATACTAAACAAATGCTTGATAACAAAATAATTACTTGTTATTTTTCAGTTTTCTTTAGGCAAGATTCAAGGAACATTAGTTATTTATTTATTAATAATAAAACTAAGGATATAAACAAGATTCCATGAATATATTTCAAACTAAACTAGATTTTTTTTCTAGAAAAGAAAAAAATGTTTCTATTTTTCTATATTTTTTAAAAATTTACCGAGTTTTTTATATTAACAAAATTTTTTTTTGATTTGAGAGAATTTGTAGAGGATGGTTGTAAGAAGAGAAGTGTGTTAAGAAAATTAAGATTTGATAAGTTTGTTACGGGAAAGCTTCTATTATATAGGGGAAAACCATTAAATGAAATAAAAAAAAAAACTTAAGGATTTTTACATTTTTGATAAATACTTTTTTAAAAATTTTGTATTTTAAATAAAACGAAAAAATCTGAGCGAGGAGTGGCATTTTCGTAATTATGGGCGAGGAAACCCATGATTCCTCATCCAGTCATCGAGGAGACAACTTTTCAGCGAGAAGGGGACAGAAATGTGCCACGTCGGCGAGGAATTATGGCTTTTCCTAGCCCAGTCAGCGAGGAGACACTTTTCAGCGAGGAGTGGACAGAAATGTGCCACGTCGACGAGGAACTATGCCTTTTTCTCGCCCAGTCAGATTTTCAGCGATGAATTATGTGCTTTCCTCGCCCACACGGCGAGGAATGGACACGTAGCGCGTTTTTGTTGGTTTTCTTTTTTATAAATTTTACTTTTCAATGGTTATTTTGGTAATTTTAGTTGGTCAAATACGTATTTTGGTAATTTTTCCTTATTTATTTAGGCGGGAAAGTCGCGAATAATGTTTTATCTTACTCATTTTCATTTCGAACAACTTGGGCTTCAATCATACATATTTAAATTTATTTCATCTAACTTATATAGAGTAAACACACAAAAAAATAAAGATAATTTTATACGGTTTGCTCATGTTAACAACCAGTTATAAGTTATCATCGAAATAAAAACTAGTTTAATTAACCTATCTTACCATGTTTAGCTACTATATATGAATAGCTGTTTGAGAAAACGTTGAATCTTATATTTCTACTCTAATAAAAAGGTATCTATGGTGGACATTTGACATCACCACATTAATTCTTATCAAAATTTTCTCGTTTCTCTCTTCTATTAAATATTTACATTAATTATTAATAATATTATTTAATTGATTTAGATCTAAATTAGTTTTATAAGTAAATTAAGAAAATAGATATTTTTATTAGTGTTATTCTTAAGGTAAAAAATTTTATAAAATAAGAAACTTCTTAAAAACACCAAACTTTTTTAAATATATTTTTTATAATGGTTTGTTTTGAAACAAAATGTTTAATTTATTTTTGTGAAAAAAACAAATAAAGGTTTTAAAATAAAAGTTTAAAAAGTTAATATAATTTTTTTATTACTTATAGTTTTTAACCATATCTTATATTATAATATAGTTTTATAATTAATAAATTTTTTATTTTATAAAATATTTTATTTAATCAAGCCGTGTAATACATGGGTTTAGTAAAGCTATTACTTGTAATATACATGTGTGTTAGAATTGTCGTTAATTTTATATTTAGAAAAGAACACTACCATTGAATTTAATATGTACAAAGTTTTTTCCTTTTCAACTAGAAACATAGAAAATTGTTTACTACAAAACGCCTAAATATTATGATTTACCGACAAATGCTAAAAACTTTCCAGACAAAAACAATATGAAAAATACCTAAATTGTACTTTAAGAATAAATAGTTTACAAAATATCAAACTTAGTATCAATTGTTTTTCTAAAAAAATAGAAAACAAGGAAAGAACAAGTATATTTCACTCTGTTCTTTTTAATTAACCCAAAAAAAGTAAGAGAGAAAGGAAACATCTAGATAGTTTTTGTATGAAGTCATTTTCCTATGCGAAGCTTAAGAAGTCATTGAGGATGAAATACATGTTGAAACTCGTGATAAATTGATAGTCGCGTAACGCTATCAGATTGAACTATTTGAGTTTACATCAAATTTTTAATCGGATAAAACTCAATTACAAAAACAAGTATGATATCTCTGTGAGAATTCATGGACATAAAGTATATTGAATGACCAAATCGTTACGAAATCCTATCAACCATCGTCATATCAATGACTCTAATTAATTAATGAGTTTTTTGTTAAAAAAAATACGAGTGATGGTAAAATAGAGAAATATGCATCCAAAGTAGCTTGAGTGCTTGACTCGTACATTCGATTAGACAATATTATTAGGGTTATTAATATGAGCCCACGAGCCCATTTAGATTTTAGGGTTTGCACTATAATCTCTATATATTGTAACCTAACCTATCAATAATATTCAATTCACTTTTTTACCATTTAACATGGTATCAGAACCACTCCTGTGCCGTTCGCGATGGTGGGACAAACCTCACTAGGAATGGTGAGTACGTTCTCGGGCTCATCGAGGACGATAAGTCCAAAGGGGGGTGATTGTGACACCCTGCATATATCCCACATCGGTCGTGGACAGGAGAGATTCTTGGTTCATAAGTAATGTCTGGTCTCTAATATCACCAACGCGTTTTGGGCGTATTGACTGTGAAACTCCACAGTTAAGCGTGCTCAGGTGGGAGCAATCCAGGGATGGGTGACCTCCCTGGGAAGTTTTCACCTGGGCAACCAAAAGCAAATCCGTGAGCTCCTCGTGGGCAAAGCGGACAATATTGGTGGTACGAGAGGCCGGGTGTTATAGAATGGTATCAGAGCCTTAGGGTTCTGGATACCTTCTTCTCCGCTGCACCACCACAAAAACATATAAACCCTAGCCGTCGCCACCGAGTTTAAACCCTAGACAGGGCGGTGTGCCGCCACCGCCACCGCCCTGTCCCGCCTTTGTTTTATGTTTGTTTCTTCTTCATTTTCTAGTTTCAGTTGAATAAAGTTTCATTATCGGTTGAATATTTAAGCCTATTACCTATCTCCATTCTCTTGGTTTGTTCACATCCATTATCTTGGTTCGTTTTTGGATTATGGCTTCTAACGTGCAGCAACACTATATTTCCTTTATTTCCCTTCTTTCTTCTTTTTATTTTTTCGTTTATCTGTATTTTAGCCGCATCAAGGACCACGGTCCACGGCCATTGATCTCAAACTACGGTTTGATTAAATTTTCTATTATTTTAGATTTACGAATCCAAGAGACCGTCACCTGACCACGGTCACCAGTCTTGCTTTCTTTTTATATTTATATCTACTTTTGTCATCTCTTGATCTACGGATCCAAGAGAGTATCGTTTGCTAGCCTCGAGACATCGCCAACGACTACGGTCGTCAAGTCTCAACTTATTATTCAAAGAATCAAGAACCATGAAGTATCAAGCAAACAATGGATAACACAATCAACCAAATTATGAATGACAACTTCATCACAATATTGTTTGTTGGCAACAGTTTGGATAGTCAAGTCGATCGAAGCATGTTTATCATATTATTATTGTTTTATGTTTTTTTTTGTTTCTCAGTCATAGCGTCAGGCTACTTCCGCTACGACTGCGGGGGAGTATTAGACAATATTATTAGGGTTATTAATATGAGCCCACGGGCCCATTTAGATTTTAGGGTTTGCATTATAATCTATATATATTGTAACCTAACTTATCAATAATATTCAATTCACTCTTTTACCATTTAACACATTCATTGTAAGATGATGTTTTTGTCTGTTTTATTCATCATCGGGGTGTTTGCTCACTTCACACAATTTCTTAAAACCTCCAAGCTTTTATAAGAGTAAACATTGAACCCATCTCATTTTTATATGCGACAAATGAAGCTTGAAAATTATTAGTGTCACTTGTACCACGTACTATGTCGGTTGTTGACATTCTTGTTTTAAACTTTTCAACCTTTAGATGAACATCCCCTATGTTCGGATGATATCATGTCAGGGGAATGGTATATTTCACAACCCATTGTATTATGAAAATTACCATGAACTCATTACAAAAATTTTAGGATGTTATTAATGGTTTCAACAACGAATAAAAAATAAACATTACTAAAAGTACCATAGTAATAAAAAGTTTAAGAAAATTATTAAACAATCTTTGGGTCCTCAGACATGTCATGTCGTCCCAAGACCGAGCTAATGTTAGTTCTTCATCCGCGATCCACTTCTCGCATCAGGTTTGTACGATCCCTTCTGGTGCGAATATTGTAGCTTGTTTCTTTTCATGTTTTTATTTTGTGGGTTTCAGTTGTGTTTCAACAAGACAACACCAGTGGCGGACCCAGGAATTATTTTTATGGGGGTCGGAAATTTTAAGCTTACCTGTGTATCAATAGATATAAAAAGAAAATTTGGTTCAGTTTGGGTCGGTAACATATAAAAAGCTAAATTATCAATAGTATATTTGAACAAATGCGGACATTTTCAATTATCAAACAAGATGAATACACATTATGTAACAACCATTTATTTATCCATATAACTTATAAATATAAAAAAACATGAACAATCTCAATTCAAACAAAAACTTCAACTACAACTATCGGTGTTTCCAGATACCATATCAAAAAAGAAACAGGAAATGTATTCTTTTTATAATTTTAAGTAATATAATATAAGAAAAAAAATTAAAAATAAAAAAAACATAAAAGATTTTAGTCACTTTTATTTGTAAGAGAAAAAAAAATTACTAAAAATATACACGTACCAGAATTTCATTTTTAGTTTGATTAGGAATATTTAAACTAATTTTAAATAGTAATATTAATATTATAGGAATGTCAACTAAGAATAAGTTGCATAATTAGAATCTTTTAATTAGGAGGATATTATGTAGGTTTTCAATTACAAAAGAATTACTTATCTAATTTTAAGCAATTAATTGAAATCTCAATATAAAAGACTACCTAATTGGTTAATTAATTTGGTTATATTAGTAATGACTTACCATTTATTTGCTTATCTATTCTAATTCTATATGAATTAACTCACTCTACTAATCAATATTTTACTTATATTGTTTTATCTATGTCACTTACCCACAAACATTTTAAGTTACAAATGCTTTATATTATTCTATATCTCCATCTATTTCTTATTCCTAGACTTCTACAATGCTCTATCCGTGTCCGTCATCCCCGACCTACCTAATACTTGTGGAGGTAAAAAGGTATTAGGGGTTCGTTGTCAAATTTTCATTTGTGGGATCATTGTTGAAATTTCTTAAGGGTGGGCATCAAAACTCTAGGGGGTCGGTGTTCGAATTTCTTGGGGTCGGTCGAAATTTCATCATATATGCTACTATAAACGAAAAATTTTCACGGGGTGCGGATGACCACTATGGAACCCATATAGGTCCGCCCCTAGGCAACACATAGTCATATAGATAACTATGTATGCTTTATATATACATAGGGGAAGGTTCAAATAAAAAACAAAAGAAATTGTGTAAACTAATAAACTAAATCTACACATTTGATGTTTACGATCAATGACTTAGATTTGTTTGATTTTTTTAACACATGATCCCACAAAAGTATAAACTTCTAAATTTTTTATTAAAAAAAACTAAGTCATTGATCTTAATAAATCAAAGGTGTAGATTTGTTTTATTAGTTTACATAATTTCTCTTGTTTTTAATTTGAATCCAATCTTATATATATATATATATATATATATATATTAATTATATAATTATAAACATCATGCATTATGAGAAAACTTTACTTTCGTAGGGAAACCCATCATATATACTACTACTATTTTTCCTATTATAATCTAAAAGAAAAGGACATGAGCATTCAAACAGCCAGACAGCTTATCAAATAAAAAATCAAATGCAGAGGCAAGCAAATTATATATGTTTTTCAGCATGTTAATTGACAACAATGAAAGCACCATTGACTAAAAGAATGCAATAAAATATAATTATTATTGATATGATTTATAGATAACATTCTAAATTTCATCGTCAATATTTAATTTTTATAAACAGATCCATCACTTTTGACGTGTTGTCCTCCAACGGTACGTTCATTCAACTTACTGCATCTTGTCGGATTCTTGTAATCTGTTATACATAACATTATTTGATACGTTATAAAATAAAACTTTCACGAACAACTATAAGCTGTGGAAAGAGAGAAAATCGTTATCCTCGTTATGAGATAGCAGTTTCCCATGCTCCTTCTCATCGACGTAAGACGATTATCAATAAAAAGGTTGGGGAGTTCGGTACAAAGAGTATCAATAACTTAGTTTATGATCTGGATCAAGTGGTTATGTGGTCCGGATTATCTTGAAGGCTGTTTAATTTGCTTCTGACCCGGCCAAAATGTCTAACCGGAATGTCTGACCCACTGACCCGGTCAGACATTTTGGCCGGTCAGCTTGTTTGATTTGCATTTTTTCGCGTCTGACCCGGTTCGACTCCACTGACCCATGCCTATTTTTCCATTCACCCGGTCAGTTTTGGAAAAACCTCGTACCCGGTCACCACTTTCTGACCGGGTAAGATATATCAAACAGCCCCTTGGTCCGAAGACATGAGTTGTAAAGTGTTTAACTAACAATGAAACATCTATAATATTTCATTGTGAATAATGAGACAAAACTTTAAAAGCAAGTTAACCTTAATCATTGTTATTATTAACTTATACTAGTTGTTAATGCACAAATATGCGTGATTATTAAACTCTTTAGGAATCTTTCTTAGATGCATTTTCATGACACATCAAAACAAAGCATCAACCAAAACTAGATTTTTTTTAAAACAGTTAACAAATACTTTAAGGCCGGTCATCTGGGGTAAATTTATTTGCGACCATCAACGTCCTCAAACACAGATAGCGCTGGTGACCTGACTCGTCCACCATTAATTTTAGGAGAAACCCACCACCCAAATACCAACTGTGGTAAAACCTCTAACCCACTTGGAGTGTAATGCGGGTAAAAAGTGGTTAGATTAGACCAACCTTCAAATATAAGTATAAGAGAATATATTAATATCAAAATAATCATATCTAGATTTTGGCAATAAGACGATCTACAAGGTTTATATAAGCCATACGAATATCATTTTAATGATTTTCAACTTGTTTGGGTACTTTCAGTTAAATATTATAGGTTACCTTATTAGAGATAAACATAAACACAAGTTGTCATGCACATATATTTTATGATATTTAATTTAATTTTATTTCATTTTTTCAGTTCCGTAATATTCAAACGCAATCTAGTTATAAGTTAAATAATAAAATAAACAATAATAGTTTTTCTAAATATATCAAATATTGTTACAGAGTAGATAAAAGCTTTTAAAGAATAGATGTATTATTGATGTGACAATAGTTTTAGATATTAATAATATATGTCCTTATATAATAGATATAGTGGAGTACAACTTCTCTTGATAATTATTGTATGCAAGCATGTATGACCACCACAACTAAATGTCAACACAACTTCTGTTGCAAAACAACTTCATTCTCTCAACTTTTTGTGTAAAAAACTAAAAACCCATGTGCATCTGCTTCACCAATCACAGATTCTTGTCTTCACCTTTTTCAATTCATTGGCTACCTTTCTCTTTCTAACACCTTCATCTTCCCCACAACACACATACCACCCAATCATATCTAACCACCTCCCCCTATATTCTTTTACTACTATACATCTGCCAATTTAGATCTACACCACTTTCATTTCAAACACATCACTTTTTTCTGCTGACTGACTCGCTCATCGGCTTTCATGTATTGGCGGATCGAATTCGAATCCTGTTAGCAGATATGAATCTAGGAACACGATTCCCCATGGGGTCGAGTTTTTGTTTTGATGAGACGAAGTGGACGCAAGAAGAGAACAAGCGGTTTGAGGATGCCTTGGCGTTGTTCGATAAGGAGACGCCGGATAGGTGGCATAATGTGGCGCGGTTGATTCCGGGTAAGACGGTGGCTGATGTTATTAATCAGTATAGGAAGTTGGAACAGGATGTTAGTCATATAGAGGCAGGGGTGTTTAATGATCCTGAGGAGTTAGAGTGGGTGGCTAATAATATTAATCACCAACAGTATTATTGTCATGGAGGAAAGAGGTGCCAATCAAACAGGGTTCATGATCAAGAAAAGAAAAAAGGAATTCCATGGACAGAAGAAGAGCACAGGTAAAATTATTCTAAAATTTATTCTTTTTTTTACCTATGAGTTATCGATTCGGATTATGAGTCAAACTGGTAAAAATACGTAAAAAGAAACATGTCAAACAGGTGAAAAGTCACCCAATCTATGCTTTTACTCTTAGACATGAGAATATGTTAGTTAAAATATATTGTAATAATGTAAGATAACTAGAAGATATGATTTGATTAAATTTTTATGTAATATATAATACTTAGGAGGTTTTTATTATTTTATATTTACTACATATCGTCTTCAAAATTTTCTTGGTTAAAAATAGATAATTAAAGTAAGAAGGTATAATATTTGTAATAATATTTGACACATTATTAGTTTTTTTTATCATAAAATTAAAAATTTTAGACTAAAAGTGTTCTGAGTTCAACTTAACTAAATGATTTGATACCCCTCAACTTGACATGTGATAAACTGATAATCATAAAGAAAATGGTCCAATATAACTAGCATTATTGTTATTGTTTGACTTAGTTTGTTTTATGATTTAATAATCCCAGGCAATTTCTTTTGGGACTGAAGAAATATGGTAAAGGGGACTGGAGAAATATCTCACGGAATTTCGTGACAACTCGGACCCCTACACAGGTGGCGAGTCATGCTCAGAAGTACTTCATCCGCCAGTTATCCGGAGGAAAAGATAAAAGGAGGTCAAGCATTCACGACATCACCACTGTGCACCTTAACGACGCTACAAAAACAAACCAGTTTCCTATGGAACCGCTATCAGGTGAAAGCACCACCACACCGCCACCAAAACCACCGCACATAGCAGAAGCTTGGTACCAATGGAGCCACCTTGATCAGCAGATGGCAGCAAATATGGCATTTAACCTCCCAATGGTGGCACCACTTCATGGGAGCTCATCATATGTACCACAATATGGACATTTGTTGTAGGAGTTTATGCTAAAGTAGCTAGGAAAATTTGTTAAAGTTTGTAGGATAAAAGTCTTGTAGTTGTTTAATTACTTGCTTTAGTTCCTAGCACCTGTTCATTATTTATCTGTTGATCCAATATATATTTGTTTTCCAAAATTTTAAGAAAACTAGTTCCACTTCAAAATGTGGTGTTTGATTATTCAAAGTTTACTTTTGAACCCGTTTTCATTTTTACAGTTCTTATTTTGTCAAACTGTTGTCAGTTTTTCCTTTTTCTAATGTGGTGTTTGATAATCATATCCCGACATGTTATATTTGATGAAACAGTGTTTCTTTTTTCTAAAATTAATCATCCAATCCCCTCCTATGATTTCCTTCACAATACCCTCTCTAATGATATTCACCCCTCTATTTGGCATCATCTTCACACCACTGCATCCACCACTTCTCCGTCACAAACACCTCCACCAACCCGATCCGCACCTATTAAGACGTACTCCCGTAGACCAAAACCAACACCACAACCCACCAACCCTACAAACCCCACCCAAGCCGCCACCTCTCCCACCCCAAACACCTCCCCTACTGTTGCACCTACACTGTCCCCATCATCCTCACCTCAACAACAACCATCACCCATCCCACCACCACCTCCCCCACCCCCTCTCCCTTCCCGCACTATGACCACTCGAAGTATGACTGGTCATTCTAAACCTCGCCAAACCTACAATCTTAATGCGACAACTTCCCCCACCCCCATTCATCCTTTACCCCGTAACCCTATCGAGGCCTTATCCACTCCGGTTTGGCACCATGCCATGACGGATGAGTTTAATGCCCTTATTGATAATAATACGTGGGAGCTTGTACCTCGTCGGTCTAACATGAATATTATACGGTGCATGTGGATTTTCAAACATAAAACTAAATCTGATGGTTCGCTTGAGCGCTATAAGGCGCGTTTGGTTTGTGATGGCAGGTCGCAACAGGTTGGAATTGATTGTGATGAGACATTCAGTCCGGTGGTGAAACCAGCAACCATTCGGACCGTTCTTAGCATTGCTTTGTTCCATAACTGGGACATCAGCCAGTTGGATGTGAATAATGCCTTTTTACACGGCAACCTCTCTGAGACAGTCTTCATGCATCAACCACCGGGTTTCCGGGACCCCAAGTATCCCAACCATGTATGTCATTTAAAGCGGTCTCTTTATGGGCTGAAACAGGCACCGCGGGCCTGGTACCAACGATTCACTGATTTTGTCTCCACATTGGGGTTTCGTCACAGCTCGTCTGATCATTCATTATTCATCTATCATCATGGAACCGACATTGCTTATCTTCTATTATATGTTGACGATATTATTTTGACTACATCTTCGGCTGCTCTGAAGAAATATTTAATGTCTCGATTGTCTACGGAGTTTGCCATGAAAGATCTTGGTCCATTAAGCTATTTTTTGGGTATATCGGTTAAACGACACGCCCAGGGCCTCTTCTTATCTCAGAGTACTTATGCTCAAGACATTATCACTCGGGCTAACATGGGTTCCTGTAACCCAGTTCACACACCAGTTGATACATCTGGTAAGCTAAGTGCCCATGACGGTGAGCTTTTCGATGATCCCACCACCTACCGAAGTCTAGCGGGTGCACTTCAGTACCTCACTTTTACCAGACCAGATATTTCTTATGCCGTTCAACAGGTTTGTATGCATATGCATGCCCCGCGGACCAGCCATTTTTCAGCCTTGAAACGCATTATTCAGTATGTCAAGGGCACTATCCACATGGGTCTTCATATGCGCCCAGGTCCGGTAAACACTCTTATTTCTTATACTGATGCGGATTGGGCTGGCTGCCCGGATACGCGTAGGTCTACCTTTGGTTATTGCATCTATTTGGGTGACAACCTTATTTCTTGGTCTTCTAAGCGGCAAACCACAATCTCTCGTTCCAGTGCCGAGGCGGAATACCGTGCGGTAGCCAATGTCGTAGCAGAAATTTGTTGGCTACGAAATTTACTTCTTGAATTGGGATTTCCTCCGACTCGCACGTCATTAGTCTATACGGATAACGTAAGCGCCGTTTACCTTTTTGGTAATCCGGTCCAGCATCAACGGACTAAACATATAGAGATCGATATCCATTTTGTTCGTGAAAAGGTTCAACGGGGTCAAGTCCGAGTATTACATGTACCTTCCAGATTCAACTTTGCTGATATTTTTACAAAGGGATTACCGAGAGTTCTTTTTCATGATTTTCGTACCAGTCTAAGCATCCGTGACCCTCCTCCTTAGACTGAGGGGGTATATTAGTCTAGGATTTATTTATCCTTATTTCAATAATTGTATTCAGGAAGGTGGTTAAGTGTAAATATTGTAATATTAAATATGGATGAATGAGAAGGCTGGAGGAGGGACTTTTGCCATACTCTGTCAGTTTTGACATATTAGAGATAAAACGTAACCCAAATTAAAGAATTTATAACAAAATGAGTAGAAATTGTCACACCCATTCATATACCCATGGGTTGGGATGTGGCAAGCTTCAAGGTTCAACCAATGGTTCTGTTGACTTATTCATAAGGGCAACTATCTATGTTATAAAGAATCTTTTACGTTTATTCAAATGATAATAATATTAAAGAAAGAATAACAGCAAGTACAGATTAAGGGAGTACATATGATCCTAAATGCAAAGTACAGAGTATATAAAATCCTAAATGCAAAGAATATTCTTGCTTATAAAGTAAAATGTAGAACTAACATGCATATAAACAAAGTAATTAGGCTAGAATAGGCTACCTAATAATGATAATGTAATAAGACCATACCTAACTAAACATGATCAAACCTAAAAGTCATCAATCATTTAGTAACACAAGCTTTCTTGTGAGATTATTCTATCTATTGCCTAAAAGAATCTATATAATTGTTAATCTTCTCCTAGATGTGTTCGTAATTTGATTTTGATATATTCTAGTAACATGTTGAGTCAAACTGTTCGTAACCGTATTATTCTACGACAAACCAAGCTAAACTGTTACTAACGGTTTTGCTTTGGTTAAGTTTCATGATCTGGGCTTATTCTTCCTTTTTTAATAAAAGTATAAAGAAGCGATAACTAAAACATACAAGATCGACTCCGTGTACTAAGCAAAACATGTGTATAGTCGAATTCAAAATTAATAGATATTCAAGTAAAATATAAAAAGTAACGGAGCCCAAAATGTAATGGTTTGTTTCAGTTTGCTCGAACAGTTTATGGTATAAACTCTAAACCATACCGTTGTTATGGTTTTGAAAGTTCCTAAACTGGCTGGAAAAGTTTAAGAAACTAACCATGAAACCAAAACTGATGGCTGGTTTTCATAAGTTCAAACTAAACCATGCCTATCCCTAGTTGCTATAGTAAAGAGCTTTCTTTTATCAAAATCAAACTTACATCAACATAATAGTTAGTCAACTAATGGAACTCCCTTTTGCAGTGTGGCGGGATCTAGTAAACTTAGTGAGCGTTGACACGACTTAGTTTTTGAACAAAATTCATTAAGAAATTTAGGAAAAAAATAAGAATGTCATAACCATATATTTTGAATTTCACAAAACATTATACACTCAAAGTTATAAAAGAAACAAATTTTGAACAGCGCCGACTTTGAATAAAAGTTATTTTGAAACCTTTATAAATTAAGATTTCACAATTGTGTAGTTAAATTTTTATGAAACATTATATATTTAAATTATAGAAGAAAAAAAAAAACAAAATAGGTTTAAAATTAACTAGTTTTTTTTTTACCAACTATGCGTTGTTGTAGCATCACGGCCTTATAAAATATTCACTAAAATCAACCCCACCCAAAAAATAAAAAAAAAATTCAATAAACAATTACACCAGGATTAGAACCTAGGTTGTTTGTGGAAACCACCATGTGGCGTGGGCAAACCAATTCATCTACACTTTACACTTTAACTTGTAAATAAGCTGGATGTAATTATATATATTGGGACTTTAAAAACAAACTTTTACCTGCCAAGTGGCAGGTTTTGGTTGGTTAGCCGCTCCAACCCACCAACAGGAGCCAAGAACTATTCATAAAAGTTTTCAATTAATATATAGGTAATTATAATATTAAAATATTAAAAATAATTAACAAATATAATACTTAGAAGACTAGTACTTTTGTGATTAAAAATTATTATTCATTAAGGTTATATTTATATAGTTTGAAAGAGACGTGTATTTAGCAGCATCCTTTGTACATTTATAGTTGTAGTATGTTGTACGTTACTCTTCACTCCTTTTTTTAAATTATCCATTATAATTATAATTACATGTTTTTTACAAGTACTACTTATTCTTTTTTCACAAATTGCCATACTGTCATGTCCACTAGCCTTACTAGCACCCCCTTTGGTCCCATATACCCACTACTTAAAGTGTCTTGTTCTTTAGGTGATCCCCTCAACTTGCATACAAGAAAAACCATTCTAACCACTTTACTAATTCATCATCACGCATCACACATGTACATACAATATACTTACGTATACGTATACGTACACACACTTACGTACATACATGTACAACTAACAAAAAAGGTTCCAGTCTTAATTCTCTATTGAATGCCAATAATAGTAGTTGTAACTAGTTGAAGGGATCTTAATGTAACCGATTGACGACTAGAGCATGAAGCCAAAAGCTTCACCAATGACATTATTGTTGTATCATTGTGCTTGTCACTTAATTATTAATGGTTCTTTTTATTTTCCTTTTAGAACCACTGTACTAGCTAGCTAGCTAGCTGGCATGTAAGTTCCAAAATGGAGAAACATTTTTCACAATCCCATAATTGCAAACTAAATGGTCATCTCTACCTCAAAACATGGAGGAATTCTTGGCGTTGTATTTCTATTTCCTCATAATCGTTCTTCAGAACTGTCACCGTTATTCTTTAAATAGTTTGTGTGTTGAAGTTCGTTCGAAATCTATTAAATTTGTAAACACGTGTAGTCAAGCTGGCTTGGTTTTTAAATGAGCTGGGCTCGAGCCAACAACTGCTTGGTTTATGTTAAGCCCAAATTTTAATGATTATAGCCTGATTTATTAACTCAAACTTTTTCAATGGATCTAAATATAATATTTTATTAGGCTTAATTTATTTTAAGTTTTTTAATCTATATAATTAATTTTACATATATTTTATTTTTCCATATAACTGATAGTATACTTTTAAATTTTAAATATGGCTTACTGCTATGATGCGCCTATTTTGTAGTACATTTTAGAGATAATTTTTTATTAAAAATACTTTTTTAATGGATTTATATATAATTTTTACTAGGGTTTTTATGAGTTTTGTTTCGAAGTTTTTTAATCTAAATAATTAATTTTACACATATTTTATTTTTCTTATAATTGATAGTTTCCTTATAAATTTCGAATATATCCGCTACGATTTGTCAGTTTCTTGGTACGTTTTTGAGATTATTTTTATTGAAATACGAGACGGGTCAAACATAATATATATTTATTTTATTGTTATCAATGTCTCGATAAAGTTTTATTTAGGATTATTGGACTTTAATAATCTCAAGTTTTATTCGTTAAACGGGATTAATATCAACTCAGAACATGTAAATAAATTTTAAATAAACTTCTAAAACCTATGTATGCAATCAACTTATTCTTTTGCACCGTACTTAATGAAGCATTTCAGGGCATTACAAAAATGTGTGGGATTGTTCCTAAGCCCTAATGTCTTAAATTTCTTTAAATTTGGTGAATAACATATATACTTATATTTCATATTAGAAGAGGAAAATATAAAATACGAGTAAAATGAAATGAAATTAGTGACCTTGTCACATGAGAAATTAGCCACAATTCAAACCTAATATCTATATATATAATTTTAATTTCTATCACAACTTTAAAGATGCTATAATAAAAAGGGTTATTGGATTTTAATAAATTCAACTTTCATTTTTTTGTCGAGATTAATCCCAAATGAGCAAATACTTATAGACACCCTAACTTTGATTTTATTTTCCTTCAACGATCTTTTACTAACTGAGAGTTAACACCGTTAGTTTTTCAATAACGTGGACAGTTCATATAACTAAAACACTAAGCCGAAATTTAAAATCAATCATCTGGTCCGTCAATCTTTAACTTAACTCATTCGAGATAGATTTCAGGTGACGTTGGAGGCTAGACACCGGAAAACAGACTTAATGGAGGTTGGGTGGCGGCGTAGTTGAAAAATGCTCAATGTTGGCATCATTTCATCACAAAAACTAGCGGAGGTTAACTATCAGTTAATAAGAAATAGTTCTAGGAAAATAAATTTAAAGTTGGGAGTGTCTTCAAACAGTTCCTGAGTTGGTATTAATCCCGACCAATAAATAAAACTTGAAATTATTAAAATCCAGTAACCCTAATAAAAAACCACAAATCAAGCATAATTACATAATTTTTTTTATCTTAATTAACATATGAACTGTTACTAATATAAAATTATAAAAATTTATTTCTGTCATATAAATTAGGATAAAGAACTAAAATTTAAACAATAAAAAATGAGTAAAAATCTAGGAACAACAAAAAATAATGTGTGATTCTATGAAGACTTCTAAAATAACTTAAGACGAACTCTTAAAGATTTGCTACTTGTTATTCTTGAAGATCTTGCTTTCTTGACTAAAAATTTAAAACTCTTATTAAACTACACTAATAGCAACGAATATAAAAAGAGATATAGAAAGAGAAAAAGATGTTTAGTTATTGATTTATTGTGTTTACAAATATTATACAAGGGGATAATTATAGGAGTAGGAAACCTAAACATTCCATAATTCAACAACCATAAAGATAGTATAATAATCTTCCTATTCTAATAAAAATATATCTAAAAGTGACATATGTCAACACCATATTAGTTCTCATCAATTTTTTTACACTTCTTTCTCCTATTTAATAATCATATTAATTATTAATAATATTATTTATTTTTTTAGATTAAAATAGTTTTTTAATAAATTAAGAAATAGATCTTTTTACTAATGTTATTTCTAAGAAAATAATTTTTCATAAAATTAGAAATTTTTTTAGAACATTAAACTTTTTTAAAAATACAAAATATTTTATAATTAGTGTTTCTAAAAAGTATTTTTATAAACAAAAAATAATTAAAATTGAGAGTTATAATAAAAAAGCTTTTAAGTATGATATTTTTTAAAACGTTTGTTTTGAAATAAATTTTTTTATTTATTATAAGAAAGATTTCAATCATATCTTATTTTAGAATATCAATTTATAATTAATATATTTTCATTATTTTTAATATTTTTTATTATACTCGTGTAATACACGGGTTTACTAAAGCTAGTCTTTAATAAAAATATATCTAAAGGTGACACGTGTCAGTATCATATTCCTCTTCATTAATTTTTTTTTGATTTTATATACTATTATTTACTATGTAAATTACTAAACTTTTATTCAATTCATTTTTAGATTAAAAATAGTTTTCTAATAAATTAAGCAAGTTATATTGAGTAAATTACAAATTGTGTCCTTTATTAATATATACAATTACATGTTATGTTCTTTAGTTTTAGTAATTAAATGGAATGTTCTTTTTTAAAATAATTTGCACATATATCATACTTTAGACTAACCTCCATCTAAATTCACAGTTAATTTAGACATGTGCCACTCAAATGAATAGTTTTATATATTTTACATGCCTACAATGAGTTAAAAAAATTTCTACGTCGTTTTATTACTTTCGCCTTCATGTTAAGATGCTTAAACTCAAATATTCAAAATTTTCGGATAGTAGAAATCATTATCTGTATCCGTATCTGAAATTTCGGACACGCATAACGATTCAGATATCTGAACTTCTTTTTAATGCAAGCATCAGATATATGTTATTATAAAAATAAAGCAAATAAATTATATGAACTAAACGAGAATAAAGCAACTACAAGCCTAGGTAATTACTTATGTTGTACTAATTTGCTTAAGTAATCCATAAAATTTTAAATGATAATGATATCAAATTGTATTTCAGTTAGATTTAACCCGTTGGGGGAAGAGGAAGACGATGGATTTAGTGATGTCAAGTTGTGCTTTAATTTGGTTAAATTTAAAGGATGGGGAATACGTTGGATTTAATGATGACGCAAGGTAGCATTGATAAATTTAGTTGTTTTCACCGCTCTAACTGTAAATCCGCCTTGATGTTGGGGCGTCGTTTGTGCTTCTAGCTTTCTATGTAGTGATCTAGACTTCTCTGCTTCATTCTACGTTTTCAATTTAGTATTTAGAGTTTGTTCCCTATTGCTCGTTCTTTAAAAAAAGGCATAAGAGTTAAATGATTTATTAAAGTCTTAATTACTTCATGCTTGATTAATTACAAATGATCAAATTACATAAATGTCCCTCATGTGAGGGGCACATGCTTAACTTAAATGTGAATTTGGAAGGAGATTAGTGTAAAGTACAATTTGTGTGCAATTTTTATAAAAAAAAGGACATACAATGTTATTATTAAAACTAAAGTACACACGATGTAATTTTATATATTAATAAAGGACATAATTTGTAATTTACTCTTTTCTATTAGTGTTTTTTAAAAGAAATAAATTTTTATAAATTTTTATGTATTAATAAAGGACATAATTTGTAATTTACCCTTCTAGATCAATAATTTCTTTTGATACTTAAAAGATGACAAGCTTTATCCATATGAAATGTTTCGATATCCTCTTAATGTAGGGCTGTTCAAATCGCTCGCCGCTCGACGCTCGCTCGACGATCGTTCGGAATTTGCTCGAAAAATGCTCGTTCGAATTTATGCTCGGTTGTAAACGAGCCGATCGGCTCGGATCGGTTTGTAAACGAGCCAAGCATGAGCAGAGGTCCGCTCGGATCGGTTCGGCTCGAATTATTTTATATATATATATATAGTTTACACATAGCACTCTAATAGATTTGGCCCACCATATACAAATATATAATTATATTTATACATATTATATCAATTTACCTAATAAAAAATTTAACGCTAAGTGTAAAAGAGAATCTCTAAGTCGTTACAAGAAACTTTTGATCCCGCTTTTACTATTAGTTGATCATCTTTCGATCTCATGTATCGTTCTCTGAAATACGCTCACTGTATCATCAGCTATAGTGTTAGCCTAATGACTAGTCATAACGTATTGTTATTTATGAAAATGTTATGTTATAAAATGTGGTTGTTTCTTAAGTTATTAAAACTTAAGAATCAATATTGTTATCGCCTCTTATTGCAATATGAATCGAATGACACACTAGATAGTTGAGTTGTACAAACTGTTCGCCGCTCGTTTGCGCTCGCTCGACACTCGATCGGAAAATTAGCGCTCGAAAAATGTTCGTTCGTTTTTTTCGCTCGGTTGTAAACGAGCCGATCGGATCGGTTCGGTTTGGAAACGAGCCAAGCACGAGCAAAGGTCCGCTCGGTTCGGCTCGGCTCGTGAACAACCCTATGTTAATGTAACTTGAGTGATTGATAAAACACAAATGGTATTTTTAACATATCCAGCCATAAGGTAGAACAGGTAACTATGAACAAAAAAAAACTTATACACATTAAAAAAATTAGTGACCTTGTCACATGAGAAATTAACCACAATTCATACCTAATATCTATATAATTTTAAATTTTATCAAAACTTAAAAGATGCTATAATAAAAACCACAAATCAAGCATAAATGCATAATTACAGATTTTTTTATTTTAATTAACATATGAACTGTTACTAATATATAATTATAAAAATCAGTTCTGTTATATATAAGATGATGACAAAGAACGAATATTTAACAAATAAAACATGAGTAAAAATCTCGGAACAATTAAAAAAAAGTCTGTGATTCTATGGGGACTTCTAAAATCAACTTAAGACGAACTTTTAAAGATTTGCTACTTGTTATTCTTGTGGATGTTGCTTTCTCCGCTAAAATGCTCCTTTCCTATAATTTAATCTCAATCATTAATTAAAAATATTAATAATCAATCTCTAACAATCTTGTTCCCTAATAAATTTACGATGAGATTAACTTCTTTAAATCTCTCTACTCTAATAAAAATATATCTAAGAGTGATACATGTCACATCATATTTGTACTCAACAATTTTTTTCCGCTTCTCTCGGCTATTTACTAATCATATTAATTACTAATAATATTATTTATTTTTTTAGATTAAAATAGTTTCTAATAAATTATGTAAAATATATTTTTACTAATGTTATTTATAAGGAAATAATTATTCGTAAAATTAGAAAACTTTTAGAACATCAAACTTTTAAAAAAAATATAAAATATTTTATATTTGGTGTTTTAAAAAGTAAAATTTTTATAAACAAAAAATAATTATTGAGAGTTATAAGAAAAAAGTTTTTAAGTATGATATTTTTTAAAACGTTTGTTTTGAAATAAAATTTTTATTTTATTTATTATAAAAAACATTTCAATCATATCTTATTTTAGAATATCGATTTATAATTAATAAAATTTTATTATATTTAATATTTTTTATTCAACCCGTGTAATATACGGGTTTACTAAAGCTAGTTAGTTAATAGATGTTGATAATAATTAGAAAAATATCATTAAATAGTAATCAAGTTTTAAAAGTGTTTCATTAAGGTTACTCATGCATATTTTTATAAAATTGGATCACTAAACCATCAAATCGAGTGATAATCTGATTTTTTTAGTTAAGAAAATATATGAAGGAGAAGATGTGAGGGTCCAATATATATATATAACTATATTAAAAAATTAAAAATTTTAATTATATAAATAATAAAAAATATCTAAAATCCACGTCATGACTCTACCTTAATATAAAAAAAATATATTTTTTAACTGAAATAAAAAAAAGAACATGCCAAAAACATGTTGAAACCTATAAATTTAATAAAACATGAAAAGTGATTGACTTAATTGAAACACATTTTAAACTTGAGTGATCCAAGTATAATACTTTTAAAACTTGATTACTATTGTACAAAGTTACTTTATAATTAATCTTACTAATATAATAAAATGGTAACTATAAAGGACATGTGATTGCATCACAACTCTACTTATCAAAATTTTCTTACTTCTTTTTCCTATTTAATTTCTATATTATTTATTAATAATATTTTATAATTCTTTTTTTAGAAAAAAATAATTTCTTAAGAAATAAAAAAGTGATCCTTTTTTGTAATGTTATTTTAAAGAAGCAAAATTTTATAAATAAGAAATTTTTTTAAAATATCAAACTTTTTTAAAAGTACGAAATATTTTACAATTGATGTTTTTAAAAAGTAAAATTTACATAAATAAAAATAATTAAAATTAAGAGTTATAAAAAGGATATTTTAAAATATGATATTTTTTTTTAAATACTGCTTGTCTTCAAACAAAATGTTTACTTTTTTTCGAGAAAACAAATAAAATTTAAGAAGTTGACATTAGCGTTTTATTATTAATAGTCATTAATAATACGTAATTTCAATGATATCTTATTTTAAAATATTATTTTATAATTAAATAAAGTTTACATTAATTATATTTTATTTATTTAACATGTGTGATACATGAGTTTAATAAAAATCAAAATAAACAACTTGCCCTATGGACACATTGTTTGAAAAGAAAATTCTAAAGACGCACTCTTTGAATAACTAGCTAAAAGATTTTTATGAATTTTATAAATCAATCACAAATGTTTTAGAGGGTAGGGATGTCGATTTTATTCGTACCCGATTAACCCGACCGACCCGATCTCACCCTTACCCGAAGAAAGCCAACCCGAACAATCCATTACCCAAACAACCCAAAAACCGATTAAACCGATTCTTATTCGGGTCGGATTTCGGATAGATTTTATAGCCTCAAAAACCCGAATAACCCAAACCGATTAATCAAAAATCCGAATAACCTAATTAACATCCATTATAATTAAGTAAATAGTTTTGTATACACTTGTTTAGATTGTCCAAATTGAGCAAATTGTTTGTATGCAATTTTATATTTAAGCATATTTAAAGCTTATAGAAGTAAACAAATAAAAGTCCACTAATTTTATGAGATTTCACAAAAAAAACTTAATAAAATCTACTAAATTAAATATATTTTTTAATACCCGAAACCTAACCCGAACAACCCGTTACCAACCCGAAACCGATTGAACCGAATGTTATTCGGTTTGGATTTCTTGTAGACTTTCAACGTTAAAAAACCTAAATAACCCGAACCGATTGACCAGAATCCCGATTAACTAACCCGATCAACACCGACGCATTTTAATTTTTCGAGGCCCGAATGATATATTATCAATAATGTATATTCTTGTTATCTTATCTATCTTAAATCGGAGTATGGGCCTTCATGGGCGGGCCCATGTCGGGTTCTTCGTTGTATCCATATCAGTGTAGTTATTTTGAGAGCAAAATAATTAATTTTATCTTTTCCTCTCAGTCGTCATTATCTTCGAAACCTCACATATTTATCATTTACTAAAATTATTGTTTTCTAAAAGCTTTCATCCATATGATGTTAGTTGAATGTTCCACTTTTATATAACAAATTTTGTAACTTAGTGATGTCATGTATTATACAAACGTATAATTAAAAACATATTACAATCGCTAACTGATTAAAGGTCACGAAAAAAAAAAAAAAAAGAAGCATATGCAATGTTTTTATCACTGGAATTTTTTTCAGAAATGAATTGTCATATTTAATGTAATTGGAATGTGAAGGAAATAGAATTAAGTCGTTAAAAAATTATCTTGTCTTTGATTTATGGATGTAATTAAAATGTTAAAAGGTTAAATTGACTAAATTGTCCATTCTTATTGATTACCTCCCTTTTCATTTCTCTGCCACCTTCCTCCTAATACGCTTTTCTTCAACTTTCATCACCGATCTATGGCTTCATCTTCAACATTCCTAATAATCTTCTACATCTCTTATCCATTATTGATCTAGACGTCACGGATTAGGGCTTCTTTGTCAACTCTAATCATCCACGGGTGGTGTTTATAAGAGATATTCTGAAACAAGTTTTAATTTATGTTTCAATGATCAATATCGAAAACCAACTACACACAATCGAAAATTCACGATAATTACTTAAACTAAAGAAGAATAATAGAACAAGCTAATCACAAAACTATTAAAAAACTTTTATACAACGGAATTTATCATCTAGCCATTATCCACTTAACATACCTTGATTGACTTAACATATGATAATGTTTTCTAAATAGACTAGGCTTCCGCTAAAAATGTATATACTCACAAAGCCTAAAGTTCAAGATCTAATCCCTTCATACGTTAGGATCCACTACTATGAAGTACCAATAAATGTAAACAAGTGCTCTAACAGATTAACTTTTGGCTAGGGGTGCATGATCTTATAATTAAAGAGATATCAATGTTATAGACAAACCTAAACAATCTAAAATTATGAATATAATCTTATTCAAACCACCTTATGACTTAGAACCGCCGAATCACTATCAAGAAGTTGTACCTCATGCGAACATAGTCTAAAATCTTCCTAATAAACACTAGGAAAGATTCAAAACAAGTTTTTTTTTAATGCAAACTTAACTCCAAAGTAGGAGATATATTCAGCTAATCATATCCCTAAATCTGTCTATTACCCATTAAAGTCTTAATCCTTAGCTTGTAAACTAACAAATACACAACCTAAGAATAATTATAATATTATATTCAATCAGGACATATACTATCTACCAAGATCAAACAAAACCACATAGATCACACACAACAAAAACGATATAAAAGAAGATTTCATTAACATTAATACGTACTCATAAGTCAATGTCATTAAACAATCAAGAATGCTAATTAGACTCACATTACCCTATACGATAAACAAGAAACTAGGCACTCATAATGAAAAACCAAACAACATCAGCCATGAACATGTTCTAAAATTAAAAGAAAACAAAAACAAGGTCAAACTGAGCCCAAAATATGATGATTAACAGGATGGTAGATCTACAATATGAATGTATATGTCTTCAATTATAAGCTATAAAGTCATCAAAAACATCTGGAAACTCTTTCGGATCATCTGGAATGCAAACTCTCTAATGTTTACAGTCAAAACCCTATAAAATAGACATTTTAAAGTTCAGACCAACTTATTACATACCATCCATATAAGAGGTATATGCTCCATATGGAATCCTCAAAAGGTGGCACTAGGGTTCTTCTCCATGTCATCAGGGTTCTTCTTCATGTCACACTTCACAATGTTTGTATGTCTTTACTCTTCTTACTCCGACACGTTGATTTTTACCTTTTTAGCATGTTTTTCATAGCACCTCGACGAATCTTCAAATATGCTTACTTTTCATCCTCTCTTCTACAAACGTGCAAGATCATAAAACTAAGTAAAATAGGATTAGTTCTTAATAAATCAATTAAAACCCAATTCAAACAGCCAGAAAATGTTAATAACAAATATGTATAATCCAAGGTATATCGAACATTCCACACTTGATCACAACACGGGTTGAAGTTTCGTAATTTTATTATCTCACATATTAAGGACATTGTGTTTACACATTTGGATTATTATTTAATAGAATAAATTATTATTTTTCTCATTATGGTCGGGCCACGTTTATCATTTTCATCCACAATTTTTGTTTTTGTTTTTTTGCATCTGACTCCCTAGCTTTTAACAAGTTGTTATTTTATAAAAAATATTAATTTTGTTAATATAAAATGTTAAACATGTAAATTCCCTACCCTCATATTAATTTGTCACTTTGCCATAAGGGAAATATTACTGCTAGCTTGCGTGGTTGTGTATAATGGAGAGGACAACTATAGACAATGGATTTCACTATACAACCCCTTTGCAACGGGTTGTGACTGCCACCGGAAACCAACTCCATCCTTCTCCCCCCATTGAACCCAAGCTATCACCTTCATCATATCGCAAGCTACCGAATGAGGTTAATCAATAGTGTCGAGCACATCACCTTTTGCATTTAACTCTCGAAGATGTTATGTTTGTATATACACTATCATATCCGCATCAGGTCTTTAAGATAAAAAGAATATACCGTCATATGTATACTACAACTAGGATTGATGTTGAGAAATAGAGAAGATAATACATGCTGTGATGATTCATAAAAAAATGGATGCTTACATATCTCTACATATTTGTAACAAAATGAAAAACTATGTTAATTACTTAATTTTACATGTGTTTTGAGTTACGTATTGAATATATAAACATAAGTAATAAAATATAAAAAAGTTGTTAAATATTAAAGAAAACTAATAAAGCTAATGGCCCAGGATTTATGAAGACAATATAGTGGATGGGAGGCAATAATGAAGTTCCCCACTCGTTACAAAGAAAATGAAACATAAGTGGTTATGAGATGGTTTTCTTTTGTCACCTTCCATTTATCTTCTCGTTCACATTTCACGTTCATAATATAAATTTAAAATATGTATAATAATCTGCATATTTGAATCATACTTTATTAATAATAATAATATAATAATAATAATAGTAAGGCATATTTTACTTGAGAACCTTAGACCCACCTATGCGAATACTTTGTTACTTGTTTAATTAGAATGAAGAGCATGTGTGTCACACTTTTTCACGGCATGGGTCACTCAAAAAAAGAGAGATTTTTTGTACTAAAATAATTGAATTTAGTTCTAGACTAGATTGATTTGTTTGAATGCTGAAAACATGTTTATACTAACACTTAACTAATTTGTTGGGTTAGAGGCGATAAGAAGAAAACAATAGATAGAACAGAATATAATCTGATGTATCTCGTTAAGATAGAACATAATATAGTTTGAATATATATTACTAAAATAACTATATATGTGTCGTTAAAACATTAGGATTTACAGAAGAACAAGACAAAAATCTAGTAAATGAAAAAAAACTAAAACTATTCAAATAGAAAAAGATAATAAAAATATAAAAATATAAGAAGAAATCTCAGTTGTTGAATCTACTTAAACACTAGTTGAGATCAAATTATAGGGAATAAGTTTCTAAACTTTTTTTTATAGGGAATAAGTTTATTAGAGGGGTATCATATGCATAACCATTTTATTGAATTTTTTTATGTCCCCCATTTTTTTAAACATTCGTAAGTTTATATATAATATTGATTTTTTAAAAAATTACACCATAAAAAACATTTTATTATTTTTAGAACGAGTACACTATCATATTATAAAACAAATAATAAATCTTTCTTTTTATTTTATATTTTTCAGCTATATGAAATCTACTTGTTATTGTGTCTTTATTATAATTTATTTTGTCTTTTTGTTAGTTATTGTGTTTGTATAAATATTATCATTAATCAACTTCTTAAATGTTCAAGTAGGGCGTGGTAAAGAAATACGCTAGTGCATAGATGTACAATATCTAGGAAACGTTCATCAAACTAGCACTTGTATAAATTCTAATAGAATACAATAATAAAAAAAATAGTAAATTGCAATACATATAACAAATGAAATAATATAAAATTATGAATACAAAATACGAAAACTTTCATGAACGAGGCTTCATGTTTACCATGGGTCCTTTAAACAAATTGTGATTTTCACAAGAGAACTTGAATGTTTTCTAGAATACAACAGCCGAAGTTATATGTACAGCCAGAAAGAACTCTAAACTTAAAATAATACTATGTAGTAGAGACGAAGATTTCTAAAACTATAGAAAAAAAAAAAAAAGAAAGCTCAAGTAGGAGAATGTTGGTGTGTGTGTGTGTTTTTTGTTTTTGTTTTTTTTTGTTTTTTTTATCTAGCAACTAAGATCACCTTATATTTATAGTGAACTCAAATTTAAATCACTCTTTAAAACATTACTCAAAAATTGAATTCATTTTTGAAACATCCAAAAGTTTTAATTCAATGAGTAAACACCCAATGTTGTAACATCTAAATTGAATACATATTGAAATATTTTATTTAAATTAATTACCTTTTATTTATTTTCACGTATTATAAAAAATTTCAAAAATACCCACATGTGAAAATAAACAAAGCCTTATTTTTCTCATGTGAAAAACCTAATTTTATATATTTTCTTTTACAAACCCCTATAAGGATGGAACTCAATCCATAGTTTCTTAATATCAAGATATACTTTCAGCGGTTATATATTGAGGGATAAGTGGGACTTAGCTTTAAACCCTCCGTTATGGTACATACTTAGTCTCTTAATGATTTGGTAGACGCGATGTCCTTGAACCAATCACCATATATGTAGACGGCCATATACTTTACGCAACAATCTCCTTGGTCCAGTTAGCATCTCATAGTTTTGTCCATTCTAGTCATGGATCACTAGTAGGTTTAGTGAGAGAACTAAGAATTGCGCCAACAATAATTCTATTCAAAACGACCAAAGTTCTATCTTCACATAGGTGATTTTTAATAATCATTAAAAGCATTAGGTTCTTTATGATTACCATAAATCACTAAGCGTACATTGTGCTTATCCTCTAACCATGCCGCTTATCGGTATAGGAATGCACTCGGAAGTATTTATCTTCCTTTTATGTGTTTTGGGGTACCTCTTATAATGACAGCCGTTCATGTAGTTATATAGGTTAGGTTTTTTCATTACACTTCTTTTTTCACGGGCTTTAATTCCATTCCAATTGATGATTTTGAACTAACATTTTTGCTTAAGCCTTTTGTTAATGGGTCCACAAGTTATCTTTTGACTTCACAAAGTCAATTATGATTGTAACATTTGACCCATTTGTACTATAAACTTGAACCCATTTGGGTCATTTATATAATAAATATTCACTATTTAATTATTATTGTGAATTACTGTATTCAATTTTTATTAATTATTCAACTTATAATAATTCTATAATCTTTATACTCTATTAAAAAATAAACGAGGGAGACATGTGGCAACACCACATTTCTTATCATCAATTTTTTCCCTCTTCTCTTTCATATTAATAGTTATTATAATTACTAATAATATTATTTAATTTATTTATAGACTAAAATTAATTTTTTAAATTAATTAAAAAAGTTATTTTTATTAATGCTATTTATAAAGAAACATTTTTTTATAAAATAAGAAGTTTTTTAAAACATCAGAGTTTTTAAAAATACAAAATATTTTAAATTTGGTGTTTTTAAAAAGTAAAATATTTATATATAAAAAATAATTAAAATTGAGAGTTATAATAACAAAATTTTTTTAACACGATTTGTTTTGAAACAATGTTTAGTATTTTTGTAAACAAAAATGTTAAAAAAAAGTTGATATAATTGTTTTATTATTTATATCTTTACTCATATGTAACTTAATTATATCTTATCTTGGAATATCGTTTCAAAACCAATAAAATTTTATTATATTTAATATTTTATTTATTCAACGCGTGTAATTTACGGGTTACTAATGCTAGTTTATAAAATAAATCTTTATAAACTTATAAGGTTTTATTATTAGTTATAAGATTTTAATTAGTCAATTAAAAAAAATTAAATTTTAAAGTTTATAAGATTTATAAAATCCATAATGTTTTATAACATAATAATTAGGTTTATTATTAAAAATTAAGGTTTTCAAAGTTCAAGGGTTAAATTATAATTTAAAAAGATTAATTTACAAGTTTTGAACATAAAATAATAACTTATAAACCTTAGGAACAAAAGTGTAACATATTTTCTAAAGCCCCCTTTCCTCGTCGACTCTATCACCGGCCACCACTTCAGCAATGCTCCAGCGATAATCAAAACACCCAAAATATATCGAATGAATTCTATCAAACCGTTACTACTCCATTGTATGGAGGTTCCGGCCCCCATAATTTATTCAAAATCAAAATTGCAACTGTTCAAACCATATCCAATCAAAATCGAAGATTCAAAAATCAACAGAAACTGTTTTAACTTGATTTTGGAATAAGGAATCAAATAAATTGTTTAGATATGCAATTGTAATTAGAAACAACATAATCATTCAAAAATCAAATCGAAACTCCCAAATCAATCCCATAACTTTATTGATTTAAAGCAGTTACAATTGAATCTATCTAACAGAGGGGAAACATTCCACATGATTCTTTTAATATATTCGAACACTCAAATTCACACACAACACACACTCACATCGACATCCATCAACTTGTACTCATCAACCTACAACCTTGTTGTTCATCGTTTTCTGAAGGTGCTTTAATGAGATCATCATAAAGGTTTTAATCCTCATCACATGAGGAAGCTTCATACAATCTTAATTGCATCATATCATTATCACTTTCTAGGATTGACTTCATCTCAATCGCAATCCTATATTCATCTAATTATCATTAAACCAGGTAATTAATACTACAAACACACTTGTATATACATGCTAAATAAAAGCCTTAACCTTAATTTGATTTACATATCCGGATTAGGGTTCAATTTGAATCAATTTGAATTTAAAGTTTATGCTAAATTGGGTTAATTTTATTTGCTGGTTAAATTTATTTCAAAAAGAGTTAAAAAAAGTTTGGGGCTTTGGCCCATTGGTAACTCACACGCATAACTCAGGGGTTGATTCGACCCGGGCACCCGCATAGTTTTAAAATTATTTTTTTCAAATTAAATTCCAGAAATTATTAGTATTGTATTCAATTAATATAAATATTATTTTTGTTAATTAAATCTATTTTAGAAATTATTTACACTTTTAATTTCTGTACATTCTAAACAATTAAATTTCTTATTTTTTATTATTTAATAGTTATAATGATATAAAAATATTATAAACTCATTTATAAGTTTTAAATTTTATAAGAAGTAGTTTAAATCAAATATAAATTAGTTTAAATTATTTAACTAATATTTTACAAATCATTTAATACATTAAATATTCAATTAATCATTTAATACATTTAATACATTAAGTAGTTAATTATTAAAATTAATTATTTTCATATTTTAATATTCAAATCATATTTAATTAATTATTATAAATTAAATATTTAAATAATTTTTAACAATTCTAATCCACTAATTATTCATTATTATTTTCAACATTCAATTAGTTTATTAATTTGTTATATTTTTATTGAATCAAGTTATATAATAAATTAGTTACATTATTGTAAAACTATTTGTTAAAAATCCAAATCACAATTGAAACCCTAATCAATATTTATTCCTCAAATCATATTTTTATTCTTACTTAGACGTTGTTCCCTAGGTTAATTTGAGGGAAATGTTTTATGTCTATTCATGCATTATAATATTCAAATCGCTTACATATATCAAGTCAGTATTCATAGCCTATTTTTATATGTTTATTTTTTAAAGAATTAATTTGACACTTATATAATAAATTATTATATATGGTTATTCTATTCAAATTTCAATTATAATCATGATATGTTATTGCTTTGAAATATGTGTTCATAGTTAAATAAACTAGATGTTATCATGCATAATCATTAATTTATGCAAATCACGGCAACAAGGATAAATTTATTGGTTTGACAAGCCCACCCCATTTAATTATTCAAGGGTAATTGAAACTAGATTCATGCTTATTCATAAAGCTTCGTCTTCCGACCGAGTTAATTCAATCATTAGGTTTGATTGTGTTTGATTTGTATTTTTATGTTACACTATTGCATTATAATTCTTGGCATTACCATGAAAATCGAATTATTTCAATCAATTTATTCTATATAATTATGTATGCAAACCTGTGTTTACTTACTGGCTAATTATTTAGCTGATTCATTATTTTTTCACATGATTTCTGTAAATGCTGCTTAGTTGGATTACATGCAAACATCTATGAATGCCGAACCTAGATAATTAATAAGTCATTTGCTATGTGTTATATGATTTATGCTTGAACGTAATGCAAATTTTGACTATTTAATACTATGGTTATAGGAAATTAGATTATTAAAAATGAAATGACCTAGATTAGAGTTAAGTACATCATACGTGAGTACTCTCATGTACCTTATATGTATAGACATGATTTTCAGTGATACGCCTTACATGATTATCCTTATACCTTGATTACAGTCATTGCACATAATTTTCAAATCATATTCTAAGACATTATGTTGAAATCAAATGGATTTTGCAAATTTCAAATTTTAAATTATTATTCATGGTTATCAAAATTCCGTAAAAGTCTAACCCCCACAATTGAGCACATGCAATGCTTGAAGAGTGGTTTTATCTTAAGATGAAGTCAAGAAACTCATGATTCCGGAATTTTGCCCAAGGAATGAAATCAAGAAGCTGGAAATTGAGTTTTGGGATTTGGCTGAGGAAAGTGAAAAGAACCTAGTATGCACCAATAGGTTTCATGAGCTAAGTCTGCTTGATCCTCATTTGATCACTCCTTTATCTCAGGCTATCGAGAAATACATTGGTTGCCTTCCTAAGAAAATTCAAGATACCGTGTAGGGTAGGAACCCTACAACTTTGAAGACACTATTCGACTGGCTATCCAGTTAACTAATAATCATGTGAAAGTTGGTTCTTTAACCAAAAAGGGCATAAGCCAGGTCGGGTTTAGTAAGCAACCGCTTCACCACTGTTCACACTTCGATGTGTGGTGGTATCAACCTGACTCTTAACTATCATAGTGTCTTATGAATTGAACTTCTCAAGAATCTTATCCAAATAAAAAGATTGACGTAACACAAGATCATTTTGGGTTCTAGTAACCTTTATACCAAGAATTACATCTATTAACCCTCGCTTTCAACATATCTTTAGTAGTTTTGATCATCTTATCATCACTTTCAATAATAAGGATATTATCTACATAAAGACATAAGATCATACAAAATACTTTAAAATTAGTTTTTTAAAATGTAAATTTTTATAAAAAAAAATAATTAAAATTGGGAGTTACAGTAAGAAAATTTTTTAAAAATGATATTTTTGTTAAAATGTTTTGTTTTGAAACAAAATATTTAATTTATTTTTAACAAATACAAATAAAAATTTAAACATTGATATTATTGTTTTTTTTACTTATAATTCTTATTAATACGTAATTTTAATCATATTTTATCTTAAAATATTATTTTGAATTAGTAAATTTATTATATTTAATATTTTATTTATTCAACTTGTGTAATATACGAGTTTATTATAGTAAGTTTAGGATAAAAAGTAACTAATACATGTTTCTTTGCAATATTGAGTGCGACATGGACGCGGTTTCCGTTTGAAAGGGGTTGTGATTTAATTTGAAAAGGCGTCAACTTTGAATGACTTGCAATAAATATAGTCCATTTTCTCTGATAATGATTTCCACGTGATGCCAATTCCCACTTATTATTATTATTTTTTTCTTCTAGCACATGTCTATTTCAGTTGTTAAAAGACAATTTTAAACTACGAAAAGAAAAATAAAACTATTGCCACTTAAAAAACTGATTTTTTTTCCCTAAAGAGTTTCTTTGTGAAAAATTCTCTTTCAACTTTCAACGCTTTTGCGACAAACTTAATATGGATAAAACTGTAATTTTGCGATAAGTTTGTGTCAAGATAACCATCCAAGAAAAAAAAAACTTAGGGTTTGTTGGAAACGCATCATAAGTTTGCAACACTATTCCGACACATAACATTGTTATCACACTAGCTAACAATAAAAAAAATTAATCACTATAAAATAAAAGGCTTTTAACGATAGTCTTTGGAGGAAAGTATTTAACTATTTAATGATAGTCTTTGGAGGAAAGTATTTAACTGTTTATCGTCGATAAAAGTCTAAGATAATTCATTGGAAAACATGACATGAGCAAAGAATTTATAACGGATATTACAGAGCGAGTGCATGCGGAGGATATCATCAAAAAATATCAATCAATAGTTCACATGTTACTATTACCATTGAATCGTCGATGTAGTGTTAACAACAGATTACTGACCGTTTTTTGACTTTTTTCTATTGTTGATATATATTTTCATTATAAAATTATCTAAAATAAATTATTATTGATTTCTTGTAAATATAAATATCACGCACCAAATAAAAGGTATCGTAAATAAAAAAAAGACAATTACTATCGAAATCTATAATTATAAAATATGTTTATTGTTTTTGGTACTGGTTCACTTACCTTAAATTGTTACTCGGAGAAATTCAAAAATCGCTACCGCCCAGCCTCTAGTTGTGTTTATATTGCATTAGATTACAATCCCGTGTAATACACGAGCTAAAAAAATTTACTGTTACATGATTAACAATATAAAAAATTATGTCTTAAATATTATATATTTTACAAATTAAATAAACCCATATATTACACATTTGAAAATTTAAAGTTAACATATTTGAACTTTAGTTATTAATTAATAAATATCTATTATAGTATTCATAATTAAGAGAAGATAGAAGCGAAAAAACCAATTATTAGATGACCTAAAATGATGACAAGTGTGCGGATTTATTTTTATTTATTAGCATAGAGATTATTGCCTCATTTCATGTGTCTTGGTGTAAAATATTAAATTACAAACATCAAACAAGTAATTAATTATTTTGTTGTCAATAAATTAATTATATTATATAAATTAATTGCATATCTAGGTAGAAAAGACACGAGCCTAAGATGTCGGAGTGAAAGTATTTTTTAGATCTTTATCATCACTGATAAATTTTATCGTACTTTTACCGTTTAAAAGAATATATATACTTTTTAAACTTTTGAGTGATACATCATTGACGATGATATCATTTGCGGACCTCTAACGGCTCTAAGAGGGGAGGTGAGAATCGACCCCTTAGATTTTCTTAATATGCAATGTATATTAATTGTTTTGATCGACCCCATGTTTTTTTGAATGTCATATAGGATATACTATCTTTAGTAAACTCGTGAATTAAAGGGGTTGAAAAATAAAATACTAAATAAAATAAAAAATTTATTAATTATTAAACAATATTATAAATAATATATGATTAAAATTATGTATGAGTGATAACTATAAGTAATAAAATAATGATATCAACTCTTTAAATTTTTATTTTAAACTCTTTTTGTTTTTTCAAAAAAAATAAACATTTTGTTTCAAAAGAAACAGTTTCAAAAACATATTTTTTAAAATTTTCTTATATAGCTTTGAATTTTAATTATTTTTAGTTTATGAAAATTTTTCTTTTTAAAAATATAAATTTTAAAATATTTCGTATTTTTAAAAAAGTTTAATGTTTTAAAAGAATGTGGAAATAACAATAATAAAAAGACATCTTTTTTAATTTATTAAAAAATTATTTGTAATCTAAAAAAGAATTAAAATTATTTAATATTTTTTAATTTAGGTAATTATTTAAGAGTAGAGAGAGGCGGGAAAAAAGAAACTTTAGGGGCCTAAGAATGTAACAAGTGTCCCCACAAGTTACTCTTTTAGTATTATACTAGGTTAGTACCCCGTGTATTACACGGGTTGAATAAATAAAATACTAAATAATTAGTAATAAAAATTTATGAATTATAAAATTATGTTTGAAGATAAAATATGATTATAATTACATATGAATAAAAAGATATGATTTTTAAAATGAAAGGTTTGTATCAAAAAGGTTATAATTTTTTTAAAAAGGAGCGATTTTAAATATTATGTTTCAAAAAGGTTTACTGTTTTAGAAAATTTTATATTATATAAAAATTTTGTTTTTTTATTTTTTCTATATTTAATAAAAATATATGATTTTTAATTTTTTTTAATAAAGTTTATTTTTAAAAACATAGCTTGATTTTAATAAATCTAGATGTGAGAGAAAAATGTATCAATTAATAAATTTAGTTTTTATTAAGAGAGCGAAATTAGTTTGATTGTTTAAATTACTGTAATAATCTTTTGGAGGGAAAATGAATTCATAATGTCTAAATGAATGACATGTATCAAAAAAATTGTTTAAGAGTATGACAAGTGGCAAAGAAAAACCTTTTTTTATTATATTCTATAGATATAGATTTATGACCGTAATCCTAAATAATTTTTTTTTAACTTTGAACCACTAAAAGTTAAACTAAGATCACTTTTTTGTTAAAAGAAATATATACAAAATCTTATTAATGATTAGGTTTATTTTGTATTAATCTATAAAGCTCAATATATTCGACTAAAAGCCAATTTCTTAAACCAATATCATTCATTAATCACCTCTTAAACTTTACCTAAAAGGTACCCTCAAATTTTCAAACCTAAATAAACAAACTAGAAGTAATAGGCCGGTTTGAAGTTGAAAATGAATATTAGGTTTGCCAACTTATATTTGTTACATTAGCACAGCGTCACTTAAGACTATTTCGAATGAAGATAAATATTAAATCGTATTTTTAGTGCTTGTTTATTTTTAAGGTGTGAAACCTGACCTGAACATAAATTTCTGACATCGAGTTGAGATGCATCCTGAAAACCCAAGCCTAGTATAAAAAATTCTGGGTATCCTACTGAGTAATACTCTATCAATAACAGTAAGTTTTACTTATACTATGTTATAATATATTTGAGAAGTACAAGATTGTCTTTTACATTAATTTTAATAGTTTAAGATGATAAATTTTGTTTTTTATGAATTCGATAAACTTGATTAACTTTTATACACATATGCTATCAAATACCAAAAAAGTAACTAAATAATGTTGGTTATAAAAAATAGTTATATTACAACTTAAATTTCGTAGTTATTATAACCATTAAATTTTATGTTTAAAAAAGTTCTTAAAATCGATCTTTTTTATTTTGTATGATTTCAGATTTACTTTATTTTATAAAATTGTATTAAAACATTCAAAATTTTATTATACTTAATTAATTAATTGTTTAAACAGTTTACTAGTGTCTATGTTAATATGTTGTGCTCTTTATCGTATCGCTAGGACACCCCTCTAGAGTTACTATTGGACTAATAAGAAAACAAAGGGTATGATAGGAAGGATGAACACTAAAGTATGTAGTTATTGTAAGTAATTACACAATAAAAACGGTTTAAAGTATCTTAACTGATAATATACGCATTTAAGAAAATAAATTACATCTTCTGGATAATTTAAATTACTTGAATATTGTTTTCGTTTCTGTAATTGCTATTCAAATTGTGTTGACTTGGAGTGGTTTAAATTTTTTCGGGGATCCAATGTTTGGTTAGTCTAAACTTGACTAATGTTATTAAATTTTAGTTTAGCATAACAAGACAAAAGAAAAAAAGATTTGTTAAGGTGCATTCACATTAAGATAGTTAAGATGAAAAATCGACACAGAGTTGTAGGGTTATATAATATCCATTTCACACACCGTATATATGAACGTGTTGATTACAAGATTATTTTTAATTACAGAACGGTATATTACTCATAAATACATATATACTACTAGCTTTAGTAAACTCGTGTATTACACAGGTTGGATAAATAAAATATTAATATAATAATATTTATTAATTATAAAATGATATTCTAAAAAATGATATGACTGAAATTACGTATAAGAAATGGCTATAACTAATAAAACAGTGATATCAACTTTTTAAAATTTTATTTTTAACCATTTTTCAAAAAAAAATAAACATTTTCTTCTAAAACAAACCGTATAAAAATGTCATTTTTTAAAAATTTACTTATTATAACTCCCGAATTTAATTATTTTTGGTTTTAAAAAATTAAATTTTTAAAAATAACAATTATAAAATATTTTGTATTTTTAAAAAAGTTTTATGGTTTAGAAAAATTTATTATTTTATAAAAAATTTGTTTATTTAAGAATAACATTAATAAATAGATCTCTTTTTAAATTTATTAAATGTGAAAAAGGTTAAATAATATTATTAGTAATTAAGGTAATTATTTATAAGGAGAGAGAGGCGGGAAAATTTTAGTGAGGATGATTGTGATGCTGCCATGCGGCATCTCAAGTTACTATTTTATTAGAGTATTAAGATTAAGATAAGATAAGATAAGATTTGTCAAATACAATAAGAAAGGAGTAACTTATACCATTACGTATTATAGTTAAGGCGTTTGTTACAAGTTTTTATATAGTTTACGTTGTTTTCTATCTAAATAACTTATCTCATAAGAAGTGTACGTAGTCAAAATATAATTATACATCATGTGTATATAATCAAGTAACATATGTAAATAATCACCATGGTATGTTTGTGCCCCTCCCCAGTTATTTTTGTTTTTCTAACCTATTTTGACATTGTTACTGCTAGGGGTGATCATGTACGGTTTGATTCGTTTTTAGCCTAAAATCGAAACCAGAAACCGATATTTTGATATCTAGGTTTTTTAAAACTGTTCCGTTTTGGTTTTTTTGGTTTTTGGTTTTCATTTCGGTTTTGGTTTTCTTTGGTTTTACCATTCGACTTCAAGTTTTTAAAGAAAATTTTGTTTTGAAGTAATGAATTTAAAATAAAAATTTTGGCCTTACATCATTTTGTTTATCTTTAAATATCTATAGTCTATAGTATATAACAAAATAGTAACTATGATAACACATGTCACTCTCCTGTTACTCTTTAAAAAAAATTTCCGCCTAAACTAATATATTAATTTAAGCAAGTTTTTTATTTTAAGAAACGAAATTAATAATTCATTTTGTTTTTAATTTAACTTTTTTTATATTATCAACTAAATTGTGTAATCATATGTTATTTCAATTATACATATTTTTATAGTCAAAGAAGATTTAATTAAAAAAAAGTTAAAGAAAATATTTATTGATATATTTATATATTTTAGGTTAGTGTCAATTTAAGACAACTGCTTTTTTATTTCACACATGTCAATTGTGTGTTATATTATCCAAAAAGTATTCAAATATATATAACTTAAAAATATAACTTTTTATTTTTTATTGTTCTATGTAATACGTAATTTAATCATACAAAATATTTATACATTTATGAATTATATATTTTTTATATTTTCAACCCGTATATTACACGGGGATCTAACCTAGTAATCTATATATTTTTATAAATTAGTTGACATTAAAAATTAAATGTAATCCATAAAATATAAGAAAAAAGTTCAATAAAACATTTTAATATATTAATTTAAACAAAAAAAATTTAAAGATTATTCTTGAAACCTAAATACTTAATCTTTTATAGATAACATAAGTTAAACAACTAATAATAGGCTAATAATATATATAACTGTATGATTACACCTCTAAATTTACAAGTTAAGTTGTATGGTTTTGGTTCGGTTTTTCGGTTTTTGTTACAAGCAAAACCAAAACCGAACCGGAAAACTTGGTTTTTAAAAAATCATCAAACCAAACCGTCGGTTTCTTAGCGGTTTTAGTTTTTTCGGTTCGGTTGTGTCGCTTATTTTGGTTACGGTTCGGTTATTTCAGTTTCTTGCACACCCCATAGAGCTAATGTTGGACTTTTACTCGACCTGCCATTTTGAATTTCCAAGTGCTATTCTAGCTACTAGAACCATCACTTATTAAATTGGAGGTGTGTGGTATATGTCGTTAAAACGATTTGGCATTCTTTTTGGGTTGTACAATGAGTGGGTGGTCTAACATGGGAACTTCAAAAGGGGAATCACTACTTTCCCTTTGTTCTTTAATCCTCGAGACTATTGACCTAGTGTGAGATTTGATGTATACAACTCGAGTTGCACCACGATCACCAGCTTTAGAGACCCTTTCCTAAGTGTCTTATAGGTGTGTAGTGAGTTCCATCACATAAAGAGATTAAGGTGAGGGCGTGTGCAATGCCTGAAGGTGTTTTACATCTACTGTATTATAAAAGGTCAGATCGGGAATCTAGCCCACCCTTAAGAGCATGATGTGTGCTAGGGAAGTCATCACCATACTAGCTTAGGCCTATGGTGTATTGACCAAGAAGGTTGAAAGGACCCTCTCCTATCAATGCAACACCCTTGCCATCGGCCAATGCACCCTTTCGTCCATGCATCTTATAGTTAAGATTGAGCTAGACACATTTGGGATACCACCTAGGATGGAGAGCATGAAAGGGGAGGAGGATGCTGATAGTGGTGGTGACGAGGATGATCAAGACCATGATCCCAATGCTAGACTTAAGTAGCCACCACCACATGATCAACACCATCCACACATGCCACATAATTATGTGTACTGCCCTTATTTCAATAGGTGCATGATGTGGATATATTTGTTCATTCTAGGCCATCCATCTTCCTGACGCACATATACTACCGTATCCGATGTGAATTCCAAAGCCTCAACAACAATTCCCCTCAAAAACCCCTATGATCGTAACCCTTACCAACAATTCCACCATGACTCGTATCAGCACTGTTAGAAGGATAACCCCTTGAACATTTATGATGATGAGTTAGGGCATCTCCACTTCCATGTTGATGATGATTGACACTTTATGGATATGATATTTATGATCTTGATACATTGCTACTTTTAGTTATAATAGTTGGTTAGCGTCAACTATCTATATTTATGGTGTAGATCTTTTGATCTATGGTTAGCGTCAACTATCTATAATTGTGTGATTCTTTCGTGATGCTTTGATTTGTCTCTTTTGTTGATTGTATATAGTGTTGCCATTTATTTATGGTGACGTGACTCGATCAAGGCTTCTCAACAGAACAAAGGAAACCAACAGCATATCATGGAGTTTCAAACGCTACTCTTGCCCTTTCAATTTTTAATTGTCTTTTTATGATTTAAACATTCTGAACAATGTATAATTTAAATGTGGGGAGGGGATACTTGAAAATTAAAATAAAATCAAAACTTTGTCTTATCGAATAAAGCATTTTTATACAATTCTCTCAACTGGTTTTTAGCAAAACTTTATAAAGTTTTTTTATAAGCAATTGTTTAGCATTTAACTTTTTTGATAAAAAAACAACACAAGGATCACATCCTTAGAACCACACGATTTACAAATACTACCACCACGTCTGCTTTATTTTTGCTAATTTATGAGTGTGCCGAATGTTTTAATTAAGTCAGAACATGATTAGAGCATGCATTTCAAACCTAAAATTGAAAAAAGAAAATAAAAATAATCGAGCCTTTTCTTTCTGTAACCCTTATTTTATTAATACTCGGTTTTTGACTAAATAGTCAAACCATTATCAATCAACAGAAATTTTTTTTATAGAACGATATGTAACGATGAAAAGAAAAGCTAGATAAGAAAAAAAATGAGAGAAAGGAAAAGAAAAAAAAAATTACACATTGAGCAAGTTTTTTTGGTTAAAATTCAAAAGAGGTTAGCTAAATATCCGCATTTATAATTGCTAGGTTACCTTTGTATACATCCTTTGTTAACAATCTACGTAAAGGATCTTAACATCTTTTAACAAATTTTTAGACGTTTCTTTCTATACCAGTCCTATTACAACCTATCAAAAAAGATCTTTTGATTCATTTTATGGTAATAAATAAATGATGAAGTTCTGTTTTCTTCTCAAGCATATGATCAAAATCAATACATTGTCATGGCATTGAGCGTTCACCAAAAAAACACATGTATCCATTCATATCTATCTATTATAATAAAAGAAGATTTTAAGATTACACTTGGCATAATTCTAGACCATCTAATTCTAGTTTTTCCGCTTCTCTCTTCTATTAAATAATTACATTAAATACTAATGATGTTAATTAATTTTTTAAAATTTGAAAATAACTTTTTAATAAATAAAGAGAGAGATGTTTTTATAAATGTAACTTCTAAAGAAACAAAAATTATGAAATTTTTCTAAACATCAAACATTTTAAAATTACGAAATAATTTAAAATTGGACTTTTTCAAAAATATTTTTTTATGAAACAAAATAATTAAATTTTAGCGTTAAAATAAGGAAATTTTTGAAATTGAAATATTTTAAAATGGTTTGTCTTGGAACAAATTCTTTAATTTTTTCTGAAAAAAAAGGTTTAAAAATACAATTTTAAAAAAATAATATTATTAATTTATAAATTATATCCTTACTTATATGTAATTTCAGTCGTATCTTATTTCAAAATATCATTTATAATTAATAAATATTTAAAAATAAATTATTTAATAATTTATTTATTTACACCGTGTAATACACGGGATACTAACCTAGTAAATTATATATACACTGTCACACCCTCAAAATCCACGTGCGGAGTTTTACCGCGAGGCGTGTGAACAAACCAGGATCACAGTCACTAGTTACTCAGAACGACACTATATGCCACATTTAAAAATAAACCAATCAAAGCTCAAGTTTTAAAACCATGCGGAAGCGTTTTGTAAATAAGACAAACCCAAAGTATGTAAATGTAAAATTTGGCAAAACACTCGCCAACCCATTATTCAAATCTCATAAATAAAATTCAAATGTCATGACTTAAGATGAAGTCTTAGAATGCATGCTGGACCCGTGTTGTGCTCCTAATGGCAAACTGAATTAACGACCTGAGAATAGCATACTAAAAATGTCAACACAATGGTTGGTGAGTTCAAGAGTTTGCATTTAACATAAACAACAATAATTTGCATAACATAAGAAGTGCATTGAAATAGATAGCTAGTCTATATTCATAAGTAATAACAATAGTGATTTCGCGATCGAAGCTGACTGTGTTGCGTTTGTTGCCTCCCGTCACAACTTACCAGATCGTAACGATGTTTGTGTTTAGGACAATATTGCACCCGTTTGACCTCGAGTAGCACAGGTGGGGCTTGTCAAACCCAGTAGTACTACCCAAGATTTCCCGCTAGTTACCATTATTAACGATCCGAAAGTGTGAGGACTTTCAAGGTATTATACACCATGTTAAAACATACACAACTTATAATAATAATATAGCGTTTGTGAACAAGTATGCTACCTCCCCCAAAAGAGAGTGTTTAAAAGTGGGGCATGAACTCACCTGATGTGCAAGGATAATGACAAGAGAGAACTGATGATGGATGAAAAGACAACCCTTCAAAGGTTACCTAGAACACGCAAGTACATAAGTACGTGTGCTCAGAAAACTTAACAACCCTAAGTGCTCAATAAACACATTGACCCAAGGCTTTGGAAAACAAGACTCATCTAACCTAGTTGACCCGTTTGACCCGTTGGTGACTTGTTAATTAAATTCTTGTTTTATCAAGTTTAACATCACATAACACATTATTACCATGTAAGCTTTTCACATAGATCAAATCATCAAACTTAGATTCTATCAGCATCATCATACCAACATAGATCATCATATAGCATATTTCATCATACAACACTTGCAAATCTAAACCCAACATCATGCTCAACACAAACATAATTATATCACAACTAGCAATTTATACATCGAATCCAATCATGCACTACATGCCATGTGAAGGCACTCACGACTTCACATCCTAAACCCTGCCAATCCTACTAAGTAGGGGCCTCAGATTCGCACGCGTGTATGACGATCATTACCACATTAACCAACACAATTCACACCAATTAACATATATCATAATGATCTATTACAATCCCAAACATGATTCATAATTCTCTACCCTTAACCAACATCACACCATATCCTATGGATCCTAGATTTCTCAAGCAATTTATCCAACATTCACATGATCCAATTTACACATTCCAACACCTTAGAAATCATCAATAAACATTCTAGCATGATCCTAGTATTATAAACATGCCCAATTCATAAAATCCAATGTTCCACATCAATAAAGTTTCCCTTTTGGGAAAGTAACATCCAAAATCCATCTAACACCCAATTCATTCATGAATTCATCAAATATATACTTAATCAAGTTCATAACAATTATATAACACATACTAATCATCAATCCATGAATTCCCATGAAGAAAAGTTTCCTCTTTAGGCAATGTATGAACAATGTGATCAAACCATGGAATTCTTGCATAACCAACATAACCCAACATTCATACAACCTATCTAACAACATATTATCATCAATCAATCATCAATTTCAACTTTTCTTCATCAATTTCGAATTAGGGTTCATCAAGAATCAAAAACCATGAAAAACTTGATAAAACTCACCTTTAAACGTGTAGGGATGATGATTAACACTTGCTAACACTTGGAACTACTCAAAATCGAATTGTTCTTGCTTGTTCTTGATCAAAATCGCAAAGAATGGGTGTTGGGAGGGGGGTTACGGCCGCAAGATGGGGAGTGGGGGCTAGGGTTGGGTTTTGGTGGTTTAAATATGGTAATAATTTGACAAAAATCCCCTTTTTGTTTTATAAATTGTAAAACCAATCTTTTTAATCTTTTAAATACTTTTTCATCTTATGATACATGAAGTTTATTAACTAACATAAGATCATGAAAGCCAATTGATAATATACCATCCATAGGATCATGCATTGCACATAGTCACATTGTCAAACGTAACCCATAAAATGATGCTCCACATTTTAATTCATATAATCACATAACCACCATTAATAATCAACATTATTAATTAGATTATCATCTATTCATCATAGATAATTGTTATTAAGTCACCAACGTTCAATGACAACTAGTGTGTGCTCACGACACGTGTATGCAAGACCTAACGGAACTAACGGAGTTTGGTAACGGAAAATTACCAGATGTCACATACACCAACTGTGTTCGAAGAATTGTGTGGAGTATTAGATCAACCTATTAAGAACCAATAAGAGAAGTCGTTTCTCACTAGAAGATTGCCATGATTTATGGTTGGTCGTTCTTTACATCTAAGTTTATATCTCGGGGATTATGTTTATTTGCAAATACTTTTTTATTTTGCCGACGATCGGCTTGACTATTGTCATTTTTTGGAAGAATATAACAATAGGTTTGATTGAGGACAAAAAAAATTCAAATGTGGTGATATTTGATGTGCATCTACTCATATATGCTTTTCACTTGATTTTATAGCTGATTAATCCCTCATTTTGGTACTTATAATGTTCATTCTGTCTTTTGTAAGAAAATGTCCGGGTTGTTAAAGTTCGTGTCGAAAAATAAAAGTTCAAAGAAAATTTGAGAAAGGCACAACCGCGCCAAAGGCCTAGCATGACTGTTCCTTGTCAAGATCCTTGGAAACACAAGAGCATGCACGAGCACACCACCATCGAGAAACCCTAGACAACGTAACCATGTTGGATCTAAGTCACCATCGTGCCAGATCTTGGACAAATACATAAGCAAGAATACGGGCGCTACAAAAAAACTCTAGTTAGCACAGTCGTGCCAAGTCTTGGGCACAACCATGCCATCTGATTTCATGAGAATTAAGTGCACAACCCTGAACCAAGCACGACCATGCCCCCACTTGGCATACCCTTATCAATAAGATTGTGGAAGTCGTTACAAACAAGTCCATACCAATTGTCCGAATGAGAGTTGGTTGGGCACGATCTTGAAGGCTCCATGGCACGACCTTGACGGCTCCATGGCACGACCATGTCCCCTCATGAAGCCTAAAACTAATTTGTGGTTGTCTTTACATAGATGCATGAGTGTTTAATAATGAGGACTTGAGCATCATCAGGTGATACCCTCATAGTCATAGGATATCAGAGCCATTTTTGGTGCGATATGATTGAGTGGGTACTTATGACTTTAATTTTAACCTAATACACATTTTGTTTTATGCTAATCTTCGAGTGAGCACACGATCCTATCAGTTCAATCTTTTCATATGACTTTTTTTAACGATAAATGTATGACACTGTTTCGAAAGATATGTGCTATTTTAGTTGGGTCCACATATTTGTATAACAACCGGACCCCCTTAGGAGTAAACTCACAACTAGGAAACATATTTGTATAACAACCGGACCCCCTTAGGAGTAAACTCACAACTAGGAAACCCCCCTAGATCAACACTAAACATTTTTTTGCTCAAAGTGAGTCTTGAAACCAAGACCTTCCCATATTAAATGTTTTGATACCTCACCTTAACCATTTGTGCTAAGGATTATTGGTCTTTTTCATATGGCGTACACCGGGTCATGGGAGGGGACGAGTCACAACCTGCATCGGAGTATGTTTATCCGGAGGCGCATCATGGGATGTTATGTTATTCTAAATCAATAACAATAATCTATATATGATTGTGTTAGTGTGCAACCACTCTTATGCAGATGTCATACGGTTTTTAAAAAAATTATTAAAATGTTAGATTTGAGTAGTTATGATGTCAAATTTTCATAAACTAGATAATATGTTTTTGTGGTTTTGTTTTGGTAAATCGCATGAGATGTATGATCAATTACATGGTAAAAAAATCTCCCGACAATGATCTTAGCGCTCAATGTGCAAAATTTCCCACAACTACAGGAGTAAAGTGCTAGAGGCACTTTATGTCATTACCATCAGTGGCGGAGCTTGACCTCTCTTATAGGAGGGCTGGGGCGAAATTAAATTTTTTAGGGGAGTGAACTCGATATATATAAATGTCAGTACTTCCATCACACAGAGATACCAAGTTCTTTGTTCATCTACAATAAATGTATTTATATGAAAACGTGTATTTTTTTATATAATGTAATTATATTTTTATTGCAAACAAACTATTAATTATTTGTTTATTTTCGCAATTTACCGCCTTACAACACCTAATTTAGGATATGTAAATGAAGGTAGCAATGCACGCATGACGAGAGGCTTAGCAAAGAGAGTTTCAAGAACATCTCCGAGCAACTTTCACATATGTTTATCGCTAGCAGAAGTCAGGACGCCCGCTACAACCCTATGATCCTCTTGTTACAGAGTTAGATCTTTCTCTAGTATATTAATTACACATATTTTGTATGTAATTTTGTTTCAAATGTGAAATATTTTTCGAGATTTTATTTGCATATATAAAAATATTTTTAATTGTTTTTTAATAAAAAGTCATTTACTAACCACCATCATGACCATATTTTATCGGTGATTCGATGATCCCTCGATGAAATTTTGTGGCTGATTTGTCGATGATACATCACACACGCTAAGTGTTTGACGATGTTTCATTGATGCGACCCGCTACCAATAGATTTCCGAAGGATGCTTTCATTGCTAAAAAGCGCTATGTTTAGCAAACATTTATAATGTTTAAAAAATAACCATGTACATTCCCTTCTAGTCCGTTTCTTTGCTAAAAAACTTGTCTCGTAATCTATTTCCAATGAAGGTGACTTTTGAAAAGTTTCTTGGATTTTTGTATCACAGAACCCATAAGATATATCATATGAAACTTAAGACACCAGTTTGTTTGTTTATCAATGAATACACACTCTTATCTATATAAACATATTTGATTTTCATTTAATAAATACATCAATTTATCTATTTTAGGATAAATAAATGAAAATATTTAAAGAAATAAGTTTCATTTTAATAGATGTATGCAATGAATCTGAGTGTACTTGTAACTGGATTTTAGTGAAGTTTATATGATTACACGACAAGTAGGAGTTGGCATCCAAACCTACTTTATGTTTCTTCTCTATCATAATGTTACCTGGCATGCCTATACACTCCGTAAATAGGCTAGATTCATTCTACTGTATTATAATAATATCTATTAAATAATCAAATTTTAACAACTGTATCAAGTATGATAAATGCTTCAAATTTAGGAAACTAGTTTTTTATCTGTCGCGCGTGCGACGACATCATACTTGTCTCATTAAATTAAAACATATTATACTTAACCTGCTTTTTATCCAAACAAAACTTTGTTGAAACGTATAACAAATCAAAACGTATCTTAAAAAAAGATAGATTACAATCTACCTGACTTGAATATAGAGTAGAAAATGTTTTATATTTGACTTAACTTATTTTTTAATAGAATTTACGTCAAAACTTAGGTGAATGTCGAAATGTAAATCATCTCAAATCATAAATAATAATATGCATAAAAATACTTTATATATGACCCTACTCATATCGACACAGAATTAGTTTTTTCAGGTAAACGTTGTACTAGGGCAAACCGGAAAACTTAAAAACTTAAGGGGGTTAAAGTAATATGTACACCAGTCAGATATAAATTAAATAAACAAATATAATTCCATAAACATATCATTATAATTATTATTATTACTTAATTATTTTTGAAATTATATAATTCAATATGTAAATACATTATTATTATTATTTATTATTTTCACTGTTCAATTTCTTGTGGTTTAATAGAGTAGTAATAGTAATTGTATAGACTAGATCGATTTTATGTTTTGAGTTCATATTTAGCTTAATTAAGTTACGGTTATGATTTTTCTTTTCATCCTCAAACTCGGTTTAATTCTATATATCTCATATTTAAATCTTGCTTTCACTACTTTCGTGTCATGAACTTTTGTGCACTTGCTCATTAAAGGTTGTAATTTACCTATTCCATTTGGTTAGTATGGTATAGACAAGTTTCATATTTTTTTGATAATAAGTTTTCGTGGTGAAAAAAATAATGCTTTAAAGTTATGAATTATTATATATTATATATTATATATTATATATTATATATTATATATTATATATTATATATTATATATCTTTATATATCTATTTAAAGTAGATGAGAAGAAACAGTAACTATGCAAATTTAACTTTATTTTTATGCCCGACCTATTACTTTGTTATCGTTGAATTTCAACATTTCTTTGCCCCCTCTTTTCATGGTTTTTAACTTTGTTTCTTTATATTTCTTTATATTTGTTTTTTTTTCTTTTTTACTTCAACTCTTTAATTTTTTTGTCTTTTTATTTCTCCGTTTTATTGCTTAACAGTCAACACCTTAGCAACAAAAACTATTAAAAAATCAATTAACTAAACAGTTGCAAAGCTAATCACATTTTAAAGATAATTGTGGTGCCCATCTCGTACTAGTAGCGTCAACATGCTCGCCACAATACACAGAAGTTTACTAGTTGAGACAAAAATGGATGAAATGTTATGATTTTATACTTAATTAAACATGAGATTCATGATGAAATACTCATGAATTCACTTACGTTATGTTCACGTTGTAGTAAAATGAATTTTCAACCGATTTATCTCGTATAAAAGGTGGGTACTTAGATATTCATGTGTGTTGTGGGCATGTATGTGTTCACATGACATGTTTCTTGTAGATATTTATGGGAGAAGATATTTCCTGCACATGAAGTGTCTGTAACGAGCTAGTGGTTAGTTCGTTATAAGTCTTATATTTTAAATACAAAATGACAATTATAAAACAATTTTATTTCTGTGTCTCCTTTCAATTATCTCATTAGTAAATATGTGCTAAAATGTACTGTTTAGTGATTATATTTAAAAAAAGTTAGTACTTGAGTATTTAAGTGGACTATTATGTGCTAAAATATGCACCTTTTAAATATAGATTCTAAAGATGTGTTCCTTTAAAAACTTAGAATTAACAAATATCTAAAAAAGAACAAAGAAAATTTTCTTTATGCATCATGCATGTATGTACCATCGCCCACTTGGAATTTAATGTACTCTTACGTAAATATATTTTTCTTTAACGACTAAAGGCATATATAAGAAAAACGACTCAGTTAGCAAGTAGCTAGACAGAAAACAACAAAACAATTAAATAAACATGAGAGGCTTTTGAAGCCATTCGACTCGTTGATTTTCGATTTACGGTTTCTACAAGTGAACCTTAAAAACGCATAATAAACAATCAAATCAAAAAGACTCGATCCCCTTCTTACGGAATCTCCAAAGCACACATCATGCCGTCATTATATATATTAGCATCGATCACCATTTTATTAATTTGTTGCATTCATAGTTGCATCTAGACATATCACAGTAATCCTTGAATTAAACGAATCTGAAAAGTCAATTTAGAAGCCATCTCTTGATAGAATGCAATTCCCAAACAACAATGGCATATTCATAAAAAATATGATCAATTGTTTCAATTAAGCACAAAGAGGACACAAGACTGAGGAATGTCCATGTTTCTATATAAAGATTTTGTCTTTAAAAAGTGAATCCATAAACATTCTCCACGTTATAATATTAACTTTTCTAGGGATAAACTTAATGTCATAGCCATACTATTATCCGAAAGATTAACATAATCAATATGATCACTTCTAACATCTTTAACAATAAACCCTTCTCCACCTATAACTATCATACCCATTTGTCATTATCTTCAAACCAAACTACCTTACTCGACAACGAGAGGAGCTCTCGCATTTGCGCTTGCTCCACTCCATTACTCGGCTAATGCCCCAACACCGATTCTACAACCTGTTACACCTTTGATTACAAATGATGCAATCCTTTTAAATCTCCAAGTTACAAATTCTAAGAAATTTAAGAGTAGAGGGATACCCTCTAATAAGCAAAAATTCCAAAAGCGAGTAGGCATGAAGCATGAAACAAGATCTCATGGCCCACTTCACATATCAGAAGTAGGCATTAAACAATGATCATCAAGAATACATGCATTCACCGGGTGAATTTACTCTCACCCACAAAACATACAGGTTATTTTCGAATTTCCATTTTAGAAGAAGGGTTGAATTAAATCCTTCCAGACTAGCTATCAATACTCAATCCTTTTTATCTTTCGCCACAATACCAAGTCTGATAGAGACCGATTCGAGATGGTCAATCTCCCGGTAGACCCGTTGAGTGGGTTAGGCTCCAAGAACAAGATGAGAGAATAAAGACACAAACTTTACTTCAATTTTTTGCTTTTTTTCCATAACAATAGCAATGACTCTTTTAAAGACTTACAATGAAAACTAGATAAGAAAACATGGACATAATGGAAGTAAATTAACTACCCACTACAATCACTACTTTACTAACAAAGTAATTAACAAACTAAAATAGAAAATAATAATAATAACAAAAATAAGAACGTAGGTTGCATGGCAACGGGTATTGGGTCATGGGTTGACCCATGACTACTCGGATCGTATCATTCCTAACCCCTTCAAATCGTCCTTGTCCTCAAGGACGGATGTGGTTACCCCATGGTGGTCGCCATTCGACTCTTCCACTAGCATTCGGGGCTGTCTCCCATACGCGCCACGGTGGTTGCCATTCACGTGTTCCGGATGCCTTCGGTGCCTCGTTCGTCAATGGTAGAACCCGATTGTTATGGGGGTGGAGGTCAGTTTGACTTTGGGTAGATGGACGTGTGGATTCAAGGACCGGTTTGGGTGAACTTTTTGGGTTGGCAAGACGGTGCACAGGAGTGGAAAAAGTAGGTGTTTGTTTTGGTTTATGGTATGTGGGTGCAATAAAGTGAAGAAGGGCAGAGGAAATGGGGTTGGTGTCGGTTGTTGGTGGGGTAGAAAGCACAAAAGGTAGAGGTGACGACGGTGATGGAGGCGGTGGCGGAAGGGAAGGTGATGGTATGGCATGAACGGAGAGGGAACGTAGTGTTGCAAGTTGGGCGTTCATGCTATCGAGGCTGGCTTTGATTGCAATTTTTTTATCGGCGGAGAGGGATGCAACTCGATGGCGTAAATTGACGGCGAATCGGGCGGCGTTGGCGGTGAAAAAATCCAAGAGTTGTTGTGAGCGAGCAAGCATTTCATCCGGTGACGTTGGTTCATTGCGGGAAGGAGAGGACGAGAATGAAAGCACCATTTGATAGAGACCGATTCGAGATGGTCAATCTCCCGGTAGACCCGTTGAGTGGGTTAGGCTCCAAGAACAAGATGAGAGAATAAAGACACAAACTTTACTTCAATTTTTTGCTTTTTTTCCATAACAATAGCAATGACTCTTTTAAAGACTTACAATGAAAACTAGATAAGAAAACATGGACATAATGGAAGTAAATTAACTACCCACTACAATCACTACTTTACTAACAAAGTAATTAACAAACTAAAATAGAAAATAATAATAATAACAAAAATAAGAACGTAGGTTGCATGGCAACGGGTATTGGGTCATGGGTTGACCCATGACTACTCGGATCGTATCAAAGTCCCATTTAACTCAAGACAACTTCCAACACTTCTCACCATCACTTTAAAGAAATCTTGATTGGATAGTCTCAAGCTTGTTCCTCCTATTTTTTTTTCATAAGAAATAATGATGTATAATATATCCAAATAGAACCTAAAACTAAAGAAATAAAAACCATTCGCCCCTCAACTTCATACATTTCTATTATTTACTTCATCACATGAACATAACTGTTGCAACAAAGTTCGCAAACACGCCACATCATGTAGGCTTCTTTTTCTAGTTTTGTGTCATTGATCAATAATATATAAGAGTACATGTCACACCTCAATCCACGGACGTGGCCAACTGTATCAATCATGCAACAGACGTGGCCAACTGTATCAATCATGCAACAAAAAACATCCGAAGTCTTATACATGCAAGACCACAAAACTAGGCTGAATCAAAACTTATCAGTGTTTATATGAACACACATCTATTACGTGCAAAATTTAAAATATACCAATACACTGCCCAGATAGTTTTAACCCAGTCTCTATCTTCTATATAAAGATCTTATTAAAATAAAAATGCAAAGTCTCCTAGACAAAGCTTATTGCCTCCTAAAATCTCTAGTTCCTGCATCACGACCTAAAACACGTCAACAATAACGTTGTTGGTGAGTCATAAACAGTGACTTTAAACGGTTATATAGTATAACAATGTGTGTAAGCAAATTGTTTATCAAATCAATCTCACTAACGCCCTCACACTTAGGGAAGTGTTTGTTAACATATATGCCACTCCAGATTTCACAACATGACGGTGCGTAGGTTAGAGGCGCCTCGATCAACCAAATCTTAAGGCGTCAAAACATACGAGTAACAGATAGCCCGAAGGATCTTGCACTCTCGGGTTGTAGATAGCTCTAATAATCCTGCACTCTACGGTAGTAGACAACACTAGCGATCCTACACTCCCGACCATTCTCGAAGAATTGCAACCTTGGTGATTGGTGACTCAGTCCAAAGTCCATCCTCACACCAAAACTTGTAAGTGAGGCCCCTCCAACCTATGTGGATCCAAGTAAATGTACATATGCCTTGAGGTGATCAGTGACTTAGTCTAGAGCCCATTCTCTCACCTTAATGATTTTCCCTTGATTGTAATGACCCATAGGTATGCTAGCCCGTCGAGGACAATTTAACTTACCATCCCACACTCAAAACATTTTATCAATACATTTAATCAACTCGAATACAGCCTCAAAAGAAATTAAGAAAATAGGAGAGTTAAACTCACAACGATGAGCTTCTTGGAGTGTACATTGCTCGAGGAGCGTCACAAGTGTTTTACAACTCTGTAACACATTAACCTTTATGTCAAGACATTACCTAATTGACCGCGAAATCCCTCAAGTCAACCCACCAGACATAATCACTCGACATGCCTTAGTCACATCCTGTTACTTCGGGTTAGAGTTCTCTGACTCAGGTTGAGATTTTCATCATAGCTCTTGATGAACATGTGTCAAAGAGTTAGGGTTTATGCATACTCCCAACACGATGTCTAGACGAACTTAACTATCACACGAAATCCCTATCTTGTAAATCCCCATGTCAACGTCACGGGTATGAAATGACACCTCGTTACTTATTTCATACTTATGCCAGATCTTGTCCCGTCACAAATCATTTATCCAAAATTGGTTATTTTCCTTATTATAATATCAATTATGCACCCTAACCACTTATACACCGGTCTGGTTTTTTTCAAAACCCTGATTTGCCTTTATATGCCATAAGGATGAATGATGTGGAGGTTAAGAAACTTACCACAAAAGATTTGAGCCCACAACTAGCCCTTGACGTCAACAAACACACCACCGAGCGATCCAACACTATAGTTAAGTTTCAAACGTCACATATATGCTCATGTATGACCATAATTCCTATGTACAAGAGTTTGAGGCTTACTAAAGAGAATCGAGCCACCAATCGTCAGTTCCAAGTCAAATCAACACTCACGAGCGCAACTACAAGGCTCGTTCGTCCACACAAACACTTAACTGCTTCGTAAAGGTAGAGAGAGGATGTGGCCTAAAGAGAGTGTGTCGTGAGTGATGGAGAGAAATGAGTGAAGTAGGGTTTGCGATGCTTTTAAACCAATTTTGCCCGACTGGGCCTTATCGCGGACCACTAAGCCATCCTTGGCAGTCCACTACCAACTTAAAATGGAATATTCATCTCTTTTAATTGGTATCTATAGAATATAATAAAAGAAGGTTTTTTTTACTACTTGTCATTCTCTTAAAGCATATTTTTGACACTTGTCATTATTTTAAAAATTTACATTTTATTTCCCCTCCAAAAGGGTATTATAGTAATTTAAACACTTAACTTAATTTCTCTTTTAATAAAAATCAATTTTATTAAATGATACATTCTCTCTCTCATCTATATTTTTCTAAAATCAAGCTATATTTTAAAAATAAACTTTATTAAGTAAATTAAAAATCATATCTTTTTATTAAAATAGCAATAATAAAAAAAGTATATAATATAAATTTTTTTTAAACACTAAACCTTTTTGAAGTAAAATATTTTAAATCGGTCCCTTTTTTAAAAAATTATAAAAATATGAAACTTTTTAAAAGCAGTTTTATTAAAATAACCAGAATAATTAGAAACCCAAGTTTTTAATAAACAAAATTTTTAAAAACAATAATTTTTTATAAAAAAAATTTAAGACAAATGTTTAAAAATAAAACCATTTAGATAAGAGAGTTAAAAAATAGTGTAATTGTTTTACTTCTTGAACTATTACGTATATATAAATTTAATCATATATTTTATTAAAATAGCGTACTCAAACTCTTCTTGTTTATTACTAACTATAATTCATTTAATAAATAAGTTTCTAGCCTATCTACTTATCTACATATCTATATATCTATAACAAAGAAAATCTAAAATAAAATTTGAAACAATTGTAAGTTTTATCATACTAATTTTCTCATTTCTTTTTATTATTATTAATAATATTGAATACTAATAATATTAATCATACCATTTTCATACTAAAAATTATATAATTTAATAAATTAAAAGCTATTTTTTATTAAAAATACACTTTTTTAAAAACAAAAGTTTTGTAAAATACATAATACAATAAACTTTTTTTAAAATAAATTTATTTTTCTCAAAACAAAATATTTAAAACTCACATTTTATATAAAATAAAAGTTTAAGAAAAATATATTATTGTTTATTTACTTAAAATAGCTATTCATATGCAATTATAATCATATTTTATATTCCAACATAGTTTAATAATTCGTAAATTTTTATTACTAATTATTTAATTTTTTATTTATTCAACCTGTGTAATAAACGGGGTACTAACCTAGTAATCACATATACCAAACAAATATTTCTCGCAAACCTTTATGCATAACATTGGAGATTAGCGACCATTCTTGCAGACTGTTACCTAATTCTTAGCGGTCCGATATGGAACTAGGTTCTCTGGTCTTGAATCCTTCTCCTTGGCGGACCATTCTGGACAACCAATAGGACCTTTAGCAGTCCACTGTGATCTTTCAATCTTAAATTATTAAGAACTTTTCATCCTTAACCAATTCTATACACATTTCCAATATGTTTGTGCACGTAACAACCATCTATTAGACCGTCTCAAATACCAGCAATGTGTTTTGGGTGTATAGTTGTGGATGAGATGAAAACTCCTAAGAAATCTTCACTTGAGCAACCAAAAGCAAATTTGTGAACCACTTTTAGGAAAAAATAAACAAGAATGGTTGTGTGAAGAGCTGGGTGTTACAAATGGTATCGTACCACTCTTGTGTCATTCGGGATCATAGAGAAAACATCATAAAAAATGATGATTCCTTCTGGGTACCGTTTAATAGAAGACCTTAGACATTTTCCACATCCATGTATGTTGAGTCAAACATCATCAAGGGCAACGAGTACATAAAGTGGTGATTGTAACAACATAGACAATCCCACATCAGTCATGGATTGAAGAGAGGCTAGGTTCATAAGTAATAATCCAGCTTAAAACCCAACCACACATATTTTACGCATTGGCTGTTGATGAGAAAAAACACTTCATAGTTAAGCATGATGATCATGTGAGAGTAACCCAAAAATGGGTGACCTTCTAGGAATTTTTTTACTCGGGCAATAAAGCAAATCTATAAGTCACTTGTGTGCAAAGTGAATAATTGTTGTATGAAGGGTCGGATGACACATAATATCTGATACAACCTTCGTACGGTGAATTTCGTCTACCGTCCACCCTAACTCATTTCATACACCAGATCAACTTATCTAGCCTATCATCAACTCCAAACCAAATAATGGTGATATGAATGGCCGGATAACACATAATATCCAATACAACTCATCTTTGATCCATTTTATACGCGCAACCAAATCTAGCCTATCATCAACTCCAAATGTAATAATCCAATATTAATATTAACAAAACCCAACCTGTCACACGAGCCAACAAAGATTCTGACGAGTCACAAAAAAAATCGCCACCATGACGCCACTGGGAAGATGTCAAAATCATGGTATGTCACAGAAGAATAGGTGCTGGCTACGGCTTGGGTCGACGTGTCAAAAGAACTGGAAGCTAGAAATCAACAACCACTTGATTCATTTGGGAGCAGATTATTGTAATTTTGAAGCATAAATGGGGAATATCTAAATAGGGTTTGTGTTCTTCTTTTTACGGTTTGAAATTTCAAATCATATTACATTATTTAAACTTAAATAACTAATAATGATATATTTCACTTTTGTATTGCCACCTCTTACGACCATATTTATGTTAGTGCACTTTGTAAAGAGACGTCAACAATGTATTTATGGTGCTTTATAGATTAGAGAAGATTAACATTAATATTTTGAATTCTCTTTCATCACTTGGGTTCGAATGATCAGGAACACATGATTTATAGGATAGCTTTTATCTTGGCAGATATTTTACGCTTTTACAAGATATCCAAGATTTTTTTACCAATATGATTTATCCTAGAACTATGTTACTATGACGAAATGAAAAAAAATACCTTTGGAAAGTGTGAAGCTTTTCACATTATATTATATTATCACGAAATAATAAGACAGCACTACAAACGCATCTCAAAACTTTCAATACTAAATTTAGTTATAATTCTTTTTGGAGGTATTGTTTATAATTAATGTGTTGATATTTTATAAAAATCATATATATGTTGTAGTAGAGCCCACGTGTCCACCCTAGTCATAGAAATCTATAATTTCTTTGAATATGCTATATGTGCTGATATTCTATACGATTATATATGTTTTTGGATGCTCTCAGAAGCCATATATATTTTTGGATCACACATGTTGTACATTCCCAACGCTTCATAAATCATAAAATATATGAATGTTTGGGAGTTCGGGCGACATTTGTACATCACTAAAATTATTGCTTATGTATTATATAATTTTTTTAATAAGGCACTACAACAGATTTACCCTTTAACAACGATGCAAATACCAACAATATAAGTCATTGGTACAGGTGATCCTGTAGCAAAGACAAGTAGAGGGTTTTATCTTAAAACCTTAATACATATAGACTACAATCTCTTTATTTCATGCGTTTTTACTTTATACGAGTTTTATTTCTTCACTTTCCAAGTACTTTTACCGCTTTTAAAATACATTATTTTTGTTTATAAATCAATTTAATTTATGTTTATGATATTTATGCTCTTGTAGAAAGGATTTAAGATTTATTTTCCGGATAACAGATATTGGTTTTGAGAAAATTAATAGCATTTAAATCTAGATATTTTTAAGGAGACATCATATCCATATGGTGCTCTTCAAGTTAAAGATTACGAGTTTAAATCATATAAATTGCTTATGTGAAGAATTTTAAAGTTGTGTAAACGTAGATAAAAAAGAGCGTGTGTTCGCACTTACAAAAAAGTATATCAATCTAATTACCTAAAGCTTCATATCTTTATATTTGATACTGAAATATATCGTTAAAAAAATATAGCTTTAAAAGAAATGTTTTAATAAAACAATTACTCATTTACCTATAATTAGAGTGCGAGACATGAAGCAATTACTAAGATTTTTGTTATGTGATTTTAAGGTTAAAAGACCCAAGCTATGGAGAATAGCTTCCTACACATGGTGTACGTTAAAACTGTGTATACTAGATCCCGAGACGATCCAACCCTTATGTAATGATAGTTAAGTCAAGCATCGAGTAAATCTTACTTATTTAGGTTTAACAAAATTTTTAAATGAATTTGATTTTCTTATTAAAGGCTATTAGTATTATCAATAAATCATTAACAAATTCTTCACAATAGAGTCATTTATAGAAACATCATCAAGGGATCACTGACACATGCATAACCAAGGGAACACCAAGGAATTTTTTCATCAACGATAACTAAGTTATATTGATGAGTAAAATGTTATTTTCGTCGTTGAAGCTTCGTTAAAATTATCATATTAATCCAAAAATTTTTTTTACCATTTCAACATTATAGTTTACCATATATTATCATTTTTATTCACTTCATTAACACTGCTAAAACTTTTGTTAAAATTGAGGGAATTTTAGTCTTTTTAACACCCTAATTAACCAATTAAAAACAATTAATATTCAATTTAAACTAATAAACATATTTTGATAATATGAAAGCCTTCTATTTCTACATGTGACTAGCGAGACAACCCGATTAGCTCAATTTTTACCATCTTAGAAAGCTTCAATTTTTACCTACGACTATGGAGACGACATCGATTTCAACAAAGTTCAAACATCTTTACATGTTCGATTGAGGCTACTATTTTGGGTGAATTTTATCCTTTGGTATCCACGATGCGGAGTGAGTTCGGTATCATGGATTCAATTGTTACTAATCGACTGTTATCCTTTTTTGCTTTGATTTGTTCTCGCAGGTGACTCACTATTACTCTGTCAACCTTGAAGAATTAATCTTCAAAACTGTTGAAAACATACAGAAGAAGAACTCTAACGGTCAAGAGTGAAAACTGTTCAATCCACGGAAATCTAGGGAGTTAGTTTATTTTTTAGCATAAATAGAGGCTAAGAGATCGATATAGAACACATAACTCACACTCACAACTCTCACTATAACACATAAAATCGATCAGCTATAGCTCTCAAGTTGTAATTTCATTGCAATCCATAAGAAGAACAAGAGGCTGGTGATTATTAGTCAACTCCCAAGGTTTTACGCGAGAGATCTCCAGGGATAAAGAGCTTTCCTCGTAAATAGCTGCTTTATTACCTTATTTTCGTTATCATACTTGTCACACAATCTATACAAGCACACCAGCTCATGTATTAATTTCATTACAATATTATACTTGTTATTTTTTGGTCAAAATAACTACTATTGTGTTCGAGTACCTCTATTCGATTTCAACACTTCGACATCAATACATGTTTCATTGAGGATGTTGTTGTGTTGAAATCAAACAGAGGTACTATAAACAATATCAACCTCAATCGAACACATAAAGATGTTTAAACTTTGAAATTGATCTCGTCTTCATAGTCAAATTGATTTCGTCTTTGTAGTCACACGTAAAATCAAAGCTTTTCAAGACGGATTAGGGTTAATAGGGTCATATCCCAAGTTGCAGGAAGAAATAGAAGGCTTACATTTTATCAAAATATGTTTATTAGCTTTAATTGAATATTAATTGATTAATTGGTTTTAATTGGTTAATTTGGGTGTTAAAAAGGACTAAAAGACTCTCAAAACGTCAGTGACCAAAATGATATTTTACTCCATATAAAAAATAAATTAATTAATTAAAGGTAGTCGTTTCTTGTAAATAAAAATAACATGTTCCTAACTATAGAAAAGTATGGCAAATAAAAAAATTTACCACTACAATCAAAGATCGTAATAACATTAAAATATGTTCATACAATAACCAACTGTTTCTAAATAAGAGGAAGGGGAGGATCGTGTGATGGTGGCGATCCTAACTGCTGTTGGCAAAGCAGTTCAAGGAAATGCAATATTTTTATAACTAGATCGATAGTTAACTAGCCATCTTATTGGTATAGTTTTATAACTACATGGAGAAAAACTAATACTTTTTAGTTATATCTAATTTATAAAAAAATGAAAATAAATGTATTTTTAACGTAGAATTTTATTTTTAATAAAATATGAGGACATCAATGTATAAAATGCATACTCAAGAATACAAAATTTATAAAAAAATAAGATTTTGAAGAGAAATTCTTTTAAAAGATATAACTTTTGGTTCGAGCATTTGACTCAAGTTACTGATCTAACTAGTAACTGACCGGGTCAACTAGAAATTACCTAAATAGTTCCAAACAACCGGTTCAATTTGGTTTTAAAAATAGTAGCAATATGGTGTTCAGCGTTGCAAAGGTGGGGTTACCCCACATTGGTCTCAAAGGAATAATTCAAATGTTCCAAATGATATGGTTGAGAGAGAACTGTCTCAAGAATTGAACACCCGAACAAGTGAGGTTGGTTGTGCTGAAACGCACTATTAGAACAGATGTTTGTGTGTGTCTTCCCGATGGTTATTTTCCCTAGAATGAATAAAAAATTTGCAAATTGAAAAGGGCGTCTTAAAAGAAGCACCTCGAACGTAGACTGAAAAATTAGTTTTCATTAGTTGGTATGTTAGTTAATTTTGGTTTTGTGCAAAGTAGACTTGATCACTCCTTATTTGTTATATTTGACATTTTTGTGTTTATCCTGCTTCTAGTCTATGTTGAAGATATTATAATAACATGTAACAGTGAGATAACAAAAAAATAGAAGATTTCTAAAACCTAACTTTTTAATCAAAGACCTTGGTCCTTTAAGATACTTTCTTGGAATCGAGGCACAAACATAAAAAGAAATTTGGTTATAACGGAAATATTATATGTAATCACTTGAGAATTTTGATCTTAGTGAGGCAAACCTGTGAGTACACCTTTCAAACTTCATTATACGGTTATGAACTTTTGTATAAAAAGATGAAAATCCTTTAAAAAACATAAATGGTTTCTCATAGTTTAATTAGGAAGCTAATTTATTTCTCTCATAGAGTACTAAATATCTCCCATGGTGTATTATTTCTAAGTTAATATATGCACAAACCATTCAAATTTCACCCAAAAATAAGTTTACGACGGTTACATTATTTAAAAGGCACCTCAGGTAAGGGTGTGTAGATTGAAAGAGGTCTGAATTTAGAAATTTGTGTATATGCAAGTTTCAATCAGAAGAAGTGTCATGACTCTACACGTCGAGTCAGAAGATACTATGTTTTAATTGACGGTAGCCAGATTTCTAACATAAGACCGTGTTTTAATTTGCTTATACAAGGTGTGTTAATAATATCAAGATACATGTGATTTCATATGCTCAAGTCTCGTGTTATGCTTTGCGAATGTTACATTTAAAACTTTATACATTAATTATAACAATACTAGTATATCCAGTGCGTGGCTTGATAGTTAGTAAGAGTATACGGATGGAATGCCTTGGCCGCGTACTATGTAAGACAAGTGATAGCCTTGAGAATAAAGAATGTAAAACCATAATATGTATAAATGTTTAAATGTATGTATATAAAAATGAACTCATGCAAAACCATGATAAAGTTTGTGAAAACATTTTTGAATGATATATTAGCTCACTAGCATTTCCGGCTAAAGCATGTTTTGTTTAAATGATGTATCTCATGTGAAACCTCAAGAAAAAGATAAGTTGATGTAAGTTTAGCAAAGTCAAACGTAGAAGAAATATTTAGCGTTGTATAAACTATATTTATTTGTAGTGAGAATAATATTTCAATGAAAATTTGTTATTTTATGTTCGTTATTAAATTGTTATCAATCAGTATTGAGTTAAACTTCATCTTAGATGGGGTATGACATTCTAGAAAAGAAAAAAAAAGCAAAGGAATGTTTCTTGGTCCTCGAGACTAAAGCCGAATCGAAGTCCATGTGTAACACCATATGCAATGTTATGTGGCTAATAAACATCTTTCAAGAGTTACATGTTAGTGTGTGTCTGTTAATAACTCTTTTCTTCTATAATAACATGGGTATGTCCATAACTACAAATCCAATGTTTCATGATCACAATAGGCATTTTGAAATTGACATTTTCTTTCTTATGGGAAAATTCTCAATTGGTATAATCAAAACAGTTCATAAATTCCAGCTCACAATTAGCTAGTGTGTTTACCAAGGGCTGTTACCACAATCACATGGATCTTTAATAAAAGGGCTAAAAATGTTTGATGCTTTAGGATTATCAAATAGAGGGCTGTAGAAAGATACCCAAAATATATTCCAAAATTATTAAACCAAAAACTATGTTTATAAATTTGTTTGGTATTTCTTGTACTTTTATTTCTTTTTTTATTCTTGCCGGATCAAGAAGTTAAACGAATACCTAACAGAAACAAGAAGTAACCAGAATTCTCTCTATAGAACGCGCAGACTTTGGGTAGATGGGTGGAGCTCTGTCTACAATCTTGATGCTATAAGAAGATGGAAGGGTCGAGATTGGAGTGTGACGAGTTCATATTTCCCTTTGAGAGTCTCGAGATTCTATAAGATGATTGTTCTTGGGGTTAATGGATTTAAATACTTTCAACTATTGGAAATTGGGCGCTGCCACCCCCAATTATTATTTTGGCGAATATAACTCCCAAGTAAACACTTTGGCTGTATCATCCGCCGTTTGTCAGAACCCTAACGGCGTTAACTTTATGATGATGTGGCACGCATACATGTACAGGCCTCGCTTGTGTGGCAGCTGACGTGGTTAAGGCCACATTATCAGAAAGTTAACGTCGTTAGGATTCTGATAAACGACGGGTGATACAGACACCGAAGTGTTTACTTGGGAGTTGTATTCACCAAAATAATACTTAGGGGTGCCAACGGCCAATTCACAATAGTTGGAAGTATTTAAATCCATTAACGCTTGTTCTTGTTATGTGTCATCTTTTAGGATTTCATATCTCATCTTTTAAATATTCAGATATATTTAGTTGTTAATGTTAGATTCATACACGATCATCATATTGATGAATAGTAGTAATCGTTGGTTTGATTTGTTTGAGTTCTCGGTCTTCGTTTTAGACAATTGTATTTTAGATGTTTATTTTAGGGTTTAAATTTAATCGGTTTGGGTATTTCTGGTGTGGTCTTACCATTATTGGCATTTTGTTATAATTTCTTTTATATTTATTCATTCACGTTTATAAATTGTGGGTTTGTGTTTATATATTTTATCGTCTGGATTTTTAAGGTACTTAAACATTTTTTCTTTTAACTCGTGTATTATATGATTATTTAGTTTAAATGAACCATCATAATTACTTAAAAACTTAAATTTTTATAACACAAAATAGCTTAAAACTTCTTCAAGTAATATTTTCATTGTGACAGAGAATTAAGTACTCATGAATGCATGGTGTATTCTTATACACTAATTTGTAAAAGCAATGTTTTGTCACATTTGAAAACCAAATGTGATTATTAAATCAATATCACTCGATTGTAATTGTTATTATTCAACATATTTATACAATATTCCGCTAAAGAAATCGAACAAAGACAAAAACACATGCTTCACGACACGTATTGCATAAACTCCTGATCAACTTCCAGACACGCCATGGTTTCAGGGGCTAAAACCACCTCAAGATCAACGCTCCCGTCACCATCGCGTCCCGGGAAAGCCGAAATCTTCCCGTCAAACTTATTAGCCTTCCCGCTTCTCACCGCGAGAGGCCGCCCCCACCCAAAATCATTATTATACATCGGGAACCGCGGCGAGCTCCCCATAGTGATCATAGCACCATCAAAATTCCCCAAAGGAAACAACTTCGGCTGGCTCTCCCAATCCTTCACCCCCCGACGCACCGTCACGTTATCATGCGCCACCACATTCTGGTGAAGCTGATTGGCCGCCCACGACAAATCGTGCGATAACAACTCACCAACCGAAGCAACTGTCGGGATACTTTGGATCAAATTGCCAAAATATAATGGGTCCACCTTAGGCTCCAGCCTGTGTCTACAATTAACCGCCATCCGAAACGTTGTCGTTTTACTATCCGGAAAGCCACGCGCTCGCGTGACCGCACGCCATAAATGAGCACAGAGTGACTGAAATGAGGAGATTTCACTTTTCGGCTTTAACTCGCCGTTAACTTTTCCGTTATCATTCAGATCTGAATTTTCCAACTTCCATAAGGGATTATTAGCTCTGAACTTCATCTTCAAGATCGAATCTCTGCTGAAATGAATAATCCTCTCTCTCAACGGCTCATCGCCAGAGAACGTGGCCGCCGGACCTCCGGCGGGCAGCGGCAGCACCACCGGCGAGATAAACACATTATCCCGGCTGAAGTCCGGCGAATTCGTCACTTTCACAACCCCTTTCGAGATCTCAGCGAACGTATTAAAGAAGTTCCAAAACGAAGTCCCATCGACCACCGCGTGATTCACCGAGCACCCAATGAAAACCCCACCACGGATCTCCGTCACCTGCACGGCGGCGATGGGCTGGTGGTGCCCGGCGAAGCTCACCGTCTTATCAAACGCGAAGAACATCTTGAAACAGGGGTGAACATCTCGATTCGGGAGCAAAATCTCATCAATTTTGAATTGGGTCGCGGCGGCGTGAACGAATTCCACGCCGGAGTCGTTGCAGACGATGTGGACGCCGCCGTCCGCGGCGGTGGAGAGGCGGCCGGCGAGAGGGGGGAAGAGAGAGAGGGTTTTGGAGAGAGAAAGCTTCAATTGGTGGATGATGTTATTCGGGGGTTGAGAGAGTAAAACACCCTTTTGGATGTACTGGCATGAGAGCATAGGGAGATCTGAAACAGAGAGCTTTAAGGGTTTGATAATGGAGGTTTTGTGTGGGTAAATTGTGCATTTGGAGATGATGGTGACTGAATCAGTTGCAGGTGTTGATGGTGAAGAAGATGAAGGCATAGTTTTGTTTTGACTTTAAATATGGAGTCAAATGAAATGGGGAGTATGCAATTAAGGTGTTGTGTGTTGGAAGATGTTAGATTTGATTTGGTATTTATAGAGTTTAATTCTTGAGGTGTGAAATATAATATGTGACAAGTCATGATAAGTAATAGTGACCTTCAATATAAGCAATTAAACATAATTATAGATTTGTTGAGAATGGTATGATTAGTATAATTTGTTTGTACTTTGCTGATCTTTTAGAATCATCTTGTTTATGTCATCAGATTAAATATAGATTCAAGTTGTAAATTAGCTATAGATGAATTTTAAAAGTTTAAGAGGAAGGACGTTATATATATATATATATATATATATATATATATATATATATATATATATATATATATATATATATATATATATATATATATATTACATATTGTGTTGAATTTAATACACATAATTATTTTTTATTTTTATTATTTTTATTTTTTATTTTTGAAGTCGAGATCAAGTTGAGTTTAAATGAACTAGAGTTTTTATTATTTCTCATTTCATAAATAAGTCAAGTTTTAAATATTGAGCTCGGCTAGCTAGGCTCACTACTATAAACGAGTTTTTTATTTATATTGTTTTATTTAATATGTTCAATAAAAATTATAATTGTTTAATATTATATATAAAAAAGTTGATAAAAACAAATAAATAGTGTATATCTTGTTTAATAAAATTCTATAATTATATTTTTTGTGAAAATTAATTATATAAATAAAAAAATGTTAAATAATAAACAAGCTAAGAATGAGCAGTGCTCAAGCTTAAAAAACTGCTCACAATCCAAGCTCGAAATTTAAAAATAGAGCTATAAAAACAATCCAAGCTCAAAGTAAAGCTCTCTTATGTCAAACGGGTCAGCTTAAGCTGATCTCGACTTAACCTTATTCCAATCCCCCACTGATTAAGTGGTTTTTGTGATTCTAAACATATTATTAGTTCAAGAATTAATGTGCATCTCTTAATATAATATTATTGTGGTCTTAGTACCTAATAAAGCCACATTTAGTCGTTAATGATCATAATTTAAGATGATTGGTGGTGGTTTAATAATACTAAAGTTTATGATTAACAAAATCCTTAAAAAATACATATAGGTAGTAGCCAGGATGGTTGGTTGCTAAGGTTCATGAACCTTGGTAGGCAGCTTCCATTGGTTGGTTTTGATTTTGATATGATGAAACCTTTTAATTTCAATATATACGAAAATAGTAAATGTACTTTAAAAATATCCACACTTATTGTGTGCATAATAAGATGAAACTGACATGACAAACACCCTCAAATAGCAAAACCAACTATGATTCAACAATGATCTATTTGCTATAAAGAGGGATGTTATGACTTCCTTCAAGTTTTGTTAATATTTTATAGTATTATGTTCTTTGTTCTTGCTTTTGGTATATTGCAACTAAACGACAACTTTTTTGTAGCGTTCTTGTTTTTTTTTCGGTTAACCTGAGGCCTAACTTCGTTTAAACTCTATTAGTATGGGGAATATCTTTCGCGTTTAAAAGTTGTTGCATATAAATACAAACTAGTAAGATTTCCAACATGCGTTGCACAGAAAACTCTGCTACTGCTACAAACCCATATAATAAAAACATAGATAAACAAACATAATGTAACGACTTTCACTTCAACACAAAAAAAAAAATACCCTTTTCTTTTGTTGACCTAATTTTGATTATAGAATATATATTGTAAATTACATCTCTGTGTACAACTTCACAACTATTATTCAAGAAAAATAAAATGTTCATTTGACATACTACAGTAAAATTCTAAATAACTTCCAACATTTGTTAACATGTTCATTCAGCTTGAATTTATTTTATAATAATAGCATCCATTTTGACATCATGAAGATCTCAAAACAGTAACATCCATTTGAGTCAAACAGTTGCATCCATTTAGTCTATATAACTTTAAGGCTCGGTATTGAGATATCATTGTTGCTACAAAACGTACCGGTTGCAATACAAAAACATAAACATTTTCATATTGCTATCGCAGCTGCCACACATGAACCACAACAATTGCATTATTTTTCATCATCTCAGCCTCTGATTATTATACTATATAGATTAGAACAACTAAACTCTACAATTTAGTTTGTGTTCTATTGATTTTGGCTACTAAACTATGTAGGAATCAATAGCATGTGTATAATGATTTAAAGAAACCATATCTACAATCAGTCATGTGTTATCAAGGATGTAAAGGATCAGTTAGAACACTTGGTCATCATAGAGTTAAACTATGAGCTTTTAGATGGACTATTATAAAAAACCGACAACATATGCATAATGATTTAAAGAAACTAAGTTTATAATCAGTAATGCATTAATATCAAGGACATAAAGGCTCATTTAGGCCACCTCTCATATCAGGGTGACCTGATAATCATCGAGTTATATGAGCCTCCAAATGAGATAACGGATTAGTTGAGGCCAGAGTTGTCATTGTAGCTTTAAACCCCAAAGATGTTAAGGTTTACACTTCTCGACCTCAAACAAACAAATATGACCACATCACAAAGTTAGAAAGGTCTCAAATGAGCCTCTCATATGAATGTATGCTCATCATTATAGTAATACACCTCAAACCAACAACACAAAGAAAATAAGAAGCACCAATCGCCCTCAGATGCATAAATCGCAACAAAATATCCACAAAATAGATAAACTTTCAAAGATTAAAAGAGAATAACCAAGACAAACCAAGGTAATAAAAGAGAGACAGAGAGTATTCTAAGGCAGATCTAGACTCATAGCCGATGAAAATAGTAGGAAACAAGAGATCTTCGATTTCCTCTCTCCTTCCATGCTTCTCTGTTTATGTTTCTCTCTCTAGCACAATAAGATAAGAAAGCAACTTGAGGCATATGTAACGTTGCAATCAGAGGAGGCACCTGGAGAACACATATCACTAGATACTTGACACTCTTGAGATTTCTCTCTTTATACTTTTCTCTCTAGAAAACCCGTGCATATAAGAAAAGTAAATGAGCTAAGAATTAAGGTATAAAAGATATGATGTAAAAGTCAAAAGATTGAGCCACAAAAGTTCATTAGCCAAAACCTTAACTAAACTATAACGCTTAGTTATTATATTATATGATAGTGTAATTAATAACCGAGTGTCTCTCAATGGACAGACAGAATGATTTGAGATTTATCTAAGATGTCACAAACACCTTTGATGAGATTTTCTCCATGATTTTTAATATAATATAAAACAGTGATTTTGATACTATTTGTAATACTCAGTCTCTCATACCAATCAATATTATCCGCTTCGCTCGTGATGAGCTCACGGATTTGGCATTTGTTGCCTGATTGAAAAATTACTAGGAGGTCACCCATCTTGTGATTCCTTACACCCAATCACGATTAACGATGGAATTCTCTTCTAATATATAGATAATGCGTCCAAAACGCGTTAATGATATTTAAAACAAGACATTTCTTGTGAATTCAACATCTCTCATGTCCATGAACAAAATGAGATTTTCCTTTATTGTTACAAACAACCCTTGTTTTGAACTCATCATGTAATTGGCCCACCATCCCGCACAAGGATGTGAGATTTGCCTAAGTTGACAAATAAACCCCACGGTCTCAACATCCTCAATGAGGCTTGCACCATCACCCTGGACAATACAAAAGTGATCTTGATACCATTTGTAACGTTCGGCCTTTCATAACAACCACTATTTTATGTTTTGTCACAACCAGTTCACGGATTGCTTTTATTTGCCCAAGTGAAGACTTTATAGAAAGTCATCCATCCGGGATTGGTCCAACCCAAACAAGTTTAACTACGGAGTTCTTTTTTTTATCCACAACTCATGCACCTAAAACGTGAAGATAATATTTAAGCTTGAGCATTTCTTATTACCTAGAATCTTCCTTGTGGACGGAATGGAACCAAAAGACGTTATATTTGTCTTAGGTGTCAAACATATAATATCTAAGCTTGATGAATATACGTGTTAGAGTTTGTTACTAGATAGAATATAGTTGAAAAAAACATGTATCTCAAAGAAGATCTCTAATATAATAATATGTGAACAACCACTTGACACTACATCGTGAAATTCTAATAACAAATTGAGATATCAACAATCTTTTCATATAAAACTATTAAAAGATCATCTTTTTAATTCCAGCCCAATCTTCATTAATGGAAACTCACATTTGTTAGCAGATGTTGGTGTTGAAACAAATATTTTTAAGCAACCTAAGTCAGCACCGTACATACATGAAAATATTTATGATATCTGATATGATATATGCTAAAACAACATTCAACAAAAGCATCATGTCGCGGTTATTACTATTGATGTGTTTTTATACTAAACACAGGTTTTGGTGAAAACTTCATTCTCGGGTTCACTACTTTCTGCTAGAATGAGTGTCACTAACAAGAGTTTACCGATGGACTGACGGGTTACCAATGAAATCCACTAAAATCTAGTTTTAATTAGTTTTTGATTTCAGTGAAACCCGTCGAATGGTCTGTGAATAAGTCTCAATAATTCCCATGCATATTTATTGTATGCGATGATATTACCGACGGTGCAAGTGTGGACAAAATAGGCAGTCGATGATATATACTAGAAGTGGCTGACAAAGTTTGATTAAATGTATGAAAATCATACGAAATATAGCAAGAAAAAGTGAACTTTGTTTGTTATTCATAAATGTCTTGATGCTTGATCCAATGACTAAAAATAAAAATTCAACCTTTTAGCTAACAGAACTAAAAAATTGTCTATCGTCTCGGGTGATTCCCGGGTCATATACACTTCAATGTAAGAAATTGACTTATATATCTATATAGTAATAGATAAAAATAAATCCATACATTTGTCATTATATGTCATCTAATAATTAGTTTTTTCGCTTTTTTTTCCTCTTAATTATGAATGTTGGGAGGTCATGGGTTCAAGTCTCACTCTGAGCAAAAATATTCAGGGTTGAGCCAGTGGGTTTTCTCAGCAATGGGTTTCCTCCTGAAGGGGTTGGGGGTGCGGTCTCGGCTGATAAACGAATATGTGGGCCCGATTAAGATAACACCTATTCTCCGAAGCAGGATTGCACATTTTCAAATGTGTAATACATGGGTTTATTCAATCTGTATAATACGCAATACCAATTTTCAAATGTGTAGTACATGGGTTTATTCAATCCATATAATATGCAATATTTAAGACATAACTTTTTATATTATTAACCATATAACAGTAAATTTATTTAACCCGTGTATTACACGGGATTGTAACCTAGTGTATGTGTATACACACACACACACACACACACACATATATATATATATATACTAGCTTTAGTAAACCCGTGTATTACACGGGTTAAACAGATAAAATATTAAATATAATAAAAATTTATCAAGTATAAAACGATATTTTACGATAAAATATAATTAAAATTACGTATAGTAAGAACAATATGTAATAAAACAATTATATCAACTTTTTAAACTTTTGGTTTAAAACTTTTTTTTCCAAAAAAAGTGATAAATATTTTGTTTTAAAACAAACTGTATTAAAAATATTATTTTTAAAAATTTTCTTGTTATAAATTTTAATTTTAATTATTTTTTATTTATAAAAGTTAACTTTTTAAAAACACTAATTTTAAAAAAGTTTGATACTTTGTAAAAATTTCTTATTGTATAAAATTTATTTTTAGAAATAACATTAATAAGAAGATCTTTTTAAATTTATTAAAAAACTATTTTTGTTCTAAAAAAGTTAAATAATATTATTAATAATTAAGGTAATTCTTTAATAGGAGAGAGAAGCAGAAAAATTTTGGTGAGAATATGATGTCGCCACGTGTCACCTCAAGATAATATTTTATTATAGTAGAAACATATATACGTAGTTTGTGTATAGGACAAAAATTCATTATTTTTAAAATGTTTCAACGCTTTAGATTTTACTATTATATATTGGGTGACTTGCACAAAGGGTTACAAGCATTTTTTTTATATTTTGAGCTATTTAAGAAAAAGAAATATTATTATAATTAATAACGAATTTAATTATTATAGTTCTGTATTTTTTTTTCTTTTTTTTTTTTTTGATTTAAATGCGTATTACGTCCCTGAGGTTTCATATAAATTCACATTTGAATCCAAAAGTTTAAAATGTTGCCATTTGCATCCAAAGGTTTCACAAAAATTGTCATTTGAATCCAATTAGATACTCCTAATTAACGTCGTTAAGTTTTTCCGTTAAATTTCCTAAATTAAAGGTATTTTAGTCAAAACAATTACAAAATAAAAAATCAGCTTTATGTGATAAGTTTTAGGCGTCCAGTCTCTTTTGGTAATCATCATTACGATTTTAATTTACAAGAAATAATAAGTCAGCAGTTCTTTCATTTCATCAAAAAAGACGTCTCTGTACATCGTATTAGATAAAATAAAATATAAGTTTAACTAACTAAAAGCGATTCATTTCTAACTTTATAAAACATACAAAACATATATATATATATATATATATATATAAACAAACAAGTCATTAACATAAATTATTTGAATCATAACCATAAAAGATAGATTATCATAAAAGTACAAAAACAATTAATAATATGACATTAACTGCCGTGAATAATAATCATAAAACATCAATCATCGTAACCATAATTAAACTTTAAATCAAAGAAATCTATGTTTAGTAAAACAGGTAAAGGTAACACAATTACTAAACCAAAATACATTAACAAGACAAAACAATAAAATATTATATAGAGTCAAATCATAACTGTAATTATCAAAAGAAGCTAAACATATTAAAACCCTCACGTGAGTTGTTTCTTTATTTTGTAATTTTTTTGACTAAAATAAATCTCATGTTTGAAACTTAATGGAAAAAGTTAACCGTATTAGTTACATGTAGCCAAATGGATTCAAATGACAATTTTAGTACTGAAACCTTTGAATGCAAATGGCAACATTTTAAACTTTTGGATTCAAATGGTAATTTCTATAAAACCTCAGGGACGTAAAACGCATTTAACTCTTTTTTTCTTTTTTTCTTTTTTTTTTTTTTTTTTTGCATTTGAATAATGATATAGTGGACGTACACTTTTAAAATATAGGTGTCAAGTTCAAGATATTTTAATTCAAGTTATCGGTGACACAGAACAAAATATCCTGATTTCATGTCTAGTTTTATTCAAAACAGTGAAATAATTATCATCAGTCATCTTCTTTAAGAATTGCTAAATCATCCATAAATTCTTTGCATAATTACAGGGAAGCAAATGCTCAATTTTTTTCTTTAAAGAACTTCTAGATGATTTCAAAAGCATTCTATTTAATGATTTTTCTCCTTGAAAAATTATCTTATAATATCATCTATTATACACCCCGTGCCATATATAAACAAACAAACATGCGTACTAACTTCTTATTCAGTGCATGGATGGATAGGTTGCACATTCGAAAACCTCTAACTCACTTTTAACAAAGTATAAACATACATATAACATAACATAAAGTATATATAAGAAAAATAGAAACAAAAGTTCTAACAATAGTACTATATAAACGTCCAATAACTAGTAGTCGCCATGCCATAGCTCTATCGTTCAAGAATGCACTAATCCAACTCTACAATACAAGAAGCTATAGTCCATCAACATGGTTGAATCAATACAAATAAGAGCGCTATAACAAAGGGATACGTCCCTTGGTAATTCGTTAGAGAAGGTGAAATCCTCACTAATGCTTCGGTAATGATTCATGCAAGAATGGGGTACGGGTAAAAATATCACCAACGAATCAAAAACAAATATTGTCAAGAGTGATTCATTAGCTGTAAAGAGTGATTCATTAGCTTTTTCACGGATGAAATCACCTTGACAATATCACCTATGTGTCATCTTTATATAGTTAAATTCTTTGGTGACAGCGAACTTTATCAAAAAGGATAAATGAATAATTGTTTCAGCTTTTCGTAAATGGAAATAATCCATTTAAAATAATAAAAGTTACCTTAAAACAATAGAAAAGTTTCATTCCGATCAAAATCAATAATAACATGCAAAATATGTTGACACAATAAGTAGGGGAAGGGGATGGTCATGGGGTATTAATTTAGAGAATTCATAATAGAATCTCTTTCTATACTTTTATATTTTAATTAAATATCATATTTCTTTACAAATATATTTTAACTTTGTTTAACATCCTATGTCTCATTCTCTATCTTTATCTCTATCTTACTCACAAACCTTTATTTTATTATTATTTCTCTCTCTTATACAATCACAAAAAATATAGAGACTGATAAATGGTGAATCTCTATGTTTAGAGAATCACTGTTCGCAAAACTCTAAAGTTTAAAGATAAAAAAGAAGATAAAGATATTGATGGAGATGTAAAATACAAAAAATCTTTAAACAATAGAGATGAAGATAGAGATGGAGTCTCTACTATGAATGCTCTTAGTTAGTCCCGCCAACTTATCATAAAACTATGAAGATCTATAAAACGAATCATTCCTTTGTCATTGAAGGTTTCTCTCCCTTCTTTGTATTCTAGGTATCACCATGCTTATCTCTCCATGTTCCCCTTAAAACCTCCGAGAAGTACACAAAACTGTTCAAAGTAACAAGCTTCACAAAGTATTCAATGCTATTACATTGATTTTAATTGTAGATTAAGTGCACCTAATAGATCATCGATGGATATGCGTCATAAATTTGAACTAATCAACAATGACTAGAAATGTTGGAATGAAAGTTTATCTAAAATCTAATCTTTTAAATTCATCAATGATGCGTTAGTAATCACTAACAGATTGCAGCAAATGCATTGAGATTCAATTTTTATAATTATTTTACTATGCTTAAAGTGCTAGTCGATAATCCGAATCAACGACAGTTGCTGACGTTAAATATTATATGAACCACGTGGAAAGGAAATGTCTACGATGATCTTCAACTTTTCATAGCTTCTAATCCACCATTCCGATTCACTTGTTTATCTGGAAATCACCTACACACTTAACAGCGCATTAAGGCATCACAAGATATGAAAAGGGCGTGTTCCTCGTAATAACCCTCTAGCATGAAAATCTATATTCTAATTAGAGAAAAAGATAAAATAAAAGATAAAGAGACTTTTTTTAGAGAGACATCATGTCCTTCTTTACATCATCTTCTTTTATAAAGATTTTATTATAAAGGTTTCACAAGAGATATTTGTTAGATAGGTAGTCCCTACTCACATTTATCCCCTTTTCACCTAATTGGTGAAAATACGTTTGACATATGCTTGTATGTTGTCATGTGTCATAACTATTTTTATGGTCCTTCTCTTAGAAAACGGGATGAGTTTTCAATTTATTTGTGGTGACTCACCAATGTGTGGTAAACCAGTCAACAGATATTGAAAAAAAATAATTACATATTTTTTTTTTTTTTTTGGAATTTGACATGTTCATCTCCTTATGCATGTATGTTCCTCCCAACTTCCTTTGCATATTATCACAATTCCAACTTTCAAATCAGCAAGAGCAACTTGATAAGAATCTAGACACATATAACCCACACCTCACATTCCACCATTGATATGAAATAGTTCTAAAGTGACAAATATATAGGACCATCAACCATGCATACATAGATTCAATCCAAAATCAATAGTTGGCACCAATCGTCAACTGAAGAAACTGTTTGTAGTTAGTGGGGAAATTAATAAATATGTCATGATCATTCCACCTTATCCAAAAAAAGCACCCTACATGGTGGGTGTTTTTGGTGTTTTATGGAAATGTGAAACTGGCCTTTCAAATGAGAATAGGTCATAGGTGTAGACTTTGGCACGTTTCCATGAAAAGAAAAAACACTATTCTAAAACCGGCCTTCGCTACAAACTAATTAAAAAAACGTTATAATTATAATAATTTGAGTTATATGTAGGGTCAAGAACATACATACACTCCAATACTCCATATATAACTATGAAAATAGTTAAATTGATATATGACATGAAGAACTACAATGAATATGTTGTTTGCGATTTTACATGCTCCTCTAGCTATGCAACTTCTTTTATATGTAGAACTGGTTGGTAATGAGTAAGAGAATGAATCTCCCGCCGAGTCAGTTGATGAGAAAGAGTCAGTTTCTTTTATATGATCCTCTGGCTATTTTGACTGGATAGTATAAGTTCGAGTTTGTCTACATTTCGACGTAATATTTGTTCGAAAATAAGTCAGATCAAAAATAATCTATACTTATTTGTTTGTTGAATAAAGATGTGTGTCCAACGAAATTGGTTTGCATGTAGTTTTGAGTAGGCCAGCGATGCAGGTTTGAACCCCTAACATAACGATAAACTTTTTTGCTTGTTTTTTTCTTTTGACTTTTCTTATTTTTGTTTTTCATTTAATTACAATTCTTATACCGTAATTAGTAAATAGTTGTGTTTTTAATTATCTATGTTTCAATTTGCATGACCAATCAACTATAACTTTATATGCTTTTTTAATCATACTATCACATTGTATCGCGCAGGTTGTAACTTTACCACCCCATTACAGTCTACAAGTAACTTTGCTCGTTAATCAATAATTCTAATATATTAATCAATGTTTTCTAATCCTTTCTTGCTTTCTAACCTTGTTAGATTAATCCCACATTGCTCCAACATAAAAAAGAAGAGAAACTTACCACTCTATATAATGAAACCAACAAAGAATCCCACATTGATAGTGTATCTAACACAAGGTGTTCTCTTAAAAAATGATTACATAGTGGAGAAAAAAACCCGATGGCCTAAGAACCTAACCTGTGCATAAAAATCTGTCTGTTTGACCGGGATGCGGTCGAAATACAATGAACAAAACTGGTAAAGTGGACGGTTGGTGGCCGCCGACCAGTCCGGTCTTGTCCAGAAAACATCGCTAACCGAACTAGCAAAGTGGACGGTTGGCGGCCGGCCAGTCCACTCTGATCCAAAAAACATTGCTATTGCTATTAATGACATTCGTGTAAACACAAGTAATGTTGTGGCCTTATGCAATTGGTTTATGAGTAAAAGTGTAAATTGAATTCACAATCTTGGTAACCTCCAAACTTTTAAATTTTATATTTCATCTTCTATAGCATCTTTTTTTATTTACATCTAACGATTATGTACCATATTTTGATATCAAATAAAATAACAAAATGGACACGTAATCTCAAGTTTCTTTTAAGCTTGGCCTGGACTACTTTACTTAACTTACACAATTAAATGAATGATTTCATATTTTTTAACCTTAATTATTTTAAAAAAACTAGATGAAATTACCATATTAATCAACTCTGATATTTTAGACAACTTAATTAATAATTAGTTTTAAATTTTATCTGCATATTTTTGAAATTAAAATTTTATATGTCTTCAATTAACTTAGTTACTCATATATTTTTAAAATTTAAAATTCTGAAAACAAATTTATAGCTAAAATTGATTTAATTAAAAAAAAAACCTCTAATCAAATGTTATACATATTCAACAAGCTAATCTTTGTTATATAGAATCATAAGTATTTTTATCATATCATTATAGCTGAGAGTGTTCAAGCGATGTATTTCGTTTTATTCTCACTTTAATAAATTTATTAATTCGGGTTTAATAAACTAAATTAAAATATAATTAAACTTTGATCCTAATTCTATAATATTATATTAAATTGCTACTAAAGAGGAAAATTATTTTACAATAATTTTTTATCGTAACCTTTTGATTTAATATTTTTATCGGATTTTAATCTAATATGTAATAAAAAAAATATTAAATCTTAAAATTACATAATTGGAAAAAGCAAATTTTCAAATATCTTAAATTGAGTATGTGTAACCATATTTATTAAGTAGCCATGTACACACATATTTATATATAATTAATAGTGTGTGAACCCGAGCTTTGCCGCGAGTTGTTAAAATTAAAACACTTGATTTCGATTACTTGTACGTTAGTATTCAATCCGTAGATATGGATAAAAATTATATTGACAACTCTGTTTTGAAAAAAAATTCATGTCAAAATATTGATATAGTTTAGCACATCATAATGAAAAATTTAGATTTTATAAACCATCATATTTTTATGATTATAAAATAAACGATATAAGATTCAAAACCTTGAACCAGTTAACACTTGATTTCGATTACTTGTACGTTAGTATTCAATCCGTAGATATGGATAAAAATTATATTGAAAACTCCGTTATGAAAAAAAATCATGTCAAAATGTTGATATAATTTAGCACATCATAATGAAAAATTTAGATTTTATAAACCATCATATTTTTATGATTATAAAAGAAACGATATAAGAATCAAAACCTTGAACCAGTTAACACTTGATTTCGATTACTTGTACATTAGTATTTAATCCGTAGATATGGATAAAAATTATATTGACAACTCTGTTTTGAAAAAAAAATCATGTCGAAATGTTGATATAATTTAGCACATCATAATGAAAAATTTAGATTTTATAAACCATCATATTTTTATGATTATAAAAGAAACGATATAAGATTCAAAACCTTGAAGCACTTAACATTTGATTTCGATTACTTGTACGTTAGTATTCAATCCGTAGATATGGATAAAATTTATATTGACAACTCTATTTTGAAAAAAAATCATGTCGAAACGTTGATATAATTTAACACATCATAATGAAAAATTTAGATTTTATTAACCATCATAATTTTATGATTATAAAAAAAAACGATATAAGATTCAAAACCTTAAACCAGTTTTGAGAGCTTGTATATTTTTAGTTTGATTATATGTATATGATTACACATTATTGCTTATTGTTAAAATTGTTTTTATTTTGTAAATAACTATTATAATTACTTTAAATACTATTACTATTATTATTATTATTGTTGTTGTTGTTGTTATTGTTATTCTTAAATTCAATGAATTCATATGGAGTAAAAAATTTAATTATAATTCACCATAATATTACCATGCTAACCCTATAGGTGTCTTAAGGTCAAGATAAAATTATTATTTTGACATCTTAAAATGCTTTATATATATATATATATATATATATATATATATATATATATATATTCATTATTGCTTTCTATATGTTATGTATAATGAATTGGCTCGTGTGATGCGCGGATGCTACTGAGTATCTTTTTCGACCAGCCTTAAATACTTATTATTATTATTATTATTATTATTATAACTATGTAAATATTTGGTAAATAGTATTTAGTTATTGATATAATACTTAATTTAAATAGGTAAATATAAATGAAAAATATAAATATAATGTTAATTTAAATTATCACTACTACTATATAATACAAAACCCATGGTTAGATTTGTAATTTCCTATTTTTGTAAAACACCTAGAACAACTATTTAAGCATATGGTACAAATGTTTTATGCAAGTGTTTTTAAATTGTCCTCATTCAATAAACTTATTCTAATTAATACATGAGTTAATGCATATGATTAAATTCACTATATTAAGTATTACTTTATTTATAATAATTTAAATTAACATTATATTTATATTTTTTATTTATATTTTTGCTATTTAAATTAAGTATTATATCAATAACTAAATACTATTTACCAAATATTTACATAGTTATAATAGTAATAATAATAATAATAATAATAATAATAATAATAATAATAATAATAATAATAATAATAATAATAATAATAATAATAATAATAAGTATTTAAGGCTGGTCGAAAAAGATATGATGTGTTAAATTATATCAACGTTTCGACATGATTTTTTTTTCAAAATAGAGTTGTCAATATAAATTTTATCCATATCTACGGATTGAATACTAACGTACAAGTAATCGAAATCAAGTGTTAACTGGTTTAAGGTTTTGAATCTTATATCGTTTCTTTTATAATCATAAAAATATGATGGTTTATAAAATCTAAATTTTTTATTATGATGTGCTAAATTATATCAACATTTCGACATGATTTTTTTTTCAAAACAGAGTTGTTAATATAATTTTTATCTATATCTACGGATTGAATACTAATGTACAAGTAATCAAAATCAAGTGTTAACTGGTTCAAGGTTTTGAATCTTATATCGTTTCTTTTATAATCATAAAAATATGATGGTTTATAAAATCTAAATTTTTCATTATGATGTGCTAAATTATATCAACATTTCAACATGAATTTTTTTTCAAAACAAAGTTGTCAATATAATTTTTATCCATATTTACTGATTGAATACTAACATACAAGTAATCGAAATCAAGTGTTAATTGGTTCAAGGTTTTGATTCTTATATCATTTCTTTTATAATCATAAAAATATGATGGTTTATAAAATCTAAATTTTTCATTATGATGTGCTAAATTATATCAACATTTCGACATGATTTTTTTTTTCAAAACAGAGTTGTCAATATAATTTTTATCCATATCTACGGATTGAATACTAACGTACAAGTAATCGAAATCAAGTGTTAACTGGTTCAAGGTTTTGAATCTAATATCGTTATTTTATAATCAAAAAAATATGGTGGTTTATAAAATCTAAATTTTTCATTATGATGTGCTAAATTATATCAACATTTCGACATGAATTTTTTTCAAAACAGAGTTGTCAATATAATTTTTATCCATATCTACGGATTGAATACTAACGTACAAGTAATCGAAATCAAGTGTTTTAATTTTAACAACCCGCGGCAAAGCGCGGGTTCACACACTAGTTATAAATAAAGTAATACTTAATATAGTGAATTTAATCATATGCATTAACTCATGTATTAATTAGAATAAGTTTATTAAATGAGGACAATTTAGGAACATTTTGTAACACCCGGCCTCTCGTACCACCAATATTGTCCGCTTTGCCCACGAGGAGCTCACGGATTTGTTTTTGGTTGCTCGGGTGAAAACTTCCCAGGGAGGTCACCCATCCCTAAATTGCTCCCACCTGAGCACGCTTAACTGTGGAGTTTTTCTCTCATCCACAGCCAATACGCCCAAAACGCGTTGATGATATTAGAGACCAGACATTACTTATGAACCAAGAATCTCTCCTGGCAACGGCCGATGTGGGAAATATGTAGGGTGTCACAACCACCCCCTCTTTGGACTCATCGTCCTCGATGAGCCCAAGAACACACTCACCATCCCCGGTGAGGTTTGTCCCACCATCCCGAACGGCACAGGAGTGGCTCTGATACCATTCTGTAACACCCGGCCTCTCGTACCACCAATATTGTCCGCTTTGCCCACGAGGAGCTCACGGATTTGTTTTTGGTTGCTCGGGTGAAAACTTCCCAGGGAGGTCACCCCATCCCTGAATTGCTCCCACCTGAGCACGCTTAACTGTGGAGTTCTTCTCTCATCCACAGCCAATACGCCCAAAACGCGTTGATGATATTAGAGACCAGACATTACTTATGAACCAAGAATCTCTCCTGGCAACGGCCGATGTGGGAAATATGTAGGGTGTCACACATTTGCATAAAACATTTGTATCATATGCTTAAATAGTTGTTCTAGACATTGTTTTCAGGACCGGTTCGACCGGGATTCGGCTGGTCCACCGGTCCGATCCCCCCCAAATCGTTTTCAGCAAGTTGAACCGGCCGGTTCGAACCGGTTCGGCGGTTGAACCGGGAACCGGTTCGGACCGGACTTTGTATTTTTTTTTATTTTTTTTTAATTTTTTTTTATTTTTTTGATTTTAATGGGTAAAAATGGGGTGTTGAACCATATATTAGTGTGTTGGATATAAAAATATAGTTAAGTTTTATATATAACTATAAAATACATGTATAAATTACTTATATTTAATTATATATATAACTATATATATAATATACTATATATATAATTATGACGTCATCCGGTTCTTAAATCCGGTCCGACCGGTCCGACCACCAAACCAGTAAGGCGTCCGGTTCGACGTCCGATCCGGTTCTGAAAACATTGGTTCTAGGTGTCTTACAAAAATAAGAAATTACAAATCTACCCAGTAAATAGACTATTACTCATTTACTTGTAACAATTTTATGAGTCATTATTTGCTTTCTGCTTCTTTTTCTTTTACCTAATAAGTAAATTTGTTTTTTGTTTCTATTTCTTTTTCTAATAAATATGTTTGTCTTTTTTCTCTTTTTTTTCACCTAATAGATAAGTTTGTTATTCGTTAGCTCCTATTTTTTATCTAAAGTTTGTCTCTTTTTTTATAGTTTTTTCACCTAATAAAAAGGTGTGTTTCTCGCTTATGTTTCTTGACTTGATAAAAAAAGTTTGTTTCTCTCTTTTGTTTATTCACCTAATAAATTAGTCTGTTTCTCACTTCTGTTTGTTTACCAAATAAATAAATTTGTTTTATACTTTTTTTTCTTAATTACTTAATCATTATTATAAATACAAGAAATGGACCATGAGAAAATCATTTAAGATTATTCTTATTTTAAGCACTAAGGTGCCTCTAAAATTTTAAAAAGATAAGCCTCTAGACCATGATGAGTTTTTAGGGAGCACCGCCCCCATAATAAGATCAAAATGTTAAAGCTCCTACGAAGGTCACACTGCTTGATTAATTTGACCTGTATGTTGTACACTAGAAATTGTTTCGCTTTTGCTAGTTTGATGAAAATTGTCATAAAATTAATCACAAAAAAAACTAATAATCTGTAGTAAGTTGCTAAGCATAAATACCAAGTACAACTGAAAAATTAGTATCAATGAAGCATATGTTGCAATTAATTATCAATGTAAACTGAGAACGGTAACATTAAAATGTGTAGTGGCAACTGATCATTAGTTGTAGTTGCTGACAACATCTACAATTGGACAATTAGTGCTAACTTATCGCCAATGAGCTTTTCCACTAATGTAATTGTTAACTTATCGACAATTATAACCCTTGATTAACATGCCTTTAATTTTCATGAATTACTCATGTCGATTCAACGAAAGGTTGTGATGATTCCCTACCTATAAAGGGGTGATTAGAGTACAGGAATTACAGAGAAACCATATATGTTTTGAAAACTCTTCTTGTCTTGTTTAATAGTGATACTCATATACAAGAATTACAGAGAAACCATTTCGTATATACACGTACAATACTTATTTTGATAGTGATACTCACGATTCAAATGTTGTCTTAGGAATTATGAAGTTGTAAAATCTTATATGCCAAAAAACATATAAGCTTTTTTTTAGAACGACAACTCGCACACCCATATAATTTACTTTTAATTCTATATCACTTACAACTAATTTATATCAACTGACAAGGATCAAACCATTGATTTTAAAAAAAGTTTCACCACTTTATTTCAAATTCGTTTGTTATTAGACACAACCCCACCCTACAAAAAGCATACAAGTATAAGATGATATATTTGTTGTAAACAATGAAAATGATTGATATTACATCCTTCAAGCAAGAAATTAGAGATATTTTAACTATTTAAAAGGGTGTAATTATTAATCTTTTCTTAATATTTTTATTTCTTGTACAAATAAGACATGCGTTAACTGTTATTGTATCAATAGTTTTCTGAATAACTATCTATGTTATTTTCGTCACTTTACATGTATTCCGACCAGAAATCGGTAGGGGGAGCAAACCGAGTTACACTGATTCGTTTTGTAGTCATCAGACCGCCTGGTTCGGACCGGTTTGGCGGTCGGGCAAGGAACCGGGTTGGAACGTATTTTGGGTATTTTTATTTTTTTTATTTTTTTGGATTTTAATGGGTTTAACAAGTGTGTTAGATGATGAATTGAAGTGTTTGACAAAAGAATATTATTGAGTTTTATATATAACAGTAAAATACATATATAAAATACTTATATTGAATTATATATATATATATATATATATATATATATATAACTCTATATATATAATATCACATATACATAATCATCACGTCATCCTGTTCTTATATCCGATCCGACCAGTCGACCAGTAACACGACCGGTTCAACTTCCGAACCGGTTACTACAACATTAGTTTTAGTAATTAAAATACAAATTTCATTAGCAGGAAAGGACAATAATTTTGCAACAGATCGATGGATTAAAACGTGTGCTTGGAGATATACTAATAATAAATTAGTTGAAATGCGCACCCAAGTGTATAAATAATATTAACCAATAGAAATAAGCAACCGTCCACTTTGTAATTGGTAGCTAGCCATGGATCCTGTTATAATCTTGACCGATCGGAATATATATTAATGATAATCACACACAGGACACGAAAGAAACATGAACAAAGACGTAGTAGAGTGTAATACAAAGTCTTTTTATCCCATCATGCATGTATAGGCCTTTTTAATCTTTTAATCTTCACTTTGATGAGTGAACCATAAGGGGTTAGAATAAAAAAGGAATTAGCTTTCATTGTAAACTTTTCTTTTTAAATCTAGTTTTTTTTTTTTTCTTTTTACTTTAAATAACTTTTATGTAATTTATTAAATAAAATTGCACTAAAAACAATAATTTAATTTTTTTTAATTTAAATCAATATAATTGTACTAGATAATTAATTGTTTTTTTCTTCTTTTAACCTTAAATAACTTTTATTTAATTTATTAAATAAAATTATACTATAAAATCAATACATTTATACTATAAAATCAATAATACTCATAATTATAGATATCATTACGCACGGTTATATGTAAAATTACGCATAGAACATTAGAACTTCTTTTTTAGCTCATTAATTTTTTTAAAATATATTGTTCAAATCAAAAAGAATAAAATACTTAATTATATGGTATAACTTTTTAAAATCATAAGAAGGTATATACTTATATTAAAGCAAGTTATAAAAGATATTATGACATGATCCACACTTTAAATTCGACCTTCGATCACTAACTACTAAACAAGGTAATAGTGCGTTATCTTGAAGAAATGAGACATGGGGATCAAGTTAAAAAAACAAAAGTGAGCTCGAAGAACAACATATAAATTTGTAACTTGTGTAAACATAGAAGAGAACTATACGTAACTAACTACATTAACCACCTCCGGTTTGTTTTGGTCAACTATACGAGAATTATACGATACTTGCTCGAGTATTCCCTTTGAAATGATTATGTTTAAAACTTAATTATACGAAAACGATACATTTAAAAATTAAGCTAGTATATTAAGAAGTAAGTTTAAAGTGTAATACATAACAGAAACATAATAAGTATGAATTATGACATTTTGGTTTATATTAAATGTATGGTAATGATAGAGAGGTCCCAAGTAGTATTTAGTCACGTGTGAAATTTGACATGTATCCACTATCCAATCAAACTGTGAAAACACACCTTATCTAAAGAGGAGGACCATGCAATTAAGTACTTTTTGAGATAACATGCTAAATTGACCTTATTCTTTGCACTAGAAATTTGAAAAGTAAACAACCATTTCAATATTAGAGTTCTAATACATATTACATTCTTTTGATAATATGTTTGAAATGATCACTTTTGGCACAAGTCCATAAAAATATATTTACGGTGTATTATTTATTTTTATTCATATAATTACATTAAAAGTCATTATTATTTCTCTCACTTTAATTTTAATTAAATAATACTTTTTAAACACTTGTCATTACTTTTTCTTTTTCTTTTACACTCATAACCACTTTCAAAAATATAAATAAAAATTATAGGTATTAAACAGTGATTCCCCAAACATATCGATGAACAGTAATATTTTCTCTTTCATTCACTCACAACCACTTAAAATCATTCCCTATAATACAAGAAACACACTCATATATTTTTAAAAATTCCACTATGAACAATGTCTTTTTATGTGCTTTTAAAATTTTTTTATTATGATAATTGAAAATAATATTATAAATGTAATATACTTTTTGAATGGCCAACGAATACTTTTAAGCCCGGTCACCCTGGTAAAACCAATGGCGAAATGCCACCCACGCCCGCAAACACAGACAGTGCTGGTGATCCGGCCCGCCCACCAATCCAGGAAAAACCCACCACTCAAAGGCCCACTGTAGTAAAACCCCTGGCCCACTTGAAACATATCGCACCAAGTGATACTCGAACCCATGACCTACACTTTGAAAAGCCATAAGATGTCTACTCTCACACCAATTGATCTAGGGCTTATTGGTTATAAATGTAACATACTAACATCTAACTTCTAGTATCCATCAATGTGTTTTTACTTAAAAATTAGTGAGCAGCTATTCTTCCATTCATAACCCATGTATTTAAAACATGTTATTAATATTTGAGGCAAGATATTTGTTGATGATTTTTGTGTCATCAAGTTATTTTGATAATTGAGATTTACTTAATAATCAAATGAAAAATCATAATTAGCATCGTTGAGAAGTATGGAGTGTATTTAGAGGGCGAGGTCCCTTAAACCGCATGGGTTCCAAGGAGGCGATTACAAGTAAGTTACTAATTTTTAGTTTTAACTCATAGTAGGTATCGACTGAAGATAATTACTACAGATGATTCTACTAATGTAACCGTCATCAATTGACGGTTATAACTACCTTTTGTTTACATAAGACGTAACAATAGCTCACTCAGTTATTGCAATGCGTTGACTCGTATATAAAGGATTCATGTGGTCAATATTAATCAAATCGAATTTATAAAAATTCTGGAACGATTTTGATATAGAATTTCACACTCATTCTTGAAACATTTTATCGTGTGTGATAAAAATTTTTAAAATACCACCAAAACAACTTTAATCTGAAAATAACTCGTAAGATTCAAAACAATATCTAGAAAGTGCCAAACTACCAAACCAACAATATTTATCATAAAACGAGAGTTTAAAATGATATTATTGTTGTTTTACTTGAAGTACTTATTTATAAAAAACTTAATCATAATTTATCTGAAAATATCGTTTTATAATTTTTATTATAAACTATTTAATATTTTATTAATTAAATCCGTGTATTACACTAGGTATAAACTAGTATACAATACATACACATACATATACATAGTTACACAACACGTTCATACACATGCACATCCATACACATATACACGTAAATATACATACATGAAAGTACATATACATACACACATACATATGCATACAAATACACACACATAAATACAACGGCGGACCTAGAAAATTTTAAGGTTCGTTTGGCTATCACGATATAATAATTTTTTTTGGTCTGGTTTGGGTTAGGTCGTGTCGGATCCTATTCATTGCCCAACAACATTGTTAAAACGGTTTTCAAACTCTTGTATTTGCATATACATCAAGAATCATATTGAAGCAACTAGTTTGAAAATAATGTTCAAACGATTTTCAAAGTTTTGCAAAATTGTTAAGAATGCGATTAGTCTTTAATACCGATGATGTTTAACAAGTTTGAAAATAATATAGGTTAAACTAAATATAACATCTAATTTCAAGCTTTTTGAAACCAATATAAGTTTCGCTTGTTTTATTACCAAAAACATCTATCTTGGCATAATTTCTTTCTTTTTTCAATTCATCCTACTAACTACTTGATTAGTTGAGTGTTAGAGTACTAAAAATCTACTCAATTACGGACTCGAATAGTGAGAAAATGTGGTTCACGTATATATACCATTGTAAAGAAAAATATTTTAGGGTGTGCGGTACATACACATAGTTATACATATGCATACACACAAACATATACATGTGCACATACATAGTAATACACAAAACATATATACACATACACACATATACATACATATGCATAGGCATGCCGCATACACAAACACACGCACACGCATTCGCGCACTCACACATGCGCACACACATACACATGCACACATACACATACACATACACATACACATACACATACACATACACACATATACATGATAAAATTGAAGGAAAAAAAAAAGCAGAACAGATAGGAAACAGTACGATTAGTTTCGGGTTGGAATCGGCTGAAGGGGAAAAAAAAGTGAAACCATGTAGAAACTACTAGGTTTACTCAAGTACTAACCAGTTCATGTGTTAGTCAGGTAGAAACCAGTTCTGGTTCCTAATTGGGTTTGGATAAAAACCAGGTTTCTTGTACACCTCTAGTTAATAACCGAAGGTTCTAAACATCATAAAATTTTCAGATTTATATACATATATGATATATGAATATCATATCCAGAAAAGTAAAAGTCTAAAGCCAAATAATATTACATAAATGAATGATACAAGATAGTGTTTCATAATACTAAACACAATGCAACATCTAACATTCTATCACCCCTTCCCTACAACCAAATCATATATATATATATATATATATATATATATATATATATATATATATATATATATATATATATATATTTCAATTACAGTTTCAAATAACACATCATCATACATTATTATAACTTAAATTATACAAGTTATCGATCTCGACCCTCGGGATTACCAGCAGCAGTTATCTGTCGATACGTGTCTGTAGGAAGAAAACACTTTGCCAACCAATACAACGGTTTCATCAGTTGTTCTCTTTTCTGTCTCCAAAACCATATAGCAGCATTATACTGTTGGTTTCTAATCACTCGCGTGGCTGCCCGCCAATCATATTTCTCCATTTCCACTCGGGCAGCCTGCCCAATGGTTTCACGTAACTGTGTATCCTGTAATAAAGGGACTAGCTTGCTTAAGCAGTCATCAAGATCTCCAGGAGTGAAGAGAAACCCGGTTTTACCCTCTTGATCGGCTGGGATAATATCAGGCACACCACCGGCCCGGGCTGCCACCACGGGCAGCCCTGATGACATGGCTTCAAGGACCACCTGCCCGAGTGTTTCGGATTCTGAAGGCATCAAGAATATGTCTCCACTAGCGTATGCTTGAGATAATTCTTCGCCTTGTAACATTCCAGTGAATACTGCTGGCATTCCTTCAAATAGTTTTTCAAGATCCTCCCTAAGAAAACATATTTTCCAATGTCGAAACAGATTAAGTAGGGCGTCAAAAAGGATACTTTGGGTCAAACGAGGCGGGACAAGTTGAATCGACCCTACAAGCATTTTACTACAACAATAATACAGTCTTTGAATAAAATGATTTAGGAGGTTGTATACAGATTACAGTAAAAATAATTTCTTTGAGGCTATCAACATGTTTTTTCACTCGTTTGACCCGTCTCTTTCTTAATTTGATCCATTTGAAAAAAATACCAACGAGATTGATGGTGTTTATAAGTAAATGGTTGAAATTGTTGCAAAATCCTGAATTTTCACAATTTGTGCTTGAACGATTCTTTAAATTAAACTCTATTAGTTCAACTGGTTACCTGTAAGGACCATCTCCAACGAAAGCAATCCTTGCCTGAGGGATCTTCTCCATGACGCTACAAATAGACACAAAGTATATAAGGAATACGTTAGAAGTCGTTATCATTTCTGTTTGCGAGATTTTCAAGGTTCAAATGACCTATTAAAGATTCTGATCGTTAGAAATTGATAATATTAATATGGATCTTTAAGATTTCCTATGTGGTACTAACGTGTGTGATTAATATGAAAATGCCAAGATTTAAAGAGCCCAAAAAGAATGAGGGTACGAGTGCGCGTTTATTTATGTATATATGCATGAAAAATAAACCTATAGAAAGTAAGAAGTTAATTTGCTAACCATACTTTATGTAAGATAAAAACACAACGCATACACAAATATAACAACTTATTTCTTGTAAGCATAAGCAGAAGCAGAAAATTAACTTCTTTTAAACAACTTACTTCACCCTAAGGGTGAACATGTAATTTTAAATCTACCAAGAAGATGTTTATAATAAGCTATCTCAAACTGCTTATTGAAAAAGACTTATTTCAAACTATTTTAGAAAAGGTAATCTCGTTTAGGAAAAACTCAAGTTTGTTTCTGATAACCATTACTTTTTGAGGTCCATGAGAACTCGTTACAGGTAAACTCATAGACTCGCCAATACCCAGCTAACAACAGGTTAAGGTTAATATGCGTTACATAGGTGGCCTTCTAGAGGTTATGGTAGATAACTAATGGAAGCAGGTTTCGAATCTGAGACCTCCGATAGAGGGAAATCGAGAGCTTACCAATGCGCCGCCGCATATGGTAAGTTTTTAATTTTGTTAAAAGAAATAATAGAAGTGTCCCATATGTATTCTCATTCTCGCATCCATCAAAATGTAATCTTTATATCATCTTTTTGTTTGATTGGATGATGCTTGCATATTTGATGAATGGACAAGCAAAATCCTAATACCAGGAATAGACACTAGAAAAAGGTTCACACTTAATGGAGGAAATAAATAAAGTACAAGTACCTTTTAAGGAAATCTAAATTTTTCTCCACTCCAATACGGCCAACATGTACGATCAATGGTCGATCAGGTTCACCATTGCTGAATGAATAAAAACCAGAGATGAATATTATGTGCACATTCTTATAGTACTCTATCCTTAATAAAATGAACAACTTTTAACCATATTATTAGGTCTTTTGTTTTAACTAAACCATCCCTCTTGAACAAGTTTCGAAATATAGTACACTTTACATGTATGAGAAATGTTGAGCATGCTATGCCATGTATGACCCTATTTTCATATTTACATTCAAAAGTTTATGCCAACGTTGATTGCATCTTCTTCAAGAATGATGACTTTAATAGAGGTGACAAGATGTCGTGTGGTTGGCTAACACATCAAAACAAATTCAGGTTTAAACAGGTTTTAGTATGGATTGAAATGGTCAACAAACATGCTTTTGAGGTTGTAAAATAGTTTGTGTGTAAGGATTAAAAATAGACTTGGAACGAGTTTCAACCAGCTTGACTTATTCAATGTATTTGACCCATTCCCCCTTATGCTAATTTTATCTGACCCGTCTCAAATAGAACACAACCCAAATCAACCCACTTATGGATTAATGTGTCAACAACCTCTAGCTTTTTAATGGAAATGACAACTTTAGTTGGTCAAAGAAGAAGCATACGATAGTCTAATTCGCATTTCATGAGAATGGAAATTCGGATGAAAGCTATCTGAATCCACACCCTTATTCCATAGACGAATTGTATTAGCTGAAAAAACGATAAAAAAGCGTGTTATTTCCTTAATAGCATAGCCAAAGAAATTAAAAATTCAATTTTGCCCCTAAGGCTATCAGTTATATGGCTGTTGAGAGCGGCAAAATAGTCCATTACAGGAAAAGTTGAAAAGCATTAAAATTTTGAAAAAATATCACTTTTCATGCGAAGCATTAAAATTTCGAAACAATGTCACTTTTGACTGTTTATTTATCGTAAAGAATTAAAAACATTAAGAAAAACTAATTTCATTGAAATATATAATCACCTGCTGCAACTTTGTATTTTTGCAGATCCTTTGCAATAGCAGCAGATGGTACCAATGTAAGATCAGCAGCTTGGTGAAGAAACTCTGACAAAAAAAAAACAAGTTAATTTCATCTCCAAATGATAAAACATTGAGTTCTTGAATTCTAAAAAAATTTAAAAAAAAAAAGGAAGAATCATTGCATACTTATAACTAACCACATTGGCTGGACCAACCAGCTATACGTGTATCTCGGTATGTATCTGTATTAAAAAATAAATTTTAAGAATCAAAAGTGTGTTTGTTTATATGCATGTATGCCGTGTACATAGAGGTATATTTATGGCAAACTGCACGAGAAAGAAACATGCTTTGCAGTGATTCCTGATTTTAAGAACCAACTTTATATTATGCAAAAACAGATATGTAGACGTATAATTGATATTAATTACCAATTTTAACAACCAACTTCGTTATATGAGATATTAACTATAATTTGCTGATGTGGCATTGGGCTGATCCCATATGCACAAGATGCATATGTGGAAAAAATCCAAAGAAAATTTTATTCACAAATTTGACAAAATGACATTCTTTTAACTACTCATTTATTATAATAATTACTAAATACAACATTAGATGTCATATGGCATATACAAATGCATATACATTAGAATGACAAAAAAGTTGCCACATCAGCATTATTTGATAACTCAGCATAAAATGTCCCGCTATCTGTTGAAAACATCACTGGTATCGCAATCTGTAGAAATGTATAACATGGTTCTAAAGTTGGTTAAAAACAGGGCACTTCGGTTTCTATTTTACCCGTGTTTTGAAGTTGGTTGCTAAAAATTAAAGAAGTGTAAAGTTCATTTTTTTCAATGCGGTTTGCCCCGTATATTATACACGTATCTCATGATTTGGCTCAAATGTTTCACTTACACGGGCACGTGTGTATGATAGGACATCACTATGGGGACAGACAACATTTTCGCAATTGCAAGCGCTCCAAAAACCTAATTTTAAAATTTAAATGTTAGTAAATGTAAGATAACCACATGCACACTGCACACTGCACACACACACATTCAACATATATATATATATATATCCATACATACATACCATAATACCAGGAGATGATGCATGGATGATGTCTGGTTTAAACTGTTTAACCTCATTGATGATCCTAGGGCTTAGTGCAAGGGAAAGTGGCACCTGCTGGTACCATGGGAAAGGGAAGCTGCACATAGAAGATTTAAGAACCCGTTGGTATAATAACATATCGATTTTTAACCATAAGAATACATTTTATTTGATCAATGGAAATAATCTGAAAGCAATTAACCTTCGTGAGCCAACCAATTTGGCTCCATGAAACTCTTGTGGCACCCCTTCATGAGTCGTTACAACCATCACCTGCAATAATAACCAAAGATTCAATAAGGAACTTTTTATAAAACAGCTAATAAAATCGATATCTATATATAGCATGTAAAAGATATACCTCATCCCCCATCTCGCGCAAATATTTAATGAAGTTCTGGAACCGGTTCTTGTATCCAGACACATACCTGTGATATTGATTAGATAACAGCAATGAGTCTTGATCTCTAATCAATTTGATTAACTGGTGATAACAGCTAAGAATAATATTTGTTTTTTGAATGAAGTAACTAAACTTTTCAAGTTAGCATAACCTTTTCCAATTGAAAGAGGTTATTACGGACAAAGAAATTTATGCCAACACATAACTACATTACCACCTAAGAAAAGAAGGTGGTAACATCATCATGAAAAAGCAAATAAGTCTTTTCTGTAAATTGGAATAGTTACATGATTTGCATCACCATTACATGCCCCTAAAGAAAGATGCAAGACTATACTGTGCTGAAAACGCAAGAATTAAGGAAAGCGATTAACAATTTGATATGTAAACTAACACAAGTATGTACTATATATTCCTTTTGAAGATTAAAAGAATAAATGTAACTAAACTTTTCAAGTTAGCATAACAGATAAGAATATATTTCTTTTTTGAATGATGTAACTAAACTTTTCAATGTAACTAAATGACTTGAATGTGATAAAAAGACGATAAACAATGTATAGAGTTTTGTGAAAACTATGAAAGTTGTTTTATTGGCTAAAACAGGTGATTATGAACAGAAATTTATTAGTGCAGTTTGTTGAAAGTTTGCAAATAGAGCTTAAAAGTTGAAATGACCAAAAAGGGCTCCTTTGATTTGGGACAAAACTAGAAGATAAAAGGGACTTATAATTTGCAAGGATAATATAGTAATTACATACGCCAGTTACTCATGTAGCATATGGTCATGTATGCTCTGTTACATCCCCTTTGAAATGCTTATGTTACCAAAAAGCAAACATACATACCATTAGAACATATAAATGTTCTTGGTAGTAAGTAACAACTTGAAAACAAGATTATGCATGCATTTGATATTTACCAATGCAAACAAGATTTCACATTAACATCAAAATCACAATACATCCATCAAATTTCTTGTCTACTAACACACAATCAACATCACACAACATCAAATTGAGCAGTTGACTTTCTACCCAACACAATTCAACAATCTTTTGACACAAATCTCATAACATCAATCAACCAAACCCAAAAATATCTTCCAATCATATCAAAAATCAGAACAAATAGCAAGAATTGCAGATCTTATGCTAAGAATTGCAATAAAAATGGATTAAATTAAAAGACTCACGCAAAGGGAGAAGGCTCAACAAACAGAGCAATTCGCCTAGGTTTAGTGGTGATCTCAGATTCAACCTGAGATGGTGGACCTTCTTCATCTTCTTTGATCTCCTCAATTGTCATTCTTGTTCTTGATGTTAAACCAACCCTAAAAAGATTGAATCTTGAGGGTTTATGGCAGATGGGATTTGTTCTAACAGCACAAAAACACCAAAACCTTGAAGCAGAAGCAAGATTTAGATGCAGATGCAGAGGGGGAAGAGAGGTTTATAAAGAATGAAACTTTTGGCATTATGATTGGTGGTGACTTGTAAGCAAGTATAAAAGATTGGGTATTTTTAATTTGGGGAGAAAATGGAATATTGGTTACAGAATATAGGAATCCAAATGGGCTATGGATATTCGATGAAGAACACTGGGAATCATCTGAAGCATATGCCATTGGCATTGAAGGATAGATGATCAAGTTGAACAAGTATTGTGGGGTCAATTGGTTTGACAGTGAATTTTATGATATTATTCAATGAGTGGTGCAGATGCCAAACGTGATCAATTTGCACATGCTTCATATAGATTTTACAGCTACACATATATGCTTTGTGCGTTGTGAGGCGTGTTCGTTTGGGTTACTCGTACGATTTTCTCTTGTATTTTTATAGTTGACGTATCGCTGTCATGTTAGTTTTTTTTTTTACAAGATGTATTGTTTTTCTTCTCTTTTAAATTGAGATTTTTTTGTTTTGTATTTATGTTGTATGTTTTATAATTAAATTAAATAAAATAGAAAAATAAAATAAACTTTTGTTAATTAAAAAAAATACATCATAATATTTCGTTAATAGACTTTCATAAATTTTAATATCCAACTGATTTATAGTGTGTTAAATAGTAGATATAAAGAAGTAGAGAAAAGTAAAAGTAATAAGTTAAAAAATATGTAGTGGTATTTACAGTGTTTAATTTTTTTTTTAAATTAATGGTCATATAATAAGCTGTGGGCTTAAATTTATCCCGGTTCGGGGTAGTGTTCTCACCGGGGTTTGGTTTCCCCCACCCTCCCGGGCTCGACACCGTCTCACCTTATAATAAGCTATTTTAGAACAAAATCCATATAGGCTAGTAGCACCAAAGTGTTAGAATGCTATCTTTTTTGTGTGAAATGATTGAGACTTCAAGTTTTAATATAAACAAATGATATAGATTTAAAAGTGGATTAATAAGCTATGAGTTAATGGTATTTAAAAATGTTTGTTTAAAATAAAACGAGTTGTTACAAAGGAGGTTATCTAAATTCAATATATTAATAACAATAATCTAAAAGTCCCCTTGTTGAACTTGGTTTTCATTTAATTTAAACTTACGTCTCTATGTATTACTAACGATTTCCCAAAACAAAGGTTTGATGATTTGATCTAACATGTCAGAGATGAGTGTTAATGTTGGTACATTAAGCGTGTAACTATTATCATCTTCTTTTAATAGTAACTAATATTTAAATGAATTAGAAACGTACATGTTACAACGGTACATTTTCTACTTTTGGTTATTAGTCTTTCAAACGGTTGATCTTAGAGACAAATAAAGAAAGCGTGTTAAGAGGACGTGATTTAGCATAGGGATTCCGCTCTAATACCCAAGTCAATCTACAACTAAGATGAGGACGAGTCTCACCCCGGTGGAGGTCATCAATGACTCTTCGCATTAGCAATTATGATTATGATTATGTAATAAAAGACATATATGAATATGTGTACAAATGGACGTTGCATGTCTACAAATGTTAAAGCTAGTATTCATAGCGAGGAAGCCATTGGTTGTTTCCTTTGTGCTAACATGTTGAGAATATTATGTGATATCTAGTATTAACTTGTTGGGAGGACATCACTCATTTTATTGCTCTTAATCTTGCAAGATGGCTCGGTGTTATGGATGAATCATTGCTACTCAGTATCTTGTCACTTCAATGAGATTGAAAGTCTAGAAGACCATCTCTAATGTTTCAAGCTAGAAGTGTTCAACGAATCGAATTTCTTATCTTTAACACTTAGGACATATTGTAATTGTTGTCTTGTAATTTGAGCCCTAGGCTTTTACATTTAAGAATCAAGGAAATAGAGAGCTTATAGAAAGAGAGAAAAAGAGTAGAGGGAGTTTGTCAAACCAAAACATAAAACTACAGAGCATAAAAAGAAAATGTTTATCAATATGATTCGGATAAATGAGTATTGATGTCTAGTAATTAGACCAGACTCATCTAAATCATACATGTCGTATACTCACACAAAATTTAAACTAATTTTATACCACCTCATATACAAAATCATCTAAAAACCTACTGAAAATATTTCAAGTTTTAAATTTGCGTGTTATATTCGAGTTCGATTGTGATCCATATCTTCAAATACCTTTAGAATCACTTTATTCGTTTCAATTTATTCTCCCTAGACTCATGCATTCTTTTCTTTCTTTTCTATTTTCCTTTCTTCTGATTAAATCCAAAATTTTCTTGTTAAGAATGCATGGAATCAAATTCTATTAAAGTAAATGGCACCTCTACTCATGACCTCATGTTTATTCCACTTCTACTCTTATTCCCAATTTCTTCTCATTCAAGATTAGTGTAACTTCAAAACTTTACAACTTCTTTACAAAAATATGACAGCATACAATATGAATTTCTATATAGATTAGTTTATCTATTTATATATTTAAAATCAATATAATAATATTGCATCATATTTTTTAGGTGTTAGAGTAATTATATATTTGTATCCAAGAAACTTAAACTACAAAATTATAAGAATGACTCATGTCACTCCAATATGTTAAAACCGCGCTAGTAAAATAAATCTTGAATAGTGTAATATCTTGCAATAACATCTATAGACATTTTCAATCAATGAAAAGTTAAATAATCAAATTATCAAATCCCTTGGTATAAATTCGTATTTGTGAAGTATATCAAGCTTTGTATGGTCATATTACTCATTTTTCGCTAGATGTCAAACTTGTAATACAAATATAGCACAAGTGTGAAGTGTCCCGAAACCTAATCAAGCCCATACAAAAATATACACACATGTCTACCGACATACCCAAACACTCATATTTGAGATTTAGGTCAATCTGAAGCTAAGGTTTTAAAGCCCATTGGTTTTTGTGTTTTGATGCCTATGAGATCTATTTTGATTTTGTTAGCGATTTGAGTCGTTTAGGGTTTATCTGCAAATGTTAAAAGGTATGGGTTGTACATTTGAATCAACAATGTGGCAGAATTTTTTTTTTTTTTAATTTTAAATTGATGTTATCGAAGATGAGGCCATGAAATACTCAAACGTTAATTACTATTGTTATCGTTCAAGTATCACAGAAAAATCTAAATTTGATCAGAAAACTTGAAATCTTAAACACTAGGAATAAGTATTCAGGCATAAGACAAAATATATGATTAATTAAGAAAAGTTACAAGTTCAGGTACATGTATAGTATTAGAAGTTATACTACCTGATTACTCAAAACACACAGTTTTTTACCGGAACCATACAAACTTTTTTTTGTAATTTTTTGTTTTCCTTTATTCTTAAGTAAAAACAAGCATTAACCTCGCGCGTTGCAGCGGATTTTTCCTCCTAGCTAAGATTTAAAACCAAACTTGTAAAAAAAAATCACCACTGTAAAAGCAACATGTTATCACCAAGACTCAAACTGGGTTGCACGCCACAGTTGTAATACATATAAGTTATACCTAAAGTGCATGAAAAAATACACAAAAGATGAAAAAAAAAAAGGTTAGGAGCAAGGTTTCAAACTTGGATTGATATTATAAGTGAATGAATCCCTACCACCAAAGCAATTAACACATGTTTTCAAGGCGAAATGCATATTTATATTATAGTATATAAATAAAAAAAGATTTTATTCGGCACACGACAGCTTTTTAGCACTTCAAAAAAATTATTTTCTCGCAATTTTCTCTTATTTATTAAAAAAATCATAAAAATAATCAATTTAACTTTCCTTTTTAACTAAAATATAATAAAACCAACATACTTTAAAGTATATAACTTTTTGTTACAATTATTAATTTTTTTGTGATTGAGTAATTATACATTATGTTTAAAATAATTTTTTTTAAAAGTTAACTTTGTTAATATAATTAAAATAGTGTAATTACCAACCATTATAATAGACATGATTTTAGAATAAAATCTTTTTATATTTTAACATTTAATTTATTTATATTTGTAATAGAAGAGTAACAGGTTGGTTTGACTAGTTCACTACACAATCCTTTACTAGAGGTCTGAAACTTAAGCGACTTAATAAAATTAATTATATGACTGTAAATAATCACTTAAAAATATGCGCAAATCTCCTGCAACAATGTGCGAATGCATATATATAATCTAATAAAATTTGAAAAGTGATTCTTTACAAGTTATAAACTTAATTAACTCAAAAACTACATATATACTCCCATCAGTCAATGTTTATATTTATATATTTTTTTTGAAACATTCACAATTATATAATAGTTTATGTTACTTCAACTAAAAGTATATGCTTATTTGAAATAATAAAGTTGTGAGTGAAATTATTCATGAAAATATTTTTTAAATTTGTTCAAGTGAGCTATTTAAATAGTAATATGTAATTTTATAGAATGGAGTCTTAGTGATATAATTAAGAAATATATGATGGTGAATATTTATATTTTGTAGTAAATAGTATCAAAAAATAAGTTTATAATATACATAAGTATCTATAATAGAACTATTTTTAAAGAGTAACTATACCGAAACTATATGTCATTATACGTCAAGTTTGAGCAAGTTATATTATTTTGTTTTATTTGTTAATATTTTATTATTTATTTCTTTTAACCGAACACACACTTTTACTTCCATTGAGTTATAAATATCTCTTTTCAATTTTAATATTATTGCTTTATTATTTATATTTTTTATTTATACGAAATTTTAATCATATCATATTTAAAAAATTATTTCATAACTCTTAAACTATATATAAAAACACTATATATAAAAACTAAGTCATGGGGCCCACTCACCTCATCGCTGACCTTTCTAAATAAGGTTTAGTATAAATTGTCCACTTGTGAACTGAAATTTTAATTTTTAGAATTCAAATTCTTTGATAATAAAATTATATAAACATTAAAATATTAAGAACCGTATTGTAAATTTCAATGGATAAATCTTAACAACTAACATTTGTGCTTGATACCCAACGAATAACAAGTAATTAAGTATTCTACGAGTATAAATCAGCTATGAGACTCAATTTTACAATTAGATATGAGAAGAGATTACTAATACTCGTATCAAATCTATTGTATTGTCATTTTTATTATCTTGTAACTACTATAGCACCATGTAGACATGAATAAAAATCGGTTATACCAACATAACCTAAAAACAAACCAATAATCGAACCGGATAATAACTAATACCGTAGAATCCAGTTAGGAACGAATAAGTACTGTTGATTAGGGACTTGTTGGTATTTTGATTGCTTCGATTATTTTAACTAGTAATAAAAACCGGTTAGTAACCGAACTATACCGGTTTCGTACAATAGATTTTTATACTCTCTTAAACCAGTTAATAACCACACTGGTTTAGAAAATAACTAGTCTTAGCCATTAACCGGTTTAGTTGTTAACCAAACTGGCTTTTCTAAAATAACTTATTTATGCAACTCTAATAATATGTAGTATTGTAAATTTCATCTTAGCTTTTACTTTAAAATGATATTCTAAACCTAACGCCCTAACCCAATCATATAAAATATTTGGGGCAAAATAAATAAAGTAGTCTTCAGCTCACTTTGAGAAATAAAACATCATGGGGCATGGGCCTTGGCCCATAACAAATCTAATCAATAATTACAACACACTTGATTAAAGTCATCATATAGACTAGAGTTGGGCAAAAAAACCGGGTACGGACCCGACCCGGACCCGGTTCCGGGTACAACCCGGTATAGGGTGTACCCGGGTTGGAACCGGAAAAACCGGCGGGTAGGAACCGGTTTGTGATTTTAGTATTTTCCAAGAACCCGACCCTACCCGAACCCGATTGTACCTGGGTTGTACCCGGTTTTTACCCTTTTTTTGTATTTTTTTAACAAATCTTGCCGTTTTTAACGGCTATATAGCCGTTGGGACCATCTTGTGACAGTTTTTTTTGTATTTTTTAGCCCATACATTAGTATAAATAGGTATGGGTTAATATGTTTGATTACCCAACTCTCAAACGCAAAAACATACGCAAAAAACGCAAAAAATACTCTAGTTTAAACTCGTTTTATATTTTTACTCTCTCGTTTTACATTTTCACTCTCTTGAATCTTGTTATGGCTCAATCACAATCTTCCGTTGGTCAAAGTTCGTCCAACGCTCCAACCGTCGTTCGTGTTCTTCCACACAATCGTAACATGGATGTTTGGTGCAATTGGGATATGGTTGAGTTGAGTGACGGGTCTGTAAAGGCTCGTTGCAAGTTTTGTGGAGCTTTGCTTGCTAAAGATTCTAACACGACTTTAAGCAAACACATTAGCAAGAAGTTTTGTAAGTCGTTAAAAAGTAATCCGGATTCGGAACAAACACAATTAGGTGGAGATGGTGGAATCTTTAATTACGACGTTAATAGGGTTCGAGATCGAATGGCGAAGTTCGTGATTCAAGAAGCTTTGCCTTTTAGTTACTTCGACAATCCTCGTTTGACGAACTTAATTCGAGAGACGCTTAAACTTCGTTACAACCATGTAAGTCGTACTACTCTTAGACGTTATTGTTTAAAATTATGGAAGCAAGCAAAAAATGATTTAATTGTATTATTTGAAAATTTAAATACCGGTGTAAACTTAACTAGTGACGCTTGGTCGGCTCCACACGGTTTACCCGAATCGTACCTTTTCGTCACCGCTCATTGGGTAGATCCCAAATCATGGCAATTGATGAAACGTACGATTGCGTTTGATCTTTTTCCGTATCCACACACCGGAGAATTTTTGTTTTACTTTTTGGATAATGTAATAACTACTTATAATTTACAAAATAAAATTTTTTCAATGGCATTTGATAACGCTTCCAACAACACAACCGCGGTTGAAAAATTAAAATTAAAATATCTTCCGATTGTAAACGGTGATTTTTTCCATACTCGTTGTGTTGCACATATTATTAATTTAGTAGTGCAAGACGGTCTATCCGTGCAATTTGTTGATAACTTTATTAAAGCTTTTCGATTTATGTTACAAGACGTTTATAAAAAAAGTAGAAGAAGAAATCAAGATTATAAAAACCTTTGTAAGGATACGGACTCCATATTTTTAGGTCCTAATTGGGATGTATCTACTCGGTGAAATTCGACTTGTCACATGTTTAATTCTGCTTTAAAACAAAAGGGAACTTTAAAAGCTTTTCATAATAGTCTTTCGGATAATGGTGAAGCCGACTCATTTCCGGATGCGGGTTGGAAGAATGTTCAAAGTCTATCCGATTTTCTTGAGGTGTTTAAAAACTCAACAACAAAATTATCAGGAGTTTATTATCCCACTAGTTATTCGGTGGTTCAAAAATTATATTTCATGGCTTTGAATTTTAAAAATTTTCAATATAAAAATGATATGTTTACACAAATGATAGAAACAATGAAAGAAAAGTTTAAAAAATATTTTGAGGAGTTACCACCCGTTTTTACTTGTGCCGCCGCTTTAAATCCGTTTTTAAATGTTGCTGGGGTTGAATGTTTGATAGACGAGATAAATGACAATTCAGATATGCATGACGAAAACCCTAATTTTTCAAGGGATGCCAAAAAAAGTTTTAATGCAAGCTTGAAAACAATATATAATTTTTATTTAAATAGATATGGGCCTAACGTAAATATAACCACACCAAGAGAATCAACCTCAAATGCTAGTACCTCGATAAAAGACCCGGTTATAACCATGTTGAATGTTGTTCGGGATGTGACGGCTAAACGACAAAGGGATAACACCCCAACAAGCGAGCTCGGTAGATATAGTGCTATGGATTTTATTTCCACTATGACTACAGAAGATTATCGTGCATTCGATGTTTTGGCTTGGTGGAAATGAAAGGAATCTCAATTTTCGATTCTTTTCGCTATGGCCCGTGATTTACTAAGCGTCCAAGCTTCTACGGTAGCTTCGGAATCTGCGTTTTCTCTTAGTGGCAGGGTAATCTCATTACGGAGAACAAGACTAACTCCAGAAGCGGTTGAGATGTGCATTTGTTTAAAGGATCACTTAGATGCGATGGATCGTATACAAGACCAAACAAGCCTCGAAGATGAAATTGTACTCGAAGCTAAAGTACACGATGAAGAGGTAGAAGAAGGAGTATCTTCTGGCATATCGGACAAAGAATTAGCATTTGATCAAGCGTCTCGTAGTAAATAAACATTAAACGATAACTTAAATAAAAGTTTTATGTTATTTTTTATTGATCGATTTATGTATTTTTAAGTTGTTTTAATAAATAAATGAAAAATTAATGTTCATTTAATATTGTTAAATAAAAACAACATTAATATTATTAATAATAATAACAATAATAATATTATTAATAATAACAACAACAACAACAAAAACAAACAAAAAAAAAAACAACAATAATATTATTAATAATAATAACAATAATAACACTTATAATAGTATTAATAATATTAATAACAACAACAACAATAATAATATTGATAATAACAACAACAATAATAATAATAACAATAAATAATATTAACAATAATACTTATTATGATTTATAATAATAATAACAAAAATAACAACAACAACAAAAACAACAACAACAATAATAATAATAATATTAATAATAATAATGATTTATATTAGTAAAAACCAAAAAAAAAATTAAAAAAATTAAAAAACCCGATTATACCCGGGTTTCGTACCCGACCCGGACCCGACCCGACCCGACCCTAACCGGGTATGTCGGGTAGGGTAATGCCTTAGGTGAACCCGACCCGGGTTCGAACCCGATTCCACCAAAAATCGGATACGAAAAAACCCGGTTGGGCCCAACCCGGTTTCAGGTATTGGGCCGGACCCGGTTTGCCCACCTCTAATATAGACTTAGCTTTTGATTTCAAGTAATGGTAGACGAAATGTGTAACACCCGGGCTCTTGTACCACTAATATTGTCCACTTTGCTCACAAGTAGCTCACAGATTTGCTTTGGGCTGCCCGGGTGAAAACTTCCCAGGGAGGTCATCCATCCCTAGATTGCTACCACCTGAGCACGCTTAACTGTGGAGTTCTCCTCTCATCCACTGCCAATACGCTCAAAACGCGTTGGTAACATTATAAACCAGACATTACTTATGAACCAGAAAACTCTCCTGTCCACGGCCGATTTGAGAAATATATAGGATGTTACAAAATGAAATGAACGACTGAAGTTTAATAAAAATAACATATTTGGTTGTCAAAAGAAATGAAAAAGATCATTATACAGGTAATCATATTCCCTCTAATCATATCAAATTCATTTCATCCACCCCCTCACATTTCTTCATTTTTTTCATTTTATCTTATTTTATCTTTAGTCACCATCACCATCACCATCACCATCACCATCACCATCACCATCACCATCACCATCACCATCACCACCCACTCACCATCATCAACCACCACCAACCACCAGCCATCGACCACCACCACTGGCCACCACTACTAACCACCACGGCCAACACCACGAGCACCACCGACCACCAAGATCGAGAGCCACCAGCCAACATCACCGCCACCAATCACCACTGGCCACCACCACCGTCAACACAGGCCACAACTGCCAGCCGTCACCACAGCCCCCACCACCGACTGTCATGCACCACCTCCATCAGCTACCATCACCACCTCCACTAGGAACCACCACCGGCCACCAGCTATCACCACCATAAACACTTTTACATTTCATTCATTCGTCTTTTCGTATTTAACAAACAACACAAAATAACGGTTCATTTCATTCTTAAATTGTAAACAAACAAGATAAAATAATTTAAAGATTTATATCATTTTCTCATTCCATTCCTTCATTCATTTTATTTATTCGTCCATTTTATTACATAATATCAAACAAATCTTAGAATTTTATTAATGAAGTAAATATATATATATATATTATTTATTTGTATTTAGCTCAAATCTTACTTTTTTGCATTTTAATTAAATAATAGAAAATACATTCTTTGTGTATTTTATCATTGTTTAACTATTTTCAATTAATAAAAAAACGTATTATTCTTTAAATATCAAGTAAAGTTAAAGGAAGATAAAAAGTAAAAAAGACAAAGTCCTTCAGATGGACTCTTGATGGTTTATGCTCCCGAGTGAAAACCGATGGAGGCCTTGGTGTTTCCTGGCAGCCAAGCTTTGATTCTACCCGATCTTCCCCCGCCTCATCCTTCACACACACACATACAAAATGATATACAAAATGATAAAGTTGGTGACACGAAACTATGGGTGTTTAAAACAATTAAACACCAAAAAGTGCCATAAACCGAATCATATATGTAATTAAAAAAACCAAACCTAATTATGAATTTGTTTTCTGGTCCAGTTCCTTATAGCATTTGAATTCTAATTTTTTTTTCAGTTCATAAAATCTTGCTTATTCGATCGGTTATCCGAATTTAATTGAACTTCAATAAAATTGTGAATTAGGTTTAAACGGTTCAGTTCAGTTAACAGATGACCCCAATAAAATATCATAACCCAATTAACCGTTAACTAAACTGTTAGACACCCCTACACAAAACCGTGAATCCTCCTTCGTGACTCCAAGCCACGTGACTGGGATGGTGTTCCTGCTTAGAGGTTACGACCACGTAAGCCTCCCATGCCGATCACCTTCACCACTCCACCCTCACCCGTAACAGTTCAAACCCTCGTAACAGTTTAAAAATTGTCAGTCCTTTTGTCTGTAGTCCACAGGGAGGTCTTATCGAACGCACTTCAACACATGCTTCTCTATAGCTTTTGAACTAATTAGTGGCACCTTTTGACTTTTAGCGGCATTTAACGGGTCACTAACGACAATTTTCTTGTAGGGCCTAAGGGCCAATGGTCAAAATCTAAAATTTTTTATAACCTCATAAAAATCGATGTAATAAATATGATTTGTGAGTTTAAAATCAAGAAAACAAGTTAAAGTAGCTGGGGTTCGATTAGCTGTTTGTTTGTAGTTAGGTGTAAATGAGCCAGGTATGTTAGTTGAGAATGATTTGTTAAAAGCATTAATCGATTTAAACTTTAACGAGCTTCATTACGAGCTAAAATAAAAACTAGAGCTCATGAAATATGAACTTAATACATTGAGTTTGGCTATGCTTGCAAGTCTAAGAAAATTTGTTATTTATAAAAACTTGATAATAATAATGTTAAATATTATTTAGTTCTTTAATAAATTTAGTATATGTATAACTATGATTAAGAAACAATATAACATATAAGTTATACATAATTATGATTGTTAATATACATAAAAACAATTATATATATATACACAAATAATATATAATGATAAACGAGAAAAGTTCAACCTCGTATTTTTATTCGGGAATAAGCTTAAAATTATTTTAAATAAGCTAAGCTCAAACTCTAAGGGTGCGTTTGGTTCGTGGAATTTATTGGAATTGGAATTGGAATTGGAATTGGAATTTGAATTGGAATTAGAAGGAATTGCAATTGGAATTCAATATTTTTCAAAGGAATTGGAATTCAAGGGAATTGGAATTTATAAATGGAATTCAAATTCCAAATGAATTATTAGTGACAACACTTATTAAGGAATTGGAATTTATCACTCATTGCAAACCGCCACCACCTCCATGATTACTGATCTCCGCCGCTACATACCATCGGCCGCCACCGCCGTCACCACCAACAATTTACCGCGACCACCAACCGTGCCCAATGACCATGCCCGTTGCTAAAAACCGATCGTACCCAACCGTCGCCACCAACCAGTCAAGCACGCTGTCGAAAACAGACAGTCGCTATCGAGCGCATCAAAAACCGACGCGGTTCGGCGATAATAGTCGGTGGTCAACTGCGGGCGCAGTCGGTGGAGACGATCGTTTATAGGCGCAAATGTGGTTAACAGTGATCGTCGATTGTCGACAACGCTCACAACACGATCGGTTATTGGAGGGTTTGGGTTATCGACGACTGTTGGTGGTCAGGTAGCGGCAGTCGAGCGACAGTAATTAGGGCGGCGGTAGCTGAAGTCTGGCTACGAAGGTTAGGGCGGCGGCGGTCGGGGTCGGCAGGGGCAGGCGGGCGGCGGTCGGGAGCGGGCGGCGGCGGCGGTCGGGGGCGGGCGGCGGCGAAGGTTGTTGGTAGCATTAGTTGGTGGTGGGTGGGGGTGGTAGGTGGTGGTCGGTGGCGGAGGCGAGGGTCGGTGGAATTTGAAATCCTTCAAAATTTGGAAGGATTTTGAAATCCTTCATTTGAAGAAATTTGAGAGAATCAATTCCAATTCCAATTCCAATTCCTTTTGCAACCAAACACGTTAGAAATGGAATTCGAATTCCAATTCCAACAAATTCTACCAACCAAACACAACGACCAATGGAATTCAGATTCCAATTCCATTAAATTCCTTCCAATTCCTGCATACCAAACGCACCCTAAGATCTCTTTTAAGTTAAAAAGTTTAAGTTAAAGCTTAGTCAAGCTTAAACTTGAATGGACTCATTAGAAATGAGGTATATGTTTGATGTTTTTTGGTTATGAAACTAGAGTTACTGACTTTTTTTTTAAATAGCATAAGAATCAATAAGATATTTTTTTTGGTATGGGTTTGCTTTTGAACGATGTTATTGCTTTATTCAAACAATAGTTTTAGTTTTAAAATGCATATTTATAGAATTGGTATCTATATATAATGGTTTTTACTATAACCTTCTTTTAAAACAAATAAAAACTCAAGAACAAAGTGAAGGGTGAAGATGATGATGATAATTTTGATTATTTTCCATAGACTACTTATAGTTGATAGTGCAAATTAAATGTGCAGAGTGAGCGTAAACTGATTTTATTTAACAGAGCTTGAGTTTCAACTGGTTCGTATCAAGTTCTATATATAAAGCTCGAGTTAGACCCACAAGTAATTTTTCAAGCTCAAATTTGACTCGAGTTCTACTCGTTTAATATATATTAAGTAATTAATTTATAAAAATAGTTTTATTTTCATATTTTTGGTTGCATATAGAATATATTATATAGTTCTTTTGTTATATTTAATGAAAACTAATTTTTGTCCCTCCGTGCTACGCAGTGGGGTCCGATCATTTTTCTCACACGTAACGCTGCATTACTTTGATTGTTATCGAGACAGCTCGTCAAAAACCATAACATCAAATTCTTGTGGTGAAATTCTAGAGTAGTAACTTTAATGGTCAAATTGAAAAAATAAGTGTGAGCAGACCCACCGTTTTCCCCACACACAATGGCGGTTACTTTATTAGTTTACTGTCTAATTCGTCAGAAAACCTTATTATGTATTGTTTAGTGGTCAAACTATAAGATTCTAAAATTTAGTGGTCAAAATAAAAAAAAAGTTCAAATAAAAAAACAAAAAAGAATTGTGTTGATTTGAGAATGCTATTAAATATACTATTCATTTCTCATCTCTATTAATAATAGAGTAATGATTATTATGTAATCGTATATTTATTATACTAAATAGAATTATTATATATTTATATAGATAATAGGTTCTTTTGAAGTTGCGGATCTAATCAAACTCGACGTATTATGTAAGCTCTACTTAAAAATCAAACTAAAGCCACTTATATAAAGCTTCATCTCAAGTTCGTTGAAACTTGTATCGATTTAAGATTTTAACAAACCAAATGGTTCACATAATAAATTAGAGGGAAAAAGCTATGTGGGGATGCCTTTGAAACTAAATTTGACAAGGAACAATCTATAACTTATAAACAAAATACACTAAACAATTTTCAAACTTTACCAAACTTTCAAATTTTACATTTTAGTTATCTGCTTACCTAAATCTTACCTACCTAATGCCTAACAGGTAATATATAACAGTTTTAATCTTTAGTATTTTTTTAATTTTCGTCTAATTTAATGTAAAATTTGTATTCTTTTTCTTATCATTTAGATTAGTATCACGCTACTAGAAAACAGCTAGGTTTAAATACAAAATTTCAAACAAAATTTTTTTTTCGGAAATACCGATAAGTTTCCAACAAAACAAAAACCCTATAATTTTAGTGAAATTTCCAATAAATTAGTGACAGAAATTAGTTTGACAGAAATTTGTCAGAATTTTTCAACTAATAGCCAAACATTATTCCATCAATATATATTTTTTTTATTAAAAATGTTAGAGCTGTTTTATAGCGTGCGGCGCTCGACGTTCGCTCGAAATTTGCTCGAAAAACACTCGATCAGATTTTTGCTCGGTTTAAACGAGCAAATCAGTTCGGTTCAGTTTGTAAATGAGCCAAACAGGAGCAAAGGTCCGCTCGTTTCGGTTCAGCTTAATTTTTTTTAATTATACGTACATATGGATTTTAAAGTACACACAAGCCATGAGTTTTTAACGACTTACATCTCCCGACAACTTTCCAACAAAAAAAATTGATCAAAATCATTAAGTTTTCGAATAGTGTTTGGACCATCCATGAGTTTCACATACAACAATGTGTTAAACCACGGCACACCACCACTTGACTACCGTATATCCTACAACTATTCCTACTCCTCCTTTATCTATCCAGCTTCAAAACACTAATAAGATTTATCCCAACTTAACTTAAACCTTTTAACTTTGATCAACAATTTCATTAATTATTGTTTTTCTAATATAACTATTTGAGCATAACTAGCCCGAGCTCTATGTTGCAAAGACTCGCCATGCCTCCTTCTCGACCAGCCATTTTCACACTTGCACCATCGTAACCTCACGAACTTCAACTAAACATAAAACAATTGAAACAAAATTGCACATAATGATCATATACAACCCCGCAAGTCAAATAAATCAATCCCGAACTCAAAGCTATTAATTGAAACACAAATTACATTACAATTTAATCCTAGCCCAAAACTAACAATCACAAATAATAAAGGAATCTGTTACTACATATCATATTTAATTTTTGGAACACCAATCTCACCTTGTCTTGTCTTGTCTTGTTATAGTAACTAATCTATCTATTCTAATAAAATAATAACTAAAAGAAAACGTGTTAGCGTTATATTTCTTCTCTCCAAAATTTTCTCATTTATCTCTTTTATTAAATAATTTTTTTAATTACTAATAGTATTATTTAACTTTTTTTAGATTAAAAATAATTTTTTAATAAACTAAGAAAGAAATCTTTTTATTAATATTATTTTAAAAAAATAATTTTTTTATAAAAGAAGAAATATTTCTAAAACATCAAATTGTTTTATAAATACAAAATATTTTAAAGTTGGTGTTATTAAAAAGTAAATTTTTTATAAACAAAAAAAAAATTAAAATAGTAAGTTATCATAAAAAATTTTAAAAATGACCATTTTTAATGCGGTGTAATTTAAAACAAAATGTTTATTTAAATAAAAAGTTTAAAAACTAAAACTAAAAATGTTGATATCTTTGTTTTATTACTTATAATTCATTCATACGTAATTTCAGTCATATCATATCTTATAATATCGTTTTATAATTAATAATTTTTATTATATTTAATATTTTATTTATACAACACATGTAAGATACGGGTTTACTAAAGTTAGTGTTGTAAATAATATAAGTATATAGTGTCCGATAGTTACATATGAGAAAAATATAATTAAAGCTCATTTCCTTTTCAAACCCGAGTTTTATTAGTTAAATTTTTTGAAAAAGATTTATATAGTACCCCACAGTTACAAAGAAACTGAGTTTACTTAGTTTAATATATAAAAAAGATTTTTTATATATCGTTCAAATTTAACAAAGAAAGCAAGTTATATTTTAATCATGAATAAAAGGTGTGCATTTAAACCTAGAGTCATGTTCTTATCGTAGCAACCAGGCACTATTAGTTAGTGTGCATTTGAACATAGGGTGATTGATGCTCTTGGCGTAGCAACCTAGCGCTATAAGTTATCTAACTCTGTTGTATAACCAGACTCTATTTAACTTTCATCAAGCATTTAAGCTCAGTTAAACATCTCGACTATAGTTGTAAAGATAATCGAAGTATATTTAGCTGCGCGTACCATTGGAAATCGTGAAAGTTGTCACAAATTACAAGCATAAGCAACATGGTATGGTCATAGTGAAGGGGAATCCACTAAGAAAACAATGGAATCCGCTATTGACTATTTGCAATGGAGTTTCTTTGTGGACTCCTTAATGTCTGCCACAACACCTACATCCCATTCGTGCGCAATGCATAAAACCTGCAAACTAGTATCTAACTTTTTTAAAGGGAAAATTTTCACACTTAGTGTGTTCATTTCAATAAGGTTTGACGCGTTTTTATTATTTGCTAGTCTTGTGAGTTTTTCGTTAAAAGATTCTTGATTCTTAACAAAGAAACTCATTGTGAGAAATATTTTTTAAAATTCGAATACAAGCATTTATTAAATTTAATATTATGACAAAGTTAAAAAATAAAAAGATTTACCTAACTCATTTTTAGTTAATTAGTATATTAGGTTACAATCTCGTGTAATACACGTGCTAAATAAATTTACTATTAAATGGTTAATAATATAAAAAGGTATGTCTTAAATATTGTGTATTATACGGATTAAATAAACTCATGTATTACACATTTGAAAATTTGAATTTAACATATTTGAAACTTTAATTATGAATAGTTATTAATAAATAGCTATTATAGCATTCATAATTAGGAGGAGAGAGAAGCGAGAAAACCAATTATTAGATGACTTAGAATTGTGACAAGTGTTCGGATTTATTTTTATTTATTAGTATAAAATTTTATTTGTAGTATTTTTAATTTGACGCTCTTTCATTATGTAAGCAACAGATCGAGCTACACCAAACTTAGTGATTCTACACATTTTTGTAACACATTTGTGCATCTTCCAATATCATAACCCGTAACCTTTTAATTTGTGAGTAAATCACTTACCATCAGGATGTCACTTAAAAATTGTACGTTAGTTTGTTAAATAGTTTTTCTAAAAGACGAAAGTTATATTTTCCTTAAGGTCATCGATATAAATAATGTCGGCAACTATTTAGACGAAGAAAGCTTTAATATTGACAAGTACATGGGTGGTCACGAATGCTTTCAAGTTTTTCTAACGGCATGAATGTTTTCATTACGACTAAGAATTTAAATCAGAATAGTTAAGTTTCATTCTTATTCACATAACATGTATCATCTATCCTCAATGCTTTCAAAGACAAGCATTAACGTCACATTCATCGATCGCTTTCTACTTATAATAATTGTGAAGTTAACATGATATATCTATATATAAACGAGTCACATCAATTTTTTAAAAACAATTCACATGAATGGACCCTGTATACTACACATACCACACAAGCTTAATATGATGCTAGCATTCAACCCCATGACTTTAATTTAGAAAGTAAATATGCATGAATGACTATAGAAAATGAGAGTTTTGAAAAATTATTCTAAGTTATAAACTCTAATAAAAGTAGGTGTTGGTTATGTGGTTCTAAACAATAGATAATGTAAATAGGAATTGTAATTTATTGTTTCGAGACGAGTGATGTTTATCTTTAAAAGCAAATGTTATTGGATTTTAATAGTTCTAATATTTATTTATTAGTCGCAATTAACTTTAACTCAAGAGATATTTATAAATTAACACTTTTAACTTTGAGCTTATCTTACTTTAACAATCCCTAACTAACTAAGAGTTAACCCATGTTAGTTTTTCTGATGAAATGTGACCAACTTTGAGCTTATCTTCAACTCCACTGACACCCAGTCTTTATTATGTCCTTTTTCCGGTGTCTAACATCTATCGTCACCTAAAATCTACCTTTAACGAATCAAATGGTTCAAATCAGGAGGTGAAGATTGATGGGTTTTAGATAGCAGAAGTTTCAAATTGGCAGACCTATTAGTAGATTTCAACTTCATGCTTAGTGTTTTGGCCACATAAGCAATCCACGCCATCAAAAAACTAATGGGGTTAACTATTAGTTGGTAAGTGATCGTTAGAGGAAAATAAGTTTAAAGTTGAGAGTATAGTTTAAAGTTGAGAGTATCTTCATATATATATCATGAGTTGATATTGATCCTGATCAATAAATGAAAGTTATGACTATTAAAATGTAATAATTTTTTTAAATATAGCAGATTAACAAGTAACAAATCAATTAATTAAATAAGTGAAAAGACCAATTCTCTTTTAACAGAAAACTCAGGAAACTAAGCAACATATGTGCTCCACTATGATGCCTATGTAATATGGGATCCATATCTTAACCCAAACCCTGCAATCCTGAAACAAGGAAAAAAGGAACAGGAAAACAGCAAGAAAAAACCGGATAATCTAATTAGACTTGGTTATATTTTCCAAAAATAGCTTATACTTGATGTGTATGCTAGAAGGTATTGTCACGCTTGGCGGCGGTTTTGAATAATAACATGCAATGCTATATTCGAAAATTTAGAAGTTAAAATATATTTTATTTGACTTAATTCGGTTTTTGAAAACTAAATAAAAATAAGTATGTCAAAATGATGTACGAAAATGAATTTAACCATGGCCAGTTAGGATGAAGTTTATATTTAAATGTAGATAATAATAAGCACGTCACGATCGTATATACAAAAGTGAGATTAAAGAAAAAAAAAATATATTTGATCCTACTCGTTTCAAATGAAACTTATATCGAAAGGTACATAAAAAAATCATATCACAATAGTACATTCGAAGTTTAAAAGAATATTATATTTAAAACATTATAAGAGAAACCAAAAATCTCTAAATTTAACTCTTAACTATTAAATAATATAAAATTTTGAAAATCTAAATCTTCAACGGAATATACGCTGGCAACTAAGTGATCCACCTGGAGAAATTTTAATTAAAGGTTGCTTTATGTCATGGAGTTATCTTTTCGACTCTTGTGCGTCGTTTAGATTTTTTCTAAGTTCAACCTTTATGACTGTATGTTACAAACGATTCAAGTTACTATACGTAAATATTGCAATCTTCATGATACAGATAACTAAAAGGTCACATATAGAAAAAATTAGGGACAACGATGCTTTGTGATATTATAAAAAAAAGTTTTCACTTAAAAGGATTACTCGTGACATAACAACAACCAATCACATATATAACTAGAAGATTGGTTATGTTCAAACAATAACTAGTGACACTTGTTGGACCACCGTTGGTGCCTTAAAGTATCTTGTCATAACATGTTAGAGATTGTTTATACAGTAATTAATTAAAAAACTTTTGTAGAAATCTACAAACTCAGTACCGTACCGAAGCAGTATCAAACCAAAAGTACCAATCCTAAAAATTTATCAAAATTGTACCGGTACTAAAATACTTGGTATGGTACGATACAGGTACTGATACAGTGTTTGAAGGTAAAAATCGGTACTGAAAGTGGGTACCGAATTGGTACTGAAAATAATTCAGTACGGGAAATTCGGATACGGTACCGGTTCAGTTTCATTACTTGGTACCATTTGCTCATCCCTACACTAGATTACTCTCAAGAATATTTTATCATACCTTAAGGGTATCATTACTCATGTTTTGATAATTCACAAGTCCCCTAGTCTTGTCCATGCTTATGCACATGCTATTGCTATTGTGTGTTTTTTGGACCTAATCTCATCGTTTGAAGTTTTAAGAAACAACATATAATTGCTCGATCCAAAACCAGGACAAAGTAGCATACTCTTCCTCATATTGCTACATAAATGTGTTAAATTTCTTTATTAGTTATACATTGTAGGGTGACATGCAACATTTGTGTCACGATATACTTGGTCATCAATCTTGTAATTCATTAGCGTACCAAACATGTTAAAATTAACGTTCACTTCATTCATGACATGGTTCTAGCTCAACGACTCCGTGCTCGTTATGTTTCTACTATTGCTTAGATTGCTTTCATTTAATAGCAGAGCACCAGACTTTTCTAATATTGGAAAAAGATGTTGGACAAAGATTTGTTTTTCTTCAACTCTAAGAACTTTAAATCTTCAAAATACACACATATCTATTTATGTATAATTGTTTTACTATTTGTCTGATGTCATATGGCAATATTGTATGTTCATAAATTTAAGTATCTAACTTACCCAACGTTGGACAGAAGAAGACGAGTCCTCGTGGGTGTGTTATCTATTACTAACAATCTACCTTCTTTATAATTTATATGCCTTCTGGGCCCCTCCATCGTATTAATTCTTTAACCATTAATACAATATAAATCTCAATTAGTTCAACCGGCTAAGTTTCAATGTCATTAGAAACACTCAAAGTCATAATATTCTATCAAGACATGTACTTGTTGTACAATATTATACATGTTTTATCTAAAGAGTACATAAAATTGGCATTCAATATGTAATGTTTTGTTTGATGCAATGTTTAATATTTAACATATATTATTTCACACACACGCTCATATAGGAAGACATTGCCTATATTCACTTGTATCTTTTGTTTTAAGTGTGATAAAGAAGACAACTACGTAACCGCCTACCCGATATGTGTGTATGGTTCAAATAAAAAAAAGTATATGTTTTGTTAAGAGGGATGAGAAAGATTTTTAGCCACTCTTGAACCAGGTTAAATAAACTACACGATTGAACTCATTATAGTAACGTTCAAAACCGACTCAAATAGACAATATCATAGTACTAAATTAGACTATTTAAAAAAGAGGCTAAATACACCACTGTTAATTCTTAATGCACTTCTTTAATAAATGTCAAATCAAAAGAAAACTTTTTATATTTTAGTGTAAAACCGTAGAAATATAACTTATGTGACAACTTGAATGAAATATAACAAGTAACATCACCAACTAGATGCTCAGTTTTGAACTCTAATAAATATAGTTTACTTGCTCATGATGTATAAAATAATAATCAGAAGCACTGAGAGAGAGTAACAAAGACAATTACATGTTTAAGAGAGAAATAGAGAGAACCACACAACCATCTTCTCATATTCAATGCTACAAGTATAAATACATTATGTGGTAATCTTATACATATCACATATATATATATATAGTGGGTCCTAAGAGGACAGTGTGAAATGGAGCCCTTCATTACTGAGCAATAATAGTGAGTGAGAGAGAGAGGAGCCATTGTAGAGGGTAACCCAAACTCACCATTCAACCCACTAGATATCCTAAAATATATCTGAATGAGTCGGTCCCACAGGTGGGAAATTAATAGGGATATAAATTCAATGGATGTCTCTCTCTATATACCAATCGGCACTAATTTTGGATATAATTGACAAGGTTACCATTGGTGAATATATAGACGGTGTACCCATTTTATATCTTTAAGGTGAGGTAAATCATCGATAAAATGAGAATACATTAAGTTGAAGTCTCATTTAACAAAAAAGAGGTTTATGCTCATGTTAGGGCTTAGGGGAGATTTCTCACTTAAAATGGTTTTTCTTTTTATGGTAGTCTCATAAAGAACCAAAAAGTGTCCGCTTAGAGCCCGAAGGTCCCGTACTCGAGTAATGAAGATATCCAGGTGGACCAGTGACTTGTAAGTGAACCAAAAAACTATTAAAAGAACTATTTTATATCTATTGAATCAAAGTCATGTATTATGTACCGTCTTAAAAGCTTTTGTTAACCTATCTCCCTACTATAATAAAATGATAATTAGTAAAGACACGTGGTAGCGCTGCATTTCTACTCACCAAATTTGTTTCCGCTTTTCTCTCCTATTAAATAATCACATTAATTGCTTAACATTATTTAATTTTTTTACATTAAAATAGTTTTTAATAAATTAAGAAATAGAACTTTTAGTTAATTTTATTTTTAAAGAAACAAAATTTTATAAAATAAGAAAATTTTTTAAAATATCAAACTTTTTTAAAAATACAAAATATATTTTAAAATTAGTATTTTTAAAAAGTAAAATTTTTAAGATAATTAAAATTAGAAGTTATAATAAGAAAGTTTTTAAAATAACATATATTAAAAGGTTTATTTTGAAAAAAAAAATTCATTCTATATATAATAAGGAAGATTTCAATTACATTTTATCTTAAAATATCATTTTATAATTTATAAATTTTCATTCTATTTAATTATTTTTATTCAATCATGTAATACACGGGTTTACTAAAATTAGTATATTAAAATACATGAAATCTTGTAGTGTTTATAACTATACTTTATGTGTTACTTTTTTATAAAGTTGAAAGTAAATGATAATAGGAAGTCTAACCTAATAGGCTTAATTATAACACTCATTCAAGGATGAATACATCCCTAACATTTAACTTAATTTGTGGTACAAATAATTTGTAATAGCGAAATGTTAAAAATGTTATTATAAATGACGTATATTCCCGCCATGTTTTTTAACCCACATTAAAAACTACAATTCTCCTATTTACACTGACTTGGCCCGGGCCTAAGTGAAAGTAAAGTGGTGGGTCTACCCATCCCAACCAGGGGTTGCGTTTTGATTTTGAATATTTGTGAGAATGTGGCAAAAAAAAATTTTGAAATTATTTTGGTTTTGGTGAGTTCAATGATACAGACATTCGGATTCTTATAAATATCTAAACACGTCTATCGATTTGTTATTATATCGTTATGATACTATTACCGAATATATGATATTTGATAGGTCGTGTATATCAATTAAGACGAATACATTAAAAACGTTTGAATAAAAACTCTTATCAAATGTAAAACATTGCATTATCATTATCAGTATATTACTAGTAAATTATTATAGATTCATACAATAATATGACAAAAACATACCATGTAACTCTAATTAATAGAATAACACAATGTTGTTGTTGTTGTTATTGTCGTCGTCATCGTTATTACTATTATTGTTGTTTTTGTTGTAATTAGTTTTTGAAACATATTAAATGATTTGTCATTAACTAACAAATTTAGTCATAAGTACCAAAATTATTACATAGCCAAAATGCCCCTACAAAATTAAGGTAGCGTTATAGTAAAATAATATCTAATCTAAAAAGCTTAAGAATAATTATGGGCTTGGCACGTGTTCTTCTATTGTTTTATAAAGAAGAGCATTTTGGTTAATGTATCAAATATATCAGCTCATTGTGTCTAATACGTTCATTATGTCATATATTTTACTTAATTTGTTATACGTATTCATAAATGTGTTTTATGTTTCAGAGCATTTTGTGTTATATTATTCATTGTTTTTAAAGTTTATATAAACTTGTTATCTACCAGTGTGTTTTACACTTAGATGTATTACTGACGTTATTTCGTCAATGTACTTTTCAAAACTCATAGTGTGTAAGATAACACAATATGTTATTTTTATCATTGTTTTCTTATGAATTATATAAACTTGTTGTTATCTATCATTGTATTTTATATTTTAAAATACATAATAATGTTATTTCACCAATGCTTTTTTCAAAACTCATATTATTCAAGATAACACAATAACAATCTAAAACATAATGAGATATTTTATCATTGTGTTTAATGTTATATATCATTTTATGTTATTTTATCATTGTTTTTTAATGTATTAGATTAATTAGTTGTTAGTTTATTATTGTATTTTACTAACTAGAAATACACAACAGTGTAATTCATATTTATATTTTTCTAGACATAATCATTTTAGAAAAACATAATAACTAACATAAATACATAATTACCTACACTAAATATACAATGGCAAACAAAAATCATATGAGCTTAAAAACATAAAAAAATTATTTTCATTTTATATAATGATACCGTACTTATTTTAAAGATAAGTAAAATTCGTTTTTATGGTGTAATTTTTATAAAAAAAATTAATGTCGTATATAAAAGTTACGAATATTTATAAAAAATGGGAGATTTGAAAAAAATCAATAAAAACGACCATGCCTAAAATACCCATCTAACAAATATTTTTTCTATAATTTGATCTTAATCATTGATTAATGAGATTCATTGTTGAAATTACTTAGTTTTTTAGTTTTAAGAGCCTTTTTATATGAACTCTTCCTTAGCAAATATTATTATTATTATTATCATCCCCAAACTTCGTACGTTTCACATGAAAAAGACACTTTATATTGTAATCATCCCCATGTACAATATAAATATAAATAAAAACCTAAAAATGTATTAAAATGAGAAGAGTGTATGTTACAAAGAAGTTGAGATTGAGTCCGATTAAATAAAAAATGTGAAATGAATATTTCCAATGACAATAAGTATTATTATCAGTCAAGTAGATAAATTTTGCTTGATAGATTGTTTCTTATCATAACAATAAAGTCTCTAGTGATAAGGGTATATGTGATTGCGACAAGAAATACTCTCTAATACATGCTGAATAGACCGTTAGTAGTTATAGTTATGCTTAAAGGTGTAAAAAAATCAGGTTCGGGAAAAAACCGGTCAAAAAAATGGACCGGTTTGAAAAAAATGGGTTTGAGCCAAACTGGTTCCCAGCCTGATCCGAATCGTCGGTTTGTATACCGGTTTGGTAGCTCGACACCCAAAAGCGATTTTAAATCTGGTTCATAAATTAAAAAAAAAAACCAATTAAACCGGTAAAAAGCCGGTTTAAGAAAATAGATTTTAAAAGCGGTCCAAATCGGATTGAGAGGTTTGAGTATTCAGTGAGCCAAATAGGTTTGTAACCCAATCCGGTTTGAAAAAAAGGGTTTGAGAACATGACGAAAAAACCAGTTTGGTTTAAAAGTCGAAACGGTTTGGGAAAAAAGAAACCGGTTTGTACAGCTCTAGTTGTGCTCATTCAAATCATATTTGTATATATATTTATCTAGACAATTATTATCTAACTAGGTTATAGACACGTGTATTACACGGGATTGTATAATAATTATTATATAATTTTATTATGTGTACAAAAGTTAAGTAACTTAAGCATTTTAAAGTGTTTTTATTACATACTACAATATAAATAAAAAATAATAAAAGCACACAACAAAAGAAGTACCTCATCTTCTTTGACAAAAGTGAAAAAACAACAAAATGTTAAAGAATGACCTTGATTATATGCAAAAAACTTCAGCCAAAATCTGGAATTTCAGCCAATTATTTTGCAAACTTCTGTCATTTCATTTTTCGTAGTGTAATCTCCCATTTATTTTAAACAAATTTTTAAAATAAAATTCATTGCATGTGAGATTGATAAATGTCTTAATTTAGTTAAATTTGTAGTTCCATAAACTGGGTGTTGAACATCTAATTCTCTTAGAAATATGCAAACAAAAATTACTAATTTACCACACAAAACAAAACCTGAACATATAACCATTTAAGATTAGGAAATTGATGTTTTAGAGATAACTCTACCATGATAAAATGAAATACATATGACAAAGTACCTCATGATCGTATCATTGACATAAGGTTCAAACGACCCCACAAAGTTTTTGCATCCACAACATATCTTAAGTATAGAAATTCAATATCTGAAAAAACAAATGATACATTATTACCTGAGTACTTGCATGTAAATACTTATAAGCTAGTCATATACTCATATAGAATTTTTATGGCAAGCATATGAAACTTGATTGCGGGCAATGTAAAATAATAGCAAACAACTTTAAACCAATACGTGTTAAACTCATAAGAAAACTGCATTGTAGAATTAAGTCATCTTACAGTAAACTATGAAATATACGCATTAGTATTATTCTAAGTTTTGTTTGTACAAACCTATTCTTAACCACATAGGAGATTTCAGATTAGAACTATTGTTTAACACATTATATTACAAAAGGTTTTTGAAGCATCATATGGGTCACACTACAGCACAAACGATGTCAATTGCTAAGAGTTGAAATACCTATCCACATCTCCAAATACGCATATATGATTATTGTACTTATCACATCAAAAATCCTTCAGTGGCAACAAACCTTTTTAAATCTTCTGCAGTAACATTTGAAATATATAAACTAAATTAATTATTTCTAAATCAATATAAAGTACTATTAAGTTGAAGAAACTTGATGATTTTGAATGAATAATACAGTGAAACTTTAACTTGTTTGTCTATAGTAACAACAACTTGGTAAGTTATGAAATTGATCATGCTATTATTCCGTGTTGGTTTAATTCCGCGGTTAGGATCCAAGTCAGGATCCGATCCGATCCGAGTGCCTAAGTGGATGATGATTTAAAGTGATATTATCCAAAGTGGTATTAGGGATATCTTTTAATTTAAATCTCTAGATAAGATAAGTATTAGATTATTATGAATTGTAATCTAATTAAGAGATCTAGTAGGTTTATGAGACTTGGTGATCAAGTCTTATTCTCTTATAAATACCAAACCATGTTTAAGGGTTTAGGTATCAAGAGAGTTATTGTATTGTGGTTTTGAGTTATTTTTCATAATATAATAAAAGTGAGTTTACTCATAATTGTGTGTGATTGATTCTTGGACTTGATTCCGAAAACATACTACTCATCGAGCTTTATTTATATGCGTTGACAAATCAAACAATATGATTAACACAAAGAAATATAAAATAAGAAACATCTAGAACAGAAATTACCAAACATTGTAGTCATCGGTCTTGAAATCAAAACTTCAGTATGTTGGGTTTTTCCTCATTACAAATTTCTTTTGCATCCAAGCTGACAGGGGTTTTCATGGTTAAAAGGGCCAATCTTTAAAGTAGACAGTTTTACATTTCTCCATGTATTTCATAGTAGTCAAAGTATGTAAAAGAAACCAAAAGATATATAAGGTAAATAAAATATTCCTCAAGTATACAAATATGAGTTTAGATGTTTTGAAAACTGAATAATTAAATTTGTTGTGGAGCAAATATCAAAGAGGTTGCGATGATGATAAATAAGCTGGTTAGTTTATGTAACATGAAGCGTAACATGTTTGATTAATTTCTTATTAGAAAAGTTGTGAATAGAATGGTCATGCTTTTAATTTATTTATTTGTCACAACATAATTGAGAACATAAGCATGACTTTTGCTTTTAAATGGATGTGGTTTAGAAATAAAACAAAAAAATGGCCTAAGCATATAAATGATCCTCAAATTATGAGGGTATTTTTTAATTTGACAGGGGAAATATTGTAGGCATACAATTAGTATACGGTATACCTGGTGTGGATGGCAAATAATAATCAGTCTGCAGTTTTGCTTGTTGAATGGTCAATAAACAAATAAAAAAAATTAACAAACACAACATAGAAGTATATTCAAAAGTGGTGAAACAATAAAAAAGCATCAACATATTAGAGCAAGGACTCCTAATATTTTACATTTGCAGCATATTTAGTTTTATGAATTAATAAAGATATACCCTGCATTGATATTCACTTATCCATTTACCAAAGGGATTGTATGAGGAAAGTGAGAGTGAAAAAGAAACTGCCAATAATCTGCACTACATCTTCAAGATAAAGATCCTTGTGCTCATCATTTGGTAATCGGTTGTTTCCCCTGAGAGCATGTAAATAAATCAGCAACCCATTGATCAAAAATCACATGACTATAAGTAGATGCAGGTCCAATTCAATTTATATTTAAAAGTTCTTCGAAACTTACATTTCCGTTAGGCAGTGGACACTCTCACCACTTAAACCATGCATACCATGACCATTGATGCAATCTATCATGGTGAGAATCATCACTTATAAATTCTATATTATAATGATCCAATCTGCATATGAATTTCTAATCAAAAGTTTATTGTTGTTTAGATGTTCCCAAACAGAAACAAAATCAATGACAAAAACCTAACATTAAAAAGCCACATAAACAACAATTCAATCCAACATCATAAAATTGAAAGCTTACAAACGTCTCGATTCCTCAACTTTATTAGCAAAAATAATGCTTTTAAATTTACACTCCTCGTCCTTGCTTTGTCATGTTTAAACAAATAGAGCTAACTTATCACAGTGATTATTATAAACCCATTATAATATTATATCATCAAAATTCAAAAATCAAAACTAAACAATGCATATATGAAAATCAAAAATCAAAACTAAACATACACAAATCAAACTGTACTTGTTCAAGTCGAGTGAATCTTTGTGGAATAGATCTAATAAGGCTCAATAATGGTAGATTCTTGCTTCTATAAATGTAATAAGGCTCAATCGTTGTGAATGATTTCGTTATCGGCAGCTTTGGAGAATCGATCTTCTTCCTCAAACGATAGATCTTGAATTGCTGCTGAAGATCTTTAATCCCCTTTAAATCCGTGATTAACAGACTTCCTAGAGAATCGTTAGGGATCAAATTGAATATTTCAAAGAGAGATCTAGGTTTTTAAGGATTGTGTTAAACTGAAATCAAAGAATTTAGGGTCTTTTGAAGTTCGGTTATGTGCCCAGCAAGAAATTGGAATAGAGCAAAAGTTTGTGGGCGGGAAAATGGTTGTGGGAGCGGCTATGGAGATGACACGTGTCTCCTGGTGTAAAGTTTTATTAATATTAGATAGTAATTATCCTAGTAATTAATTTAACAAATTAATTAATACTAATATAAATATAAATATATATCCATAATATATTTTATTTATTATCTATAATAATTCTATATTTATTATTTATAATTGAGTAAATTACTATTTTGGTCCCTGTTGTTTGGTCATTTTAACTATTTGAGTCCAAAAATGGATTTTCTAACAAATCAAGCCCTATGGTTTGTATTCTATAACTCTTTCATTTCAATACACTAACAGAGTTAGATTTTTCAGTTAGTTTCTAATAAAATGACCAAAATGCCCTTGGACTTAAATGGTTATTTTTAATAACCTCAGGGACCAAAAACGTAATTTACTCTCTCACACTAACATATATCATATATCATATATCATATATCATATATCATATATAATATATTATATTATATGTATATATATACACGAGATGTTTTTATTTTTATTTTTCAAAGTTTTTAAAATTTTAGTTTTAGATCGCTCGCTTTTAAAAGTCGTATTTAAACCATTCATCTTATCTAATGGAAAATTTAAAACTCTTTGTCTTATCATACTTCTTATTTAAATTGTTAAGCTTACTTAAACGTCCTTTTAATCTATTTATTTTATTTAAACCGCAAAGTCTTTTAACTGTTATTTTATTTAAACGTTTTTTTTAATCGTTCAATTCTATTAAGCTTCTTTTTTAAATTTTTTGTATTTATATATATTTTTAATTATTCGGCTGGTTTAAAGGTAATTTTATCCCGTTCTTTTATTTGAACGTCTTTTTACTATTCGTTTATTAAAAAGCTTCCTTTTTAAACCAACATTTTAAAATTATTTAACTATTTAACTAATATGTGTGTATATGTATAAAAGATTTTTATTTTTAATTTTTAAAGTTTTAAAAATATTTTTTTAAACCGTTTGGATTCAAACTGATAATTTAATTACTAAAAATATTATTCTTTAAACCATTTGGTTGTCTAAACATCATTCTTTAAACAATTGGTTTTTGAAAATTATTTTTAAAAGGTTGCTTTTTTAAACAATTTTTAAAATCATTCATCTTCAAACCGTTCGGCTTTAAAATCCTTCGGCTTTTTAAACGTATTTTTTATAATCATTCTGCTTTTTAAATTTATTTTTTAATTATTATTCAGCTTAAATATCTTTCAAAATATATTTTTTTTTCAAATGTTTTATTTAAATGGCTTTTTAAATTGTTGAACTAACTAGATTTCTTTCTAAATTTGTTTGTCTTATTTAAACGTCTTTTTCAAATCGATGGGTTATTCAAACGCAACAATTGACTTAAAAAGCTTAAATAAACTAAACACAAGTAATTTTAATATGAAAAAAGCCCTAATTGTAATAATCGTTAAATAATACAAATGACATAAATTTAGAAATCATTTTCAAGTCAACTTGAATAAAAAATGACAAAAAATCAAAAAGAGAGAAAAGATGTTTTAATAAAATGAATTGTTAAAAAAAAGAAAGCTTTTTAATAATTGAATAGTAAAAAGACGTTCAAATAAAAGAACGGGATAAAATTACGTTTAAACGAGCTGAATAATTAAAAATATGTATAAATACAAAAAATTTAAAGAAGAACCTTAATAGAATTAAACGATTAAAAAAAGACGATTAAATAAATAAAAGTTAAAAAGACTTTGCGGTTTAAATAAAATTAATAGATTAAAAGGACGTTTAAGTAAGCTTAACAGTTTAAATATGAAGTATAATAAGCCAAACGGTTTTAAATTTTTCGTTAGATAAGATGAATGGTTTAAATACGACGTTTAAAACCGAACGATTTAAAATTAAAATTTAAAAAGCTTTGAAAAATAAAAATAAAAACATTTCATGTAATATATTATAATATATATAATAATATATATACAATATAAATAAATAAAAAATATATATAATATAAATATATAATATATATATATATAGATATAGATATAATATGTTTTTGTGAGAGAGTAAATTACGTTTTTGGTCCCTGAGGTTATTAAAAATAACCATTTCAGTCCAAGGGCATTTTGGTCATTTTATTAAAAACTAACTGAAAAATCTAACTTTGTTAGTGTATTGGACTAAAAGAGTTATATAATACAAATCATAGGGCTTGATTTGTTAGAAAATTCGTTTTTGGACTTAAATGGTTAAAATGATCAAATCACAGGGACTAAAATAGTAATTTACTCTTAATAATTATTATCTAATAATAATTACTAATTATTTACGTAAATTCCATTTACACAAATTGTCTATTACAATAACAGAAATTAATATTTTTTTCTATTTCAAATAACAACTATTGATTTCACTATCTCTTTCGCACTTGATTCGTTATTTTGATACAATGACCAATGTGTGACCCCAAAAGATCAACCTTGTTAGCAGTATTGACTTATGTCGATGTTTAGAACATACAGGATCCAAAACTTTCATAGGAACTACTTCTAAAAACTTGAAACCTTTGTAAGAGAATTTCAAATGAACCGCTGTTTAAAACCTATGGGCCATCGTAAAAGATTCATGGTTTTGCACCTTCTTATCTACTAAACAACAGTTTCTATTTATTTAAAGCTGCTAATAATCGTTGTAAAAGAAAGTAAATAAAAAAAACAACACATACATATACAGTGATTCACTAACTGTTGTATATGAACTATGTAACCGGTGTAAAATATGATTTTTATTGGATAGCAGTAGGAGGGTCAAAATATGGTGTCGTTGGCCTAAGCGAAGATGAGGAAAAAGTAAGCATTTGATAGGCATTTTTATCACTTAAGGTCCAATGTTTAATCTATTTTATGAATGTTGGGTTCACATGTTTAACCTGTTTAATTAATTGATTGACCTGTCAATCCTTTTATAACTTGTTTAACCAATTTATCAACGCCCATCAATGGGTTTATAACTTTTGAACAAGTTTACAACTTATGAAGCATCCACAACTCATGAATCTGATTGACTAGTTTAGATAATGAGTTAAAAATATATTGTACAAGTCGTATGATTTTAAGTGTGTCGAGTTATGATGATGTATTTGACATGAATAAATACATTAGTTGTTTTCAAGTTCAAATATTCAACCATCTAAACCTAACATTGTTTGTTGATCCTATGTTTAACATTTAGCTTGTTTAGATTCAGATCCCGCTTTCTACTACACCTTTATAAGTTTAACACATCATTTTCTTCTTGATAGCAAATAGAAGACCTTTAGGTTTCAAGTGCATGGGTATATAAAAAGATCTATCCGAATCTAAAACTAAATCCGACTAATCTAAAATTACGAATCCAAAATATTTGATAATTCACATATTCGAAATTTTCAGATTTGGATGGTGTTTTTGAAATATTTAGATATTTCGAATATCCGAATTATCAAAAATATTTTTCTAAATACATAAATATGAACTAGAAATTTTGGATTGTTTCGGACATTTTTTTAAAGAGATTCAGATATCCGAAAGAACTTTTGATAAAATTATTAAATTCTTATAAAATTTATTTAATAATACCTGTTTTCAGAACGAAATATCCGAATATTCAAATTTGAAAACTTCTATTTAAATGGCTCAAAACAAATCCTAGTGTGTTCAATTTATCATTGGTTATTAGGGCGGATGGGGCATACGCGTCGTAATGTCACGACGAGCCTTGGCACTTCCCGGAATCATTGCTACCACTCCCTTCACAACACAAAATTTCACTTTCACGACATATACTCACCATGACAATATGATCGTCGCTTGTGTGTGTTTGGTATGATGATGTAGTATGAAAATATCGCGATCACCAAATTTGAATGTATTGTATAGTAGACATGATAAAATTTAATTGATTAGCTTATAATATAGTATGATATTATGATAAGTGTGATGAGAATGTTTCTCCACCCATACAATTTGATATGAGAACTAAAAAAAAAAAGGAAAGGATAAATCATTATTAGCTGAGATTTTAAACGCTAAAAATAATTGACGTCATTCTTCCCTCACCTCCTTTTTCAACTTCTTTGAAATTTTCAATATATATATTTTTTAATATTAAAACCAGCGGTCAATGGTAACTAAAAAGTGAATCCACAATGAAGCAAAAAATAAGTGGGAATAAAATCTTTTATAATTACCTATTACAACTTTTGTCAATGTACGTTCTTTGTTTGTGTTGAAAATGAATTAAATATCATTAAATTAAGAGTTAAGTTTCACAGATTTTCCCTCTACTAGGGCTATTACGGTTCAAGTCTCGTTATGTAAATTATTTTCATAATCTCCATTGTTTAGTCACACGTAACACTTTTGTCTTTGCCACCTAGTGATGTTGAAAAATCTATTTTATTTTATAAATTACTATTTTATTCTTTTTATTTAAAAAAAACAAAAACAAAATAAAAATACAAATGATATAAAACCCAACACTTGCCTTCTTGCCTACGCTTTCACACACCTCTAAATCTTCTTTGCCCTCGTTAAAGATCATACAGACTATTTCCGTACTTTTTTCTTGCAGTTGGAAACAGTCTCACTTAAGGCATAGGTGAGTTCACTATTACGTTAGACATTAAACAATATTGTTATAAAAAGTGATTATCACCAAGAAAGTACCATCCACTGCTAAAGTCTTTCCATGATCGACGACGCATAAATAAAAAGCAAAAATAACATTTACAATTATTTGTTGTTGCGTCATGTATGAGAAAATATGACAAATAGTAAAATAATATATATATATATATATATATATATATATAAACACACAAACACAAGCACGAGAATAACATATAAATTTATTATTCGAGATAATATTAAAAATGATTGCAAACATAGTTTCTTCTTAAAAACCATATTATTTTAAACATAATAGCTTCTGTTTCATGACGAAAGCTGGTCATATGAAGATGAGTAGGGTTCGATTCAATCTAAAAATAGTTTATATTACTTAAAATACATGGTAGTGTCACAACAATGAGTTTTATTACTTTTGAAATCAGACTCCTCGAAATACAACTTGACTGAATTCTATGTGTGGTATTACTGATTTCAACCGGTTTATATCGACCTGTGTGAGCAATGGAATGATCACAAATCCCTCTAGTTCCGGCCATGATTATAGTCTAGATATGTGTATCATACATTGTAAAGTTAAGCAACCGTAAAATAACAATTATGTTCATCCCCAAACAAGGAAACAATTGAATAAAATTTTGATGATGGTGAGATAGGCAGTGGGAACTTCACGCGAAGCCCGATTATAATTCACATGCCAATGTAAACATAAAGCCAAACACCTCTCATTGTTCACTTAATCCCAAACATTCTTATTGTTTCTATTACCCTTTTTAAACCTTTATGCACAATATAAAAACATAATAATTAAAAGTTTGGGGTAAACATGAACTTGTTCCTGCTATTATGTATTAACATTATATAAAATAATTTACTTTTGATGGGCACTTAGATGAAGATTTTATTATGTATCGAGAGATCTAGAAAAGTTTTGGGATAAGCTAGTTTATACATGAATAAACTCTAATATCTATAGGTAATAACCATAAGTTAATGAAAAATAATCTCCTTAAAAGATTTCTTACATGTTTATATTTATAACTTGTGGTGTTTGTCTTATGCAGCTAGAAATAAGCATGTCGTAAGGATATCTTCAGAAATCAAAAATACATTACCCTGTTGTGGAAAAAATAAAAAATATGTTATACTCAAGTAAATTTTAAATATAATTTTTATTGAAATGTAATAGTAATAAACGCCACAATATTGTATTCTAAATTTAGTAAAACATAAAGCCGAAATACATTCGAAATTTAGTATAACATTACCCTTTGTTCGCAGGCGTGGGTGATCTTTCGCCAATAGGTTTACCCGGGTGACCGGGCTTAAAAATTATTCGTTGGCAATTCAAAAAAAAATTAATAGTATATTTTTAGGAGTTACATAATTATGAGCTTACACTACTTTGATTGTGGTTACCGTTAATTGAAAATTTGCTATTTGTATACAGTATAATATTAATGTTCAAATGAGAATGAGATCTTTGATTTAAATGTTTCATAGTGTTCAAACTTCAAAGTCAAAATACATGGATCTAAAGCTCATTATAAAAAAAACATATTTAATTCATCACAATTGTAACATTGTGAGAACTTGTTGAACATTATATTATATCACTCACATGGTAGCGAAACATATTAAGTAAACACACGTCCTTAAACAAATAAGAATAAAAATAAACACAAGAGTTCTAATAGTCCCAAAACACACTCAAAGACGTTAAGTATTAAAACATTAACTTTTATATCAAAATTATTTAACAAATCAACCTAATTAGTTAGTAATGCTTGAAATATAATAGTTCACAAATTAATTTCATGTCCATTTTCCCAAAAAAATACCACATATGGCATACTAATGGTATTAACAAGCTCTTTACCGTCTCATATTAATCTAACCAAATTATGAATAAGATGAATACTCTCTTAATAAGTAAAGACGGACAATTTCTATCATATAGCATACTAGAACATAAAAAAGTAGTATTTTGATAATGGATATGATTTTAGTAAAAAAATGTATTCAATTTAAAAAGGCTAAGAATGATTCTAGACTTAACATGTGTTATTTTATTGTATAATCGGAATGATATTTTAGTCATTTTATTAAATAAATCAAGTTATTGTGTTTAATATATATAAACATTGTGTCTAATATTTTTCAAATTTGTGTTTTTTACATTATAGATCATTTAATATTTTTTTATTATTGTTTTTTTATGCATTATATAAATTAATTGTGATTTATGTTTACATATTAAAAATACATAATGATATTATTTTATAAATTTATTTTTTAAAACTAATCATTTAAAAAAAACACAAATATGTTTAGTAAAACACAATGACAAGTTCATCATGTTTGTCATTGTGTTTTATGTTATATATATCATTTTATGCTATCTTATTATTGTTTTCATTATATTAGATAAAATAATTATTATTTTATAATTATGTTTTACATATTAGACATACATAATACTATTAACTCATTATTATGTTTTTCAGAACTCATCATTTTAAAAAAAAAAACACAATGAAAAACAAGAAAGATATAATGACACGTGTAAAAAGACATAATTACGTAATTTTCAACTTTTGAATACATCGATACTATACTCGTTGTAAAAATAAAAAACACTTGTTTTTATGTTCACTTTGAATTGGGAGGGCGATCCTCCCGTAATTTTTTTTAAAAAAATGTCATATGTAAAAGTTATAACTTATAACTGTAATTTTATTAAGAAAATATGTCGTATGTTCAAGATATCTTTTTATAATTTTTGCATAAAACATGTTTTTTATATGAACCTTTTTATTTTGATAAATAAGCTATAACAAGTTTGACTAAAGTTATTTTTTAGACAAAATTACAGAAAACGTCCTTTAAGTTTATATAAAGTTGCAGGTTTCATTCTTTATCTTTAAAAAATACTCTAAACATCATTTATGTTAATATTTTGTAACAGATATCGTCCTTTAGACTAACTGTCGTTAACTATTTCTGTTAACTCAAGGGTAATTTGATCTCTTTACCTCTAAAGGACTATTAATGTAATTTTTTTCTAAACATAAAGGACGTTTTCTGCAACCTTTTTATTTCTTACTTAATTTATGTATTTTTATGTATTTCTAAACATAAATAACTAAATATATAAATTATTTTCATACATGTACAACTAACTAAATAGGTTGTTCATCCATTTATAATTAATTAATTATTTTCAATCACGTATTATATATATATATATATATTATATAAATACATATATTATTTTTCTCATCCACGTATTTAAACTATATAGATTATATAAATAATTATAAAATATAAAAATATAATTAATAATTTATATATAATGCGTGGATGAAAATAATTAGATAATATATATTATGTTATAAGAAAATCATATTTATATGTATTATTCTAAAAATACATAAATTAAGTAAGAAATTAAAAGGTTGCAGAAAACGTCCTTTATGTTTAGAAAAAATTACACTAATAGTCCTATAGAGGTAAAAAGACCAAATTACCCTTGACTTAACATAAAAAGTTAACGACAGTTAGTCTAAAGGACGATATCTGTTATAAAATGTTAACATAAAGGATGTTTAGAGTACTTTTTAAAGATAAAGAATGAAACCTGCAATTTTATATAAATTTAAAGGACGTTTTCTGTAATTTTATTTATTTTTTATTGATTCGATTACATCATGTTAATAAAGTATATAATTGCTGTTCCAAAAACAAAATTTATATGAATATATGATTCTTGTATATGACGTACCCATCATCCTCAAAACAGATCATTATTAATTTCATTTCATCTTTTGACCATTTTAAAAGGATAGATTCTTGTAATATATAATGTGCTTTACGCATAAATAATTCGTCAATGTCTCGGTATCTCAAATATAACATTTTAAGAACATTAACTTATTCAATCCAATATATGTAGAATTACTAAACATCATCTGTAACTTATGAGAAATGCATCACTTCCAATTTCTTACTAAAAACTCAACTTGAATTTTATTTTTTAAGAACCTGAACACTAAAAAAAACACTTACCTCGTAAACGAATAATCTTGTTTTCACTTTCTAAGTATTTGATTCCACCTTGAAGGCTCTACTTCCTCCTCTCAACTATATCACCCATACAGACAGATGTCATCGACGACTGAGTCTGGCGGTAATTCGTTATTGAAAGTCATCATCGACTAGAATTTCTTAGCGATGACTCACAGGAAATCCGGCCTTGGCTGATAGCATTACAGAGGGAATATACTCATGGAAAATTTAGCGACAAATTACCAATAGACAACCATTATTGCACCATGACAATATTATCTACCCTCATTAGTGATGGTTCCTTTCCAAACTTACTGACAAGCGTTTCTATCATTATACATCCTACTTTCTTGGAACCCCCCCCCCCCCCTCCTCCAAGCCTTCTCACCGTAGGCAGGGACTATTCGTTGTCCCTGTCTTCCTTGTCCGTGTGGAGTTTATTGTCACGCAATGGACACATGTGAATCTAGTTTTACACTCGATTGCATATCGCGTTATAACACTTTTCTTTCTCTCATTCCTTGTGTATTAATAAATAGTTTAGTATTGTTGCTCCGTTTTGACTTTTGATATTAAAAAACGTACTTTGGAGTCTGGACAAGTGATTTCCAACCGGTACCCGAGTGTAGTAAGTCAGAGGTTATTTTTATATAAGGGTGGTCCAATTAAAACTACTCCGGAGACTGTTTGCTTAGCTTCAAAGTGACTTTTGTATGCTATCTATACAATAACATTTGAGGCTAAAACCAATATGTTATGTTCATTAAAGGTTTTAATGATTTTTTCAGTTTTTTTGTTTAGTTTATTACTCTTACATTAAACTATATAAACTCGAATTTGCGACTTTATATTGGGATAATTATATTTATGATTATTATTATTATATAAACTGTTTAACTTTATATTTATTAAAATAAAAATGATTATGTCTAATGTTTTGGGATTAAAAATATTGATTTTTAATTTTTGAAATAGTATATGTTTGTCGAATTCGTCTGTGTTTGTTTGCGTTTTTATGTGCTGGTTTAAATTGATAAACGAACATAAAGAAGTTCAATCTTTCAATGAAGGAAGACAAACATAAACTTTCGTTTGGTATTTATTTATGAAGAAGTTCAATACAAAAACAAACAAGACTTTGTTTTGTTCAATTTGGTTTGTTTACATGCCTCATCCTAAAACACGTCGATCCAGGCTTAAGCCAGTCCTCATAGCAAGTTTGTACGATCCACTCAAGTGCAGATGTTGTCGCTTGTTTCTTATTACGTTTTCGTTTTGTACGCTTCAGTTGTGTTTGAGCAACGACGTTATGATCGGGTAGATTGAGATTGTTTCCATTTGCAAAAGTGTACATTGGTTAGGTTTGTTCCATTTGGGAAAGGTTACATTGGCTAGAATTGAAAATATTTGGGTTGAAATGGTAATTTGAGTTAATAGTTGTAGAAGGAGATGTGAAATTGTATAAAATAAGAAAAGAATACTAAAATAGAAGAAGATGTGAAATTGTATAAAATTGTTGCGACGTTTATAGGCTTTTTTTATATTAATCTTTGATTATTCAAGAGCACCGCGACACTTATTCTATCTTGGTCAACGAGCCCTGCAGGTCCAACCTCGTCCAACGCTTGTTGCCACACTCATGGTGAGGCTCTCATGCCTCCACTCACCGACATCTATTGCAATGTCCGTGCGTGAACTGTAGAGCTGACACACGCGCTCCCCTCTCATACCAGTCACGCATGAACTAAGTTGGGAATTAAAATATTATTTGACGTCTTTTCATTCAAGGCGTCATTTTCTCTCTTAATAAATTTTCATAACTTCTAATAAGAAGCTAATAACCAATACTTTTAATAATCATTTTAACCCGTCAAACAAATCTTAAACGTATTCTTAGTCAAATTGACCAGATTTATAACATTATTTTCATATTCTTTATTTCTTAAAATTACTTGCTTTTACACGAAATCATGTTGACTTCTAGCTTATTACCAACTTGTAGTCCATTTCATCAGTCTATGATTAACAACAACAAATCTTGGAGAATCTTAACAATGGTTTATCATTTATGATCATCATATAAAGCAGAACTCACCATACAGCTATACTATGCCTTCCACTATTAAATAATCAAAATATCCAAGACAAAATCCCCTAACAAAAGGTAGAAATTGGTTTCTATATATGTCCACTTTCAATCCCATCAAACCCCTTCATTTTCTTCATCTCTTTCTCTCTCTGTAAGCTAACTTTGAGCTCTTGTTTATACACACCCCAGGTGTTTGTATAAATGCCTGAGTGAACACCTGTGTCTTCAATTGGTCATAAATCAAGTGGATTTTTCATCTTTTGTTTGTTTTAAGATCTGGGTGTTTCAGATGGAGACTTGTTAAGGTAAAAGAGACTGTTTATGTTGTTGTGGTTTGTCAAGTTGTGATCTTTTTTGATTGGTGTTGGTTTCTTGATGTGTGATGGGGGTTTTTGTTATTTTTATTTGTTTGTCGTTACATGTGTTGACAGATCTGTTTAGAAAAGAGAAAGAAAGGAGAGTTTTATAGTTTTATCAGCAATAATCGAAGAAAATGTCGGGTCAGAAACAAGCAGAAGACTCAATAATGGCATCAAGTATGTATGAAAATGAGCATGAAGCAGTGGTGAAAGAAGAAGGAGAAGAAGATCACTCAGTTTTCTCCATGAAGAATGTTCTTTGGCATGGAGGGTCTGCTTGGGATGCTTGGTTTAGTTGTTCTTCAAATCAAGTATTGAAAACTAAACTCATAATATTCAGAAAGACATCTGATTTTCAGTTTTCTTGAGTCTTGAATGTTCATGTGTTTATGCAGGTGGCACAAGTGCTATTAACACTACCATACTCTTTCTCTCAATTGGGTATGGTCTCTGGACTTGTGCTGCAAATATTCTATGGTCTTCTTGGCAGCTGGACAGCTTACCTCATCAGTGTTCTTTACATAGAGTACAGAAGCAGAAAAGAGAAAGAAGGTGTCAGCTTCAAGAATCATGTCATACAGGTTCCTTTCTTTAATTTCTTACACCAAAGTAATAAATTGGTTGACCAATATAGTGATTTGATTTACAGAATTAACAGATTTAAATCATTATGAACAGTTTAATACACCCTCAAATCAACTATTAAACCATGTGACTATATTAGTTAAATCTTTTAGTATTTATAAAGTTTAAACTTTAGTCAAAATTGTTTGTTTGTTTGTTTTCTTGAAATCTGCAGTGGTTTGAAGTTCTTGATGGGTTATTGGGACCTTACTGGAAAGCAATAGGACTGGCTTTCAACTGCACTTTTCTTCTGTTTGGATCTGTGATCCAACTTATAGCTTGTGCAAGGTTTGTTTTCTACCTCCAAATATGACATGAGTATTCATGAATATATGTCAAAAATTGACACTTTTTTTGTTGTTTTTGCATAAAATTGACAGTAACATATACTACATAAATGACCATTTGGACAAGAGGACATGGACATACATATTTGGAGCATGTTGTGCAACCACTGTGTTCATTCCATCTTTCCACAACTACAGAATTTGGTCTTTTCTTGGCCTTGGGATGACCACTTATACTGCCTGGTATATGGCCATTGCAGCTTTAATTCATGGCCAGGTATATTATAATAACAATTCATTCTTTCTCACATACTATTTTTAGAAAGAAAACCATGATTTCAGTGTTTCCAATCCCGATCTCATGGGTTGTTGCTTAATTTGGATAAGATTCACAAGTGACCATGATAATTGCAGGTTGATGGTGTTCAACATTCTGGTCCCAAAAAACTGGTGCTTTATTTCACAGGAGCCACCAATATATTATACACCTTTGGAGGACATGCTGTCACAGTGTAGGCTATCTTCTTATTATCACTTTGGATAGTGCTAAACTCACTCCACACCTATGTTTTTACTCAGTATACCCTTTACTATACGCCATGTAAAAAGTTTTATACAAGCATATAAGAAGCCGTATACAGGTTTAGAAGCTGTATGCGGGCGTATACAGGTCCTTATACAGTTATACGCCCGCATATGTATTTCTCTAAAATATCATAAATTAAGAAAACCAATAGTGGGATATGTTTAGTAATAAAGGGCATATTTAACATATACTTTTAAAAAGGCTGGGAATGAATATAAAATAATGATTTTGGTTTATAAAAACTTTTGTAATCCTGTGAAAAGATGCACTTTCTTCCTTCTTCTAAGCGGCTTCTCTTTGCAGCTTTTGCCGGCCACCTTGATGTATGAACCAGCAATAAAGTTTAAATTTATAATTTTGTTTTCTTTATCAATAATTTTTTTAAATATTCATAAAAAAAAAAGAATCTTTATGGGGCTTAAGTTTAGGGGTGCTTGGGATCCCTTGCTTATTGAAATTTTTTATCTGTGCTAATTGACTAATTAGTACTGACTAGATCTTTTAATCAATAATGATTTGAGCTTTAACATAAAGAGATGCACATGGAGGGTGGACTTGCCATCCTATTTTTTAATATTGGATCTCATTTCAAGAAGGGTATAATGGTAATTTACCTTTTTGTTTGATCCAATGCACATATTTTCAAACCCTTCATGTTCTTGGCATTTGAATCAGCACATCGATTTTCTTGTCTCACAAAATGTCCCCTCTAGAATGTATAAATCTTACCAATGATCTCTTGGCCTATTGGTTAAGAGGGAGGTGGGAGGCTTTGCTTCTCTTGAAGGTCCAAGGTTCAAACCTTGGCATTGGCGAATATTACTAACTTGGTGATACTAACTACTAACCATTAACCAGCCGTTCAAAAAAAAGAATGTATAAATCTTATTTTAGAAAGAATTTAATAATTAGAGTTATTATAATAAATTTATCATAGCTAATAGATATGATTTGATAAGGTTTCATTTGAAATTATCGTCTTTATATTTATATAAATAGTTGATCAATAATATACAATATCTTATGAGTCGGAGAAATATTACATAACTGATTTAGATTTTAATATCAGGGAGATTATGCATGCTATGTGGAAACCCCGGAAATTCAAGTATATTTACTTACTTGCCACTCTATACGTTTTCACATTAACCCTCCCCTCTTCATCTGCTGTTTACTGGGCATTTGGCGATGAGCTTCTTAACCACTCAAATGCCTTCTCACTCCTTCCCAAGACCCGTTGGCGCGATGCTGCTGTCATTCTAATGCTCATTCATCAGGTCCGGCAAATATCTTGCTTATGACTCATCATCAAATCCAACTTTATTCATTACACCTTTTATAATATAGATTTAACCCTAATTAACATATTTGGTATTATGACAAATGTGGAACAGTTTATTACATTCGGTTTTGCATGCACGCCGTTATACTTTGTTTGGGAGAAAGTGATCGGGATGCACGATACAAAGAGCATATTTTTACGCGCGCTAGCCAGGCTACCCGTGGTGATACCAATCTGGTTTTTGGCTATCATTTTCCCGTTCTTCGGGCCTATCAATTCCGCTGTTGGTGCACTCCTGGTTAGCTTCACAGTCTACATCATTCCTGCTCTTGCACATATGCTCACATACAGAAAAGCCTCTGCTCGTCAGGTATAATATTAACAGTTGCAAATTATTATTCTGTTATGCTTTGGTTTACATATTATGTTTAGCATCTACTTCTTTAGTGGCATATTGTAATTATCCTAACATAAAAGGGTAGAATGGTCCATGAAAAAAAGTGGTATTGGTGGAAAAGTCCCTTTCTTGCCCATATGCTATCTTTACTTTGTTAACTAATATTCTGATTGGGACAACAGTTTAATATATATTTTGTAACTATATAATGTGTAAATTATTTGTTCAAATATAGTTAAATTAATAACATTTCTAGATCTTTTTTAGGAGATACTTTAGAATAATATAAATTTTTATATATTTATATGGGAAATGATATTTTTTAAGTATAATACTTTCTTGATGAGCTGGCCAAGTGTTTGACTCACTTTTTAGTCCCTTAACTATAGTTGAATATCAAACTCAGTCCCTCAAGTTTTCTTAGATTTGAATTCTCATGAAACTTTGTATGCAGAATGCGGCGGAGAAACCTCCTGGCTTCCTACCGAGTTGGTCAGCCATTTACGTGTTGAACGCATTTGTAGTCGTATGGGTTCTGGTGGTCGGGTTTGGGTTCGGTGGATGGGCGAGTATGACCAACTTTGTGAGACAGGTTGATACGTTCGGGTTATTTGCCAAGTGCTACCAATGTAAGCCTACATTGCCGGGCCCGCAACACCACTGAGTTGACTCGGAGTGAGTCGACTCAGAATGAAGGCTATTCATATTGTGATGTTCATGTGGAGCATTAGACATTTACTCTACATGTGATGTGTGTTGGCTTGCTTCTTTCTTGATTTTTGCTCTACATTTTCTTTTTTATCTTTTTATTTTTATTATTTTTTAGTTGATTAAAAAAATAGTGTGTTGAATTGTGATGATTCCTTGAGTAGAAAAGCATAGGCTCAAAGAGTACTTTATTCCACCTTTGATGGGTTGGATGACCATCTATCAATTGAATATATTAATGAAGGTGCTTGTTGCTAGCAATGCCATAATTACTTCCCATGTTTCCATGTTAAAGTAGATGTATTTTCTAATGGAGTGAATATGCATCTTAATCAATCATCAATTATTATATATGCATTCTCTATTTATATTATAAGGGATGTGTAAGTATCATTACATGAGTTAAATATTGTTATATGCAAATAAAGATATCAAGAGTACAGAATATGTGTATAGACCAATGTATTTAGAGGTGATATTATCTTCTTTCATATCTGATAAACTAAGTCAAATTTAAAAATTAAACCGTCTTTAAGTGGATGGCGAGAGTGTGATCATTTTCTTTTATTCTGAGTAGAATTCATTCTTTTTTTTTTTTCCTCTTACATCCTTGTCATGAGCACATGTGTAGATGAGAACTTAATACGAAATTTATAGGTTTGAGTTTAGTCTAAATATGTTCAAGTCAGGTTCAAATCAAACCATAAACACATTTTACTAAACAGGTTGTGTTTTTATTAAACCGGTCAGTACTGCAGTTAGACATGTTTAACTCATTTGTATATTTTCTACGTTTTAAAATATGTTTTATGTAGTAACATAAAACTACATGGGTATTTCTTACACCAAAGTTTAAAAAGTTCAAAAATAAATTTACATAGTTTAAACATATTTTAAAAAAAGTACATGTAATAAATTTAAATAAATTTTTTTCAGGTTACCAAACTTATTCGCATCAATCCATGAATACACATTTTCTGTTCAAGTTCTATACGTGATACATTTTGTGGTTCTCATTAGGTACAACTCGTCAACCCATAAACACAACTCGTTTAGCATCAGTACTCACGAGCGCACGGTTTCAAAAGATTCTAGACGTCTCTCTCTTCTACGTATTCCCCATTCGTTTCTCTTTCTTTCACATCACACCACAAACCAAAGACCAAAGATTAGTATTAGTGATAATATTATTGGATGAATTTGATTAAGACAAATGAATGAATGATTCACAGTTCATTTGAAACCAAATAACCTTGTTTAATGATGGAGCAGACCAAGTCAATAAATGCGATATGGGTCTCCTTCAAGTTGAAGGGAAAGTCAGCTGTTATTTGGACCCTGTGGAGCCAATGGGTCACATGGGTGCACGTTCATTGTCACGTGCCATGCCTTTCTTTACTATCTTCTTTCATTTCAACTGCCTTTATGACAAGATTGTGTTCCCACAAATACCATTTGCTAGAACCACACTAGTCATTAGTCCTAGAGTTACATGGATGGTAAGGCGTATGAGCCCGATTATTAACGCGTGTTTGGATCAATTACTATGTGCACCAAGTCCCTAGGTGATCGGTAGAGGGTCCTTGTGTTTACGAGTTGTTTTGGGCAAGTTACCAACAATATAGACGTGCCCATTAAACAATAGGTTAGATGATGTAGCAAGACCGAAGGCGATGGCACACTGATGGACTCAAAGGTAGAACATAAGCTAACACAAATTGTATCACTTGTATTAACACTCCATAACAACTTAAGTTTGATTGTTTAGCTACACATTTAGTATACACATATTCTAAAAATTCTACATAAATTTTCGATTGATATTTATTCTCACATAGGAGATTTATCATGGAAGAGTCACAACGAAGCTTACAATATTTTCTCATGTCTGGATTAGGGGCGTGCAAGAAACCGATATAACCGGACTGTAACCGAATTTACCGACGCAACCGAACCAAAAAAACTGAAACCAATAAGAAAGCAATGGTTTGGTTGATGAATTTTTAAAGAGCAAAACACATACAATTGAACTTGTAAACTTAGAGGTGTATTCATGCACTTATAAACATGATTAGTATATTAGTTACTTATTTAAGTTATCTATCTAAAAATATTAACTATTTAGGTTTTAAGAATAATCTTTAATTTTTTTTGTTTGAATTGTTAAATTAAACTGTTTATTGAATTTTTTGTTATTGTATTTATTGATTGCAATTAATTTAAATGTCAAATAATTTATAATAATATATTATTTTTAAAGATCAATAAAAAGACGCAAGTCAAAAGTCTCTGGCTCAAATTTATTGTTTTGAACCAATTTTTTTCTTTAAAAACTTAGAAGCCCAAATGGTGAAACCAAAAAACCGAAACCAAATAGAAACCGAAGTGAAAACCAAAATTTCGAAATCAAATGGTTTTAAAAGCCTAAAATCTGAAATATTGGTTTTTTGTTTCGATTTTAAGCTAAAACTAAACCCAACCGACCCATGCACGCCCCTACGGTGGATATTTGTTGTAACATAATTATATGTTAATGATGCATATATTGACAAAACCAATGATAGGTGAGCTTGTTTTTTAAGAATAAAATCATAATTGAAAGAAAATTTATATTAAATGTTACAGTAGGTGTGTTTGGTACTTAAATTGGTTTTGATAGCTTGAAATTCGAATTGAAGCAAATTCAAATTCGAATTTGGTTTTCGAATTTTCAAATTAATTTACCATTCGATTCAAATTCAGATTTTGAAATTAAGTCTAATTCAAATTTACGCTTTTCAACTTGATTCAAATATCTGATGTAGCACTCCAACCTGATTAGATTGACGTGATGCACAATACAATAATACCGATACTGGTCTCAATGGTTCATTTCGCTCCGGCTCTTATTTTTGTATAACGCTATCTAAGTATCTTTGACTAAATTGGACAAAGTCCTATTTTTCATTATTCCACATTCTATGTTGTTAAGTTTACTCTTAACATATTGTCATGTTCACTTGAGTACTTGTTATCAAATATGAGAAAAAAATAAAAAAAATAGGGTTGAGCAAAATTATGCTTAGTAACAAAATGAGGAATGCATATATAACGATCAATAACGATAACAATGAGATAATTAATAGGATCTCTAGTATCTATGATCATCCATACATAATTACGTACCTATGTGAGCCAATAATATTGAATAATAATACTAAAATGTGTCATTAAATGCAGTGACTCAATCGTAGGATAAAAGACATGTGTCACTCTTTGGTGTTCATCATTTTTTCTCACATGATATATATAGTAAAAAAATAAAATAAATAAAATTTTTAAAAATATACTTTTGAGTTAATTATACGATCGCTTCTTTGGTAGGTTCATATTGTAGAATTAGTTTCACCTTTGAAAAAAATTCAAATTTGGTTCCACCTGTTTGCAAAATCGTAACACCATTGGTCCTTAACATGATAGGACGTTAGTTATTGTTGTTGAAATTTTGAAAATATCAATTATACCCTGATATCTTCTACTCTAATAAAAGAGTATTTAAAAAAAAACACTTGTCACAATTATAGATTATTAAAAAATTTATTTTTCCTCTCAAATTATTTTCACCAATTTTATGACAATTATTAATTAAGGTAGTAAATCACTCATAGTTTATTATTACCTTTTTAATTTTTGTTTATTCAAATAAAGAATTCAATGTTTTCTAATTCACTTTTTATTTATAAATAAAAAAGTACCATGACTACCTTTTATATATAATATGTCATTTCAATGATTATAAATATGTATAGGTTTAAGATTTATATTTTTTAATTATTCAACTTGTGTAGTAATGGGTTTTCTAATGTTAGTTATTTTATATATAACTAGCTTTAGTAAACATGTATATTACACGGGTTGAATAAATAAAATATCAAATATTAATAAAAATTTATTAATTATAAAATGATATTCTAAGATAGAAAATAATTAAAATTAGATATGAGTAAAACCTATAAGTAATAAAACAATAATATCAACTTTTTAACTATTTTTTTTCAAAAAAATAAAATAAATATTTTGTTTCCAAACAAACCGTATTAAAAAATTATCATCTTTAAAAATTTCTTATTATAACTCTTAATTTTAATTATTTTTGGTATATTAAAATTTACTTTTTAAAAACACTAATCTTAAAATATTTCATATTTTAGAAAAAGTTTTATTCTTTAAAAAAATTTAATATTTTATAAAAATTAGTTTTCTAAGAAATAATATTAATAAAATAGTCTATTTATTAATTAATTTAAAAAGAGTTAGATAATATTATTAGTAATTAAACGTAATTATTAAAATAGAGATAAAGACTAGAAAAATTTGGTTATGAGAAATATGATGTTGCCACGTGTCATTCATAGTTATTATTTTATTATAATAGAAAGATAAGTTATTATAATAATTATAAAGTATACAGATTAATATTTATTATTGTTTTATCCAACTATTGTAACACGAGTCTTTAAGGTAAAAAATCAATATTTATCATCAGGTTTATATGCAATGAGGTATTCATTTTACTTGCACAAATCAATTTAAACGAAACGCGAATAAAGTGTTTAATCATTTTACATTGCTTCAACAATAACGTCCACCCAAAATGTTACATGGTGAACAAACTATATGAATCAGACTAATAATTAATGTTTTTCAACTATTCACAAAAAAAGTTATATAGGTCAAGCATAATATTGCGTACTATTACAATAGCAAAAAGAAAACACAACTATGGCATCATTTCATTTGAAGTGGCAAAACTTCCAACGAATATTTTGTTATAAGTTGTCATATATACTTAGTGCAGTCATTTTGTAATAAACTATACTTGGAAACTAAACTTTAAAAACGACATTACCATACAGACTATTTATGTAACTAACTCACTAGGGAAAGATTCAAAAAAAAGTTCTTAAAACTAAAAAGTGTAAAAAGTAATATTTTTATTAATCAATAGTTGAGATCAATTTATAAAGAAAAGTTTGTTAGAATGATATTATAGGAATAACTACTTTTATTGATTTTTTATAAATTTCCTCATTTTTTAAATATCATAAATTTTATGTATGACATTATTTCTTTATAAAATTATATCATAAAAATGAGTGTTTTTTATTTTTAAAACAAATATAGTATTATTATATAAAAAGATAATAAATTTTTATATGTTTTTAAACTCATATCTCGTCATGTGTCTTTTGTGCAATTCATTGTGTTTTTTGTTAGTTATTTTGCTTTTCTGAATACTATTGAGTTTTATTAAAATGACGAATTTAAAAAAAAAATATAAAGGTAGAGTAACATAATTGTGTATCCCTAATATGTTAAAAACAATAATATTCTTTTTATTTTTTTTTAGATAAAATATCAATTTTATTAGAGTTATTGGATTTTAATAATCCCTTCATTTATTAGCCGGGATTAATCCCAACTAAGGAAATGTTTGCAGACACTCCCAACTTTGAATTTATTTTTTTCCAACGATGCCTTACTAACTGAGAGTTAACATCCGTTAGTTTTTTTGATTAAATGGGGCCAACATTGAACCATTTTTCAACTACGTCGCCGCCTAGCCTCCATCAAGTCCGTTTTACGGTGTCTAGCCTTTAACGTCAATTGAAATCTACATCAAATGAGTTAACTGATTCAGATTAGAAGGTTTAGATTGACGGGTTTTAGAGTGCAGAAGTTTTAGATTAATGGACCAGATGGTTGATTTCAACTTTCTACTTAGTGTTTTGGACATATAAACAATCCACGTTATCGAAAAACTAATGGTGTTAACTCTCAGTTAGTAAGGGATTGTTGAAGGAAACAAGCTCAAAGTTTGAAGTGTCTGTAAATATTTTCTAAGCTGGGATTAATCCCGACCAATAAATGAAAATTGAGATTATTAAAATTCAATAACCCATTTTATTATAATCATACCCCATTTATTATTAGTTACGGAAAACAAAACAAGGCAGTGATACGCCTATTCCGTATTTTTTTTCTATTGTATAGAAAAATACCAAAGCTTAATTAACACAATCGCACAAATATAATAATAAATAATATCAGATATATCACACCATCTATTACAAAAATAATGTAAATTGTAGAGGTAATTTATACGCCATCAATGTTTAAAATTAAAATTTTTATGTTCTATGTTTTGGCATTTTCATATGATTAAGTGGCACGTAAACACATTAGCTCTTCAAAAAACTTTTAGATCAATATGAGGTTTGGTATTTTATATGAAGCAAAAATAAACAAAAGGGTGCACAGAGGGTCCTGAACCCAAAGAACGTGCTTCGCTCACCTAAGACTCAACGTCCATCTAGCTTCTGTTAAAATTTTGACCACAAAATCTAGTCGTTTAAATTTTAAATAAAACAAAATTTGGTAATAAAAAAAGGGTTATTGAATTTTAATAATCCCAAGTTTTATTTATTGGCTGAGATTAATCCCAACTTAGTAAATATTTACAGATACTCCCAACTTTTAGTTTATTTTCCTCCAACGATCCTTTACTAACTGAGAGTTAACCCTGTTAGTTTTTTGATAACGTGGACTGTTTTTGTGGCCAAAACACTAAACAGAAAGTTGAAATTTATCATCAGGTCCGTCAATTTGAAAATTCCGCACCCAAAAATCCGTCAATCTCCCCCTCCTGATTTGAACCACCGAACTCGTTGGAGATAGATCTCGCGTGATGACGGAGGCTAGACAATAGAAAACGGACCTAATTAAGACTAGGCGGTGCTTGAGTTGAAAAATGGCTCAAAGTTGGCATCATTTCATCAAAAAAACTAACGAGTGTTAACTCTCAGTTAGTAAGGGATCATTGAAGAAAAATAAGTTTAAAGTTAGGAGTGACTATAAACATTTACTGAGCGGGGATTAATATCGGTCAATAAATAAAAGTTGGGATTATTAAAATCCAATAACCCATAAAAAATAATATTTTTGTAGATAACGATGTATATATAATTTAGTTATGTTAATTCAAACTATTTACTCATAAATTAGAGGTGGCAAAGTGTATGGGTTGGATTGGATTGATCGTCGGGTCAGGATAGGTTTGGGTCAAGATGGGTATGGGTTAGGATGGGTAAATAAAAAAAAAAAGGTTACAATGGGTATGGGTCAGAATGGGTTTAGGTCAAGATGGGTTCGGGTCAAGATGGGTCAATGCTTATAAAAAATATATTTTCATTTCGACCACTTTACATTTAAATATCTAATTATATTCTCAGTCTCTCACAATAAGAAGAGTTAATGTAGCGAAAGAACTCCATAACTTTCCCTTCCTAGAGCTTACATCGGCGCTCGTGATAGTGACGACACGGTCCATCAAGCATCCAATGACATCAACTATACAGGCCGAGTCAGAATGGGTTTGGGTCACAGGTCAAATTAAAAACAAGTCAGGATGGGTTCAAGTTAGTATGTGTTTGAGTCAGAATGAGTTCGAATCAAGATGGATCAGTATTAAAAATTACCGCATTAACATTGAAGATTCAAAGTTTGCGATCAACCAACTAAGGGTGTGTTTGGTTTGTAGAATTTGTTGGAATTGAAATTACAAGGAATTGTATTTGAAATTCAATACTTTCCAAAGGATTTGGAATTCAATGGAATTGTAATCTATAAAATGAATTTAAATTCCAAATTCATTTTTAGTGACAAAACACTCATAAAGAAATTGGAATTTATCACCCATTGCAAACCGACACAACCTCCATTACCATTGATCATCGTCGCTACATACCACTGACCACCGCCATCGTCACCGTCGATAATTGACCGCGACCGCCAATCGCGCTCGTTTCCGCCACCATTAACCGATCACGCCCATGGTCGAGAACCAGCAGTCTCCGTCGAGCGCGTCTAAACCGACGCAGTTCGGCAGCGGTGGTCGACAGTCATGTACGTCGGGGTCGGGTTGCGTTAACAGCGGTCGGGGTTGGCGATAGGCGGTAGTCGGCGGGCGGCGGCAGCCGGAATCGGCCGCGGCCGGCGGTCGGGTGCGTCGGGGGGCGGCGGTCGGGGGCGGCCGGGGCTAGAATCGGCCGCGGGCGGCGGTCGGGAGCGTTGGCGGTATAATGAGAAACGTGATAATCAACAACGTAAAACATAAATCACACCGAAAGGAAAATTAATCATTGAAATTGAATTGAGAAGTTGGAAAGATGTGGAGAAGATCAAAATACCTAATAACCCATTCTGACCTGTTTCACATTTTCTATCACCCATCCTGACCTATTGATCTTTTTTTCTAACTTTTAAGTTTGTCCACTTTGACCCGTTTGAAAATAAAGTTCAACCCAACTCAACCTTTTTTTTTATATTTTGAACTCATATCAACCCAAATTTACTTGTTTGGGTCAAGATTGTCAGATCTACTCATAATTATTGAAGTAACATTTTTAATTTGAATTTTCATAAAATATTATAATATTATTTAAACTTCTGTAAATATATAAATCCTACTCAAAGTTATAATTTAACAGAAAAAAAAAAAAAAAAAAAAAACCACTAGCCACTGAGTTTAAAACTGAACTAGCCCGTGTATGATGTATCAGTGTATGTATGGTACGGGCCGAGAGAAGGTAATTGGGCTAGTGTTAAGAATATGAGTTTTAAAATATTAATTATAAGTTACAAATATGCATAAGCGTCTCTCTTTCATTTTCTTATGTTTCCGGATATGATGGTTGTTGGAGTTCTGGAACACACCCGTACTTTTTTGTTAAATCTGTTGATATTTAATAACATATGTGTTTAGGTTTACTTTTTTGTTAAATCGGTTGCAATTCTATTTGGTGAATATTGAAGTGCTTAGTCGTCGAAAAGTCGTGTGACTTTTGCGCACTGGGTGGGGATGAACAGTGAATTGTAATGCTTCATGGAGTATGTACATGTGGGCTAAATGGTCAATACATATGATACTTGTATAACTGTTTCACTCATTGTGACATGATGGACTTGAGCGTCAGAGCATCCACAAGGCTTTCCATACAATGATCGGATTTCTCAAAGCTAGATATTAATATTTATATCTGTGTGTACATTTTAAGCATGTCTTGCTATATCAAACTCAACTAAACGAAAAAGATCAACGTAAAATGGGATGCACACTATTCTCTTGAAACTTCATGAAAAAATAGTGAAACTATTGACACATGCATCGTTGAATAATTATATATTATATTGACGCCAATAACTATACCCATAGTTCCTGGTCGTCAAATCAAACCAACTTTTAATCCTGGTCATTCAAATTGAGTTGTTACATGATTTTCACGAGGTTATTTTTTATTTAGAACCACTCACCAGTCGCTCCACCAAACACACACAGAAAATTATGTGAAAACAACGAATGGCAAAGAGCTACACTATGTACGTATGAGTTACATATGTAAAACTGTGGGTTATGTATACGTAACTCAAAATTCATCTCGCCATGATTGAATGGATCTAAATTAAAAATATACAAACTATCTAAAATAGTAAAAACAATAATTTACTCAAATACACTATAGACAATTAAAAAAACAAATTATTTACTAGTAAGAAGTCTCGCGTTTCGTCACTTCACGTTTATTTTTCAAACTAACTTAGAGAATATTCATTTGGGATTTTAAGTTGCTACATTTGAACACTTTCTGCTCTTCTCCCGCCTTAGAGTTATTGAATAGATTGCCGTTGGTAAAATGTGGTTATAAAGTTTAGGCCTATATATTTCATGATTTACATATTGTGTAATCTTATCAATTTATTAAGAAGATATGAGTCAGTTTATTATTTGAACTATCTCTTAATTAATTGCATAGACAAATGAATAGTATAGTCTTGATATTTTTTAATTTTAATCACATTAGTTTTAAGAATTTTTATTTTTAACCTTTAATTTGAATTTGATCACTAAAGTTTAAAATTTTAGAATTTGGGCATCGATTTGTTTTTTTGATTTTGCCCACTAAAGTTTAAAATCTTAGAGTTTAGTCACTAAATTACTTATAGTAAACTTTTATTTTTTTCGAGTTTGGTTACTAAAGTTTAGTATTTTTTGAGTTTCACTATCAAACTTTGATTTTTTTGAATGTACTTAGGATCTTAAAAGTTTTATTGATTTCTTAAAGATCCTTAATACATAAACAATTATGTTTTGTCCATTAATTCTATGACGTACCTTCTTTTTTGTTAATGCATGTATTTGTAAATTAAAATTTGATAATTATCTATACTACCAAAAATATCATTTATTAAATAAATGTCAATAAATAACAAATCAAATTGAATTAAAATAATTATATAAGAATTAATATGTCATTTATTATATAATAAATTACGTCCTAATTACTAAAATTCTTAAATATCAAAAATGCCCCCATTAGTTTCTTATAATGAAATGAAATGTCAATTTTGACTAACTCAAACGTATTATACAATAGTATAGATTATGAAAAATCAATATACATCCCTACATGCATCAATGATTCTATTCGTGATGATAATTTCATAATTTAATAGCTTGTACTTTTTTATTAGTTTCATTTATTGTAATCAATTAGCAACTAACCATCATCTTTTTCGATTCATGATATGCAATTTTCGATATCCCAAATCAGTATGGAAACAAGCTTTCTAGGAATAAGTTGTTGCGTGTATCCAACACATATATACACTAAATCTACATGTCAATGTCATTATTAACTGTAAAACAACTAAACCCTAAAGATCCAGCAGATAGATTACAGATATACTGCTAGCTATATATGTGTATGCCTACTTAACATGATTTTTAGGCAAAACAAACTTACTTGTTTTTAATTTATGTGATATGCCGGTTGAACATCGGATGTGGTGCTAGCTTAAGTTATTTATAATAAAATAATTGTTTTGTGAACAAACTCAGCTTTAAACCAAATTCATGTTGGAATGTAAGTAAAAGAACTAAACAAAATGATGTATTTAAATTATTACTTTTAAATTTTAATTATTTAAAATTACAAGAAAAAAAATTAAATTATATATGAAGTTAGCTATTAAAATCAAACTTAAAACAATTCAAATCGATGATTTGAGACATCCTCTCGTGTAAGGAGTGGGCTTCTAATCACCTCACCCAAAATTCAATCATATATGAAGTTAACTGTTAAAATAATTAATTAAAACAATTCAAATCGATGATTTAAGACATCCCCTTGTGTACGGAGTGGACTTTTAATCATCTCATTTATATCCGTTATTTCAACTAGCAGAACATTTAAAAAAAAAAAAGAAAAAAATAATCTAAACTATTGTCAAGAAAACATCCCACCTAAAATAAAGTTCCATCATTGAAACATTATCCCATTGATGATCCAAAACTTCATATTTGTTGGTGCGTAATTCAAAGTATTCATGGTCCTTTTTTACCTTTATAATAATTGAATCTCCAATATGTGGTTAAAAATAACGTAACTGGTGCTTACTTGATACATCGGCTAAGATATCTTGGTTAACATATAACAAAATTAACTATATAAGACTTAATTTAGATATTTCTTCGCATTTTATTTATCTTTAAAATTTGACACATAAACATTATTATATGTTGTCAACTCAAGTAATTGCTATGAAAGGTAAGTTTTCGTAAATACAATTATCTCTTGAAAGCAATTAATTAGGGGCATTATTGCTAAGAGTCATGAAAGCCCCTGGTGAGTATACATTTAGACAGACAAAATTTAAATATGATGTTACAATGTATGATTTAGACCATCTACAATGTTAAGGTTCACATAAACACCCACAAAACGCATCCAAACAAATGAGATTTTCACTTATCTTAAAAAAAAACAATTTTTCTATCTAGTGTTTTATCCTTCAACTAAGTACAAACATTCTAACATTTACACTTAGGATGATAAACGAGTTGATCCCGGTCAGCTCGTTTATCTAACAAGCTGAAATGTTGAGCACGGCTCGGCTCATAAAAGGCTCAAGTAAGCTCGAGTTGAAATAGTGAGTCTTGTTAGGACAAACGGAGATATACACAATCATACAAACACACAAAACGAACACAAGAAAGCAAGAAATCAAAGAGAAAGATGCACATGAAGATTTATAATAGGTTCGATCGGTATGATCTATGTTCATTTTGCTCCAACTAGTATGTATATTGATAAGATGCTCAAGAAGATTACAATGACGACATATGATATCTATATATTACCAAAAAAATCTAGGGTTTCTAAAGCTTACTCAACAAGCTATTAATCCAAAGGTTGTCTAAGAAGCTATTACCCTAAATGAACTTGGGCTCATATTTGATGAAAGGCTTTCACAACCCAACAAGTCTTTTAACTCCAAAAACGATACTATCTCTAAGTTTGAGTTTAATCAAACATATCAAAGCCAAGTACTACGATATGCATTCTTTGCGAAACCAATGCCAATACTACGAATTTTAGAACGTATCCAGAGCTAAAGAGAATCGCCTAAAAAGTAGACCAATTTTTGAACCGAATAGAAATTAACCTTTATACTTTGAAATGTACCTAATAGTTTTTCCTATACTTTATGCATAATGTATAAGTTTTTTTTAAGATTTGACACACATGAAGACATATGAGGTTCAAATTTTACTATTATCTAAAAATTTTTGCCGTGACTCGTGAGAACTTGGAGACCAACTTATATACGACAATTAGAAAACTTGAGTTGTGAGGTGAATTTACTATTCATTAAACAGTGTAAAATTATAAGTTGTGAAGCACAAGAAAGTCACATGAATTGTTTTGATTAAATAGTAAATCATGCTTCACCCATATAGCAGAGGTGAATGTTCAGTATTTTCAAACTACTTGGTATCTTAATTAATATGCAAAACACAAAGTGTTTATACGCATTATATAATTTTTTAATGCATGTTTGTGTCGGTGCATGCGTTAGCATAATAGTTATAAAAATTAAGTATAAATTAAAGTGCAAAACGCAAAGCGTTTATGCATAGTGCACAAGTTTATTATGCACACTTACTTCAGTGCTTGCATCAGCATAATAATTAGCGAAAAACCTAAAAATTTTGAATATTTGATAATGAACGGACCCGATCCAACCCTAAAAAGTTTCCGCCGTGGACTTCTAATGTATAAACATAGTTTTTTAGGGCAAATACCATAAAAAACCAACATACTTTTAGTTTTTTCTCATCAAAGTCTTTATACATTTTTTTGCACGTGAAAGATCAACATACTTTGTGTTTTGTCTCATAAAAGTCACTCAACACTTTTTGCACATAAAAAACCAACATACATTTTATTTTTTCATATAAAACCACTCAACAATTATTTACACATTAAATTCACTATATTTGTTATAACTTAAATGATTCGAGCTTGAGCTCCTACAACTTAAATAATCCGAACTCGGGATCCTATAACTTAAACGAGCTATGTAGGGGCGGAAAATACACACAAATAAAACAATCAGTGCAAAAGTTGTTTTAGTTTCTTTTTAGAATTTGATCGAATTTGAAAAGTGAAATGACTTAAATATGTAAATAAATATTGAGGGTTTTTATGTGAAAAACAGAAAGTATGTTGGTTTTTTATGTGCAAAAAGTGTTGAATGACTTTTATGATACAAAACAGAAAGTATGTTAGTGTTTTACGTGTAAAAAATTGTATAAGGACTTTCGTGAGAAAAAAATAAGGCTGGCAATTTCCGATTTGTTTATGACACGATTAAACATGTTTAGTAAAAATTATATTATTTATTTTTCTAAGTTTTTAAAAATAATTAAAATTAGGAGGCTAGACTCTTTTATTTATTATTCTTGGTTCACAAAAACATTTTTAAAAAATTACAGACATGATATATAGGTAGTTAAACAAGTCATTTTCATGTTTGATACGTGTGCTGTGCGCGTCATCTCTAACCTGTTAAACACGATAAGACCTGTTTTGCCAGCTCTGGAAAAAACTGAAAGTATGTTGGTTTTTTATGATATTTACCTTTCTAAAATTATGTAAAGTGAGAATTTTTGTCACTACATTTTAATGATTGTTATTGCAATAATTTGTATACGTTATAAGAGTAATCACTTTGAACAAAGTCATAGTTTTCATAGGCCATGAAGATAAAACATAATGTGCGTCACATGTTTTTATAAATTTTTTGACTTCACTGTCGTGCGTATATTATAGTTTAGATTTATAAAATTTACATATGTCAAGATGTGTTTATATACATCGGTGTACCCTTCGAGCAAACTATTTGCTTTAAACGAATTTTCAGTCGCAAATAACCTTTTACAATCAATTTGTGACCGAGAATTTCATGGCAAAAACCTCCATGAGTAATCTTAAATTTGCGACAGGAGATCATTTTACAACCAAATTAGCAACCAGTTTTGTGGTTGCAAATCTTGTGATCGATTTGCCGTCGTGAGTTTTGCGACTGAGTCCAAACAGTTGTAATACTTGTGACCGAATCTAAACCGTTGTAATACTTGCGACCGTATCTAAACTGTCGCAATACTTGCGCTTGAATCTAAACGATCATAACACTTTTGATTGAACATAAGCCGTCGTAATACTTGCAACCGTTTTCATACTGTATCATTTTTAAGTCGCTAATTTTGCAACCGTTCAGCCACAAACCTATCGTAATATTCCGACAATTTTTTTCATATCGTAAAATAACCAGTTTTATACCAGTCGCGTGTGTTTTTTACTTTCACATGCCCACCTAGTCATTTTAATCCCTCAACTACCACATAACTTTAAAACATATATAATACTAGTTAGTTTATTTTCTCCCGCATGTTTCTTCCACTCAAAGTATAATTTAAAAGATCAAACAACCACACCATTTTCCTACATTATCTTCATCAAATCTCCTCTTAATTTCATCATCCTCGATGATCAAAGTTTCTTCCCTGAAAAGGGTGGTGGTGCCACGGCGGCTCAGCCTCGCCCGCCATATCGGAGTCCATATCATATCCACCATCTCCATCGGAGCTATCTTCTTCACCTGCACATTCACTTCACACACACCAACTCCCAATCTTTCACACCATCCTCTTGTTTCAAAAAACCAAACCTTCATTTTACAACATATGAAGTTGACTTCGTATTCGATCCGTAAAGTTACTGACACCAGTAAAGAAACTACTCAAGAAACTGTGTTAGTACATGATCACAATCCAGTGGTTCCACCCATGGTTCATATCGCGAAAGAGACGATTAATAAGCCGAATGAAACGCTACGTCCCGAGTTTGATATTCTTAAGTCAACGGATTTGACTATAAGATTCAAGAATCGGGCTCATGAGTTCTTGAAAGATGGATGCAAAGTTCGATTTTTTATGATATGGATGTCATCCTCTATGAGGAGTTTTGGGGATAGAGAGTTTATGGCTGTTGATGCTTTATTTAAGTCGAATCCAGATAGTTGTTTGATGATATTATCAAACACTATGGATTCAGTTTATGGGTTTCAAGTCTTGAAACCTGTGACTGATAGGGGATTTCGTGTTCAAGCTATCACGCCGGACTTGGTGTTCTTGTTTAAGAACACTCCGGCTCAATCTTGGTTGAATCATATAAAGAATGGGAAAAGAAAACCGGGCAAAATCCCGTTAGCACAAAACCTCTCGAATTTGATTAGACTGGCAGTTCTTTATAAGTATGGTGGTGTTTACATCGATACAGATTTTGTGGTTTTGAAAGATTTTAGCAGTTTGCGCAACTCGATTGGTGCGCAAAGTGCAACCCGATCGGGAAACTGGACTAGGTTAAATAATGCGGTATTGATCTTTGACAAGAACCATTCATTGTTATACAAATTCATGGAGGAATTCGCTTCGACTTTCAATGGCAACAAATGGGGATACAATGGACCATATCTTGTGTCGCGAGTGGTGGAACGTGAAGCTAAGAAACTCGAGTTGAATTTTAGGGTTTTACCACCAAAGGCGTTTTATCCGGTGGATTGGACGCGTGTAGGTGGCTTCTTTACAGCTCCGGTGAACCAGGCTAGCCGAAGATGGATTGAAGCCAAGGTGGATCAGCTAAACAGGTGGACTTATGGTGTCCACCTGTGGAACAAACAAAGTAGTAGATATAGGATCGAAGAAGGAAGCATCATGGCTAGATTGACTCATCATTATTGTGTCATATGTAACACGAAATAACATTATGGTTTGTACAACATCATTACAACTAATTACTCAAGATAATCAAAAAAATGACGAGTACAGTTCTTTTTACGATATGAACAACTCGTTCACATATAGTTCTTTGAAATTTTGAGAGAAAAATAAGCGCTACGTGTACACATGTATACAGGTGTGTGCATTAGATATACGTGTTACATGTATACATGTTTAATATGCGTGCGCGTGTTAATTAGAGTATGGTTTTGTTTGAATATTTTGTATCATGTAATCATCACCTACAATACAAGTATCAACGTAAACAGTTATCATTGACTTTAGAAGGATAATTTGTTTTTGAGTGTAATGTTTGAAAATAAACAACACCATGATTACGACATCTAAACCTTTCATATAATGAATTTATTGTACACAAGTCATCTGTGAAAGCCAAGTCTTAGAGCTAATTAACAATAATAAATTTAATAACTTATTACTTGTGTTGCAAGTAAAGTAATGATACTTTCAATAATTGTGTGGATTTTCAATCTTCTAAGAGATTTTATTACAATATAAATCATGTAATCATAAAAAGAGTTATTTCTCCTCTAAACAATGATAAATAATCGTACTATTCACGTTTTTTTAATTGACTTCATTGAAGCTTTCAATCACTACTACACACGTATTAATATAACCCGAGTTTAAGTCCGATAAGAAAGGTAAATAAAATATGGTTGTACAACCGGGTCCCTTATGAAATATAACCTGATTCTTTAAATTTAGAAATAACACTGTTTATTTTTATATAACTTTGTTTTAAGAAAGAACCAGGTACTATTATTATAATATTTTAGAAGACCTTTATTTTCTTACATAGCATGTTTTTCTTTGTAAAATAACTTACAATTATCAAATTTTAATACTTGTCAAGCTAAGAAAAACGTATCACTCCGCAAGATTTTTAACCACTGTTCGGAAAAAAACCGTTCGAAAAAATCAAGATTTTTAACCCGTGCATACGAAAGTTGAAATAGTTAATGATGAATGATCACATTATTCACCCCCATATAATCTTAAACCATATGTTATCTTAACTTTAAGTTTTGTATTCTACATTTCTTCTAAGTATATATTTCAGTCACATTTAAACGCCCATTGACATACCACCAGCTTTCATATTTTGACAAGAGAGTAAATCGGGTGGCCTTTTAACTCTGTTAATATATTTCACGTGCTTTATATAACTTACATATTCCATGAGGATGTTGTTTTAAGATGTAATTTTCTTTAAAATTAGCAATTTGTGCCAATATTAGTAGATTGAAGAATTAACCTTCTTGTTTATAGAAATGAAAGGCTTTTTAAATATTCTTTAAGAAATATAAATAAACAAATAAAGCTCGGTTCTTTCCTAAAAAAATTGGGTCTATTAGTCAAATTACAAAAGTATTATATAGTACCAATTTTATTATCATGAGCAAACTGAAAGCTATAATTGGTTTAATGGGAAAAATAATTTGTAAGAAGCTTTCATATATTACTAAGGAGTAAGGATCTATGTTATTCGAATGGATATCTTTGTAAAATAATAATTTGTGTTTAGGATTATTTCAATCAGGTTGCTTATAAAATTTATTTTGTTCGAATCAGGCCACTCGTAATTTTTTTGTCTCAAACAGATCATTAAAGTTATAGTATTATTCTAATTAAGATATTCATCAATGACAAAATATTTTTAAAAAATTGAAATATTTAAAAAAGTAACATTATTTATAAAAAAATATTTTTTTAAAAATTTACAAATTATTTAATAAAAAATATAAATGGCCAATTTTAAAACTTTATTGATCTGATTGGACAACTAAAAACATTAATAACCTGATTAAAACAAATAAAAATATGAATAATTTAACTACAACACTACTAAAACTTATTTAATATTGTGTGTTTACTATTGTGTGAAGTTTTCTCTTATTCAAATAAATAAGAGAGAACTCGAGTATAACGTCCCAAATATCGTAACATTAAAGTTAAACTAGTATATGTTACATGGGAATTGACGATGAGGTAACTTGGATTTGGGTACCCGTAACATATATACGGTAACCGCGTCTTTAAGACATTTATTATAATAATTAGTACTTCAAATTATTTTTAATTTTTTATTCCAACTGATATTTTATATAGCTTTTATTCAAAATACTAGTAACAAGCGGCATGATTCAGGATATTCTAAAAGTTAACGCATACGAACATATGGAAATATATAAGAATACAAATCTATAAGTGCTTGATTACTTTTTAAACTACTACCACTACTGTGAAGAAGGTGTGTATGAATTCACTTGCAAGTTTTTATATAATTTCTTTTGTGAATTTAGAGATATAACTGGTTAACAAACGATTAGAGTACAATTATATTTCTAAATTTAACATAGAAATGTAACTCAAGACTATCAAGAGAGGCTTAAATTGAGGGACGTATCTCATAACTAAGCAAATAGTTTATCAGCGACTCAATTGGTATTCGAGACCCTAGACGAAGTAAAAGTCTAGTGTCGTCTGTTTGGTTTGGCTATTAACAAGTATTAACAAGAATTTGTTGTTTAAACATAAGTTTTAATCAACAAAATGTTAAGAAAAACTTTTCACCCCCTTCTAGTTTTCTATAGGGGTGAACATATTTCTTTTGCGTCTACTTAAGACATAACTCTTCTGAAAGCAATAAAATTTGCAAGTAGGAACATAGTTAAATGACAGAAAGACTATATCCGATAGTCTTTCAGCTCACGTGAATGCTATCGAATTCATTTAGCATTTACTTTTTGGATTTTAATTTGGGGTTTTCCATAAATATAAATCTTATACTGTAGAGATTATCATTACAACATCTCTTGATTATGGCAATTGTCAACACTCTCGTCTCCCTAATATAACAGCAATCACCAATATTCATTTCACTAATTATTTTGTAGTTCTGAATAAAACTCGCTCTTTTATTCATTTTGCTCTCTTGGATCCTTAATCTTGATAATCGAATATGAAAGGTAATAAAGATAACCTCTCCTACATGATTTATGTTGTAAGTTTTCTTTTTTCTACGTACAAGAGGCTAATTGGTGTTAAGTGTGGTCAAGTGTTGGTGTGACTGCCTCAATCATGCTTTTGCTTTCTTGTTTATTTAAGTGTATCCATTTGTGTATGATTTTAAAAGATTTCTCCAACCAATTAAGTATTTGAGAGCGACTAGAAAAAAAGACAATTTTCCTTTCGGTAATTATATCATGAAAATGTTTAGTTTGTGATATTTAATTCTTAAGAATATGTTTGAAGATCTAGTCTTATGAAAAATCTTTTACACAAACAATTTAGAATTCTTGTAAGTGTGAAGTATTTCACATTCTTTTTCCTTCGTTACAGTACAGTTTGATGTCTTATAGTCCTATCAAGTTTATGAATAATGAACTACATACGTTAAATAAAGATACGATAAACAATGGAGCACAATAGCAAAGTTATATTGTTGTTATAGAATTTGCCCAAGTGCATTTTAGGTGACAGAAGGAAACATAGAGAAGTGTAAAAAAATAGTAATCCCTAGATGCAACACATGAACAAAGATGAAGAAGATCCAGAGAAGATGAACAGATGAACGACAAGAGCATCGAAAGAGAAAGAGAGAGAGAAGCCAAAGAGCGTGTGTTATGAGATAGTCTACTCTCTCTCTCTCCCCCCCCCCCCCCCCCCCCTCTTTTCTATAAAATCAATATACATAAGCGTATCCTAACCGGCCCGATGTCGATCCATTGGCATGTGTATGTTTGTGTTGCTTCATATCTTATTAAATAAAAATCATGCATAGATTGTAAATAATGTTGAAAAGAACATTTTATTTCGGTTGAAAAATTCTGCTTTCGTGCAATCCAATTTAACATTTATTTTGTCTATCAAACATTCAACCCCGTAACATTTAAAAATGGGTTTAAAATGGCGACACAAGTGGAAACCAGTGGTAGTTCTTGGAAATATATTCTAAATTTTATTTTCATTGTTGCTACCATTTCTTCAAACATTTCATTTTTATTTTCAAATTTTTTAAATTTAAAGCCATTCAATTCAATTTCGAAACTACTAAATTACTCATGGGATGAAAAACCCCTGAAAACTTTGTAGCTGAGTTTCTAAAATCATTAAGAAATTTAGTAATATTTAAAATATTTGCACAACCCTCATCAGGAAATGGTATGAACCGAGTATTATCTAAAAGACTTACATGAAAACTTGATAAACTTTATCTTTGTCGTATAGTTTTCTCAAACATTTTACAAGTCAAATTCCATCGTGTATTTCGTCCCATTTAGGACCTAAAAAACAGTTTTGTATGTTTACAAAATTGTTTGTATACAATATATCTTTTTATACTTATCTTTAAAATATTTTGTAACACAAACTTAAAAGTTGTATTAAACTCTTCAACATATTCAACAACGAGCCTGTCCTTCAAAACTAAACTAATGGTTCAAAAAAATGCATAAATAGGTCAAAAAAAATGCTTACCTAACAGCTATATTCAAAAATTAAAAACTCGGTTCTAGAAATAGGTAGAATTGGGTAGGGTTGGAATTGGTTGAGGATTTTTAACGGAGAACCAGGTAGAAACCGACAGTTTTTTTAATTCCAAAGTGGTTCCTCTTTAGACAAGATAGGAATATCCTATCGGTTTTTTGGTCCAAACCGTTTCCTCTTTAAACCAGATAGGAACCGGCTTTAGGGTCGGGTCGAGTCAGGTATTTGGGTCCCTATTTTGTGCAAGTCTTGCTCAGCATAGTCCACTTATTTGCACTAAGCCCAATCCATTTAGCCCATAGCTAATAGCAGTAGCCCATTGGCCCCATTTCAAATATATCATGCAAAACAATATAAAGAATAATTAATATAAGAAGAATTTTACATAAACTAAGTGTTGCCCTAAGAATTAATGTAAAATAGATTTAACATTATGTGTTGCCGCGGGTCTTATTTGGGTTTGATTTGCTTATGAAATTCTAATGCGTTCGTTGTTGCAGATAAAAAGATTATTAAATACGAAAGATTCAACGTCTTAAACAAAAATGTTTAAAAAAATATTTAAACATTAACAAATATAAACACAAATCAACGTAAACAATCATTAAAGATTTTAAAAATCGCTACTCATATTTATAGAACATGTAATACAATGTTAATTAAATAATATACATAAAGCCTTCTCAAATAATAATAATATACATAGAAGCACTCAAAGAAAATGCATATATATTTTAGTATTTTACTTCATTCTTGTATATATTTTTATTTATATTTTAAATAAGTATTAAATGTGATGACATGTACATAATTATAATACGTATAAAACTCTTTGGTCGGTGGTTACAGTAGCCACCTATTATTAGGCCACGTGTCAGTCTCCTATTGGTTGCTTACCTTTTATTTTTTCTTTTTTGTGTCTTGCCTTTTCTCTCTCCATAGTGCCACCGGTTGTAACATATGTTCCGGCAACCCCCATCGGCAAGTCTCGCTACCATCAGTGAAAACCAACATCAAACAAGAGATCTGAGTTTTGATTTTGGTCCAGGGCTTAGCGGAAACAAAAAGGAGTCTATTCCCATCGTTGCCTGCGTTATCCACATTCATTTCGAAGAGAACGGATAGGCCGGAGCGGTACTGTGGCTGAGATGACAGCTTGGGTAGAGAGAACTGAAAGCTTTGAAACTTCCGTCAGCAGCGTCGTTTGTGTCAGAGTTTCAAACGATAAAGAAGAGGGTTACGATTTAAGATCGTGTATCGATAGGTGGGGGGAGAGAGTGGTGATCAGCCGCTGCCATGCCTCCGGCAATGGCGAATATGGAGGGACAAAAAGGTTGTTTATGATGGAGTGTGTTTGAAGCAGGTCAAAGAACAAGATGAAAAAGATTGAACCGTTCAAAAGAAAATATATATTTCTTACATTTAATAATATTGAGAGAAGAGAAACCTGACATATTAGAGGGTAATTATAACACTACAACGACATCACAAACAATTCAATCAGAAAATGGTGAATATTTTATCAAAAAATAAAAGAAACTAAATATAATTTTTTTAAGTAAAATCAATTCTACCGATTATACTAATCCACAAATAACATATTGAATAAACTTTTAGATGGCCAATGGTTGTGATTTATAGATTATGTTGAATCCTAAGGGTTGCGCTTTCGGACCAAAGATAAAGTTTTAAATATTTTTTATAATTATTTTTAATATTAAACATTAGTGTTTGAAATAAATAGATAAATAGATAAATAATAATAATAATAATAATAATAATAATAATAATAATAATAACTACTTAAGATTAACTTTTTTAAAGTTACTTTTACTTTTTGACTTGTGTAATGTGATACAAAATTCAATACATAGCGTAATCGAGTTTAAGTAGAAAAACCCGTGGCAACGCTCGGCAACGAACTCTAGTTACATTTATTCTTATTTAAAGAAGTCATAGTTACATTCAACCCTTATCATCATCTATTTTTGCTTTTTTTTTCATCTTTCCAACATTTTTTGCAACCAAAGTTTGAGATTTCCTTTACTTACTTGTTTATTCGCAACGTACGTTTTACAAAATCATGCACTAGTCGATCAGTGACTATGATTCCATGATGTTCACGTCATGCGGGAAACCGCCTTGGTTTGGGGTGTGACAGTGTCACACAAAGTAGATCTCAAAAGAATTAGCCTTGCATCCTTATTGACATGAATTCAATCAAGCATGAAGATTTCAAATGATTTTGATATTGCATCTTCATTGCTACTCAAATAGAAGGGTTACCACATGTTCATGAATGGGTAGAATGAAAGGTTTATGTAAGATTAAAGTATAAGGGTGTCTTTTCTCGTAATGGACTCATGGTAGGTGATATTAGACGTGCACAAACCGGTTTTTTTCCCACACCGGTTCGGGTTTTAAACCGAACCGGTTTGTTAACATGTGGGCAAATTGGGTTTTTTCGAACCGGTTCGGGTTAGAAACCGATTTCGCTAACTTAATGCTTGAACCGCTCAAACCGGTTCGGACCGGTTTTGAAACCGTTTTTTTATTTTTGAACCGGGGAGTCAAACCGAGGGTGAACCGGCGATTTGGGCCAGGTTGGAACCAATTTTTTGGTTAAACCAGTTTGGGGCCAAACGGGTGCCGGTTTTCAAACCGGTTTGGAAACCCAAACCGGTATTTTTTTTCCCACCTCTAGGTGATATGGTGTCTTTGGTGGTTAGTTTTGGGCTTCAAATGGTTGAAACCTTAGGAGTTCTTGAGTGCGTTGATGGTTGTTCAAAGGAATAAGGATAAAGAGAATTTCAAGAGAGTGAAGATAAAAAAATAAAGTGTGGGTGTGTTGTGTGCATGGGAGTCGCCTGAAGTAAGGAAGGGGAGGGGTGAGTGGGTCCTCATATTTCTTGGTTAGATGTTGGGTAGATTATGGTCAGTGGCGAAGCTTGAACTTTCTCGTAAGGGGGCGGGGGCGAGATCAAATTTTTTTAGGGGGGCGAACTTGATATTTATATAAAAATTTACACTACCTGATCAAAAATTTACACTACCGGACTAAAATTTAACACTACGGGCGAAAAAACAAGGGGGGCGGCGGCCCCCCCCGGCCCCTATAAAGATCCACTGTTGATTATGGTTGGTAAAGAAAGGAATTGAGATTTTTAGTGGATTTGATGAACTTTCATCGGCTAATTAGGGTGGTTAATTTGACTAGAGGTTGTTTTTATACAATTTTTCATGTTTTCAAATAAATAGATGTTTTATAGTGCAAGACTAGTGGTGTTATACACTTGTATGTATGTATGTATGTATACTTATATGTGTTTGTCGTGTTTATGTGAGTGTATTTGTATATATGTATATGTATATGTATATGCATGTGTATTTTATTTTGTGGCTTGTAGTTATCTTTATAAACTTTAGTTTTTATGGTTATGATTTTAATAAGTTTTATTTATTTTGGTTATTTAAGTATGCATGCATTCTAGTGTGTTTATAATTTTTGTATATTCATACACCATGCATGCATGTCGGGTACATATATAAGTGTATATTGGTTGGTTGGTAACATGTACATTTACGATATTAATTTTTACATATCTTATAAATTTTATGTTCTTCGGGTTTCAACTCTTTAATCAATGAACTCAAATATAACAAACACTTACATCATACTACACCACTGATATAACCACCCCCCCCCCCCCCCCCCCCCCAACACAAAAAAAAAAAAAAAAAAAAAAAAGGCTTCTTTTTTTTGAAAAAAACTTCATCTTTCTTTTCAACCTTCTTAAATTTTTTGTATAATGTTGATTTTTATACAAATTACACCATTAAATAGATCATTTTTATATACATAATTCAAGTATAGTCTTGTTATATATTTTTTCTTAGGTTTTTTAGCATTAGTTGTGGAGCACAAGTTATATCACTATAACCCTAACTTAATGTGGCTATGTGAACTCTTGTGAACTTTTAATTTGGTTAACAGGTTGACATAATAAACAAAGGTTAACATAATGTAACATTTATACACACGTGTGTACATGATTTTGGTTTATGTAAGTGTTTTGATTATACTATTTTCATTTGCTCATTTAGTTAATAAGATTGTTACTTATCGGATTTGGTCGTCTAATTGCTTCGTATAACTTATTAATATTAGGCTTCTATAAGTTTTTTTCTCTAATTAAGTCATAGCTCATTAAGGTGATGTGGGCCTAAACCCGCCAAAGTTTGGGCCCAAGTAACAAATGGCCCGTAATGATTTCTAAAAAATGTCAAGCTCAAAAACCTATAATTCTCACATATTGCACGGGCGGTTCATTTTTGTATTAGCGTTTTGATGTTTCCATCCGCTACAAAGTGTCTCGTGCAACACGCATGGGAAACATTCCTAGTTAACTTACATTAAATCATGTCATATTATTTTATGATCATCTTTTTTTTTCTTAACCTAATTTATTTCCGCCCCTTGTAATTAAAAACCCTAGACCCATCATTTATTACAAGTCAATGAAGAGCATGAGACTTATCAAACTTTGTCCATCGTGATTTATCCAAAAGCCATGATTGCTAACTACCAGAATCAGATAAATCATAGATTACACTAGACAAGTGGCTTTAAAAAGGTTTTGACTAAACGCCAGTAGAACTATAATTCCAACCTAAAATCTCTACGAACGAGTATTAGATGTTTATCTTATGCCAAGATAATATATTATTAACCTTGTCTATAGTTGTTTGTAACACTGTTTTGAAGACCGGATCGGACCGGCCGGTCGAACCGGTCCGACCGGGATTCGGAGGGGTGGCCAAATCGGATTTTGGATTATTTATTTTTGGATTTTAATGGGTAAAAACAAAAGGTTGAACAATAAATTAGTATGTTGGACATAAAATTATTGTCAAGTATTATATATAACTATAAAAAACACACTATATATATATATATATATATATATATATATATATATATATATATATATATAATGTCTTATATATATTATGACATCATTCATTTCTTAAATCCGGTCCGACCAGTCCGACCATCGGACCAGTAAGACGTTCGGTTTAACGTCCGATCCGGTTCTGAAAACATTAGTTTGGAAATACGAACAATCATCTTGACATTCAATGACGAGTTTGTCATTTACCCCAATTGAAAACGCACCACGATAATATTCTAATTTTACCCAAACGTCCTTTTTCCCTTCACAAACACACCTACTTTATCCCAAACTCCGCCCAATAATCGGCAGATGCCCAATAATCAACCTCTCAATTCGATAATCACTACACCCTCATCCTATTTCTTCACTCCTCACACCTTTTCATCTTCAATCCCCATCTAAACCCCCTCAAATTCCTCAAATTCTTGCGGTTTTTCCCCAAATTAGGGCTCTTTTCACCCTCAACGATCGATTTCCGATCTGGGTTTTCCACCAAACACGATGAATTTTAGGAACATGGATGAATTCTGGCTGTTTTACGTGAATCAGCACTCGAAACCCGCAACTAGAAGATGGCACTTTGCGGGCACACTAGCTAGTATTTTGTGTTTGATCTATGCGGTTATGTTTAATTGGTGGTTCGTGTTTTTTGTGCCTTTGGTCGGGTATGGTATGGCATGGTATAGTCATTTGTATGTCGAGGGGAACGTGCCCGCGACTTTCGGTCACCCGGTTTGGTCGTTTTTGTGCGATTACAAGATGTTTGGGTTAATGCTCACCGGTCGCATGGATCGGGAGATCAAAAGGCTCGGTAAAAAGCCCGTGTTGCAAGTCTATTGAGTTTGTTTATCTATCAATGTTTGGTTTGGTTTCGTTCGGTTTTATGTGATTTGGTGTGACATTAATATATTACCATATGTTTGAATGCTATGTTATTGTTGTGTATGTTCGTATATATCAAAGAATCATGTGTTTTTATAAGTTATTGTGATAAGGTTGAATTTGGAATTGAGTTTTTGATTGGTTCAACACATAGTGACAAATTCCTGTTGATGATTCTTATGTTAACTAATTTTAATATCATATGACAAGAGATGTTTTTATTTTTTGTTTATGTAGCTAAGGTCATTAGTATTTTTATAAAAACTCATGCTTACGGTATGTTTGATGGTTTTGTTTGGATTAGGTGATTGTATCTAGATCAACAAATTTTTTTATATATTTTGGACCTAATTGTCACTATTTTAGGAGAAAACATATATATTTCTTGCCGCTAGAACTATTAGTTAAAGTTGTACTAGATCAACAACCTTTTTTTGTGTGTTTTTGACGTTCGGTTTGGTCTAGTTCGGTTGTTTAATCCAGTGTTTGTGTTGTGTATATGTCAAAGAATCTATCTTTTTCTTAAGCTATTGTTTACTATACCTTGGATGAGATTGAATATGATTAACTTCTTGATTTATACAATACAAAGTGACAAATTCTATTCTATATATATTATTTCGTAGTTAACTAATTTAAAGATTATATAATTTATTTTATCTTTTTGTTTACGTAGCTGAAAATTGTTGGTATTTTTATATAAATCATGCTCATGGTATATCCGGTGATTTGTTGGATTAGATGATTGTATATTTATAAGTTACTTGTTTTGACCTTATATACTTATAGATTGATTATATGATTTATATTTAACTGGTGTATGTCACTTGCGTGCATTGCGCTTGAGGGCCGAACATAACAATTAGGGGTATAATCGGGCTCAAAACTGGTACTCGGTTGCGGCTGCTAATCGTTAATGACAGCCATGCCAAAGCAACCATGAAACCAATGGTAAAGCAAGTCTCATATGAGGTGGTCCTTATCATCATCGACGTAACGAAGCCATGATGATTACCCGAACAACGGCAATGATTAGCCAACTCAAAGAGCATGCATCTTTAATCGCTACCAAACAATGATAAATTTCTCGATCAACAGTTTAATACCTCACTGTCGAACCACCACCCCTGCCAAATACAACAATGGAACAACCACTGGTGCCCACCGGTGATGGCAGCAAAAGAGCAACAATGGTGGTCGCATCACTACCGCTGCCACCCCTGCCTAAACGGGTTTCGAAGAATCACGACACCAAAGGGGTAACAATGGTGGTCTCACCATCACCGTCGCCATCCCTGGATGGTAGGAGATACGATCACCTCCACCTCAACCCCAAGAAGGAGGCAACGCCAATTCCATCTCAACCGCTGGTGCTACCATTGCAATCATAAGCGATCGGGCCTTCGTACCACTTATCAAACAACGGGAGGGAACACGTTTACTGACTACGAACAACAACCAGGTGAAGAACAACCATGAGGCGTAGTCATGTCGTCGCCGACGACAATGTCGGAGAGCGCGACGACCACAATCACCACCGGGAATGGGACCCTATCCATAGATCTAACAATCGGGGGTGCAAACACATCTACCGGCACCAACTGCAGATGCGGCCGGCTGTTATACTTACCAAGAAAACACTGAAGATTTTGTTGGAATATAAATATTCATATGAAACCTCTAATCGCTTGCATATAGTTTTCATCATTGAGAACTAACTTAAAAAGTGGTTAACAAATGAAAGTAAGCAAATTAGTTCCCGATACAGACATAATGGAGTTTATATATGTGTATTATTAACCGTAATCATGCATAGTACAAAAGTAGTTTTTAATGCATACTTGAATTTATAATAATCAAATTTGTTAAAACAGGTTTTAAATATGTTTATTTAACCTATAAATAATCAGATAATCATAAGCTTATAATAATCTATATACGTGTTCAAGAGTTAAAAGAACGATTACATTTCACGAACCTAACCATTTGAAATTTGAGATACCTCTATAGAATATTAAAAGAACATAAAATTTTGTATGAGCTAAAGATCATTCATAGTCACGGAATCGACATGAGATATGTTAATTATAAACCGAATATAAATGTGAAAATTTTAACTAATTTACTTATAAATTAGTTAATTTGATTTAATCTTTAATGACTTGAAAGTCTAACCTAACATTTACTTTTTGGACTATGGAGAGCACATTGTCTTTCAAGCACCATTGTAATGTTAAAAAAATTAAATAAAATGAATTATGCCACTTAGTTTGTAGTCTAGCGGCAAAAGATAAAACTTTTTTAGATTAAACACGTATTCAAACCTATCATGAAGTATTTTAAATAGTGTAATTTAAGAGTAAGATAGTATAATAAAAACCCAATTATATATAGGTGTGTTGTATAACATCCATACCCAAAAAATTGAGGTCTTTGGAGTTTAAGTCTTATTATGAAAAAATAATGTAAATTTAAAATGTGTTTAAGTTTATCGTTAAAATGTCTATTACAACATTCATAGTGGAAACTCTATATTCATATCTATCATTTAACTAAATATAATTTTCATCTAAATTTTATTCAACCTACCGCTCTCATTATTTATAGTATTTTCTATCTCAATTCTCTCACACATTTATTTTATTATTATCTCACTAGATTTAGTATACCCGTGTATTACACGGGTTGAACAAATAAAATATTAAATATAATAAAAATTTATCAAGTATAAAACGATATTTTACGATAAAATATAATTGAAATTACTTATAATAAAAACAATATGTAATAAAATAATTATATCAACTTTATAAACTTTTGGTTTAAAACTTTTTTTTTCAAAAAAAATAATAATAATATTTTGTTTCAAAACAAACCGTATTAAAAAATATCATTTTTAAAAATTTTCTTAATATAAATTTCAATTTTAATTATTTTTTGTTTATAAAATATTAACTTTTTAAAAACATTAATTTAAAGAAAGTTTGATGTTTTATAAAAAAAATTTATTCTATAAAAATTATTTTTAAAAATAACATATTTCTTTTTTTAAATTTATATTTTTGTTCTAAAAAAAGTAAAATAATATTATTGATAATTAAGGTAATTTTTTAATAGGAGAGAGAAGAGGAAAAATTTTGATGAGAATGAATGTGGTGGCGCCACGTGTCACCCCAAGATACTTCTTTATTATAGTAGAAAGATTCTCTATCTCAATTCTCACACATATGACATATCAATTCTATAATTATTTTTTCTTGTTTTTAGACACTCATAGATATTTATAGAAATAATTAATGAATCTTGTATTTAAAAAGTTTAGTATTCATAGACTACAAATTTTAAAGACATAATGAAAGCAATTTCAGAGTGTAAAACAGATGACATTTTTTATTTTTAAAGATGAAAATAAAAGTAAAGATTTTTAAAGTGAATGCCTAAGTTAAAAAGAAAAAACAATTAGCAAATAATAGTAAGTTTGTTTAAACAAAGAAATCCCCAAATTGAACCCCAACCCTTTCGCCCTTCGTCTCCGTGCTTTAAAATTCATCGTCTCTGCTTTCATCTTCTTCACTCTCTCTGGTAACTCTCAATTCGCTCATTCTTCATCACACTAACATTAATATTTTCAATGTTATCTTATTCATACGCATCCATTAATCTCCTAGGGTTATGTTATTTTGCCAAATCTCTCAATTTTCCGATGATTTAATCTCGTAATTATGTTAGGCTTTCACAATCAAGTTCTCACGTGAGCTAGTGATTACGTGCTTAGATTAAGCCACTAATTGTTTTATATACTTATTGCTTGCACAGAATTGATGTTGCTTTTGATTCCAATTTGTCCCTAATTGCTTTTACTTTTAATATTTGTTGTGAAATTTGATGTAGTTCTACGGACGTTTCAAATGTTAGGAATAGTTTAGTTTGTTTTTTTAATTGGTTTAAATTTTTAATGTTTTTTTATAGTTTTTTTGGGATTAGGGTTGGGTCTGTTTGTATTAACATTCAATTTGGTGAAGAGTTTGCCAAACAGTTACTTAGGTTGAGGAGTTTTTGTGTTCCTATTTTGAAATGAATGTTTAATCGGATAAATTATCATCTTTATGCCTTAAATCTTCTGATATATGATGCTATTATGTTTAACATATTATCTGCCCCATTTGTACAAAATGTTTTTGGTTTGGTGTAATGGGTGATGATGATCACTAACCTTAAGTGAATCTATGCAATGTTTTTGGTTCATACAAATGACTAATATATTCTTATAACTATTCAGAATTTTAAAGATGCTTCAAATTCGGCTTAGCAACAAGGCTGCAGCTTCAGAAAGTGGTGGTGGAGCAAAGCTGCCTTCAGGGGAGACGGTGACGGTTGCATGCCCTGACCACCTTGTTCTGGCAGAGCTTCCAGTGGCTAAAAGCCTTGGTGCTGCTACTGGTGTTACTCTGGTGAAGACCGTTGGTCGTAGGTCCCGCCGACCGCTTGGTGAACGTGTTCATTTCTGTGTTCAATGTGACTTTCCCATAGCGATTTATGGGCGTTTGGTACGTAATCACTATCTTTGTATTATTTCCCTTTATAGAAATTGTTAGGATACATTGAAAATAAGATATCAAGTTGTGTATATTTTCCTTTAGTTGGGGATTCTTTATGCTTGTAATCAGTATCTTTGGCTTATTTGCCTTGGTTGTTTTTTGTGATAAAAGTTTTGTTGTAAAAATTTGAGTTTTGACTTGTTTATCGACTAGAGCTACATTTTAGGGCAAATTGCCTGAAATAGAAATGGAACTTTACATCTCGTTGTTTTACTTTTAGCAACCATCTTTAAATTAGGCGCGTGATAGGAAGCAGCTTGCATATTATGACCAACTTTAGCAACCAGGTTACATTTTATTACAAATCTCAGTATACATATTATAACCAACTTTAGCAACCAGGTTACGTTTTATTACCAATCAATGATATGTTCACTAAGGCGGTAGTTCATCTCATATGTTGCTAATATGTAAAAGTTACTGAAGTGATATATTATTTGTTATTTTAGTGTATATGCCACATTGAACCTGATGCCACATTTAATATTCCTTTAAAGTATAATTAAGAATGGAAGATCTTTTTTTCTGAATTTGTAATTACATTTATTGTAACTATAAGAGAAGCTTTTGTTATGTGGCATCTGATGTGACGCAGAGTGCCACATAAGCAATGTGCACCTAAAATCAGTAAATTGAGGTCGATTGTTGAAATCAATGATTAATTGTAAGTTGGTTTCTATTTTATGCCTACTTAAACTTGATTGTTAAAAGCCTAGAATTAGGAAAAAGTGTAAAGTTCTCTTATGGTTTGTGTAGTTTGCCTTACTATTCACTAGAACATAATTATTTGATAGCTGCAAAGAAGCAAATGTTAAAATTATGAAGTGTTCTTTATGTCAGATCCTTTTACATTGTTATAAGAGCTTAAGTAAACATTAAATCTCGCTCAAAATGTATTGTAACTGATAATTGTGTTCAAGGGGTGGTGTAGTGTTGAGCGCTTTATTTTCCTCTAGCAGAGGTCTTAGGTTAGAATCTTGCTTCCACTAGTTTCCTGTAATAAACTCTTAAAGGCTACCTATCTGGTGCAAGGTGCGATTTAGCTTATCTCGTTGTTAGCAGAGTATTGATGAGTAATACGAGACTTGTTTGTAAAAAGTAAAAAATAATGACGTAACGTGTTTAGGAACCCAACCCGCCCATTTCTATCTGAACCAAAAAAGATTACATGTTTTGACTTGTTACCTACATCCCCCTAGGGAAGATCATATGATTAAGGCCATGTATTATATTTATATGATTAAGTTCATAATAATCTAATATTATGTGTAAAATTAGTTTGCGGTTGTCTTGATTTTCACAACAGCTTTCTGATTATTGCAGGTTCCATGTGAGCATGCCTTTTGCCTGGATTGCGCTAGGAGTGACTCTATATGCTATTTGTAAGACTAAAATTTTGTAATTACATCTCTAAAATGACTAATTTAAGTTTCACTGGTACAATTATTCAGAAGGCATTAAATGAATGCCTCCAAGTCAAGAAAACTTGGAAAAAAAGTGAATTAGCAACATACACTTTTTTCACAATTTTAAATATTAATCGACCCAAATAACTTCTTGCCACATTCCACACTTGGTTTTATAAGGCACGAGGCGCTCTACGGTGTTTTGATCCCAAAATCCAAGGTGTGTGCATAACTTATGCAAGGTTTTGCTTTATAATCTATATACAACCAAATAAGCATTATTTATAACCAAAACTTACATCTGTCTTGTCTCGTTTACATACAAGTCTTTTTATCAAGTAAACCATTCATGATCTCTTGATCCCTTGGTTGTTTTTACATATCAACCTCCTAAATACCCAAATGTTGACAAAAATGTACATGAGATGCCACCTCAAGCCCTGAGACGTTTCCAGAGTGCCTCGCACCTTTTTAAAACCAGGGTTCCACATTTTAGTGGACCCAGAAAGTGGCCAGAAGTTTTGATTTGAGCTAAATTATTCACTGTACCATTTAAAACAAAGTCTTATTATTAGGATTATCATTTTATTTTCTTTACACAGGTGTGATGATCGTATTCAGAAGATCCAGACAATTAAAATGATGGAAGGCATCCTCATATGTGCAGCTCCGCATTGTCTAAAATCGTTTCTTAAAAAAGCTGATTTTGAGACCCATGTACACACAGTTCATGCCAATCTCGTTAACTCAAATCCTCAAAAGGATGGAAATGAGTCTGAAGCTGCAAGCACGAAGAAACCAACAGCTTCTGAATCAACGGTTCAAGCCCCAACCCCAAGACCACTCCAAGAGGGTGAAGACCGCACCCAACAACCCCCAACCCAACCCACAATCAGACCACTCATACAGCCACACCCTAACCCACCCCATGGTTTTGATGGGCCAGCACCAATGCATATCCCTCAAATGAATTTTGACCACCCTATGACCGCCCTCCAGCCGCCTGGTTTTGTAGTACCAGTGAACCCAAATGTAATGGGTCCTGGTTCATTCGGTCAACCACTTTATGCGGGCCAACAAGTTCCAGAAGCGGGTGTTGACCCAGGATCTTTATTAGGTTATCCTCAGTCTTGGAATGTTGGACCAAATGGTCAACCACTTGACCCTTCTATGATGATGAATCAAGGTGGCTTCTTTCAAGGAGGTCTACCACCACAAGGAGTGAATGGTAACGATGCAAGGAGCGCCGGCATGATGGCGGCAAACCCATCACTCCAACCACCGCCTACGCCTCAAGCTATGCCATTTGGCAATTTCCATGGCGGTGATTCAAGTCGCCTTGGACCGGGATATGGGTGGCAACAAGACAAGCGTGACAGTTTTGGAAACAGTCGAGATTAATGTAGTCGATATATGTTTACTACTTTGTGAGACGGTGCACTTGTTTTTTGTAAGATGTTTCTCTATTTTGTTTGCATCATAGTTCAAATCTTCATGCTGACATAGTTTCAAGAATATGCACTCATGGTATACATAAAACCATCACAAGTAATTTATTAAATTTCAAGCAGAAATTCAGTTCAACTACTACAGAGTATCTAATTGTATCAGATTCTTTTTGGAAACCATAAGAACCTGTTATTGAAAAATTCACAGGACCTCTCCAATACCCTACTAACTAATGCGATCAGGTAAATCGCAGCTTGCTCTGGGAGATGGCCTTCAAGAGGTTATGCGTGGAAGCAGAATTTAAGCATAAGACTTCTGCTAGAGGCGCTTACTTGCACCGCCTCTTGAAGTTTTAATTGTATATCAACTTCAAACACACATCCAAACACCCCTTAAGAACTTATATCTATTTTGAAGTTAAAATATGTGTTTTCAAATGGCCAAAATTCAAGATCAAAATGTCATTAAGAGACAACGAAATATATCATAATTCAAAGCAGGACGTATGATCAAAATGAGACCTAACCCGCGATAACAAAAACCACAAAATGGAAATTCAATTGTATAAGTTTGTAAACTGAAAACAATCAAGGTTACAGCCTCCATGAGTTTGGATACAATAAAGCTGTTCTATAATTAACTAAAATAGCAGAAGCAAATGTTTTGACCTTTAATGTCAACCCAATCACTTACCAAATACAAGTTTGATTGGAATTGGGTACACCATCAAATATCAAGATCCAAAGGTAAAACAGAATGTTATGATTGGAAATTTGGAATTGGGTACTACTAATAGAAAAATATGTTTTCTTAGAGTTTATTATAACTTTCATTGCCTAGGAGATATATAGATTATTTTATAATCGTTCTTATAAAATAGCATCAATAATACACAATATCTTATATGGGATCAGAGTTCAGATTTCTACCTTCTTTGTTATCCTCTTTTTGCTAGTGCCACCGATATATTGGTCATCGACACCCTTTCCCCATCGTTGTCATTGTGTTACCATTTTCTTCTCTTCTTCCCTCTCTCATTTTGCTCTAGGACACATCATACTTTATTTTTCTCTAGTCGCGGCCACAGTCGTCACCCTTGTCCCTGTAGCTCTGCAGCCACTTCTCACTAATGCTGCTCTGACATTAGACTCGTCTCTAACGTTTGGCGCCACATAATTTATTTAATTTTTACGTTTTTATGGAGTTTTTCCTAAGTTTGTAAAGTTTTCTTACACCTACATATTCATGGTTCTTCACTTTGGTCTAAGCGTTTGATTTCCTCCCGCTCTTATTGTGGCGACACGAGGCACGCCAAGCTATGATGACAAGAGCTACAACTGCGATAGCAAGAGCTATGACTATGGTTGCACGATGACATTAACAAGAGAAAAATTAATACATCCTTATATAATACGTACAAGGCGTCACTAAGACAAAACAAGAGAAGAAGGGAAAGAAAGTCGTCACACAAGAAGATGATAATAGAAGAGAATTGGCGGCCAACCATAATCTAGTAGCAATATTAGTAGAAAGGGATAGGAAGAAAAGGAAAAAACAATCATATAAAATAATGAAAAGCATTACGAATTATTTATAGAAGTTTAATAAGAATGATTGCAAAAAAAAAAAAAAAAAAAAAAAAAAAAAAAAAAAAAAAAAAACTAATTAAATCATATCTCCTAGTTATAATAAAGATGCATCACTTGGGTTCATGGGCAAAGCTTCATAGGGGCCGGGGGGCCGGCGCCCCCTGTTAATTTCACCAGTAGTGTTAAATTTTAGTCCGATAGTGTAAATTTTTTGCTAGGTAGTGTAAATTTGTCATATTAAAAAAAGTTAAAAATAAAGATAATCATATTGAACCCTAACTTATATATTTCATCTAACTAGTTGGATGCCTGCTCGCGCGTTGTGCGAAATTTAGTTATGTTTTTTGTTCTTTTGTTTTTTCGATTATAGTCATATAAGTAGATGCATTCCATAAACCAGGTGCCGAATTATTATGTAACATGATTTGTCTTACAGATTTTGCCTAGTGGCATTAATGTACAAAAAGATGACTTCAGCAAAAGGTTGCATTTAGTCTTCATTCAAGCTCTGCAAGTAATTTTGTTGTATACTGTTTGCAATAGAATTCACTGATCAATTTAAAGATAAATTCTACATTGTTTGTCATTACAAATTGCTATTCAAGATTCATAATTTCCCTCAAACTTTTTTCTAGGCGTAAAAGCTATCTAACTTTCAACATTGTTCAAATGAAAATGTTGATAATTTTGACTTACGACCAGAGAAACTGTAGTCAAACCTGGAGCTCAATGTTTATCAATACACAAATCCATGGGTAATGCCACCTTAAATTATAACAACATAAATCTGAGAACCTAAACACGCTAAAACACAGCAGAAATGCACATGTAAACAAAATGCGCGACCAAGCGAAAGTCAACCGTAATGTCAAAACCCCTAAACAAAACCACGGGAAAATTCAGAACAATACCAACATCACGGAACGGCCAAACCACCCACCCCGCACAAGCCAGGCCCCAAACATCGTCATCTGTCAACTACAAGGGAGAAGCAACCAACATGCAACAAACAGCAACAGCAATCGACAACAACAAAATAGAGAAGAACGACAAAAAGAAGAGATGGAGAACTGAAAACAAACCTGGAAATCGAAGTAATCTGCGATGGAAATCGTTGACGGAAACAGGGAAATAACAAACAATATAAAACACCATGACAACACATGTCAGTCCACCAAGCACAGGAAAGAAACACATGTCCCGGCAGGTAAGAAAAAGAAGGCCAAAAAAATAGAAGACGGAAGGGTCGAACCATCGTACACCAACAAAAATAACATAAGAAACACCTAGTGAACTAACCAAGAAATAGTGACAAAAGCTGAATTGAAAAACATTAATAATGTACAGCAAGATGAACAATAAAAAAAAATATAGACCACAAACCACCTGCCACGCAGGTGGTATATACTGTTCATGAACTAAGTTTTTTCATAAATATATAATATTTAAACGTATGTGTGTATCCTACCCAATATGTAATTAATAAATTAGCTATATAACTGCAAACAGGTGTAAATCCCCAGTAGGTATTATTTGTTTCACTTGCAACATAACAAGTCATACGCTCACAGTATATAACAATACACATGCAAATGAAATGAAAAACAATAAACAAACTCTCAATTGATCATATGAAAACAGCCATCCTAGTCAACAATGACTCTTAATAAATAAGCAAAATCTACAGTCAATTAAATGTAAAAAATACCCTTCTTAAGATGGTATTCAGCTTCATAACTTGATATCAGATGTTGTAAAATTATACAAGCAGATCATAATGATTACTCCCACTATACAAAAGCCTCACAGCTTTCTTGGGTTTTCCTTGTTTTGAACCCTTGCCATAATCAGCTCCATATTCAGCAATGGGTATGAAACCCGACCCGTAACCAGCTCTCGTATGCTGCAAGTGTCAGAAGATTTTACAACATAACAAATCAGTTCACTATCAAATTCATGTTAATGTTATATCTCAATCAGGCTGAATGGATCAAATTAAGAAATAGCTAAAAGGGAAATGGGTTGTATGTGTTGAAAAGGAGAAACCAGGTTGAAACTGCAAGTCACCTAAAATGTATTTTAATGCTTCAATCTTCTGAATTGTAGCACACGCCACACATGTATTAAAAATTTATACAACTAATAAAATATATCGTTGTTCAATCATGGTTACCCATTAATTGTTTACAAATAGATAAAAATGCAGGAAGATTCTTCGCAGGTCAACCCGACGCGACCTGTATTTAAAATCTATTCATAATCTGGCCCGCCTATGTAGCCACCTCTACCCGAACGAATCTTTTTAACAAGGATAATTACCTCATGCTCAGGTATATAGACAACAATTGGTTGGCGACATAACTTGGAGAGTACCTATGGACCACGTGTAACAAAAGGCAGATATAAAATAAGCTAAAGTACCCAATTGTTCCAAGGATGAAGACAACAGTTGTTATCTTTCTCATTTATTGCTAAAGAAAAGAAGGCCTAAAAAAATACATTTAGGTGTGCTCTTGCTAGTAGCAGCTATTGTTGTTAGTCTAACCGAAAATACAACATTCACTGAAGTTAAGAGGTTATTCTGCCACGCCTCTTCTTTAGAGGTTATTCAAATAATACGTATATTTGTTAACATATTTAACGCACTAATTATTTATAAATTAAAAAGTAAAATTAAAAGATTTGGACAAAAAGCACTCTAGATCAACCAAACTTGGCCCTTTCTGACCGACTCAAATTACCCATTTTACCTGAACCCATTTTGATCTATTACCCAACCCATTAGTCAGGCCCATTTCACCAACTCTAGTTTTTAAGAATAGATTATGTAAATAAGGTAATGTTCTACATTTTTAAAAATAGTATGTGGTTAAGACTACACAAAGAGTCAACCATTTAAGGTTTACCAAGAAAGTACATAAAAAGCTAATTTTAAATGGAATTGGCACAGATGAAAATAACTTCCTTAAAAGAATCACAAAAAGTTTAAAAATGAGCCATGCATCCATCTACATCTTTCACGATTTACCCCTCATAAGCTCCAACTTATTGCCTCCTTTGTTGAGTCACTATACAATGCATACAGATGGTTAATGTATATTAAATACTAACCAGTAGTTCTGACTCTCCTCCCCAAAAATCTGGCCGTGCAATGCGTTGACAGTAACTACAAGCATTTAATAAATAATATTATAATCAGATTGCAAATCTTGATTTTCTTGTGCAGTAAGAGGTCACAATTCTAACCGTTTTAAGGATTCTTCAACTGTAATTGCAATTAATGCTTCTTCGTATTGATGTCTTTCTTTTTCATTATCACATAAGACTTCTTTTATTGCCATCCGCAGTTCATCTGCAGCATAAGCTCTCACCAAACATTTAGGCAAAGTTATAAGATTTAACAACAGAAGACAAACTTAAAAAGACACGCACACACATAAAAATACATTTAACAATCAGTTGCAACATCTAATAAGGTATTTTTAAGAATATAAAGAAGTCAGAAGAACCTGCGATTAGTCATTGTTATGAGGAGAAACTTGAATCCTATAGAATTGAGATTATATACATGTGAGATTATTCAATTCTACAATTGTACATGCACACAATATCCATGCACATATACAGAAAGATACTAGAACTCCGAATAGTATAGATTCTATCAATTGAGTATTATAATTTTGAAGCATTTACTTGGCAAAAAGATTTTTCCTATATGCATTAATCGCACAGCTCACCTTCATGATTACTTTGTTATTTAACCTTAAAGTTGCACTAAGAAGTTGAAATTAATAATCCAATCGAATTCAAATGAAACACAAAAGAAAAAGACGTATGAAACATAAAAAAGAACCTGCATTGTCTCTTTCTTCTCGGGGGCTAAGAGTAAGGCTCTTGTTCATAGCCATTCCTTTAACCTACAAAAAAAATCCAATTCCTGATTCTTATTCTATCAAATCTCATTCCAAAATGCTTCCCTTCAAATCTTTTTATATAACTCGTTATCTTGATTTTAGATAACTTCACGTTGTTACTTTCTTGTATATTTTCTGAACATATCAAAACAAAAGAATCATCAGGCCACATAAATCATACCAGAGCGCGAAACATACATCGGCCATCACCAGTAACTTTATGAACCCTAAAACTCTCCACTTTGTTCAATGCTGGTGAAGCTTCCCTGAATTCAAAGAAGATATTATAGAACTTAAACAAAAGCTAGAGCATTTAAGGAGTCTATCACCCTAGCAATCCAGTTAAAACACGAAATCAAGCTCTCAACAAATTACCAAATTATAGCTAAAACTGACCGTATAAATAAACTAAGTACTGTTACAAGATCAAATGCCCTAATTTCACAAAACTGAATAGTTTAACAACAAACAATTGAACCATATATAATCGCATTCAGATTAAAGTAAACTTGGTGCACTTACAATTTTGGTCCAATTCGCGCAAAGAATCGGTGTGTGTTATCGGTGATGAACACAGATTGTACGGCATTCCGAGAAACATTAGCGGCGATTGTAGCTACCGGAGATGAGACGATTTCGAACTCTGCTGACCCAATCCTTAGCTCTTGAAGGATAACATCTGCAATGAAAAGAAACTGTGAGTAGCATATTGAGGAAGAAGATATTATTGTATTGGTGTTACCGTTGGTAGCCATGGATTCTTCTTCGTTTTGAGGAATTTGAAGTTGTTCGAAGTAGAGAAGATGAAGTTTTAGAGGGTTTTTGGATTACTTTCTTTATCAAACTTAAAACCATACGTCGGTAAATGAATCGAATGTTAATGAACTATTAGCAAGGAGTTTATTTATGTTCGTTTACAAACAAAGAATTTTGTTTATTTAATTAAGCGAACGAACATGAACACATGTTCTGTTCGTTTATATTTGTTTATATTCAGTTATATACGTTCGTCTATTTATGTTCGCTTATGTTTGTTTGTTTTATGTTCGTTTGTTTACGTTTGTTTGTTTATGTATTGTAACAAAAAGTCATGTACCTGTTTTTTTTATTGTTTTTTAGATGATTTATTATGGATGATTTCATGATGAATCATTACGGATTTTTTGATCGAATCATATTTTTTGATAAATCATGTATATTTGAAAAATTAATTTACATGTGTTATTGGATAAATTATGATGTGCTAGACTTGTTAATTTGTGTTCATTAATGTTTGTTTGTGTTCATTTGCGTTTTTCAATTAAGTTCATTTAATTTAATTTGTTTGTGTTCGTTTATATCCATGAACTGTTCGTTTAGTTTTTTAACGAACGAACATTTTTATTTTGTTAATAAACGAACATGAACAAAAAATTTTGTTTAATTATGTGCTCGTGTTCAGTTGAAGTTAAATGAATGAATACGAACATGCCAATGTTCATGTTCGTTCTGTTCGCTTACAGACCTACTTGGCTAGACATGGTTAGTATTTGAAATGAACAAATTCGGGTAGAATGAGTTGAGATGTTAAGGACAAAACAAAATATATGACATGTATGATATGTTTAACTTTTCATGTTAAATAAGTTAAAAGATAGACATGAGATAGTAATAACCATCTTTCAAAACCATATAGTTTTATAAAACATTTAATTCATACTATAAATGAAGCTTGTCAGTACTCATTTTAAAACTAAAAAATGTTTTGTTACTAGATATTAAATATGTTTGTTTTAACATATAAGAAAACAATACATATAGTTAGCATGTTTTACTGAGATTCACTAAGCATGTTAAACGTGTTGTATTCGGGTTCACGCATTTTAAACACATTTAGTATAAGGATACATATTTTTCAGTATATCAAACTCCTGTGTGCTTTGAATTTGTCACCTTGTAAATTGTAATTCAATCACTAATTCAGTAGAGTTCAAAAAAGGTAATAAATAATTTAGAACATTCATTTAACCAACTTAAACTGTATAACTAGAATACAATTTATGGTAGTCTTGTATAAAATTCAGAGGATAATAACTAATCATATTATTTAGAATCCCTAAAGTTTGGGCAAACTTAACATTGCAACTTATGTATTCTTGATTTCTAAGAAGACAATAACCCATGTCTACTCGACGAACCAAAACCATGATCATGATCTCGATGACTCAGTAGAGCGACCATTGCCAGGCTACCTGATGGTCCTTGGCATGGTCACATGGCTTTAAAAAGAAAGTATGCTAAAGTAATAATTCTATAAATTCAAGAAAAGAATAGTGTTATGGGTCAAACCGACCCATGTTGACCCGCGCTAAGAACACCAATCTCAGCGCAACCAGGTTTGACCCATTATCCGACTCGTTCCATTTTCTCATTTCTAAGCATATCAGATTTGTGCTCATGATGTATGGGTTGCATCATACCTGTGATACAGTGTTAATTTCCATGTTGGCAAAATAGCACATACAGAAAGAAATTGTTCAGAAATATTAAAAACTAAAATTAGAAAATCACCAAGAGCACAAGCAGGCTTCAAGAAACAATCACGTATTTATGTTCATAAACATTTAAGGGTATGCATACAACAGTATTAACTGTAAACTCGTAATCACATTATCACGTACAAGAAATGAAGATCATTGTTCATCAATCAAAAAATGAACGAAAAGGTATGTGAGGTTTATTTGCTCCTTTTCTTAGCTTCACTGTACAAAATCACCCCGAGCACAGTGAGCAAATAACCGAGCATTCCAGTCACCGATACAGGATTCTTAAATATTAAAATTGATATAACAACAGCCACTGCTCCTTTTGCATTTCCCAAAACCTAGTATTTAAACCAACATAAAGAAAGAATTAAACTTTAAATACATGCGCCTTAGTTTGCATCGTCACATATTGATGTAAAACAAACATATGCGACTAGAGGTGCCAAGATGAGGGGATCGGGCAGGTTCAATATGGGTCAAACAACTCGATTTAGGTACGGGTTAAAAGAGGCTGGTCCGGGTTGGGTTGACCCATTAATCTTTTTAATCCATTTTTACCGTGTTCCATAACAGTGATTACAAAAATTCAATATTATTGCAAGAAAAAGTTAATCTTTGATAAAACACTTAAGAGGTTGTATGCACTAAAGATAGACTTCAGGCGACTATCAAGCTTGTTTGACCAGTTCCCTTTAAAATGAAGTTTAGATTTGATCCATTTGAGATAATAGACAACCCAAATCGATCCATTCGTAAGTAAATGAGTTGAAATTGCCTCCTCTATCTGCAACATTAGTGTTCCATTTGGTTTCAAGGGAACCAAAATCACTCTATGCTATTTAACATTAGAACAAGATTGATCCACTACTTCATGGCACCCATGAAATTAGAGAAACTTAGTATTACAACTAACATGCACAAAAATCCATAGTTCTAATATGAACATGAAAAGTAAAGATACCTAAAAACATGTGGGAGTACCTGAAGAGTTAAAGCACTTGTGTGTTTGGTAACCAAGAAATTTGTCAAATTGACAAGATATGCTAAAGCAGAATTGAAGAGCAGGTACCAGACAATATTCACATCTTTTCGGGCAAGAGCTATCGTTATCCCGACCACATTATCTTCCATTAATAAAGTTGCGGGAAGCAAAATCACAACTGCCACCGGTGCCATATACAGCAAAAGATTCATGGAATTCAGCTTTTCTCTGTTATGACATAGATTGACGCAGTATGTTGTTAATTAGATGTTAGTAAGAAAAGGAAAGTGGTTATGTGATATTAAATAATCATAATCTGTTAAGTATAGACATAATAATGCGAGTGTAGGAGATAGTGTTTGGATGTGCTTCGGCTATTTGATGTAACAATAATGTTCAACAAATTATAGTCGTTTAAGCAATTAATGAAATAAGAAAAATGGCCATTTTTTTAAGATATGCTTTTAAAATGGGAGCAAATTCTCCAAAATAGGTTTTAAAATGACTAAACAGGTAATTTAGTTTACCCCTAGGCCCTAATTATCAGGTTATTGAAGTTAGCATGGAATTGATCATCAAAAGGAAACCACACGAAATAGAAACAAGCCATACACTTTTCCTGATTTTAGCATCTAAATTTACGTTAGGTGCAAACAGAAAACAACTTTACATTTATTACCGATTTAACAACCAAGTCATATTCTATTACTGATAGCAACGAATGGTATGTTCAAAAAGTAGTGGGTCAATTTTTGCCAATTTTACAAAAATCACTTATGTACCTTTTTTTATTTTCAACTTTATGTGTATTTAAATGCCATGTTGTATATGATATTATCATGTGACATTTAATAATTACTTTTTAGTATAATTTGTCCAAAAAAAATATTTTTTGAACTTGTAAAAGATTATCTTTTATTTTTTCAAATAAATGTGGCCAGTGCCATGACATCAATTGACAGGTAAAATCAGTTAAAATGATGACAATGCTAAAATTGATAATAAATTATAAGTTGCTTTCTATTCTGCGCCTGATTTAAGGTCAGCTGCTAAAATCAGAAAAAGTGCAAAGTTCATTTCTATTTTGAGTAGTTTGTCCTAATCAAAAGCAAGATCTGTTTATCCAAACATTAAAACTGACTAGAGTAAACATCAAGCCACAATAATAATAAAAAAATTCGTTCCAAACCGATGATCCAAACACCCTCATAAATGGAGATTACCCTTCGGAGGATAGCAAGATCCCTTGTAGAACTGACTTTAATGCTCTTGCAGCTGTAGCCCCAAGGCACATAATAAAACCAAATAAGTGGAAACTTGGTTCACCCTGAAGCAATAAAGATGCAACTTTTAATACCGTGAAGAATAGTCACAAACCATAATACTAAAAGATAGACCAACATGCTTAACAGTAACCACTTGTTTATTATAAAGAAATTTTAAGCCCATTGCAACAGATATATGCAACCCAAAAGTGTTTGAACCTTTGGGATTACAAGGCCTCAAGAAACAAAGCTAATTATGTGAAAACAGCAGTCTGCAACACAACCATCACGCCTAATAAGCAGGTATTTGTATGTGCATTATGAAAGTAATTACTTGATTATAATCAGTTTCTCGACTAACCTACATCTGATTACAATCATTCAACTATTTAGGGCTCAAGAAAACACATCATCAAATAGTATTATTACACATATACCCTTATTCCATCTATTACTTAGCCTTAATGTATATTATATCCCCTTAATGCATCTACTACTTGCTTAAATATCACATTTCGCAAACATTACCTTACTTTATCCATTACCTTACTTTATCCATTACCTTCTTTAACAATCACAATTTTCCATCATCCAAACATCAGCAAAGGCTTCCTACATCTATAAACTCTCCCCATTGGAATCGATTATTACAACTAATTTTCAGCTTATCGTTTTGAGAAACAATCAACTTCAAACTGCTTAATCAAAACACCCTATTTCACTAGCAAATTAAAACATATAAACAGTTTGAAAGAATAATCTTGAATCAGCTAAGTATTGCTGTACCAAAACACAATAACCAGATTAACAGTTCTAATAACCAATCCCAAACAACCCATATGCTAATTATCTATTAAACTTCACATAACAATATTCAAAAATCAACAAACAATCAAGATCAAAGATTTTACCCCACTAGCAATGACAACACCAGCAACCACAGGAACAAGAGTCCCATAAGTCACCCAACCCTCCTTCTTCACCGTCATCACATACGCGAAAACCGCAGTGAAAAACGGCGTCGTCGCACCCACGGCCTGAGTAAAAGACACCGGCAGAAACCTCAAGGACACATTCCCACTAACCACCGACGCACAAAACACCAAACTAAGAGCAGAAATCTTGAAAAACTGAACCCTAGACCTGACAGTCTGCAAAGGCACAAGCTTTAACCACACAATCGCAATGTAACTGAGCAAAGAGCAAGCGATCATGTGGCACATGGTGAGGAAGATGGGGTACTTGAAGCCGTAGTTGGTTAGGAGGTATTTGTTGAGCAATAGGACTCCAATGTTGGATGCGTACCATGATGAGACCAAAGAGATGGTGACCCACTTGGCGCCGGTGGATGCCTTCATGAAATTGGGGGAAATTGGAGGGTTTTGGGGAAGATGATTGGTGGGTTTACATGGAGATCTGGGGGTGTTTGGTGAGGGGTTTAGATGGATCTGGTTGATGAGAGAGAAGGGGTTGACGAAGGTGCGAGGGTGACGCGTTGACGGTAAGAAAGAGAATTTGTAAAGAATTAAAGATACAAGATAATCAAACATCAAGGTTTTATTTTTACCTCGTATAAAGAAGAGGTTTCAAACGATAAGGTTAGTGTTTTAGACGTCTCGTTTAGTATCATACGCGGTCGTATAGGGTCAAATGCATTGAAAACAAAAAAAAGTACAAGGGCTGTTAGAGGGTTATACATCCCATATAACCATATACGACCTCCTATATGGCATGTATAAGACTATACGATGTGTATAATAAATTTCGACACTGAATATAAGTAAAAATTCAAGGGCTGTCAGAGGGGTTATAGGCGTATAGGGCTGTATGATCCCCCCCCCCCCCCATACGAGACATGTGATGCTATACAATCCGAATAAAAATCCGGGATGTTGATTTATAATTGGATGATGTCCCAATAACCACACCCTTGTTTTGTAATCTTAAATTTATGGGTTTAAGTTGTAGAAAATAGTTTTTTTTTTTTTACAAAAAATGTTGAATAAAATTGTATGTATCAGATTATGAAGTGAGTTATCGCTAAACCTTTTATTAAGCTTGAGCTAATTTAAGTACTGGATATAACTTTTTATTGTTTGGATGGTTAATTTTGAAAGCTTGAAAGAGAGTGTGACAAAACACCCGGATAGTAAAATTTCATTGAAATTGAGACAAACGGTTGTGAATCCAAAAATGTTTCATTAGGGGGCAAAAAATGGGACAAGATCAAAAATAGATCCGTTAAAAAACAATTCACAATGCTTGTGCTTTTGTTATGTTTATTAGCATTAATGGTTGAATTAATGGAACATGTAGAATATCGATTCATATAAAACGATTATTTGTTTCAAAGGGGTGATAGTGATTAGAAAAATGTAGAAAAGTCATGCGTGTGGACAACGACTACGTCTCATAAGGATGTGCGGTTACACTCTTTGTACTAGTGATAGTGATCAAGACTGTTTAAATAATAATTATTTTTTTATGTTTTTAATTTAAATTTTTTTGTATTATTTAACAAAGCAAAATTTATTGAACATAAAAACTAAAATACAAATGTTTTAAATAATAGGAAATGAGACTAATAGTCATCTCGTGGACGATACATGCAAATATGCTCCACCAAATTCGTACGAAGATTACCATGTGTTCTTAACATTGTAGCACTTATTTGAAAATGCCGCCTAAAGTCACCCGCCTCGCTTACGAAATTCTCGCTGAAATAGTGTCTAATAAGTATGTCATTAGCTTTTACAGGGTCACAAGGACGTAGGGGCTCCCTCGTTTAGCGATGTAAACTTTCGGCCCTACTCGTCAAATACGCGATGGTAACTTTCCCCGCTACAAATATCATTCCGTCTTCTTTAGATGAAATGAAGTTGATGACGAGAAGAGCTCGGCATTTTTGTAAAAAAAATACTTCAGTATTATTATTAAGTGAAACGGATAAAGAGAAAACGAGATTTTTTTTGGTGTTAATTTGAGTATAAGGAGTAGATATATAGATTTGAAAAAGTATAAGGAGTAGATATAAGTTTAGTTTTGACCACCCAACTTTCAAATTTGATACCCTTCGCGAGCGTCATAAGGGCATGGTTGTTGCGCCACACACCTTCGCGCCCAATCACGACTTCGTTGTGGTGTTCGTTTGGCGCCCCGACCTACATGGCAACGGGTAGCGCCCCTTCACTGTGCCATAACAGGTGATTTAGGTAGTGTTTGTTTTTTTCAAAAAGCTCTTCCCCACATCTTCATCTGCTCGCACGCAGACGCAGGAAGAGGTTTTGAGAGCGCAGACTATTTGATTTCTGGAAGACTTTTTATTAAAAAATGTCTTCCTGAGGTCTACATGAGATAGACATAGACCATTGTCTTCACAGGTTTTCAAACCTCTTCTCCTACTCCACCTTCACAAAAAACATCTGAGCCCTAAAATCATAAAACATAGCCTTCTCATTCCTCCTTCATCACCAGCCACCATCCTCGACTCATTCGGCCACCATCCTCCTGTTCGCAATCTCCATCGCCAGCGAGCCTCCAACCGGCGCTCCTCCAGCCGGCGCTTCCAGCCGGCGACGCCACCTTTCCTGCCGGCGACTCTCCTCCAACCAGCCCCCTATCTTACCGGTGCTCCTCCCCCCTCCTGCGACGATATTCAACCTTCGATTTCTTAAGTAAGATCGTCTATTCTTAACATTTGATTTCAATGTTTAGGGCCGGTTTTGTTTGGATTTGATTTAGGGTTAACAAAGGAATGAAGTTTAGGTGTTGATTAGGTTTGACTTATGTGTTTGATTTATGATATTAGGTAAAAAAACTTTGAGGATTTTGATTGTTTATGATAAAAAAACTTTGAGGATTTTGGATTCGAATTACTTTAATTACAGAATATTTTACCAGTCTGCATGTTAAAATACAAACAGTCTTCTTCTTGCAGTCTGCAGACGTTTGGTCCACCTCTTCTCTTGCAGATGTCTGCAGATATAGTTCGCAGTTTGCAGACATTTTGCTGCATAAAAAACAAACAACACCTTGGATGTTTAACTTTTGATTTCAATATTTGTATTAAATGATAAACTCTTTTGGGATGTTATAAGTTGCTTTATTGTCATTTTAGTCCCTTTAAGACAACTGTGAAGATTAGTAAGTAATTAGTCCCTTTCCATAGATTTAGATAAGTAATTAATCTAAACAGATAAGTTATTTTAATAACTATTTTAGTTTTGTTAAGCAAATAAATAGACAAACAAAACATCAATCAAGATAAAACAAAACGTATTAAACTAAACAAAATTAAACTATAATTACAAAACAACAAACAAAATTTTCAAATAAATAATTAAGTATATTGAAAAATATAATAATATACTACTAAAAATTAAAACTACATAAAATTTAAAAGGTTTCTATAAATTTAAAAGCTTTCTATAATTCTTTAGTGGTTCCCTAATCAACAATTCAATTTTATTTATTTATAAAAAAAAAGAAGCCTGGTATTAATTAATTTTTCACAATTTCTTTCTTTCTTTTATGCTCCCAACTTTCATACGAGATGCTTTTGAGTTTCACAGGTCTAAGATTGACCAGCTGATTCTCCTATATTTTATATGTTTAAAAAGCAATGTTAATGAATAGTGTTTAGAGTCAATTTCGGTATTTCACATTGTGCTTGGGATATTGTGCTTCACCATTTAATGCCTGCACACTCCATTTTGATTTTTCCAAGATATGTTCGATGATGGCCGCTACCAGTTGTTTAGAGAGAGGGGGTGTGGTTGAGAACGCTGGTTAGGTCAGCTGTTTTGTCGTCGCCATTGTCTCTGGCTTGCCAGACAATCGCCTCATGTACCTTAATTTGGGTGTTTTAAGAGAGAGAGAGAGAGGGGTGTGATACGGTGGTTTGGGCGTTTTTGTGTCGCCGTCGACGTACTCCCCCTTGCCGTACAATTTTTCACGTCTATCTTTCTCTATCATTCGCCTGAGGTTGATTGATTGTGGCTGTTAAACGGGGCAATGATGGTGGTGCTACCACATCTATGGCACTTGCCATTCTTCCTCTCTTAAGTGGTTTGAGTTTTTTTGGTATTGTTTGTGATGATAGCCATGTTGGAAGAGACGATTATCGCTTTACCTCCCGTTTCTGGTTGAGGTGAAGCTGGCAGCTGTCTGGTGGTTGTTCAAGGTGGTGAATTGGTGGTTCGACCGCCTTTTTTCTCTCCTATTCTTTATCTCACTGATACCCTTTTAGGGTTTTCATATCTACCCTTGTTCTAGTTTAATTCGGTGTGTCGATGATGATGAAGGGCATTTGCTTTGTTTGAGATGATGATGTTGTTGTTAACTCATGTGAAGCTTTGTTATTTGATCGGTTTTGCATGTTGTATCTTGCTGTTTGTGTGCGTTGATGATGATGAACCATTGTTCATTTGAGACCTTGAACTGTTTTGGTATCTAAACAACTATTGTTTTAGAGGAAAAAATGGTGTTAGTTGTCATGGCTTGGCAATCGTTTACGGTATATAGCCTCAACCAAACATCGCACATGTGGTAACTAATACGTGATGAACTTTAGTTCATCTAAAACATTTTGTGCTTCTAAGGCTATGATTGTTTTGTGAAAATAAGCCAATTGCTTTGGCTTGGCATCCCTTTATGGTGCGCAGCCATAACTCGATATTGTTTCTGAGCCTTAATATGTCCATATCATTACAGTTTTAACCTGTGTGGTTCTTTGTTATTGTGACTATAATGTAGTAGTTTGTTCTGGTAATTGTATTGTTTATGTAGTAAAGAGTGGGGTGTTGATACCAATATTATAGTTAACACGTATGTGGCTGTGATGATACGTCTAAGCCTGGTTACCTAAACGACATCTTCATGGTTGAATCCCCCCGCGAAGCGCAGGTGAGAAAACAACTAGTAAGTTTAAAATTACACTACTTAATTACATGGTTTAGCTCGAAGACAATCAATCAAATTGTCCTTTCCTTATGGAATAATAATATTAGGTGAAACATTAATAGTTGGTATAGTCACTTCATTCAGGTTAATAAATGAGTCTGGTAATTAATTCGTTAGTCTTTATAAATTACACTTCTTAATTACATGTTTCACCTTGAAGACAATCAATCAAATTTTCCTTTCCTTATAATATTAGTTGAAACATTAATAGTTGGTATAGTCATTTCATTCAGGTTAACGAATGAGTCTGGTAATTAATTCGTTAGTCTTTATAAATTACACTTCTTAATTACATGGTTCACCTTGAACATAATCAATCAAATTGTTCTTTCGGTTATGAAATAATAATATTAGTTGAAACATTAATAGTTGGTATAGTCACTTCATTCAAGTTAATAACTTAGTTTGGTGATTAATTTGTTAGTCTTTATGTATGAATCATCATTTGAACTTCGGGTTCATAATATTACTTCGAGGATCAAGCTGAGAAAATAATAACTAATTCTCGCTAATTTTATTTTCTAGTTGCTTTTATGCACCTTCAATGTTGTAACTTGCTTTTATCTACTTTTAATATTATGACTGTTGATTTGTTAACATGAGAAACTAATAAACTAACTAAGCAAGTCCTTTTTTAATGAATATGAGGATGACGAAAAAAATTAAATTTTATAAAAATTAAATAGTTTAAGAAATTATGAGTTTTAAAACATATGATATAATTTTTTAAAGCTAAATGTGTGACTGATTATTTTCAACAATAATTTATCATTAGCCTTTCACGTTAAATAATAATAATAACAACCACCATGATTTTTAAATGACATAAGCTTTTTATATATTAGTATTTTTAAGAAAAAACTATACCATGAAACCATCTTATTGGCCATCTCTAATCAAGCAAGCCTTGTACATCAATTAACAAAGCTTGGCAAACTTGATAAATTTGTTAAATCTTGGTGATTGCCTAATCCATGTACCACCCATTGGACTTTTCAACTTTCTATCAACTTCTTTAATATCATCTTCCACCACATATTATAAACATGGGGAGTACATCCAATGTGCATCCATTTATCATTTGAGAGGCACTTATTGGAATTTTGAAGGTTTTCTTTTAAGATCTAAACACTTGTGTTCTCAACTCAAATTATGAAAACATTTTCTACTTCCCGCCTATTAAACATTTCTTAACTATTTTTCAATATCAACCTACGATGATTCTCTTGAGGACGAAAACTAAACATTTATTTGTTTTCAATTTCCACATGTTATCTACAAATTGGGTGGTAAAACAAATGTAATTAGATTTTTTACTAGAAATCCAAGTATCAATTGTCACGCAAGTTTTTCAAAAACTTTTTATTAAATCACTAACTTTTCTTATTCTTGAAACAATTACTAAATTTATTTTATGATTGTACTTCTACATTGACCTTTAAACAACGATTGAGAAACACTCATGTAACACTTGAAACTCGCGCCTTCCATAAATCTAAATAGAAATGTCTTCAACTACTAACATGTAGGCTTAAACCTTCCTCGTCCTTTTTTGATCAAATTTTCAAGACGTCAATTGCTTTCATTCCCATTCTAAAACGCCGTTTGTGTTTGTCTATCACTAATTTTAACCAAGGGTTGTATTTATTTAATGGAACTTTATGATTATTGGTACCGTGAGGTTTCAAGTCACATTTGTACATGTTAGCATAACGATTAGATTTCATTAGGTGAAAATCCGGCTTTTTATATAATCTTTTCAACATCCTTCAAAACTTTTGATCTTGGTTGGTACTTTTTAGTTGGCTCTCATTTGTTTGTCAAATTAGATCATTAATGTCAAGGTTAATCATCTCATCATTAACCCGAATTGTATGTTTCAGACGACTAGCAATCAAAAACAAAGTTAATGAAGTGCAATAAGTATATACACAAAACAATAAGCTAGATATCAACTCAATATATTTATAAGAGATTAATGTAAATAATATTAAATAACAACTTTTGTTTGTGAGAGGAAGTTACTCTAACTAACAAGTATACTCCTCTTATACACATTGTACAACTCATGTCTTCCTATTTTTCTTGTGTGTAAACGTATATATGTTTTTGATATGAAAATTTACACAGTTTGTTATTATTAAGGATATCTAGACATTTTATTCTTGGAAAGCTACAACAATAAAAACACAATAGCCACCTAAAGTTATGTTATGATCATAGTTGTCAATAGCGAATAGCGGTAAATAGCGACAAGCCACCTATGTGCTACGTAGCGAATAGCGGTAAATAGCGACCGTTATTTCGTGTTTAGCGATTAAGTAGAATAATATGTAAGAATGTTTTACATTCAATAGATAAGCATGTTTAGCAATAAAGTTGTGGGAAATCTAAGCAAAGACACCCAAAATAGCTAAAATACTCGATTACTAATCATCTAAATCTCATATTTACCAAAAAATAATTAAAAAAATTAAAAAAATAAAAAAAAATTAAAGTTTCCGCTATATACCATATAGCGGCCGCTTACCTATACGCTATGTAGCGTGCAATAGCGACCGCTATGGTCGCTATTGACAACTATGGTTATGATGAACAAATGATACATTTATCTTAATGTGAAAGATGAACTAAATATCCTTAGGGTTATCTAATTCCATAAAGTTTTGTAAAGTTAACACAATGAACACATGATAACTACTTTAACTTGTGTAAAATATACAAAAGTATAATTGCTCTTTAATTTTTGAACATCATACCACGATTACAAAATCAACTCATAACCAATGATAAGAGAGATTAATAACATACATCATGGTCTGCTCAAGCATAAGCATAAACATAAGAATGTATATTTATCCAATTTTACTACACATTTGATCTTCATTCATCATCCTTAGTCAAATATCAAAATTACACACAAAAGATACAATTATATACATAAGAGTTGTAAAAATATAAGTGTCACACCCCTGTCATATTAGACAGGAGAGCACAACATAATGATTTCATAGCTCATGATACAAAGATTGAAACTAATGCAGCATATAATTATTTTAATTTCATAATTGATTAAACACTTGTTCAAAACACAAATAAAAACATAACACGATTCAACACAACAAATGATTGTTTTATTATTTTTAATGAGGTTCCAAAGCAATGATCTCAACAAGCCTAGTTCACATTTCCAGAAACAAAGAAAAGGGTCAACTAAAAGTGGATGAGAAACATAGATTTAAAAGAAATAAATAAATATATTTGCATAAAAGATACAATATCATTTACAAGTTCATCACTTAAGCATAATAATATCACACACATCATCCTTACAATCAAACCTAAAAGTTTAATTTTAAGTTTACGTGTTCACAATCCCCAAGATTGTCTAAGTTTATGTATGTTGTTCAACTCCATGAGTTGTTCATAAAGAATGTTTTTGGTTTCCCACCTATGGCCATATTAGTACTACAATAGGCTTTTACTCAAGTTTTTAAAAGCAACATTATCATATTATGTTTAAATACCAAAGCACATAATTGAATTACTTGTTTAAAAATTTGTTTTGTAAAAACATTTAAGTGTGCCAACTTGTACATCGTGTTCCACCCTAAATCAAATGGTTTAAAAGGAGGCTATGAATCTCACCTTGTATGATGATGGTTGCATAGTTTACAAGAAAGTTTGAATGTTCAAGAGTCAAAGATGATGTCCTAAAATATAAAAAAAAATATAATAACTTAAGGTTGGAAGTAATTACAAGAAGTTAAGATGTTTAGGGAATGCCAAAAGTCGAAATTAAGAATGAAAAAGAATTATTGCACCAATTTTAGATTATTGACAGAATATTCAGTAAGCGTTCGAACATATTTTAAAAATATCAAATGTTTTTAAAAAGTTATGAAATTTCACAGTCAGCTAGATCAAAGTCTCCTGAAAAACTTTTGTTTAGAAATGTTTTTATGAAAAGACCCGAAAAAAAAATCAAAACAGCATCATAAGATTTTGAAACAGTTAACCTCCCTCGAAAACGAATGTTAAATGGGTAATTATTAGTTTGAAGAATCTTCTAGTTCTTCAATACGTTCCAAATCATTATTGACTTGGTATGATCTCTAGTAGTGTCAATTAATTATATAATCATGGTATGGTAAACTTCTAGTTTAAAATTGTATATAATTATTATATATGTTTTATCCATACTTAAGTTTGTTTAATACCCTACAAAAAAATATATATAAGAAATTAGTGTTATCATTTCAATCCATTATGTCATAACACCTTATATCTTTTGTAGATTTTATACTCATTTAATCACTCTATTAGTTTGCCACTTATTATGATCGATTTTGTTGTTAAAGTGATTGATCTTATTATTATTATGAACATTATTCCAATTTCCTTAATTACATACATGATCTCCATTTGCACAACCATCACATTCGCTTTAGATAATTAGTAGGACAACACAACTTTCATGGTGGTCCTTTCAAATCTTTTTAACTCATATAATAATGTTGCTATATAGGTTCAATTTGGGTACCACATATAAAAATTATTTTATTTGTTTTTCTTATAAATAATATTCTATTCACATAATATAAAGTGGGAAGTTAGTTACATTACCGGGTTAAGTACCATTTATTGGTCTAAACTTTCACGACCTTCTTTAAATTTATAATGAGCTTAATGGATTACAACACTTCGAGCATCATATTTTAGTTAGGGAGTAAAACACCTCTTGTGTCGTATTTTTTCTTTAAATTTACAATTCTTTTACTAAATATAAAGAACGTTAAATAGGGAAATTTTCAAAGACTTATAATGTAGGTGCAACATGTGGATTCAAACCAGCAAGGGATCCCCATTTGATATTTTGTATCGTTTACAGGTTTCATGGTTGAAATTTTACCATTTTGTTTTTGAAAATGATTATGTAGTTGACCTTTGTTGATGAAGAAGACAAATTGATCACAAGTGAGTTGTAGGGATTGTGAGGGTTAGTCTACGTTCAAGGTGGGTGGGGTTAGATTTTATGTTTTTTTATTTATTTTTTTTAGTAACTATATAAACGATCCCTCTAGTTTGTCAAAAGATAAAAATGCAACTTCACACAATTTAACTCGCCTTTTTTATAGATATTAATGTTATGACCCAAACTTGTTACAACATAAAACCGCATAACCTAGATGCATAGCCTTTTAAACTTAGTTCTCAAGCGCATGACACAGTTAGGCATTCACAAATTCACTTCTCTTTCAAGTTCCAATAAGATTGTTATGTTCGTGGTGACTTCTTAGTTAGTAATTCTCATTGCCCCTTCTAATAAACCATTAGAACTATTATCATATTAATATTACTTTACCAATCCATTTAAAACACAATGGAAGGAAAAATAAGTTACTACTATAGGGTACACGTATTTTCTACATAGGTTAGGCCGTAAGATGGGTGACACACAGTCCTGTCAATTCGTTCCACTGTCCGTTTTGGTTGTGTACATATCATGCCACGAAACTACATTGCTCTACCCATCCTCCCTCATCTCTCCCATATGCTCATCGTCTTTTACGGATCAAAGCAAAGAAAGAAATCAAGATAGAAAATGATGGTGGTGGCTCTTTCCCTCAGACTAGAGCTGACAACAATGGTAGTGGCGACGATAATTGAGGCAACATCGAAGAGTTCAATTGTCAAATTAATTTTTCATGTATTTGGTTTGTTTAAATGTTTCTAAGACTAGAACATGTCAACAGACGCTCTGGAAGGGAATGGATGTGGGCCGAGCTTGGCAGGTAACACATTGTATAGTGATGTCCCGGATTTAATCAAAAGGGTTGACAACAAAAGAATTGAGGCAAATACGAGAATAAGAGGGGAAGAAGACGAAGAAGCTACGTGATGACCGACGATGATAAGTATAGACGCGTTTGAGCTAAAACAAAAAGAAAAAAGTTTAAAGTGACAGAAAACATAACATGCTACATGTTAATTATCAAGGGTAAGTAAAAGTTTCATTTACGCACTTTCATGATTACCATCTTTTAACACTATTAATGTCTTATATCCAACTTACACATTATTAAAATCAATCATCTATATATATATATAAAGTAAAATAATTTATTTACAATGTCATCCGGTTCTTAAATGCTGTCGAGCCAACACAACCGAACCGACCCGCATGCCAATAAAACAATTGATTATTATGCTAGGTTCTAGAAAACATAGGTTGATTAACTAGATCAATCACTAGTGTTACAAAGAGGTCTTATTTCAATGGAGTAAACGTTTTGCAATGGTAATGGAAGAAAACGTTGGACATCTGTTGCTGCTGCTTCTGTTGCATGGAAGAACAACCTAAATCAATACTACAAGAATCAATCATCTTCTTCATCAAGTTGTTATACACCTCGGGTCAGTTTTCTATCACAAATTTCCACATCATTCTACACCGATTAACATCTTAATTTACGAAAATCGAACGAAAATCTCATGCAACTGAAGTTACAAATCGAATTCCCCTTACGAATCACACCGATTGAGTACTTTTCTTTCGAATTTCACAATTCAGGTTAGGAATCAAAGCTTTCGTTTGTTTACAGGAAAGAAGCGGATCGATTTTTCTGTTGTGGAATCGTGAATTTGAAATCAATCTGTTTGGGCGGATTAATTGGTGTATGAATTAGGGTTTTTGTCTATGGGGACTCGAACGATGGGATCACATGGGAAATCTGATGGATTGGGGAAACAAGGGCGTTTGTATAACCTAACATTGGATGAGGTTCAACACCAGTTAGGGGATTTGGGGAAGCCTTTGAGTAGTATGAATATTGATGAGCTTATTAAGAGTGTTTGGACTGCTGAAAGTGAAGGTGATCAAGGGGTGATCAGTCAAAACACGCAGCTTGCTTCTGCGTCGTCCATGGGGGGTCTAATCAAGAAAACTGTTGATGAATTGTGGCAGGATATGAAGAAGGGTATTAGTGGTAGTAATGATGATAATGATGGTAATGATCGTGATGTTGGTCGAAAGACTACGCGTGAGAAACAGCCGACGCTTGGTGAGATGACATTGGAGGATTTCTTGGCTAAAGCTGGGATTGTTGCGGAATCTTCTCATGAGAAGAAGAATCCGACTTTAGGAAATGAATTGGTTGCATTGCCCCAACAAAATGCTAATCCGCAAGTAGCACAATGGATGCAGTATCAAACCCCACCGATTCAGCAACAACGTGTGTACATGCCAGGGCATCATCCAGGTCAGCAGGTAATCAGTGACGTGGCTTATCCGGAGACTCAGATGGCAGTATCTTCTGATACACAAACACCAGGAAGGAAAAGAGGTGCTTCTGGAGATTGGATTGAGAAGAGCGTGGAAAGGAGACAAAAAAGAATGATTAAGAATAGGGAATCTGCTGCACGCTCAAGAGCAAGGAAACAGGTATGATTTCATGAATTTTTTTTAACTTTTTTTTTTTTTTTTTTTATCATAGTCAGCATGGGTGAGACCTACATGGAATGATGGAAGCCAAGGTGTTCTTGTGGATGCTTAAAAAAAGATTACTGATGGTGTAAAAAAAATGGATAAATGCATGTAATCCAACTATTATATAGGGCTTACAAGCATGTATTTGGTCTTGTTTATACCAAATTCAGCCAAAAATACGGCTAATGATGAAAATTTCTTTATAAAATACCCTTGCATCGATCTATCAAACGAGCAACAACTCGATTTAGAAAAGCTAGGGTGCTCTTTTCATATTACAATATCCCTTCATGTTTTTGCTGGATTTTGTATAAACGAAACCAAGTACGTAGTTGGCTGGCCTCAATGAAAATTTTTGAATATTGGGGTGGTCTCCACATTTATTCTCCCAAAATTAAAAATGTTATTGTAGTGTGAAAGTTATGAGAGAATCTATATGATTGAATAGGCTTACACCCATGAATTGGAGAACAAAGTGTCACGTTTGGAAGAAGAAAACGAAAGACTTAAAGGAGAACAGGTATTTGTTATTATATTGTTTGCTGCTCTACTATGTTCTTTTGTCAGACTTATGATATCCTTATGTTTTGTATTATAATTCATATTTACCTTTCTCTTTTCATCATGTTGGTCGTGTAGCAGAGAGAGTAAGTAGATTTATATACACTTTATGGCAAATAAAACATCTTAACATGTTAAAATACCTTAACTCTAAAGAATAACATTAGTTTAAAGACTGCATGATCAGGTCTACTTTTTTCATATGCACGTTTGAAATCTTTTGTATTTATTATAACTTCACTTTGGATATGCATGCATCTAGTTTTTTTTTTTGTATATAATCATCCATAACTGTCCCTTAGAAATTAGAATCAATAATTTTGATTGAAAGTTTCCAAGAGTTATCATATTGTATAAAGTTTAACCTCAAACTGTCATCTTTTTCTTCTCGGATGGTTCTCAAGAATAATGTTTGGTAATATCAAAAGTGGTCTTAAGAGATCAGGGGTTTATTTGGCAGGAAAATTCAACTTTTTTACTTGTGGGTGGGTCTATTCGGGTTATATACATAAATTGGTTAATTGATGTTTAATTTGTTCTCTACATATATGTTATGTTAATGTGTATATTATATACTGTTGATGTATATATCTCAATGTTAATATTGATGTAAAAATCTCAGGTTATGCTTTATCTTTATTGTGTCAAATGAGTTAAACAAAAAAGATTAGCTAAGGGAACGGGTCAGATGGTGGAAAGGTTCAAACCCATCACAATGGCTCAAAGTGTGTTCTTAATGCATACAACCTTAAGTTTTGAATCCTTTGAACTGTACGCATAATTATATATAATATTTAGCCAAGAGTAGTTCAGGTCAAGGCAACTCGTTTAGATTCGCAATAGAAAATGACCTGTTTTGATCCATTACCCAGGTCTGCCCATTTACCACCTCTAATCTTGTTGAATGTTACTAACTGAACATGACTCACCATGTTAGCTTAAAAATAGGTTGCAGTAGTAACTTTAACTCTTTTTCAACACACTACTTGTTCCACTAATTAACTCTGTGAATAACTGAATCTTTGCTTAAGATGCAATTGTATTCTCTAACTAAATCTGTAACAAACGTCCTCTGTGTTTTTTTTTTTTTTTTTTTTTTTTTTTTTTTTTTTTTTTTTTTTTTTTTTTTTTTTTTTGAGTCTCATAAGTGCTTTTAGTGACATTGAACAAGAAAAACCAGAAACGGCAAATTGCAGCAATCCAAAATATAAAAACTTCCACTACGCGAGAGCCAAATTGAAAAATATAAAAACAGCAGATCGTTATTTGTTGTTGTTGATGATATTAATTGGATAAACCGGTTGATTGATGTTTAATGTTATTGTTGATTGATAATTGATGATTGTTTAAGTGTCAATAGTTCTCTATGTATATGTTATTGTTAATGTGTATATTATATGGCATTACTGATAATGTATATAGTTCGATGTTAATATTGATGTAAAAAAATTTGAATTTCTTTGTATGTAGATTTGTTGATCCCATTTACTGATTCATAATACTTGCTTACACAGGCATACACTAATCACATACAGATGTACATACTTGTTTGAATTTTTGTTCACACACACGCTGATTAATTAGCATCCATATGCATAGGAAGTTTGCAAAGTCGAACGATAGATGGTTCCTAGCTTTTACAAATTTATGCAATATGACGATTGACTAACAAATAGCTTTTAGAAGTCGCAACAATTGGTGTTATTTGAGCCTTTACCATGATTGCATGTCTTTCATAAACCTACTGCACAAAAAAGATCTAAATAATAACCTTGTTCTTAGTGATTCTTATTAGAATCAAAGTCGTCGGTGGTTGTTGCTAAATCTATAACCTAGTTACTAGCTTTTAAAGGTGTTATGAATTTGATTATATCTGCAGTCTAATTCTATTAGAGAAACTTCAATGTGGTTTGTCGAATTAATAACGCACAATGCGCCACTCGCTGTTGATCTAGTGGTGGAGATGATATATACTGAACCGATATTGGTCCTTTCTATAGGTAGCACAATGGCTAGGTTGGGTAATACGTCAAAATAAGTTAGGTCATATTTGATATAGGTCCGGTTGTCTCACCAACACATTGTCTTTTTTTAATTATATAAAGCATAGTCTTAACTTTTTGATAAAACGATTTAGGATATAACCATTGAATACACTTTCATCTCACTTTGACTCCTTTTGGCCATTTGACCCTTAACTTTTTCTTTTTCTAATTGTCCTTTAGATACGTTTTGTTTTCAGCTCTGGTTTGTTTTTTGTTTTTTTTTTTCAATTTTACCCATTCCTTTCTAGCTTTTCAAATTTACGAATTTACATATCAGAGATAATTTATGACTCAATTATTTTCTAGAAAAATGGGTTGAAATTGTCACCTCTAAGTCATTTACGTAAATGCAAAGTTGTGGATTATTAAAATCAAATTATTACACGGTATATGCCTTGTGTGGGGGTGGCATGAGGTAACACCAAAGCATTTACTTATGTATGAGTTAGTTTGGGCTATGTTATAACACTCACTGATCAAATAAGGAAAATGAAACATGTCATATGGGTCAAAAGTCATACGCAATATATATATATATATAATGCATAAACTCCCAAGTGATTTATCCAAATAATTGGTAATATATGTATGTTTTAAATCATATTTGACACAATAATATAAAAAAACGGGACTAAAGGATTTTTTGTCAATTTAACCAGTTTGGTCCATACAAAAAGTTATCCATTTTGACCCATTGCTCAATGTAATGCCACTGATCATGTGGCCAGTCCATTTTGCCACATCTAACCTTGTGTAACACGTTGAGACTGTTTTGTTACTATGTTCACATGGGCAATCACTTAAAACACAAAATCAATTAATTAAACATATTTAATATTAATTTATTGTGTCCCAATTTTTTCTTTCTTTGTTTTTATTGATTATTATAGTTTCTGTTTGCAGGAGGCAGAGAAGGCATTGCCATATGTACCACTCCCTGAACCAAAGTATCAACTCAGAAGAACAAGTTCAGCTATTTTCTAACACTCTTCATATCCATGATTATGTAGAAACCTTGCAGTTTTATATGTTTGTTTTTTTTTTCTGTTATTCATCCTTAGGGACTTTAAGTCTTAATGTTTTTATGTTTGCTAGTTTTAGTTTGTTTTATTTTTATTTATTACTATGTATTGGGTAATGTCGATTATCTTAGAGTGTCTTGTATGTACATTTTATAGCTTATTCTAATCTTCTTCATACATCAGGCATTCACCAATGAGTCGTAGCGTAGGGTTTAAATGAGTCGAATCTAAGCTCGTCTAAGCTTTAGGCTTGTTTAATTTTAAAGAGCTCGAGCTCTACTTGTTTGGAGCTCTACAATTAAACCACGTGCTTTGCTCGTTAATAGTTTTTAAGCTTGAGCTCGACTTGGGCTTGACTCGTTTATTATTTATTAACCATTTTAAGTTACATACATGTAAATTTACTTATATATATAGTTTATTTTGTCATAGATTTATATATAAGAGTATATAAATAACGAGTTCATTCAGCCTCACTAGCCTAATCAAACTTGATACTTGAAGCTCGATCACAAGCCTAATCAAACTTGATACTTGAAACTCGGTCACAAGGTTGATTATTTAATGAGCTTTAAGGGGTGGAGGTTGACGCCTAGTGGTAACTTGTAAGAGGGGAGTCTCACAAGCAAACGGATGTGATTTCACCTCACCCAAGGCGAAAATTTGTGGTTAAAAAAAAAATAATAAGCTTTAATGTAAGCTCCAGTCCATTAAAGCTTTAGCTTGATTCAAGTTTTTATTTAGCCAATCTCGAAAAACTCACAAACAGTTGTGCTTGTTTACATTTTTACCGTATCTCAACTTGATTCGAGCCTTTAGTGAGCCCATATCATAGAATATTTTCTGATCAAAAGATTTTTGGATCAAAGTGTAAAAAAGAAATTTTCATATATCAAATATGAATGTTGGTGAATAGATCAGGGACTAAGTTTGTCCTGAGTATTGGATAAATATAATCTTATTTTAATTTTTCTTTTTGGATCAAGCTGTACCTTTTGGCCGTTAACACCGAGGGCGTAAAGGAAAATTTTCATCGATCGATTCCCCCAAAATAGCAATAATTTCTCATTTTTTGAAGAAATATTGATCAAATTGTTCTTGATTGAAACCCTAATAATCGTTCCTGTTTATTATATATAATTCGAATGGATTGTGCTTTGAATATTGCACCATCGATGAGCTTATCATCTGCTCCTGTTCGTGTTCATTCTTCCAAAAATCTTCTTCAGAGATCGATTCTTTCTGGTGATAAAACAGCACGGGTTTCATTTCTGAAGATCGAAGCTACTTCAGACGATGGTGCAGCTTTTCCCTCTGGTTCGCAGCTTGTTAGTATTCTTTTCTTCGATTGACAAAACAATTGTGAAATGCTAATCTTTTTCTAGGATAAATCAAAGTACTTTATCAGTTATTATAGGCTTACTTGTTGATTTTGATTATTATAAGTTAATTTTTAGTCGTTATTATAGTTATGTTCAACTTCAGAACCCTAGAAATTCGTGAGTTAAATTGTTGTTGCTTCAGTTGTATTTGATGTTACCTATACAGTTAATTGCTTGCATAATCTCAGCTTGCGTGTACATTAACCTGAATTAGATTATTAGGGTATTTGGATGTCTATTGGAAAGTAATCATGTGATAAAAATTAACTAGAATCAAATGATCAATGGTGGTAATAAGCGTTCAAGTGTTTGAAAGTTTGATTATGGAAGAAATTTATAGCTTAAATGACAAGTGGAGATGGTTTTTGAAATGAAAATAAAAGTCTCTGAAATAAGTTACAACATAAGGTGACTTACAAATTTAATTCTTACCCAATATAATCAGTTTTTTTCTAGATTGTACTAAACCCATCCAAAGTTGAAATAATCAGAAGCAGAACTGTTTTTCTGAACATTAAGGACTGATTACTGTGGCCTCAAATCACAATGTGACCGTTTTAGAACAAAAATCCAAACACACCCTTGTAAGTTTAAACATGTAAACCTTCAAGGGATGGTGCATTGGTAAGCACCTGATTTGTCTCTAGGAGAGTTCTCATATTTGAATCTTGCTTCCACTAGTTTCACGCCATATACTCTTGAAGGCCGCATGCCTAACGCAAGTTGTGATTTACCTGATCCCGTTGGTTAGTAGGTATTGATGGGTCTCGTTAGTTTTCTAGTAACGAGTTCTCATAATTAATAGGAAAAATGTCCAAATGTGTGCACAAATCCGTTTAGTGTTACAGTATGTGTATGTGACACTGCTATATTGTGAATGGTATGCAACTCCTGTGTATTCATTCTTCAAAATGCATCATAAATAATAGCTGATAATTTTTTTGATTTTTGCAGTCTTCATCAAGTGCAGTAGGGGATATGCACAGAAAATTAAGCAGTCTCGAGTCACTTTTTTGCTATGATAAAGCTGTTCCAGAGGAAATAATTGAGAAACCTGTTGGATTATCGCTAAGTGAAAAAAATATTGGCAATAAAACACGTTGCACTGGTTGTGAAGCTAAGGGTGCTATCCTTTGTGCCACTTGTTCTGGATCTGGATTATATGTTGACTCTATATTGGAAAGTCAAGGTATCATAGTCAAAGTCCGATGCCTAGGTAAACTTCTATCTCTTTTTACTCTTACCACACCATGGATTACATTGAAAAGTATACGTTGGTTTGCTTAAAACTCTCCCCTTTATGAGAAAGTTGTACCATGTATCAATATATGCAATTTGGTCAAAAAGCCAAACCTAAACTAACCTCATTTAGCAGTTAAAGTCTGTAGGCAATTTGACTATAAATGTATCGATTCATCTAAAATTACTAATGTCATGTTTGAACCGCCTAAAGTTAGCAAAAGAGTATCTAATTGAAGCTTAAGATTGAATGCAGAAAATAAGTTTGAACTACTCAACTTCTTTTACCTCATACACCACAATTATATGTGTGTGGCAATTTGAACCCTCACTCCAGTTAAATGGTTAAAATTGAGTAAAAGTGATGGGTAAAACTGTTCGAATATATATGCTTGTTGTGTATGAAGTAAAAGAGACCTGGAACCTCCCATAAATAAAGGTTGGGATTTTTTATCTTCTTTGTTAGGAATTTTTGTTTTTGTGATACGTATGATACGAGATGCTGCATTATAATATGTGTTTTTAGCTTCTTTATTTCTTTAGGACCCACATAGTGTGATAAGTAGGATTATAATGATTTCTAATTTGTAATTTGTTACAACATTATTCCTCTTCCGGCTGTGTCTTTTTTGACTAGTTAACTTTTTCAAAAATAATATATATGAGCATTAGACGTTTTGTTGCAGACAAACTATCATTCTTGTGGGTATACAAAAATCGACCATTATTCATAAGGAAGAGAGTGTTTGGACAAATTATGGAAATGTAAATTAGAACCATTTTACTTTGCATCTTTGTTTAAAATGACTCATTCTTGCAAGTAATATGAGAGGTGGCAAAATGGATAGGTTGGGTAATCACATGTAATATTTGGGTACTAGTCGGAATGTCTGATTATGTTGGGCTGACATTAAACACCTTTTTGTTGTGTTTTTGCTAGTTACTGATGAATAGTTTGTGTTAAATATGATTACAAAAATATATTATTACAGCAATTATCCGAATTTTCTAATAGAACGGTTCATTAAGTTGGATGCACTAAAAGTTTATAATTTTATATATATTACTAGACTTCATTACATTTACTCTTTCAGAGCAAAAAAACATATGGTAATTGTGAATTATCCATGTCATATTCGCTAAATAAACAAATAGAAAAACAATATTTTACTCTGAATCATCTCACTGAAAATCTCTCCCCTCTTTAGAGCAACAACATGCTAAGCAAATATGATATTTTAGAGTTTTGAAAGATTGTGAAGGATGCGTACGTAGTGTTAATCTCTTAAAATATATATAGGAAATTCACCTCTTAATAGACGGGTAAAAAATAAAAGGATGCTTCATTTGAGAAAAAGAAAAAAAAAAAAACTAGCATTATCATTGATACTTTTTTGTTTTTTGGTTGCAGGTTGTGGTGGAAGTGGTAACATTATGTGTTCGGATTGCGGTGGGCGTGGGTACTGTGGTGCTGCTTAATAACATTTGGTTATCTTATATCGCATGTAAAAGATGAGAGCATGTCTTGTAACTTTAACTTTTTTGTATTGGTGTTGGTATTTCTTTCAGATATTCTGCAAACATTTTATTTTTTTTATATAAGATGCATTTGGGTTGCCCAGCTATATATAATTCTCTCTTAATTTAGTCATTCTAGATTCAATGTCTAGTTCTAGTTCTGGGGGTTTTAGCACTCTTAGTGATGACTATTCATGATTATATATAAAGTCTGTGTGCGCGTGTTAATGAGGGTCATGTAACATGTTTAAACGTACCCACGTCTATATTTTTATTTAGTATACGTCTCTCTTCAATTTGTGTGTATAATGCGTCAATTTTTTTATTTAGTATACATCTCTCTTCAATATGTGTGTATAATAGGTTGAATCTCTATACTAATAAATAAGAATAAATCCAGACACTTGTTATCATTTTAAACCATCTAATAATTGGTTTTCTCTTTTTTCTCTTCTTTTAATTATAAATGCTATAATAGCTATTAATTAATTTATAACTATCCATAATTAAAATTTCAAATATGTTAACTTTAAATTTTCAAATGTGTAATAAATGTGTTTATTCAATCCGTATAATACACAATATTTAATACATTACTTTTTATAATTAACCATTTAACAGTAAATTTATTTAACCCGTGTATTACACGGGATTGTAACCTATATGGACAATTGGACATATATAAAGATGAATACTGATATACAAGATGAATAGGGGTGTATAGGTTTTCTTTAAAATTATATAAAAATCAATCGAATCAATGTATAGCAAGTAACAGGGGAGGTACCAATGCTCTTCATAATCATGTTAAAGAACATTGATAACCGTTTTAGTATTTTTGCATAACAAGAATTGATTACTTAGTGAAGATCAACAGCAACGATAACCGATGCCTAGTGGCACTTAGGGGGATGGGGGCATCTTTTCCTAACCCTCTGAACCTATTAACTCCACCGATAAATGAATGTCACCTTGCAATTTAAAATTGATCTCTTTAAACTCAATTTGTAAGTGGTGTAATTTTTTTCTTAACACTTTGAACCCATCATATTAATAAAAAATTTAAATGCAAACTTTCATTGATAATAAAAATAAAAGTACATAGAAATTACTAGAAAAAATAAATTACTACAAATTACTTAAAACCCAAAAAAAAAACTTCAAATAACTTAAAAATTACTAAAAAAAACTCAAAATCACAATCTCATCCATGTATTGCCGCTATGTTCTGTTTACAATTAAGTACTATTTCCAAGTGTGCCATGATCAAGTGTTCACTTGGTTCAAAAAGCACTTTCATATCGAGGTCTAATTATTCTTTCTGCGTCAATGACATGGACAAACCATTTTTGCAAGTTTTGATTCCACGAATTTGGCACGCATAATTTCTTCTAATTTTTTTCACTCGTCGTCAATTATTTTACAGCGAATTTTCTTTTGTAGAAAGAAGGGAGAAATGTAAATTTTTAGAGTGAAAATAGGGTAATTATAGGTAAAAAATAGTTGTTTTTTAAATTAATTAACCCAAACCAAACCCCCCCCCCCCCAAAATAAATAAATAAATAAATAAATAAACGTTGGATAACTGCTAGAATTACGCCATTCAACGGTCACAAAAGCTCCAATAGCTGCCAAGCTTCACCGGTGTTACGAACCCAACCAACAACCCTTTCTTTTTGAACCTGATGGGTTGTCGGTGGTTTACCCGTCTACCTACCAAACCCGTGAGCTGAACTTGATGACGCCCCCTTTAGCGTTACGTCATATATGATCCTTTGGCTTTGAGTGTTTCAGTCAACATCGACAATGGTTTCATGTAGTGATTGTAATGTTTTCAGTCAGGGGCGCAGTGGTGGTGGCGACGAAAACAATATTTTAAAAAGTTTTTCTTATTTATTTATTTCACAAAGGATGTTAGTCTTTTCATATAAATTTAACAATAACCAAACGGTTTTAATTACGTGACTTTAATTGGGACAAAAATAAACCTAATGAACCGAAAAAGCCAAATTAGAACCAGACAAAAAAGATTATCCAAGTCAAATCACATGGAATAAAATTAAATATAATAAAAAATTAAAGATTTATACTAGTTATTCTTTATATGGTATCAGAGCCAGTTAAATTAATCATTTAGCTAACGCTAATACCATATAAAATAACATAATATTAGTCTTTACTCATCCAATCTATCTACAATGTGGTATATTACCCCACGACATTTCTCTTCATTGACCAATGTGGGATAAAAAGTTGAAATGGTTAAAAAAAATATACAAGAAAACAACATTATCAAAAGCAAGGTTTGCAAGTGTCACCTAACAAGACTAACAATTGTAGCTTTGATTTCATTGGATTTCTTTCTCTCTTAAACTTCTCAACGTAAATTGTTCTCACTTTGACTTGATACCAGACCCACACCATCCATACCCACACCATCCATACCCATGTATACAAATGGTATTCATAGTGACAATTAGGGGTGTGCAAGAAACCGAAATAACCGAACCGAAACCAAAATAACCGACGCAACCGATCCGAAAAAACCGAAACCGCTAAAAAACCGACGGTTTGGTTTGATGATTTTTTAAAAACCGAATTTTTCGGTTCGGTTTTGGTTTTGCTTGTAACAAAAACCGAAAAAACCGAACCGAAACCATAAAACCAAACTTATAAATTTAGAGGTGTAATCATACACTTATAAATATTATTAGCTTTTTAATTACTTGTTTAACTTATGTTATCTACAAGAGATTAAATATTTAGGTTTCAAAAATAATTTTTAAACTTTTTTGGTTTGAATTAATAGATAAAAATGTTTCATTGAACTTTGTTCTAATATTTTATGGATTGTATTTAGTTTTTAATGTAACTAATTTATAAGAATATATAGATCATATATAAAGATCAACAAAATAATATAAGGCCAAGTTTTTAACTTAGATTCATTATTTTAAAACATTTTTTTCTTTAAAACTTGAAGTCCAAATGGTAAAACCGAAAAAAACCGAAACCGAACCGAAACCGAAATGAAAACCGAAAACCAAAACCAAACAGTTTTAAAAACCTAAAAACCGAAATATCGGTTTTTGGTTTCGGTTTTAGGCTAAAACCGAACCAAACCGACCATGCTCACTCCTGGTGGCAATAGAAAAGAAATCAATACCATTCACTATTGCTTTTGAAAACACACAAAAAAATAAACACAATGTTACAGGTTACCACGGGTTGGTATTTTGTTTAGTTTGGTTATAGACTAAAATTAAATTTATGAATAATATTTTAGTTTTTAGATTTTCATGATGATATGTTTAATTCAATGGTTTATATACATATAACCATAACTGAACCATAAAAAACGATTATTTAAAAAAATCATAACCGACCCATAAAATTAGTTATTAGAAGTTAAGGTTGTTAAATGGCTCATGTTCCACCAAACCAAATTTGAACCAAGAAATTGACATGATTATAACATGTCACACCTTGGTTTCAACACACCCGGGATGTGTGACCAATTGGTTTCATATGTTCATTTCGTGTTTTTTAAATCATTTACGCAGCGGAATAGTTTATATCAAAATCATATTTCTCGTAAAACGTGTAACACTAGGGTTACAACAAAATCTCAATATTTCATACATATGACGAAAAGAGATTTAAATACCTTTTTTATCTTTACAATCAAAATTCGTATGAAAATATCCAATATTTAATGATTACACAACCATAGTAAAATAAGCGTATAAAGAGTCGTAATTTTTTCAACATTTACTGTGCCTATATGTTCAAGTCATCCGGGTTATCCAGGGAGTCATAATCCTTTGGGCCCTAACCCTAACTAACATATATCAAACATGTTTACCTAATGGAATTGAAAACAATATCAGCAAAAGCTAGTGAATACATTCAATTTGACTCTTAACATTTTAAGAATGAATAACATTTAGAATCTTAAATTATCAATTGACTTCAATTGTGGAATTCACCCTTCATATATACTAGTATCATCATTCAGCTAAAAAACATCAGTTTCATTCCGAGTCATCGTTTCCAACAGAGTCTGAACCAGCCCCAATATGAGATTTTCATCCATTCCCAAGATATAAATTTGGTTAAACTATACAAATATTTATGGTCTAAATGTTTCTTATACATAGAATATGGGTCATGATTTAAAGATTCATTGTTTCATTTATTCCATTTTAAAAAATCAAGATAATATATGTTTAGTATACAAAATACAAAGTATATTCATCTTGTTAAGTGTGGTTGAGCCGGATAATCTCCTAGAAGTAAGAAGAAAGTTTCTAATGGAGCAATACTTCGATTTAAGCTCATGTTCTCTTGTTTTCATCTTCCTTTCTTCGTTTTTGGGTTCGCTACTCGTATGACACCTTGGGAATAGCCTAAGATTAATCTAAAGTAATGAGAGGGGTTGGAATATGGAGAATTTAGAGAGAGATTGAGTTTGTATGTGTGAATATGATCCTACCCGAGTGCCCTTTATATAGGGATGTACTGGTGGTCAATGCGTGAAAATGTGATGCCAGCTAACCGGCCTTCAGCTTTTTTCTGCGATGCAGCCCGCATCATGAACCTAATGCGACTCGCATCGTGAATCTGATGCGGCCCGCATTGAGGCCACACGTTAAAATCGACTCTTACTCATTAGCCATATGTCAATAGTTGATTCCTCTTCATCATCTTCATGCCAACTAACCAAAATATACAAACTTTTCAAGACACCAATAACTTATTAAGAAATAAGACGCGTTTCAGAATGATAATTTCTAAAAATAAACCACAAAAACCATTTAGGGAACTCAAATAACATAATAAGGTGTTTATTTCAATAACCTAACTTACTTAAAAACTTTAAGCGTCATCATAACTAAACTATGTATAAAAATCCAATCCTCAGTGTGAAAAGTATCATAACAAAGTCTAGGGACCAAAACCTTTAACTATTGAAACCTTGTTGTTTTGGTACTAAAATAAACTTATAATGAGATTCATAACCAAAAATAATAATATATATATATACTTATAAGTTGGTTGAACTCAAGTCAAGTCTTCAAAACATAAGACATAAAACTTAATTACACATGTATAATATAAATAAAAAAACCAGTAATTTAAACTTAACACACATAGAGATGACATAGATACTTACTTAATGAGATGCTAATACACATGATGAACATAGGAAGCCTGTTGGTCCATAGCATAACAAACCTCGAGCATCCACTTGACAACCACGAAAACAACACTCATGTGAGTCTCATAAACCATCTTTTCACTTAAAACTTTTGGGGTGAAATATACATTCATTAAAACTTATTTTTGATGCAACACTTCATGCTCTTGTCCCCGAACATTGGCACAATCGTTAACTCCATTAGGAGTCGTGTAATTTTTGTATAGTATTATTTAGAGAATCCCCTATGCTAATGAGTCTTTATGCCAGGGAGACCACCTATTAACTCCATTTAGAATCGTTGTGTCATAGATTAGTGCAGTTTAACCATGCATAGTAGAGCACAAACAATAGCAGAGCACAAACAAACCCAAACATCTAGTGGTACGGGTTAGGGGATTATTTTTAGCACTCGAATGGGTCGCTCGGGTCTAGATTTGATTGTGACACATTCTCTTGTGCACCTAAACTTGTGATTATTATTATTATTATTATTATTATTATTATTATTATTATTATTATTATTATTATTATTATTATTATTATTATTATTAGTAGTAGTAGTAGTAGTAGTAGTAGCAGTAGCAGTAGCAGTAGTAGTAGTATTAGTATTATTATTATTATTATTTTTGATGGGTCACGTGTCGCAAACTTATAAGCTCACCAACATCATGTTTGACGTATTTTAAGTGTGTATTTAAGAAAAAAAAAAATAAGGAACGAGTAACACATGGATGTGAGCAAACTTGGAATTTAGAGATTAGCCGCCGCCCTATCCATTTATCTTAATTCTGATGTTCTAGACAATTAATAAATTATGATATTGAGTTTATACAATTATTATTAATTTTAAATAATTTTAACTATGATGTATTGCCACCTATGTTTAATGTTGTTATATTCCATTGTATTGTGTATTTGTGTTAATTTCAATAAGTAACAGTTAGTTTGGTAACGAGGCGTGACATATGTGATATATCTTATAGTGTCTAGTTGTGATGATTTTTGGATCAGAGTAAATGTAAATAAGAGAATTATAAGGGGACGTTTGGTTCGTAGAATATTTTATAAAGAAATTGAAATTGGAATCTTGTTAAAATTGATAACGTGTTTGGTTGGTTAATTTTGAGTGAAATTGAAATGTTAACTTTGAACATTCTATTGGATTGTTAAATATTTCATGGGTAAGTGGAAGGAATGTGAATACCAATGAATGAAGAAAAATTTTTAAATTTTAATTCCATCTATTAACCAACCAAATATAATTTTAAATTTTTTTTTTTCAATTACAATTTTAATTTCTGAGAATGTTGTGAACCAAACGGTGCCCAAAGGTTTAAAGAAAACTAGAAAAAGGAATTGCCATTAATTGAGCAAGATCCGACCCGTTTGCCCGAGTAGATGGTACCAGATCCGCTTAATTGACGGTGCGATGTTTCTTCCTGAAAACGTAAAGCAGATGTAGATGTGAGAAAGAGAGGGTTCCTTTCACGAAGTCTCCCTTTCTTCCTTCATTCCTTCTTTGTGGTGCTTCATTAGGGTAGAGAAAGAGAGAAGAATAAGAAGAAAAAAGGGGTTTCTTTCTTACTCTTTCTCTACTCCCTTCATTAGGGTTTCATCCATCAATCCATCTTCTTCTCTCCCTATCCCTCAAGGTAACATCTTTTTCTTCATCACACAACACCCAATTCAATTGAATTTACCAACACCCATTAATTGAAATTGATCCTACTTGCTTCTATTTGGTATGGATTCAATCGTAATTGGTCAAATATTGTTGATATGTCAAGTACCCCATCCGTCTTATGGAACAAGAAGTTGTGTGCTTATGTCAAAGCTTATTGATTTTGAGTTTATAAGTTTGTATGGAATGGTTGTTCTTGATCTTTAAGTAAAAGTTGGTTACTTGGTATGTTTTTGTCGCAAAATGAATTTGGATTTGGGCCATGTGGGTTGACTTTAAAAGTTAAAGATTGTGTTGTGATGAAGTTTGATTTAGGTTATGAGAATGGATTCTGAGACCCTTTGTGATGTTTTGAAGTGGGTTGTTAAGTTATAAGTTGTTAATAGCTTCAAGTTGTGGTTTTAGATAATTTGGGGATACCTGATATCTTCTTTTGCATTGAACTTTGTGATGTTACCCATTTGTTGTGGGTAGCCTTTGAGGCATAGTAAGCTGCATTTTAGCACCTTGCCCAACATAATGATTTTGTTTCTATTTGGGTTAATATATTGTTTTGACAAGATTGTAGGTGGTGTTTGGATTTGTGTTTTGGAATCGATTATATGGTCATTGCAACTTAAAGTCATAAATTATCAGTTTTTGCTGTATTCTGGTTTTGATTAAACTGCTAAGCAACCAATATGGATCATTTGTTTCGTATGAGTCGTAACAGAATTGATTATGTAAGGTAAAAGAAAAGTACCTAGTTATCCTTAGTTTATATATTTCATGAAGATGTCCTTTTTGGTTATTTAATCAATTTTTCATGGCTTCTTTGGAATTTGCCCAACACTCAAGTAATTGAGTACCTTCAGACAATAGAAATGCTTCCAAGCTATTACTTTTTCAGCCAATTTTATGACTGTTGATTTTCTGATTCATATTATCCTATATCACACAATTACTTTCAAAAAGCACATTCCAAACACCTACCTAAATTGAGTATTTAATTTCTATTTCAGCTTGACCAGAAATTATAAAGTGAGAATGTTTCTTGGCACCTCATCTCATCTTGATTATATGAAATTTCAGTCCCTTAATTTAAATTTGAGTTTCTGTTTCAGCTTGACCAGAAGTTATCAAGTGAGAATGTTTGTTGAAACCTCATCTGATCTTTATTATATGAGTTTTATGGTCTTATAAGCCATTAGTATTGTGCTAATAGTTACTTGTGTCATGGTTTAAGTTAATTTGAAGCTTATTATGTCGTTTCATGATAAATTTGAACAGGCTTCAGAAAGAAGTTAGGGCATTGAAGGATTAATGACATCACAAAAAATGAGGAGAAGACTTCATCATGGGGATGTTGACGGTAAAAAGCACGAGCATTTAGTTGGTGCAGATTTAAATGACCTAAGTGAACCTTTACTAGGGAATAATGACGAGTATAAACTTAAACAGTCGGAGGTATATTTTTTACTTTTTTTTTTTTTTTCAATTTCATTCTCATCAGATGATGCTAGTATAAAATGATTACACACAAATGTTTATATGTGTGTGTGAGGGTGCGCTAAAATGAGCACGGTTATATAGTTAGGAACCGCAAGAACCACTTTTTGGCCTTTGATCATGGAGCAGGCAAGGAGGGGATGGTCACAATTCATGGACTGGAAAAGCCATTTGTCTCAGACCTGAGTAATCCATTATAATATGATCCATGGGCCAAAAAGTGGCTCTTTCGCTTCTTAACTGTTCAACGGTTCTCATTTGAACCTCCCTCCCTCCCTCCCTCCCTCTCTCTCTCTCTCTATATATATATATATATATGTTCTCTCTCTCTCTCTCTATATATATATATATGTGTGTGTGTGTGTGTGTGTGTGTGTGTGTGTATAATTAGTGTCTTTGCATGTCAGGTACCAAGGCTTGAAGATATTTTGTATGATGAAAAAAGAAAAGAACACCTCCACTGGACGTTTCTATTCTCTCATTTAATTTCAGAATGGGCACAGTGGTTAGGTATTAATTTGTTAAATCTGTAAGAACACAAAAGGGACAAATTTTTTTTTATTTTTATTTTTATTTTTATTTTTATTTTATTTTATGGTGGCTGTATTTTCATCAGTTAGACCTTAAGACTTGTTTACTTAATTTAAACATCGCTTTTTTTTTTAAATATATTTGATAATTTCATTTTGAGTAAACATTTTGATGAAATCAATTTTCTGAGGTGTTTGCCTTTGTAATATCTAGCGGTAATTTCTGAATAATTATCTTTTTTTCTTTAATCTAGCAAATGTTCTGCTTGGATCTGGATCTTTTATTATACGGTTCTTGACGTTGCCTTCAACAATAGGAAGTGGACCCACAAAGAAGTTTCTTCCACCTATACTTACTCCATTACAGGTATAATCAATGGCATTGAAATATGTTACTTCAACATAAGATATTGTATACATCTATGAACATGAAACATAATATATCATCAAACAGAGCTAACACTGAATTCATTTGAGCATATTATAACTTGAATTGTAGTTTACATCTATTTTTATGAAGTACTATATGTCTTTAGAATAGTATATTATTATTCTTCTTTTGATTTTTTTACTTCTCTTTTGTGTCTGTGGGGGTAGGAATCAAGACTCAGAAATCTGCAAAAACGATTGGAGGTCCCTTTCGATGGTACTTGTTTGGAGCATCAAGTAAATGTTTCTGTACTTGCTAATTTTTACATGATATTTTTCTATTTAAGTTTGCTCTTTAAAGTTAAAGTATTTAGCTAGAAATCCTTCTGATTTTATTTCTCTTTAATACATAAGATTCCAGTATTTTTCGTACTATAAAAAAGGAAGGCTGGACAGATGCAACTATTAGGACTTAAATACAAATCATAACCTGAATTGGTCCGTTCATAAGTAAACGGGTTGAAATTTCGGGCCCTAATTTTTTATTTTCTCTTATTACATTATTTAATTTGGATGGCAGGATGCACTCAGAAAATTATGGAGGTCAGCTTATCCAAATAGAGAACTCCCAGGACTTAAGTCAGAGGTTTGGAAAGATATGGGGTGGCAAGGAAATGATCCTTCAACAGACTTCAGGTAACTTTGTTAATTGTTATAATTAACCAACTGAAGTTTATTCAAATTGGTTTGTTTCTAAGCATTGAGTATTATTTGCAGAGGTGGAGGATTCATATCTCTGGAGAACCTTATCTTCTTTGCCCGCACATATCCGGTTTGTCTTTTTGAATTTGATAGATTCTTCTTGTTGCCTTTGCAAATATATTGGTTTCTGAGTTATTTTGGTATTTTGGTTTCTGTAAAAAAGTATTTTTGTAAGAAGAAAATAGAGGTTGAAGTGGAAGATTGTTATTTGCCATCACGTTCCTTTGCAGATATTTTGAGATAGTTTGAATTCTGATATATTAAAAAATAAATACTTGGGAAGTAAAGAGAGGTTGTAGACTGAGGGTAGTTTTGGTCATTATGTCATCACATGCCTTTCTCATGATATCTTCACACTTGTAGCAATTGAAGCATTCTTGTATACCATTTTTTCAAACTGTAACTAATGGGCAAATCATGCAATTTGTGTATCAAGTTTGGGTTTTTATTTTGATTTCAAATTAGGTGTGTCATTTTGGTGTTTCTATGAGTTCTTTTCAAAACTAAAGTTAATGAAGAGAATAGAGATTGAAGATGAAGGTGGCAATTTTGGCCATTTGGCCATCATTTACCATGCAAAGGACGGCTTTTGTACTTCGATTGTGCAACCGAAACATTTTTGACTCCAATTGTTGAAATTGAAACTTTTGTACAAGTTCCATAATTTGCATAAAAGTAAAAGGTTGGAAATTGTATTTTAATTGCTATTTTGTTGAAAACAGGAAGCTTTTCAAAACCTTCTAAACAAGAAAGAAGGAATTAGAGCTGAATGGGAATATCCTTTTGCTGTAGCTGGCATCAATATTTCTTTCATGTTGGTGCAGATGTTGGATATTCAGTCAGGTATAAATAATCTCTCCATATCTCCTTTACATCTTTCGTTAGTAGTTTTACCAAATTGCCCTCTTGTCAAATGTTCATTCAAACAAAAAAAATGTTGAGGACCGAAACCATCCTATTTCTTCATTCAAAAAAAATAATTGAATAGTTTCTTCTCTTTTATCTTATGATAAGATTTATGATTCGATGAAAGTACATATTATATAATATATCGTTAATTTTTTTCAGGATTACCAACATCTTCTTCAGGGGTGCGATTCTTGCAATTTCTTAGTAATGATGAATCGGCTTTTGATGAGCTCTATTGTGTTGCTTTCAAACTAATGGACGCTCATTGGCTTGCGAGGCGTGCTTCATATATGGAATTCAATGTAAGCAATTGCCAAAACTGCTCGTGTTGTTTTTACTATTGGTGGAAAATTGACGGGTTGAGTAACGGTTAATTTTTAGTGCAAGACTGGTCGGACCAGGTCACCCCTAAAACAATTTTGCTGTCTATTTTTCCAAAAAAGTGCAAAGAGTAAATGTGATAAATATGGTCAAATAAAAAAAATATTTTTACAGCAACCATCTGATTTCTTAACTTTTTTCTAGATTTTCTGGAATAAATTAGAAATATACCACAATCTGCACCATAGTGCCTACAGGACTTGAACCCCAAACCTGTGAGGCATACGACCACCAGGATGTCGCTTGGGACGTCTAATTTCTTAATTATAACATGAATTAGGAGAGTTTGTATGCATAAAAATGCACTTTTGATGACATTCAACTCTTTGCTTTTTAGTTAAAAATTTACTTTGTTTTTCCTATTGGACTCATTAGTAATTTTCATATATCCATCAAAAAGTTCAAATTTTCGTATATATCATTCAAAACATAAAATTATCCTGTTTACCTATTTCATTGTTAATAATATAAACTTGGTTATAATGTTTAATGCTTTTGTTTCACCAAATAAACAAATATGAAAACAATGTTATAACTTTTACGCCTATAATGTTCTTTCGTATGTTACGTGAAAACCGATTATTAGTAACTTATAAGTAATTGATTTTGTTAAATGTAATGTAATATGAAATGATTAAATATAACTGCTTTTTGTATTCTGAAAGGGCAAATATGATATTATGAAATTTAGTAGAATTTATAGCAGGAACTATATGAACCAGAAATTGTATTTGAATTTGAAAATTTGAACTTGTAGGAGGTTATAAAATCCACAAGAATGCAGCTAGAGAGGGAGCTTGCGATCGAAGATGTCACATGTGTGCAAGATTTACCAGCATACAATCTGTTAAGACGATGAAAACAATGATCTTTGTAAAATGATATCGCGTATAACATTATGTAATACTATGATGGTAAATTTTACATTTAAAGAGAGAATAGAAACGAGTAATGCTTTGGTCTTAAATCTGTACAAAACTTGAATGTTGTTTGACATGAAAGGAGGATTTGTCATATATGCCTTTCGTAGTTGCTGTCTGAAGGTGGAAACATGCTGAGCGTATTCAGGTTTGGGTCAAAACAAGCTCAGGTAAAATACAAGGATGGGTGGATGGTTTGGGTAACAGGTGAGAATGAGTTTATATAAAATAAACAATATTAACGCACGTCAAAACAAGAAGTCGTCCACAATATTTTATAAATATAAATATGATTATTTAAGGTTTTGGGTAAATGATCCATGAGGTCCATGGCCTCGTAGCCTAGTGGTATTTTGATGATTGTCGTGTCACAAATATGGTATGGGTTTATATTCTTATAAGTACAAGGTTATATGGTATTTAGAAGTAAAAAAGTTATTGTCAAAAAAATGATGCTTGAATGGGTAAGGCTTGTGCAATCGTTTTACTTGTCAGAACTGGTGACCCAATATGATCCTGAACCAGGAACGGAATGTGTCAATTTTAGAAAGCGAAAACAAAGTTCAGCTCTAAATCGGGTGCTATAGGTCCGGCGTTGGTTCAGAAAACTTACCCACGCCAATCGATCTATGTGAGCAAGGTGTCATGGTTTCACAGCACAATGAGTTGCTTGCTTAATACCTATGTCACCAGCCTGGGAAAACATAATACACATGCATCAACTAAGAACCCTAGCTAGGTAGCTACATGTCCATCAATAATCTTTAGCTCAAGTGGTTAATGTGAGGTATCCAAAACATGTAAATATGTGAAGGTTTTGAATTCAAGTCTTACTTTAAGTAAAAATGCTTAGGGTTAAGCCAAAGGGTTTTCCAATTGTGGGTGGGTTTTTTTTGAGGAGGTTGGGGGTGTGATCTCGGCTAGGAAACAGATAGGTGGGCTCAATATAGGTAACACATATTCTCTGAAGCAGGATTGTACATTTGCTCTTTAAAAAAAAAGATAGCTACATGCCCACCAATGATCATTAGCCAAAATGGTAAAGGTGAAGTATTTAAGACATGTAAATATACGAAGGTTTTAGGTTTAAGTTTTACTCTGAGCAAAAATGTTTAGAGTTGTCCCAGAGAGTTTTTCTAAGTTGTGGGTTTTCTCCTGAGCAGGTTGGAGGTGCGGTCCTGGCTGGAAAACGGATAGTCGAGCCAATTTAGTAACACGTATCTTTCGAAGTAGGGTAGTGCATTTGCCGTAAAAAAAAAGTAGCTACATACCCAATATTAGGGCCAAAATTAAGGGCTTTTTGTCCCAAGCTTCGCCCTAGTTGTGACTTGAGTTGAGTTTGGTAATGCCTTGCCTCGAAAGTAAAATTGAAAAGTTGTTTCTTAACAAAAAAAAGCTCAAGGGAATTCTAGTGTTGCCTTTATAGTAATTTTGGATTTGAATACATGCTTAAATTGTTTTTAAACTTATTTATACGTGATAAATGATTTCTATAAATGTCATATGACGTGTTGACTAATAGCGGTTAATGATTGCATGAATGTTAACAAGCTTCTTGCAAGCCATTTGTTGGATACTACGACCATTGTTGGGCACATTACAAATCATTACAAAAACAAATTAAACCAAGAAGGTGCACACACCATTGTGTATCGGCCCTTTACAATGTCTTATTTTATAAAAGAAAAAGATAATATAGCAAGTCTTGTAAAAATTAAAAAATTTAAAATTATAGACTTAATTTTATAATATCCAGAAGAATTAAAGTATATTAAAAGAACTAGAGATTTATCATCCTCAAAGATGTATTGTTTACCATAATAACCAAATTTTTTAAGAACTAGTTTGGTGGCCGTACGCGCGTTGCGCGTCATAAGGACGGGCTAAACGGAGGCTCAGAACTCTGTCATCATTGCCGTAAGCTAACACCTTTACCAGTCAAAGCTCAGACTCGTTTTTGCGTGTCATCACAGACCATAGTCCTCATATGTGCCCAATAGCCAACGTTATCAAGCAAACCACGAAAGGCAAACATGTAAGCATCAGAGCACAAATGTTAGAAGGCTCAGAAGCGATTGTTCGTTGCGGTTGCAAACCTCAGGTTTACCTTGCCGTAACAACAAACATAACCTTTTTTTCATCATCAGCACCTCTAAACCATCCCAGATTAGCCTCTAAACACCTAATGAGGAGCCGACAACATGTATAGGGTCTCAGATGAGTTCATGCTCATCTTCATCGACTACCAGAAAAAATAAACAGTTCTAGAGAGTCTTGATTGACAACCTTTTTTGGGTCTCAGATGAGCTAACCTCATCATCATCGACAACTATTTACATCAGAAAAGGCTGAAATATCCCAATAATACAACATACACAGGTCAATTTCATGCTGTTTAACATGACAATCATTTTAGGATCTCATATGAGCCAAGGCTTATCATCATCGACAACCACAGACCGAAGAACAGACGGTCTGTTCAAGCAACATAGAACAACCAGATAACAACAACAAAGTTAAATCGGGGATACAAAACCCAACAACAACAAACCAGTACCTCGGTCGTGGTGTAACGTAGACACCACCAAAAGCGACCGGTAACGGCCACCGGTGGCATCCGACGATTACAAAAGAAATGGCCGCAGCTGGAAACGGGAGGTGAGGCCGCCGCCGTTCACGATGCACAAGTTGCGGTCGATAGCGACCAAAACAATACATCGACGGCCGAACATCGGCGAAATAACCCTAACTCGCCGCCTGTTGCGAAACGACGGCGACCGCCACAAAACCAATCGGATCTCAACCGACGAAGGTCGGCGACGCTACAATCGAGCACATCGGCGATGGCGGCGCCCCATAACCTTCGACTACATAACTCCAATAGCAAACCCTAGAACAGATCTGAGATCAAGAACCCTAAACGCAGAGAAGGAAGAAAGGCTGCCGTCGCCGCTGCCAAAGGAACCCATGCAAGCAAAGGACCGATGGCGGCGAGGCTCCACGCTCTCTGCAGATGTCAATTTCAGGCAAGATGGATCGGTCGGAGCCACAACAACCACCATAAACATCGAATCAGAGGAGGAAAGGTATAGGGGAGGAGGATCCCTATGCGTCGGTGAAGCCGATGACAAAAGATCAGCTACAACCTCCACTAGAGCCCCGGTAACCCACATACCTACCTCCAATGAAACCCCCGGTAAGGCCGAAGCATCGCCGTGGGAGTTACCGGCCGACGGCCGCATCCGGCAACACCTGAAGTAGCCACACCGGCGGTCATGCCACCATTTACCATCGCCAACTCCCCTCTCTCTCTAACTTTCTCCCAAAATGAAGTTTCAGATATAATATGCAGGGCGGCGGTGAGGGGGTAAAACGAAAAATCTCAAAACTATGTGGCAAATCTCAAAAGGTAGAAAAGTAACTGCTGATGGCAGTTACTTTTTTCATAATATGGTAATTATATAAACGCATTAAAACTTAGCAGAAACCAACTTTGAAATATGAGATATTACACCTAAGAAAGCAAGAATTGTAAATGTGTGAGTTTGCATGCAACAATGTCTCAAAGCAAAGCCCATCTACCCTGCTAACAGGCCAAATCCTATCACCAATTGATACAATGACAAACTTTATTCAAGTACAATAAATCTGGTTCATATCCCTTTCAAGATGCATGTAGATTTAGAACTGAAAGAGCAAATCTTGTTCATAGCCCAAAGCTTCAAGATGAGCAGCCATGGCCTTGTTCATTGCTGGTGGACCGCATCGTAGGATCTGCAGGTTCGTTTGTTTCTTTTTTAGTTTAGGCTTTCGGGCGATTTAAAACAAGTAGATGTGGCTATTTCGAATGAATGAGTTGAAAAAACAAACTAGCTAAAGAGTAAACGGGTTGAATGAGTTGAAAGCTAGCCAAAGTGTATTTTTAATGCTGAAAAGTAACCTCCCAAGTCATTTTGTTTTAAGAAATATGTTATTATCAAAATCATATACATAAAACCTCCTTAATCATACTATTAGAAAAATGTATTTATCATTGAAAAGTATGATATTTTGTAAAAATATTTGGCACACTAATTATTTATAGAAGACAAAATTTCACAAAAGATTAAAAATTTCAGACAACCCAACCCAAACCCTTTCGGACAATAGAAAAAACTTACTGGATTTAACCAAATCCCATCTATTTTGATCCATTACCCTACCCGCACATTTGGACATTTCTAAAACCAAGTTTCACCAAAACCATACCTTAATATCAAAAGCAGGACGAGGAAGGTGTTCTTCGATCATTTCCTTGGATACAAAGCCAACGCCACCTGTCCACCCCTCGGGTGCCTTTAGAAGTACAAAACAAACAATTACACTTGATGTCCACATTTTCTATCTAAATTTGTCTCAAAATTCAATCGTAAGTGTTTACTTGCAAATTATTTTAGGACGAATTAGAGTACACCCCATAATGCAAATCTAGATTACAGTTATGAGTGAATACATGCTATTATTCTCTAATAGTGTAATCAATGTCTTTTCATACAAGTACTGATAAAACTATCCCCAGGTATATGATGAAAAGGCCAAGTTAAAAATAAATAAACAGATCAACCATAAACTGTATGTAAATTACCTCATTCAATACATAGTAGACTTTGAAACGCCCAGGGTATTTGGTAGCAAGCGTGTCCAATTCTTCCTGTAAATCATCCAATGAGTTATTTAGGTAAATTTTCACTAAAACTAACAGCATGCTCCTCAAGATAAATAACCATAAAATTATAATTACTTGCCTTAAGAAGGATGTCGTTAACTGTAACGTTAGCATAGATGAGATCCAACTTGGTCTTGTCTGATTCATCTTCTAGAATAGCTCTGGCAACCTAGGATTATAAAAAACAAACAAAAATACTGATTTTGCACCATATGCAGAATAACCAGCTTCTTTTAAAGGGGTGACTACAAGGCTTACTTTTTCATGATTTTAGAAAGCAGGTTACATTTTTTATCAGTTGTAGCAACATATGATCTATTCAATCAGTAGCAGGCAATTTCTATGCTCCTTTTTAAAAAATTTGATGGTGGAACACCTTGTCATTTTAGTATATGCCTACTGGCCTCTAAATTTCAATATAATTATTTTTGAGCATTACTTTAATAGAAAGTTCTTTCTCTAAACATGTAAATAAATTTGTTTCTTTAGTTTTTGTTGACTTAAGCATTTTGTGAATATGTGGCATCTGATGTTGTGGCTGGAATGAGTGACATCAACTAGAGCCGCATAATTAGTTTAAATGAGGTTGGTTGCTAAAATCGATAACAAATTGTAAGCGGCTTCTATTTTGTATGAAATTGAGTTGGTAGGTAAATCCAGGAAAAGATACAAGGTTTGTTTCTATTTTGTGTAGTTTACCCAATTTTAAAGAAGTATCTTCAACTTTACAAGATATAAAATAAATCAATACCTGAAACATTGGAGTGATGCCCGAGCCCCCAGCAATCATTCCAAATGCTCTCACGTCACCAGGTCGATACTTGAACCGCCCCTGAAATTAACAAATGTAGCGGTAAGTTAAACATCTAGGATTAGTAGTAAGTGCATACCATTAGTAAAATAAAATAAAATATCCCAACAAATTGAAATACAAACTGTTCTTAAATAATAAATAAATTAATCATAAGAGCTAATATACTTTTGTTCACTACATGACCTAAAGTAGTCACTAATGTGTGCTTGGAAAACTATATTCTTTTTCACACTAACGCACTCAGGGGCAAAGCTTGCCCACTCTCTTTTCGTCAGTAGTGTTAATTTTCGACCCGGTAGTGTAAATTTCTAATATATATAGAGTTTGACTCCCCTAAAATAGTTTACTTTTGCCCCAGCCCCCCTATAGTATGGTTCAAGCTTCGCCACTGAACGCACTCCAACTCTAATATGCATGTAATTGTGTGTACTTTAACCATTTGTATGATTGTCTTAGAAAAAATTGATAATAAAATTTAAAAGCTGTGTGTTAAAAAATGATACAGTTAATATTGATATGAATTTGGAAATTTCAAGTATAAGAGGGGGCTATTGATAGCAAATACAGTGTAAGTTATGATTTTCCAATGGATGTATTCTTTAACTTTTAGTTTACAGGGGAAACGTATTAACCAATTTACATAAAAGTGGGTCAGTTTGGGTGATATTTTATTGATAAAGTCTAAAGCTGGTAAAATAAAAAACAGCTAAAACTGAAGTCTTACCTTAGGTCCCTTTACAGCCATATAGTCACCTTCTTTCATCTCTCTGAAGTGGTGGGACATACGACCTTGTGGATACATCTACATTAAAGCAGCACACATTATTTTGAATGGGATATAAAAATTGAATTAATTAAAAGCATAAGAAAATTTTTGCATATGTACCTTAATAACCAACTCAAAATATCCAACATCAGTATCCAAAGTGGTTGGGGTGTATGGTTTAATAACCTCTTCACCTTGGCTATCCTTACCCCTAAAGGATGAAATTGGAAAAATATAATAAAATTAGAGTGATTGGTAAAAATAAGCATGTTTTTTTTTTCCATTTCATTTTGGTAGTTGTAAAAAACAGAGTTGTACAACACTGTTTTTTCTACACATCAACATTTAAGATCGAAATTAATATGCATTTGTTAAAAGTTAAAACTGAGACTTTCCTTTATACCAAATATATAAGGTTTAATGTAATTATCAAAAATTTTAACAGAACCTAAAGCAGTGTCAATTAATTTAAAAATATCACAATTCGAAGTGTATCTAGTTTACAGGCAACATAAAGTTTCAAGAGTGATATACCGGCAGCTAATATGCTGTCCAATAGGAAGTCCCAAAACTGAAGTAGGTTTAGGAAGAGCAAATCTGAATTTGGCCACGTTATGGCTAAGCTGCGTGCGTTTCACAAGCTTGAATTCCCTAAAGTTATCAGGATCTAGGCACCCTTACGACAGCAAACCATTTCATAATTAGTTATAGCCAGATGGAATCCATGGCCAAACGAAACTTGCAATATTAACATTGATGTTATTTCTGGCCAGTTATATTTTCAAAACCATTGACATCAGATAGAGAGAAAGCAATAGAGAAACATATAAGAGAGTAATGATTTAAGATGAGTTCGTGACCAACCTTTAGGTTTCCTGGAAAAAAGTAAGAATGCAACAATGGAAACAGCAAAAACAGCAATAACTATCGGGAGCTCATTTTCTTCTAGGAAATCCATTGCTCAGCACCACAAAAGAGAAGCTGTTGGTACAATAAACGGGCACTACTTATAAGTTGTAACTTGTAACAGCTTCAATTCTTCAAATGGATTAAATTCTTGTAACAAGAAGCATATTATGCATTACTGATTCTACACCAGTGCATTTTGCTTTCCAAAGAGCAGAATCACTTTCAAGATAGTTGAATGCAAGTTTTTATACAAGTTTGTTTGTATGATCGTTTGAAAAAGTGTATCCTCATGCCTCAAGAATCTAACAGTTCTAAGCTACAAAACAAGTTACATAAACTCAAGCAGTAAGCCATGTATACAACAATTATGCAGCTAATTTTCTTTTCTGTTTCATTCGTGTCTAGCCTCTGTTGAAATACAACCAAGAGAACAAAAGAGCTAATCTTACGTCTATAAGGAAAACAAATAGCTTGAGACTTCAATTACTATGTTACATGCATAGTAATTTCACTACCAAATTGCGATAGTGAGAAAGCATTAAAAGTTTAAAACACAACATCCAATTAGGTTAACACATTCCAAAACCTATAAACAACGGTGCACACAGATCATGAAACGTTTAACGTTTCGCATCTACATACGAATCAACCATCTCCACAGCTAACACACGATCACTCACGATACAATCCAACAAAAGTGCAATCACAACAACACGAAAGTAGAACTACCTCAAACTTCTCCGATTTCTCCAATTTCGCCACCAATAAGCGATCTGAAAACCTGAAATTAAACAAAAATCAGTAACGTACGTTTAGTGATAGATCTGTGAAGAATTAGAACACATAAAATACGATTAATAATACGTACCACAAGGTGTGCGAGATGAATACAAGAGTCAAAGATGGAGTGTTCCTATGATCGTTTGTGTGTGTGTATATATATAGTGTTAATACTGATCAGTGATGCAACTGGCGCCCATAGATTTTGATCATTCCACTTTATGGTGGATTATTTATTAACTTTTGTTAGTTGGATAGTTAATGAAAGAAAATATGCCAATTTTTTGATGAGTTTATTTGAATTATTTTTTTTTAATGTGATAAGCTTATAATATATTTGAATAATATATATAAAATTCGGTTTTCAATTATTAAAGTTTTGATAAAAATAACTATTTTTTTAAATATTATAAATATTAATTTATTTTTAAAGGTTTTATAAGTTGTTTAAAAGTTTCATGTTTTAAACTCATTCTAAAAAAAATAACTTTTCAAACCCAAATTGAATCATATAATAAAAATATTTAAATGAAGTTAATGTTTTTGAACTTTTGAATGAAAATAATTATTTTTGTCAAAAATCAAGAAGCAAAATTAAAATTAACTCTAATACATATGAAATATATATTTTGTTTTTCTTATTTTTTAACACACTATCATTAAATATTATATTATTGATATATTTACAAGTTAGGGGCTTGTTTTGTAATATCTGAATGATTAAGTGCTGAATCAATAAGAGGTTTGAACCATTAAGTGCTGAACCATTAAGAGGTCTGAACCATTAAGAGCTAGTATATTGCTTAAATATTCAAAGGCAAATGTCTGACCAATTTAGATAAGAGTTCTTAACCATTCAGCATTAGACCTCTTAACCATTCAGCATTAGTATAATGCTTAACCATTCAGAGGCAAATGTCTGAACCATTCAGACATTTGCTCGCGAAACAAACAGTCTGAACCATTAAGTGCTGAATCATTCAGACATCTGAATCATTAAGAGGCTGATTAAGAGGCTACCAAACAACCCCTTAATCATTATAAATTTATAAAGAATCCAATTTAAAATTCTTTATTATACATCAAGGTTTTTTTGATAGTTTTCAAAAACCACATTTAAATGGTTATCATTAATTAATTATTTTATTTTAAGAGTAAATACTCAAACCTAACAACCTGTTTATTGGACGGGAGCGAAAACTGCATAGCCAGTAGACTGAAACGCCACCCACTTTTGACCACATGGATTTATTTGGCAACTTTTATCTGTTTCGATATTATATTTATTTTTCTTTATAACGATTAAAAAATTATATCTTCTTAGTTTTTAAATAAATGAATCCAAACAAAAGTTCATAACATTAATTGAACCAGGTCCATTTAGTATTTAGGGGCTGTTTGTTAGTCTTTTAATGGTCATTAAAAGACTACCTTTTAATGGTTCATAACCTTTTAATAATTAAAAGGTAACCTTAATACTGAATGTTTAAAATGTACCGTTAAGATTTAACCTCTTAACCATTCAGCATTAGAGTTATCTCTTAACAATTAAAAGACTATGAACCATTAAAAGGTAGACTCTTAATGATATTAACAGGCTAGCAAACAACCCCTTAATATGTATTCTAAACTAATCCTGTAAAATTATTAGTAAATAAAAAATATATATTTGTTTGTTGATTTAATCATTTGTTTGTTGATTTTTGTTGATTTTGGTTTGTATGTTGTCTTTATATTACTGTTAAAGTACAAGATTAAGTTACATACATCCGGAAAAAACTTGCGTGTTTCATTCATTTTCTGGTGGAACTAAAGGAGTTACATACATCCGTAAAAAACGTGTGTTTCATTCATTTTCTAGTGGAACTAAGTGGAACTAAAAGGGTCCAAGTGTATGATAGATAGTTGGACCTCTAGATTTACTAATAAACGTACTCAACGTCGTGGCGGACACTTGGACCTCTAAATTCTATGTTCATGAATGCATTCAACATCGTGGATCCCAAATTATCGCAAAAAAGTTATCATTCATGACATTAATACTTTTCAAAGGATCCGGCATGACATGTTTATGTTGCAAATACAATTTATGCTACAAATCAAATCAAGTCAAGTCAAATTAAGCCGGGTCGATATTAAGTACTTATCAACTATCATACAATAAACACAACGTTAAGCTTAGGATGTTTGATTAACAACATTTGGATGGCATCATATTTTGCTAGATATTGGACTAGGTTGTTGCTGCAAAAGCTTCATCAATGGCCAAAATATATCCAATCTGTGAAATCCCTTTGGAACCTGCATACAAAGGTGCGGATGACTTTAGAAATCAACAAGAACAATTCATAACTTCAAAATGTGTGTCAAACATGGGTTTAGATCCTACATTTGAGGGTGAGACCTTAAGGTGATGATTACGACCCATTTACTAATGGACCGATGTTTTGTTTATTATCAAATGGGTCTAGCAGACAAAAGAAAATAATTAACTAAAAAGAAAATGGGTCAAATAGATCGAAAAGCCACCCAAAGTGTATCCTTAATGCATACAACCAACTAACTGCTTTATTAACAAATTAGATGATCATAGTAATAATATTTTTTTATAATTATGTTGAACATATGAACTTTCTTTGAAAAAATGACCAAGAAGTGTTTTGGGAGAACCAGTATCCATCTGACCCACCCATATTACCCCTTCTAGCCAGACCTGTTAGAAATGTGTACAGTTCATGTAAAAGGGACCGCTTTCCATGAACCATGTGGGCTAGTTGGACCAAATGTCTCATGTATATCACAACTTGAAAAAAAAAAAAATTTAAGCTGAAAAGAGTTCATGCCTCGACAATGTAGTGGGCCCATGTGTTGCCAGAATGTTTTTCCATCACCCCGTGTATAATTGTCAATTCTAGGCCATATATCACCTCAGCTATCTCAAGGAAACGCATGCTATCATCACATATCATCTGTTAAGAGAAAATAATTAGTGAATCTAACAATATATATACATATTATATATTGTTGGGAGAACAATCCATTGATATTGGATTGAATAATTTTGATAGTGATAAGAATTAATAACTTGTGTTGTTACATGCTTATCTAAGATAATCATGTGTCACATACATGTCATTAAACAATCATGTGATCACAATCAGATGAACATCACGGTAAACAATGAAGAGCAAGATGCAAAGAACTAAGTCAGCATGCAAGTCAAGTTCAAGACAAAAAATAATGATCCAACAATGAAAAGAAGATGACGAGATAAGAAGAATCAAATTACATAATCTCTTTCTAAAATAATAATAGAACTTGTATATAAATATAATTTTCATAAAAGCAAAGTCATTTCCTCAAATCATTTTATAAATCTAAACAAACTTTTACATATACAAAATCTTCATAAACTATAGTTAAGACGACAGATTGAATTTCAAATTTTATTCATGAGTTGCTAGAATCATCCATATAAGGAAGCTATTCAACATCTTTCCATCTTGATTCTTGAAAACATTAACGCACCAAAAAAAGATAAAGTTGAAACATTCTTGGCAAACAGCTTGGTAACTTTTAAACACAAAAAAGAAATCCTTCAATTATGGTGTAAATCTTTACCGGAGTATAGGGTCAAAAGATGTTCTTGGTAAAGTTAATATTATTTGATATGTTGTTCCCTCACATCCTCTTGTCCTAATCTAATCATTCAAGTTGCTTATTATATCTAAATCATGAAAATAATGTAATTTATATAAATATGAATATATAAGAATGTGAATTTATTCATAATAGTGACCACTTTTGCCAACATATATATAAAATTAGTATATAGGAAGTGCTAACACACAGACCTCTATAACCATATGGCCAGGATATTGAAGATCTTCCACAAGTATGGGGCATACTTTTAAATCACCTCCCAATTCGAAAGCCCAGCTTGCCCCGTTTTGACAATCCTTGACTACAGGAGTTTTGTTATTCTTTAGGCCAGTTCCTACTTTCTGCAAATTAAGCAGAGATACATTTATAAGAGTGAATTGTATGAAATAGCATCCGTCTTTACACTTTTCCCCGATTTAGCAACCAACTTATAATCAGGCACAAAACTAAAAGCCACCTTACAATATATTACTGATTTTAGAAACAAACCTCATTTTAACTGATTTTACTTGTAACTTGCTTAGATGGAACTTGTTCATGCGATACCACTATATACAAAAAAATTGCTTATGCAAAAAAAATAAAAAATTTGTTTGTTACAAGTTTGAGACATATGATCTTTTATTAGCATTTAGAATTAATATATAAATATCACACCAGATGTCACATGGCATATACATGTAACTAAAATGAAAAATATGATGTCATATCAGCTATTATTAAATGATGGCAAATGACTTGTTGGTAATAAAATGTAACGTGGTTGCTAAATTCGGTAGTAAAACGTAAGTCGATTTAGTTGATTTACATGTAAATAGTTGATGCGACCTCATATGATGTCATGCACACACCGCACATGCAAAAAATGATTATATGGATTAAAAATATATAAAGTTTGAAGAACTGTATATAACTTATAATTAGAATTTATTATTAGATATCACATAAGATGCCAAGTGACATAAACATATACGTATACATTATAGTGACGAATAAGATGTCACATAAAGAACTTAAAATTCAGCACAGAAATGATACGCTGCTACTGGTTGACATGCCATTTGTTTCTACAATCGGTAATAAAATAAAATAGGTGATAAAATGTAAGTTGGTTTCTATTTTCCACCTGATATATAGCTGGACACTAAAATCAGGAATAAGTGTAAAGTTCATTTATATTTAATGCAGTTTGCCCAAAAATTAATCATATACTAATCACTTGCCTCTGATTGGACACACTGCCTCAACTTGACAGCACGATCAGTGACGCTTTTTAAAAACAGCATATGTTTTACAGTTCGATCGAGCAGACCATCAATGCTACACTGCATTCAAATGACATTAGAATTATACATATGCCCAATAAAGTAATTTAGCTTTAACCATTAAATACTTTATGTTTGAGAATCCAAGGGGGTCCACCAAGTAAAATAATCTTTAAAAGGAAATAACTAGATTAAATAAAACAAAAAAGGGGTTTGCATTCTACAGGCTTGTTTTAGTACTGGTCGAAATGAGGTCAGGTTGGGTAGACCTACAAACACTTTTTTTTTTTTTTTTTTTTTTTTTTTTTTTTTTTTGCTTTTCTTTAAAAAAGAGTAACTAATGTATTGGTTATGAATATATAAGCAATATCAATAAAATAATAATCGAATCTTTGAATAAAACAATTAAGAAGGTTGTATGCACAACAAATAAACTTTAGGCAACATTTAACTTGTTTGATCCGTTAACAAAAAAAAATTATTTGTCCTGCTTGCGAAAAAAGCAACCCAAATAAACTCACTCATAAGTGAATGAATGGAAAGTGGCATGTCTAGCCAAAGGCGTCAGATGCCACAAATGTTCAACAATTTAAAAGAAAAGAGAATTTCAGGAAAGACCAACTTTTGCTCCGTCCGGAACAAGTTCACGTAAATCCTTAAGCCTGTCCTGAATCAATTGCCTGTCCCGGGGTCTAGTCTTCTGTTTGGCACCCGATTTGACCCTCTTTTTGTTAGCAACAGATGCCTTTGAACCCTTACTTTTATGAAAGACATCATAATTACTTTGTCGCCCTCCGCCTGTAAATTCTTCTACTGCAGCCTCATATGTAACAGCTGAATGTGAAGAACTATTGTTATGATTTTTTACCCTAGTAAAAAATGCTGGAGTTAATTGGTTACTATTTAGTGAACTCGAACCTTCAAATCCCATTTTTTCAGTTATATTTTCTCTTTTTGTCATAGAAGAAAAATGGCCAAACGAACTACTGAGAACCATTCCATTGGTTTTACTAGATGATGACTCAGCAATGGCAAGATGCTGGAAAGAATTATCCGCTTTCCCCATGAAAGCGGGACCGAGAGCTTTGTGCAGCTCGCACTCTCTCGGGAAGTTTAAGAACGGGACCACATCATTAACTAATTGTTGTTTCATTAGTATCTCAGAATTGATCTGATCTGTGGATTGATGTAACGGATCAGTATATTCAATAGCACCTGATAAATGAGATGAATTGGTACCAGAAATTGGTGTTGAGGGACTTTTAGTCAACAGTTTGTGGTTTGGCCAGACGATGTCATCAATGGTTTTTGAATCATCCGAGCTTTTCATCATTGTAGATATTAGTGATGATGGAAACTGAGATGAAAAATGCTGGCTTGTTGCAAAAGCATTAGCATACTCCATGAAATCTTGATGTGCAAAAAATTCATCTTTTATATAGTTGGCCATTTGTGCATCCTCTGGAAGCTGGAACATTAAGGGTAGAACAAGTCAGCATATATAACTAGAGGTGACAATTTCAACTCATTTACTTATGAATGTGTTGACTCAGGTAATGTTTTATTTCTAACAGATCAAACATGTAAGAATTAAAAATAAAAATAAAAGAAAGCAGCCAAGCTCAATACTCAGTGTTTTTGCATAAAACCTCCTAAATTATTTATTATTTATTATTAATGAAATAACATAACTTCGATAATTATACTTCACACACTACCTATATATAAAAAAACTGTACAGTTTGAACATGAAGTATTTTGTTAAACCCAACGGGTTGACTTGTTACCCAATCCAACCCATTTTGACGTGTTACCCAATCCAAGCCGTTTTAACTCATTACATACATCTTCTAATGAGCCAAGTTGCAGAACTCCAAGTGGAATAACAGGCACCAGCAAAACAGTCTGCATGGAAGCAATCATGAAATGACTGGTCAAAAAAGATTCAGCATCCAACTACAAGAGATATAGTCGATTATGAAAATACCTTGACACCTGCTGCAAACTGAAATAACCATTCCTCTGCATGCTGCCAATGAAGGATAATATGGTAAATTTATTGCTTACTATGTTCACAACATATGATTTCTTTAACTTACTTTAAGGAATTTATCATTTATGTCATTTGAAACTCACCTCAGGATTTGATGCAGAGTTGAAATTTCCATATGATTTTGGATCTGCAAAAACCCAACGACAGTCCCCTGTATATGCCACATCGCCAACAACCCTAAAAATGTTTTACAAAATATGTCAACTTATTGCTTATAAGAAATTCACACGCAAATTAAAGGTAGAAGAAAAGGCGTTTACCCATCACCCAATGCATAATTAATGGTCGACATATAAGCTATTACTAGTTCAACTGCATCTCCACAAAAAGTTCCATTATAAGCACTTGTTTCAGCGTATGTATTTTCCATGGCATCTTGAACTTTTAAGGTGCCAAAATATCCATCTTCCCACATCAAAACCCTAAAAGTTCAGATTAGTATTGTGTTAAAAGTTGACGAAAAAATACGATACATGTACAAGAAAAACATTATTGGAGAACATCATTGTGATAACATGTAAGGATGATCTTACAGTTAGACATAACCAGCAATGGTCATCGATACTAATCAAAGCAATTGTCTAGCAAAAGCCTAATAATTTAATAGAAGACATTGAAGAATTAGTTACCAAGTTTATTTGTAACTTGAAACTTTTACAAGCATTTTATGGATAAAATTTGCTTAAAATTCTAGACCTTATATGCTTAAGTGCCAGAGTACACCCAAAAACATAAGAAGAAATATTGAAATAGCAAACATTGTTACAAAATAAAATTAAAAGATTGTATTCTTTCTCACTTATCAGTATTCAGTACTGTGACCATACAAAAGAAATAACTGAAGTTTTGCCACGGCTGAAGTTAAGTCATAGAAATAATGATAAGGCAAGTTATGTCAGAGAAATAATTTCATACTAATTATGGCAAATATGTGGGTCATGTAACGGGTTAATATAGATTTATATAGATTTGCTCGAAGAAGGTATGTTTCTAACTTTTTAAGGCGGATCGAAACAGGTTGGGTGGTCCATCAACACTTTTCTGTCTTTTCCCTCTTTGATTTTCATACACAAGAAGTTCTTTATAATTAGCACAATGATCCATTTTTTATGAATAGAGCAATTTAAAACGTTATCCACACTTGGGTATGTCGTGTGGTACTTTTAAACTGATCTACCTGTTTAACCTTCATCCATTTTAGCTTAATTTTGAAATTTCACGCATTTGATCCGTTAGGCTATATATTGTAAGGACATTGAAGATTACGAGAAGTGTATAGTGCCAATTGTTATGTGTGTACAGGTACATATGTTGGGGGTGGGTATGTATCATGTCTTCTATGTAAGTGGACTAGCATATCCGAGAAAAGACAACGAAATTTTGTTATTATCAAAAAGACAATTTTAGTGGAGATTCTTAACTACTAAGGGACCACTTTTAATTCACCTAATATTATAATCACACTTCACATCTCCCATCCCCATCATATAACATAGCAATAAATTATAAAGTTAAGAAAAGTCTAACGAGATTTGGCTTCTTGCCAAGGTGTAAGGGTAGTTTTGTTATAATAAAACAAATAATTTGTAGTTGAACAAATAGGACCTTCAAATATACGATATATCCCTTAACAGAACAAAGAAGGGTTCATGATAAATACATAGCTAATATTATTGAATACACAACTCTAAGTTCATTGATAGATGTAAATAACTAACGTAAAATAATAGTTTTAATGGATAATGCGTATCAGGCCACCCATGTATTCAACTTTATTAATTAAGGTCACACATTTAAACTACTGAATAAATCACCCAAATATGTGCATGATTTCGTTTATACCTAAAAACATGTTGGGATATTGTAAAATGACAAAATACCCTATATTTTTTTTACCGCAAATCATTGTTTTTTAATAGATCAATACAAGGGTATTTTTCTCTTTGCCAAAAAAATGTCCGAATTTGGTATGAGTGAAACCGGATACATACTTGGTTGGCATATAAAGTAGTTCCGATTAAGGATGGCCTTAATGCCAAAAGTTAAATACATGGGCGGCCTTGACAAGCATTTTCCCTGATTCTATACATTTCAATACAACAAAATACTAGACCCTTCATCGTTGGCTAGGAACAAACCACAGAAACAACTTGTAAATTAAAGTTCATAGTGCAAGTTAGTATCTAAGAAATAGGAAAAACGGGACATACATCTGGTTTTGTTGCTGCAGCTTCCAAAATACAGCATAATTCCAGCAAGAATTGCTGCAAAGACTTTGTAAGAACCTCCTTAAAGGTGTAGCCCCCATCGTATTTCTTCAATATAAAAACTCACCCAGTAACGCAAAGATCGACTTCGATAAAGAAAATCTAAAAGAAAAAATACAGCTAACTAGCTCTGTATGAACCACGCCCTGCCTGTTTAATCCGCAAACCAGACCGCTTCTTTATTGGTGGCCCTGAGGAAACCATTAAGAGACAACGCATATCTAACAAATAACGTTTCTTCTTGTTCTTTAGAGGCTAATCCAGAGATCAGCACCAAGAACCAGAATCAAATTTTCTGTTTCAATACGACACGATGTCAAAGAAGTAAGCAATCAATTCGATTCGAAGCTTGATTGATGGCCTTCCATTAATTAAAAATCAAGTCTCACAAGTATGATGCCTTCTTCACCTCAAAGCTATATCTCTGAAAGTAATTACCTAGGAAAAGAGCACCTTCTAGACGAACTTTATAAACTTATAATGAACACACAAACCTGCATAGATCAAACATCATTAAGCAGAATATATCATTTACTGTATCCAATCATAAATGATGATAAGAATTAAGTCATTTTAACAAAATTAATGTTCCTGCAATCCAAATCAAGTAACTTCAAGCCGTACACACAACATGAAATTAAACAGCAGAAAGTTCACAAATCGAATCCATTTTGATTTTGCAGTTGGTTCTTCTTTGAGCACGTGCATAAATCACATGTAGCAATTGGAATCCAGTAAACCCTAAATTGATTCAACACAAAGAGAGCACTAACTTTTGATCGAATCCCTATGGTCCTACAATGCTAATTAGCAAATCAGATAGCTCTGATTCTGTAAACACTGACGAGGAGGAAGGAGACAGTGGACGTACCAGTGGAATAAAGATGAATTAATAACAGACGATTGAAAGAGTATAAAGCTCGAATTCATTAGCCTCCATATCTGTAGTAAGATTCAAACAGAAGAAGATGAAGAAATGCAAGCGATTAAAGAGAGAGTGAAAAAGCAATAGCATGAAGGTATAGAGAGGGATTTAGGTGAGGAAAGTGTTGTATAATATATGACGTGGGGCGGCTCCGTCAATGATATTGACGTGAATGATTGTCGGGTATGGACGGGTTGTAACCGGTAAAGCCATCACCTCTTTCCCTTTCTTTTTTATTTAGAGTCAACTGCACAAATGGTAGGGGTGTAATAATATTATTATTTTGAGAAAATATCATACAATAGTAACTAAATTTTAAAAATATTTTAATTTAGTCATTCATATATATTTTTTTTAAATTAGACAACCAAATGATCAAATCGAGTTATCATTAAATTTTTTTATATCAAGTAAGTAACGATGGAGAAGACGCGGAGGTCAGAATTTTCAATATATAAAATTATATTAAAAAAAGAAAAAAGCATGTTAATTATAAAAAATAAAAAAAAGTATCTAAAATTTACGCTAACGTTCCATATCAGCATCAAAAGATAGAAAAAAATATTTTATAATTGAAACCAAAAGTATAACATGTTAAAACTTTTAATTTATATAAAATATAAAAACTGAGTGACCTAATTGAAACACTTCTAAAACTTGAGTTACCTAATTGAAACACTTTTAAAAGTTGGTTACTATTTTACAAAGTTACCTCTATTATTTTTAACGATAAATCTAGCTTGCTGGTTGTTTGAAAAAATAGAATGTTTGATGTATGTGTGGTTTTGACACACATATTTTATGACTTTTGCATTTTACCCCCCCCCCCCCCCAAACACACACACACACACGCATGTTTAAGGGGGAAAAAAATAGAGTACTCTTCCTATTTTCTCACTGATTCTTTTGCAAAAAGAGAAAGGTCTCTTTGTTTTTGTCGCCCTTTTCCCCATTCATCGTTGTCGCAAGCATGGAAGGAACCGTTGGTTTCTCTTGATTGCTCTAATATGGACGCCGACGGTGGTCTCTACTGACCGCCCTTGTTGGCATCTGTCGAAGCAGTTTTCTGGAGGTTGCCGGCGGTGGCTAGCATTGCCCTCCCCGTTGCTATTCATGGTGGCAAAGGTCACGACGAGTATATGTCGTGGTAATGAGAAAATTAGGTGTAGAGGGGCTGGCAACGGTGATACCGCTCGGCACCATGCCTCGCTGTGGGCTCAAGGTAGGTACGCCCAACGCACCCTAATGTCATCGTCATCATCCACAAACTCTAGTTGTCATCATTCACCGCACCACCACGAAGTCAGCCAAACTCCTATCTCTCTCCATGGAAACCATAACAACAGAACCGCTGACACCAAGCTTTATCTTGACCGTTAGTATCATCCACCATCGCTACCCATAACTACCTTCCCTTTTGATCATTCAACCTTTTCCTTGTATGCCATCGATGATCTAAAAGAGTAAGCATGAATGCAACATGTGTGATACGCTTGAACCCTATTAAATACTAGCAACATGTGGAATTCATCTCTATGATACTTAATTGGGACCCATTTCGTTATGGATATTGATGAAATCCTTAGTCCTTAGTATTCTTTTGATTTGTTTGAATAATAAGTCAAAATAGAGATTGATTTGTTTGAAATAGAAACTAATGAACTCCTTGTTAATTCGAAGGGTGGTTTGATATTGTGAATTGATTTTGTGACCTTAACGCGATGCTTATTTTTTATGGTTTCATAACCATATGTGTAATTATATGTTATACATATTGCTTCTATCAGAATTATCGCACCACCAAGTCTAAAATTGAAGGGATGGTGGGTTTATGTAAGCAACCATGTTTGTTGTTCCAAGTCGTTTTTTGACCAAATTGAAGAGAAATAAGGATGTGGCTTATTGAAATCTACATCTGTTTGAGATTACAGAGAATTAGAGATGCTCAACTTGGATGTCCTTATATCTGGATAGTGGATTTTAATATCTGAATCCGAATAATAATTGAATCCGAATTCGAAACGGATATCCAAATGAATACCTGGGTTCTAAAAATATATGTATTACTCAGTGATTGCTATAAAAAGTTAAAAAAATTATCGAAATTTCTTTCAAATATCCACTTTAAAAAATATCCAAAGTATTTAAAATAAATCCAAAATTTATAAGTAATATTTATCATTTAGTAGTTTTTAGAAAAAGAAATTTCAGATAATTTTGATATCCGATTTTTCTCAAAAATAATATATAAATCCATACTAAAAATCTTGGATATCAAAATTTTTAGATATTTCAGGTTTGATATTACGAATAATTATGTTTTAAATATTATGCAAAAAGACTATAACAACCGTAGGCTACAGTCACCCACCATAGTCTATGGTCGGATTGGTTACCCATACCATCACATGATCCAGCTTCGCATGCCAAAAGTTCGAGTCTAGATTCAACTAAGCTTTATGACACAAGTTCACTGCATCAAGTATTGATGGAGTCCTTCTTCTTTGGATGGCCTTCTAGTTTGCATCGAGTAGAGCATTCAGTTATCACTTTGATCAGGTGATGTAATCTTTCTCTTATTTCTATTTTATTAGTATAAATGATTTATGTTTGGAATATAGTTTGTTTTTTTAAGGTAGGATCTGCTTATGTTAAATGCATGCATGTTAGAATTTTGGTTCTTGATCTCTGCCATCTGGTTAAAATGGTCATTGATGTTAGCAGTTTGAGTAAAATGGAATTGATAAAATGTTTCTAGAATTAAGATTAAGAATTGTATATATAAGGGAAATGATAGAAAGTTGGGATGTTAATACTTATACATGGATTGAACTTTTGGGGAGGAAAATGCAAATGATTTTTTATGTGTTGGTAGGCTCAACCCAAAGAAAGAGCCCTAGTGGCTTCACTGTAAATGAACTAATACATGGATATGTGTTTAGCTTTACATCTTAATATATATGGTTTAAGAAGCTGAGCCCCAACAAAAATAGGTTGCAAGTAAGCATTTCCTTTCACACACACCATGCTCTTTGTTTTAGCACTCAAATATAAAAGTACTGAAAAAAATTCTTATATTGGCATTAAGCATATATATATATATATATATATATATATATATACATATATATATATATATATATATATATATATGAAAGAAGAAAAAAAATCACTATGCATGGCTATTGAGGATCAGAAAATCAAAATAGGGCGTTTAAGTTCCCGAAAAACTACAGTATGATTCTCGTAATCTATACTTAAGGTACCTTAATTCTTACTATGTTATTATAAGAGGTGGTGGCCAAGTCAAGTTATGGTTTGGTGAATTCTTAAAAACCCTTGAGGTTGGGTAAGTTTTACTGTGTATATTAAGTGTGGGGACAATTAAACCATTATGGTAAATATAAAATAAAATAATGAGCATAAGGCATTAGTTGGAACTGAAAGGGAAATGGGTTTAAGAAGAACAATATACCAACAATGAAGGTTAGAGCATTAGTACTTTTTCTTAGTGAAAGTGTAAAACAAGATTAACATGTTAATTATGATCCAATTACTTCTCTTTTTCGGGACGAAAAAGTATTAAATTAGGGAATGTGATCGTGTCGGATATGACGCATGTTTTTGACATAAATATTGCTTTTTAAAAGTATTATTCTATGTCGAAACATAATACTTTGTATGGATTCGTATGTGCAGGGTTGCGGTGGAAAATGTGATTTATCGAGATGCATATCATCAAACCGAGCACATATTGATGGATAGAAAGTAATTTAAAGCTCACGTGTACAAGAAAGAACCAACAAAAGTTATGCATGAAAGATTGGACTTGATTTGCATAAGTAATAAATGGTGTACAGCAGATCCTAAATGGCATAGTACTTTGCTGAGGTGGAGTATCATACTCCATATAAAGTACTATAGTTCTTTTAGGTTGTTTGCAAGGCATATTTCATATGGAGTACCATGCTCCATTTGGAGTATCATACTCCTTTGATAATTCTAAGGCGGTTACTACAGAAAAAAAGGGGAGGATCGAGTCTTTTATCTGGGCATCACATAAGAAGAAAAAAGAAGAAAAAACAGATCAGCAGGATTTGAAGAACAACAAGTCATCCATTCTCATCACTTGTAATTCATCAATTTCATTCAATGTTGTGCTCAAACATCATATGTGGCTAAACATCTTGATCTCAACCTAGTTAGGGATTTAATTTTACTTTATGAACTTAAGGGTTGATGTATGTTTATGTAGCAACTCTTATCATTATGAACTATTCCTCTCATCTACTAGTAATGTTTGTAAGTTTTGACTATGATAATGATTATGCTTTATTTGAATCAAATGTTGTATTTGTTTACCTAATAGTGATGTTTACTTTAGTTAGTATAATCAAATGCATTTCATTGGTGTGATCATCGTTAATTAACTAGTGGTAATAATTCAAGTTAGTTAGTGTAAGTAGGAATATCCCGTTAGTATGATTATCTAATGTTGATTCGATTAACAAATGTTATTGTGAATCATGTTTGTGTGATTATCATTCTCATACTTAAACCTAATTTCGTGTAGGTGAGATTTTATATTGAGCCAGGAAGTGATTCTTCTTTTATTAAGTAACTATTTTTTTATTATTGTCTAGTTTAACTTATAAGTAAGGAATCGTAATCAGTAATCCAAATTATCAAATTTTTATGTTTAATGTATTACATTCAATAAAGCTTCAAGGCCAACCATAAACTCTTTATGGATTTGACCATCTTACTTGTCATAGCTAGTCTAAGGTAATTAGGACAATTAATCTTCTGTTTTTGATCGGGCCTTCAACACCGATCATTCGACCACTCCAACAAGTACATAAGAACCACCATCATCATATTCACAAATCTCCGACGAGTATGAAACAACCACTTATCCCCCACCAAACTCCAATAACTTTCAACCCCAATCTTTATCATATTCACAAACCTGAAAACTCATTGTTGTCATCATCATGTTCAAAACAAAACCCATCGTTGATTGAACCAAAATATGAAGTATTCCATAAACAATCCATAATAGTTTTTGTATTCACTCAAAAGATCCTGCACACACAAATCATGAATCTCTCTGGCACACGAAAAGTACAATATGACCTCCTTTCTCTCTCTAGCACACAAAAATTATCAACCTCTGTATTGACTAAAAGATATAAAAGACCTATATCAAATGAAAACAAATTAAATCATAAATTAACTCAAAATGATCTATATTTACACTGTGATTTTGGGTGGTATGGGGAGGCGTGGTGGTCAATTTAGAGTTTTATTTTTGATGGGAAGGAGTGAGAAAGTAGCCATTTTGCTCCTACCTAGGGTTGAGAAGGTGTTTTTGTTGATGGTGTGGGGGTGTGAGTGTTGTTGTTGTTGGTGTTGTGGTGCTGGTGGTGTGGGGGTGCCATCACTATGCTTGTTGCAGTGATGTTGTGGTGGAAGTGGCGGTGGTGGTGTGCGGGTGCCGGCGATGTGGTTGTGGCTGTGGTGGGGGTGGGGGGAAAGGAGGGTGGTGGTCGTAAGGGAAGGTTGTGGTGGGAGTGGTCAAGTGGAGGTCAATTGATATGAATGTGCATGGTCACTGTATATTTAATTACAAAACTAATCCTCTCAAATAATAAAAAAGATTTGAATAAACTACATTATTAGCCCTATTAAAAATGATTAAAGTTTTCTTGTAGTTATTAAGAGAACTAATTAAGGGTGTTAGTGGATTGGAGCTACATGAGATGCATTGTAAATCTTAGGAAGTAAAATCAAGACTTTAAAATATTTGAAGGAAGCTTGTTATTTAAACCAAACCACAAAAAATAAAAACTAAATTTACTCTAATATATAAGTACGAGTCGCACATATTCTTTTTAAGACCAATCCAAGGGAGTCAGAAAGTTGTTATACGAAAACATTGATGTAAATAATTAAAATTAAAATATATTTAGAAATGCGCCTACCCACTACTCCTAATAAAATGAATAATTACACATCAAAGTAAGTTTTTATATAAAGAATAACGAGTAAACATCAAGGCTTTGTGTCGGATAGAAATTTAAAAAGAAAATAAGTAAAGAGAAAATTGCAAAAATAGTCCCTGTGGTTTAATCACATTGCAAGTTTGGTCCCCAGATTTTAAAAATTGCAAGTTTATTCCAAACATTTGAAAGTTTGTTGCAAATTTAGTCCCCACCGTTAGTGTCCGTTAGTTTTTAACGATCTGGGGACTAAATATGCAATATAATCAAACCATAGGAACTAATTGTGCAATTTGCTCTAAAAATTAAAAAAAATTTGAAAATCAAATAAAATTTAAAAGAAATTAAAATCAAACATAAGAAATTCAAATAAACATCAATAATAAAATTCAATAACTTAAAAAAATATATAATAAAGGTTAAAAATCAAATCGAATTCAAAACTAAATAAAAATAAAAATAAAAATAAAAATAAAACGCATATAAAAAGAGAAAACGAGAAAACGAGAAATATTGAAAAAGAAGTATGCGATTAAAGTAAAAAAAATTAAATAAAAACCAAATAAAAATAAAAAATACAATCGAATAAACATTTATAAAATTCAAAATAAATATTTAAAAAATTAAATTAAAGTTAAAAAAAAAAAACGGTTCGATTTGTTTTTTGGATTTATACTTTCACAAGGTTTTTCGCCTTTATTCTATTTTTTTAATGATTATTGGATTTCTTTATTAACGTTTATTTGAATCTTTTAATTTTATATTTTAATTTGATTTTTTTAGTTTTTTTTTTAATTTTTTAATAAAATTGCACAATTGGTCCCTATGGTTTGATCATATTGCATATTTAGTCCCTAAATCGTTAAAAACTAACGGACACTAACGGTGGGGACTAAATTTGCAACAAACTTTCAAATGTTTGGACTAAACTTGCAATTTTTAAAATCTGGGGACCAAACTTGCAACGTGATTAAACCACAGGGACTATTTTTGCAATTTTCTCATAAGTAAAAGTTATTATATTTAACGATGTAATCAAAATTTAAGAATACGACATATAAATAAAAAGATAAAATATTAAAATAAAACACTCTTGTAATAAATATAGATGAAAACTAAAAAAAACAAAAGAGAAAAGAAATAAGAAAAAAAAAATCATTCCAACCCAAAAGCCATCAAGGGAATGGATTGAACCCACATCATTTGTACGAGCGAAGTACATACATTTCATTGGAAGACATGTTTGTTGTGGTAAGGTATTATTTACTTTGTCTTTATATTAAGATAATAAATTAAATGGTCATGTCTTTCACTAGAATTGCTTGTCTAAGATCATTTATTGCCTAGTCTTGACCAGGGTCACGAGCCAACTGGCTTTGCCATCTGGTCTCGCACATCATAACATGCAGGCGCGACTGGGGCACGATTGGGACAAGCGCGAGCATGGTAGTGGGGGAAAAAAGAGCCGTTAGGCTCTATTAATTAGATTTTACATTTTACTCTATAAATACTATCCCATACTTAGAAATAAAACTCATCATATTCCTACTTATTTTCTCTACTTTCTCTCTTAAATATTTAAAAACCTTTTTACTAGAAAATATCAGATCATTGGGATGGTTCGTTCAACCAAAGTTGGATCTCATGGACGACGACGCCTTTACAAACTTTACGTTTTAGTCAAATTGGTTCTCTTGACGAGGTCATTCCGGAGACAACCAACTCAAAACGAACCGTCGGTTGAAGTTGTTCCTAATGTTCAAGTTAAAATACACTCTCATCACAAGACTATGGGAGGAGCGGAAGGTTCAAGTCAAACGAAAGAGTCAGGGTCTCGTAAACGAAAAAAATACTCCTTGAATAAAAAAGAATAAAATTGCTTTGTGCCATGCTTGGATTAATGAATCCAAAGATCACAAAAATGTTATTTTGATATTTTTTTCCTTTACTAAAAATTTTGTTGAACTCTATTGGTTTTTTAACATTTTTATTCAATATTCAATATTTTTTGTAGCCGACTATCAAAAATCGAAGGTGTTTTGGGCAAAAATTAGGGAGTCATTCTATGATCAAGTTGGTAGTATGGAACGCACCGCCGATATGATTTCGGGTCGTTGGGCTAGAATTCATAAATATGTTGGATTATTTACGAATTTACATAATCAAAATAGTCGCCGAATGCGACCAAGTGGTTTTGAGAACCAACAAGTTTACGAATTTCACTCGTGAAGAGTGCAAACACGAGGTTTTAAGAAAATATGGTGTGAATAAAAATTTTGATGAATATTATTTATGTAAAATACTTAAGGGGTGCTCGAAATGGCTCCAACTAGTCGCACTAGATGCAGAGGAAGCGCAACCACGAATGTATGCTAGTTCGTCCGCCATGTAAGAGACTTCAACCTATTCGGATGGTGGCATTAGCATCGACCTAAACTTAATCGATTTAGACGTCACAACACAAGGACCAAGTCAGCCAATCAGAAAGGATCGGGGGGTGGGGGGATACCAACTGAAAGTCTCGATTCAGAGTTTGCCTTAAAGATCAAAAAAATAACGGCAAGTATCAAGACGGCGGCAAATGCAAAAGTGTCTAATGCTAGGTTGAAGAAATTGGCTTTTCTTACTTAGGACTTTAGTTCTCTCCCGACATCGGATCAAGCTTTCATGGAAAAAAGGACCGTATTCTGAAAGGAATTGAAAGAGCAAAATTAGTTAGATTAATTTTTTATTATATTTTTTTATTTATTTATGTTTTTAATGAATTTTATTTGATTATAATGTTTAATTTTAGATTATTGTTTTACAATTAAAAAAATTAAAAAAATTAAGTAATTTGTTAGAGTCAGTGATCACTTGAATCATGACAGGTAAAAATGAAAACAAAATAAAATTTTAAAAAATATTGACTCTATTACTTATGATCCATTATTATTTAACTCTCTAGTCTTGGCTGTTTTTGTGGCTCATATCAAATATTTTTTAATGTCCAAAGGTACAACTCAACTCAAAAAATTGATATAAAATTCATTATACGCGTACGTGTTACATACATGAATATATTTAAGATATGAAGTATACCATTTTTATAATTATCACTGCCTTATCATACTTAATTATTTATTCTCTTTTTTATATATGTTTAGAATACTAGTATTAACATCTTCGCCTTTTCTCCTAAAATGAAACAAAAATATTTCAAAAAGAATCTTCAGTCATTAACAAATCAAGATACTAAAACAAAAATTCTGCCTCAGAGAAAAACCCGTATTCATAAACTTGTTTTCTTAAAAGAAAAACTTAAAAGAAACCCCGAAATTCCATAAACCGGCATACGTAAAAAACCGTAAAATGATACATATTAAAAATCAAATAAAGAAAAACTTAAATGAAACCCAAAAATCACATAAACAAGTGTACATAAAAAAAACCCGCATTCATAAACTTGTTTTCTATTATGTTATTATTTTTACATGTTTTTAATGTTATAAAAATTGTGTCATCTAGAATGTTGCTATCTAGGAAGCTTATCAACGTGATGTAGTGGTTAGGGGTGGTTAATTGTTTATTGTAACAAAAGCCGACCAATTTTTTTATGTCTAACTCAATAATGTTTGATTTTTAATTATTTTTGACTTTTATTTATTGGTATTATTGGCACATAAAAATAATAATAAAAAACTAAAATACAAGTTAACATTAACAAATTCAGTGATAACTTTTAAATAAATATTGACGTATACATATATTTGAAAATAAAAATGGAAAAATTGGTCTATATAAAAATAGAGAAAATTTTATATCCACAACAAATTTTAACCAACGTTATAAGGATACATCTTTTTATAAATAGTTGGAATTTTACCTCAAATAAAGTAAATTATTATAACCCCTTTCCCCGCATACCAAATAATATTGTACATTCGGTTTGTCTACAAGACGTGCATGTTTTTTTCACACGATTAAAGACCTCTTAAGAGGTCTTCCATATTGTTTGTTTCTAGTTTCTCGTTACAACATTTGTAATGGGGTCTATCGACACCAAGAACGTCAATACAAAAGAAAGATGGAGGAAAGAAGGTTAGCGTAGGGGAGAGAAGGTTGCAAGAGAGAGAAGCCATCATTAGTAGCACAAAATGTCATTAAATTCTGCCTTTAGGTTTTGTGAGAGGTAATATGATAAATAAAAATTGTTCGTATGGAGGAGACTGCTTCGTGGACAAAAAGCCAGGTTGCCTGACTTGGGCTCGACAATGAAGAAGATGTGTTGTTGATGCTCTAACTTTACTCAAAATGCCTAACTATAATGTTATTATCCATAAACAATACATCCAAAACTTGTTGATTCTATTCAAGGCAAAACATTCATATACCCGCTATCTTATTATCTTCTACTAGCTTTAGTAAACCCGTGTATTACACGGGTTGAAAAAATAAAATATTAAATAAAATAAATTTTTTTTAATTATTAAACGATATTTCAAAATAAAATATGATTAAAATTATGTATTAGTGAGGACTATAACTAATAAAATAATGATATCAACTCTTTAAATTTATGTTTTTAAACTGTTTTTGTATTTTTTTTTAAAACATTTTGTTTCAAAAGAAATAGTTTTAAAATTATATTTTTTAAAATTTCCTTATATAGCTCCAAATTTTAATTATTTTTATTTTATGAAAATTTTTCTTTTTAAAAATATAAAATTTAAAATATGTGAAGTAGGAAAAAATGTGAAAATAATATTAAAGAGTTGATATCATTATTTTATTAGTTATAGTCCTCACTAATACATAATTTTAATTATATTTTATTTTGAAATATTGTTTAATAATTAAAATAATTTTATTTTGTCTATAAAAAATAATTAGATCATGTAACTTTTAATTTCTTTAAACTAACTTTTATTTTGTCTAGAAAAAAGTGGTAGCTTTACTTTAAAGAAAAAAGTGAGAGGAGAAGTCAACTATATACACAAAAATAATTATATCACATCATTTCTACTGCAGCCTTGCAAGTTGAATGCTTCAATCATTATATGCCTTTAAAAAAAATAAAATAAAGGGTGGTCATGATTCATGAAGCCGTTCGTATCATGTTGGGGTTTCGAAAACGAAAATTATAAGAGTCTTTTATTTATTTTTATTATAATTTATGTAATATTTTCCTTGTGGAGTCACAACATTTGATTGATGAGTCATGAATATTAATTTATAAATTAAAGTCTAATTAATGATTTTCATTTAAAAAATCATTTCTTAGTATAATATTTCTAAAATATTTCATTATTGGCACTCTAGTAGGGTGAGCGGACCAGTTGTCCCTGAATTCATGAATATGCTATAATAATGTATAATATTTAAGGTGTATTTTCACAATATATCAATAATATAAATTTTAGTCATTTTGATACGGTAAACAAACATAAATCGTAATAAGGTTATAGATAAATCATAAATGAAAAGAGGAAAGACAAGTTGAAAAGATAATGTTAATCATGTTACGTAATATTGAATATGAAATACATGAAAACAACTTAAATAATATCAAACAATTAGTTACATAAGTGTTTAATAATTTCTAATGGCCTAGGAATAAATATCAAAATGACCATAAATGTTTTTTCTACTGAAAATGTCCACATCTCCCTCGAATTAGGTTCCAAGGTGTAGATATGTATTTTGTTTTCATTATTTGAAAAAAATAGTCTGGATTGGGGTAAAATTAATCCAAAAAAAAAATATTTTTCAAAGACCTGAAGAACAACAACAATAGTTGTCGATTTCTTCACACAAATATCTTTTACAACAAAACTATTAAAAAGTATTAAAGGTAATTATCAACGCGTAGATAAATATATTTTCTAAAACTCGTTTAAATAAAGAGTGCTAAAATTTAAAAATACTAATAAACTAATAAATTATTTTTTTTAAACTTATCTTTCTACTTTAATAAAAGAATCACTAGAGGGGACATGTGACAACACCACATTCATACTAATCAAAGTTTTCTCGCTTCTCTCTTTTATTATATAATTACCTTAATTACTAATGTTGCTAACTTTTTTTAGATTAAAAATAGTTTCTTTATAAATTAAGAAAACATCTTATAATTAATGTTATTTTAAAGAAATAAGTAAGATGTTTTTCTAATAAATCAAACTTTTTTAAAAATACGAGATATTTTAAATTGATGTTAAATTTTTTATAAATAAAAAATAATTAAAATTACGAGTTATAATAATAAAATTTTTAAAAATAATATTTTTATATGGTTTGTTTTGAAAAAAATTGTTTAAACTTTTTTGGGAAAAAAATTTAAAAAGTTAATATAATTATTTTATTACTTATAGTACTTTCTCATAGGCAATTTCAATCATATATTATCTTAAAATATTTTTTTATAATTAATAATTATCTATTATATTTAATATTTTATTTATTTAACACTTGTAATACACGAGCTTATTAAAGAAAGGGTTTACAATAATAGAATATTAATTTTTGTCAGTAGCCGCCCGTTCATTTTAAAAATATAGAATATACAGAAGTCAAAAAAGTAATTTAAATTATTGTATTTAATGATTTAAAAATCCAATAATCTAGAAAGGTGTCCATTTCATGGTCGTTTTCTAATCTTTAAATTTAACATCAATTATTTATATGAATAAATTTTAGTAGTAGGGCAAGTTTGACCGTTTTCTGAGAGAATGAGCCCAAATGGTGCAATATCTTCTTTTGGGATCGGATTTAGTTGGGCCAATGGGTGTAATTAGTCAAAATGGGCCGATGAGTTTTAGAATCCTACATTCCTCCCGAATAGAGGGGCAAAATTGGTTTGGGCCGACGAACCATGAACCGGTTTAGGCTTTGGGTTGTGGTCAGTTCAAGTGGCAGTCAACTTAAGTCTTAAGATATAAAACGGTTTGGTTCCGGTTCGATTTGAGAAAGGTGAAAAGCCCCCCCGGTTGAGGCTCTTGTGGGTTGGTTCGGGACCGGTTCGGGCCAGAAATTAGTTATGTTTAAAAAGCATATGCATAAAAATAAATACATAAAATTTACAAACTAAAATTCATCTTTTATTTATTTATGAAAGTATTCTAACAAGAAAAAAATAAATGCACTACAATAAACATAATTTTAGGAATTAATAAATTTTATTTTTTAATTTCTTTTGTGAACCGACTTACTAAACTGGTTAAGTCAAGGCTGCCTAGGTACTTTTTTCAAATAAAATTTGAAGAATAGATTGCATTGTGTATTTTTATTCTCACTTATTATTATGTTTTCGATTTCATTTGACATGTAACGTTATAGATTATGTTCTTGAGTTTTATCTTTATATATCTAAACACGTCATCAACACAACATTTTTGGTTTTCTTCCTGGTTTCTAACAACTACCAATGCTCTCTCTATCTCGTTTGGTCTCCATTCATATTTTTACCGGTAACTTTGTAACATTCGACGATTTCGAAGAACCAAACATGAACAAATCGACTAATTCATCTGTCATTGTTTATCTCCACATAAAATGTGATCGTGGCAAGTGTTGGGGAACTATCAAACCATAGGTCTAAAAACCCTCACAACCCCACCCTCAAATGCGAACACATGCATCCCTTTATCATCTTTACTTATTGTTTTTCGAGATATCTGTGCACATTGTGGAAGTTTTTGGTAGCTTATATATAGTTTTGTCTTTAATTTGGAGATCAACAAACTAATACATCATAAAGTCATATATTCTATACATTTATTCTAGACCATCTATGTAAATGACTATAGACTATATCTAGTTAAAGAAACGATGAATGTATTAGAATGTGATCTTTATCTAGCTTGATAAATCTTGGCTTATCTCTTGTTACTCTTTGTAAAGTCTTCTAGATATTCCTCTAATCATCATTTTATACAAGTGTTCTCGTTGACGTAGTAATTGGAAATCCAAACTAGGTTGGAACATAAACATTGATACAAATTACTTAAACGGCAAAAAAAATTATTTGATATATTAATCTTTTATGTCGGTTTGCACACAAAACTCTTATAGTTTCATAATTTGGCCACTAAAGTTTACATAATCTGCAAACGGTCCTCACAAAGGTACAAGATAGATAACATTTGATACGAGAGACGCAACGTAACACCTTCATCCTCTTTTCCAGAATTCCCCTTTCTCTCTCATAAAAAATAAAGATGTCGTTGATGAAGCAATGATGATTGAGTTTATTTAAAGCATGTATCATGTTTCTATCTTTACTTTTAATATTCTTCTTGCATCAAACTTTTTACATCGAATAATTGTTATTAAAATCTCAAAAGCATCCTAAATATGATCACACCCAGTAAAAGTTATAGAAAACCAAACAAATAAAACCTACCAAAAATTTAAAAAAAATTAGAATATTCAACAAGTAGGTCCAATTCCATAACATGAATAATAATAATAATATAATTATTTCATACTTGCCGGCCATGAATGACGTCCCATTTCACATTTTTGATTTTTTAGCATTTACACACCAATCAACCTTCATGCGTTACAAAATCTCATTCTCTTTCATCGTGTTATAATAATAATCCTTCGAACATTCGATCAATCTGCAGAAAATGGCTAATGACATTCGATTCTTCGAGCTCTTTAACAACACCAAGATCCCTTCTGTAGGCCTCGGCACGTGGCAATCGGAACCTGGGCTCGTAGCCGATGCTGTTGCCGCTGCTATTAAGGTTATGTTCGACATTGTTTTTAGTTTCAGTTGATCGATTTTGTTGAGTTTTGAGTGTTTTGATGGATACAATGGTAGTGGATTAGTTTGTTGTTCATACTGATTATGTGGTGTTTAGAAGAACTTTTGATTAGAGGATGGATATGTGTTTATAGGTTATATGCATTAGATCGCGTTGAGAAGTTAATCAGGGTTAGTAAGGGTGTTAGGTATTCGGGCGTAGATCGACACACAAACACAATCAAACTGCGAGAGAAAATAATAACAAAGATGAACACGCGAAATTTAACGTGGTTCGGTTGATGTGACCACTGATGGGCTGTAACCAGGGTAATAATTTAATTGCTTTCTGTGTACAATACATGATATAAATAGAGAAAACTAGTGTTTACAACTTAATTCCTTAGAAAACCTTAATGGGCTACAATTAAATAAAAACGGGTCAGATTTTTAATTTAATTAATCTGCCATTGAGTTGTCTTCCAACCAAGCCCAAATCAAGACTCCACAAACCCAATATAGGGTATATCGGAACATCAAATGGGCAAATGGTTTGAAGTTGACGGGTTAAGTATGATTACAGAAAGTTATGTAATGATGTATGTTATCAGTTGGAACACAGTGTCTTTTTGCCAAAGAAAACATATTGGTACTATCATACTAGAAATTAAATGGTTACATATGTATTTTTTTTTTGATGATATCATTTGTTGAAATTGTTGTGATATTTGCTTAATTTATATAGATACATTGAATCCTATCATGTACTGCATTATACCTTTAATGCATAATGCAAGCAGAATAGCTCTTTACAGAATCATATGATTTCCAGTTAATAATCTTATAGATCATGGTTCTTATGCATGTAGATGGGGTATCGACATATCGATTGTGCCCAAATTTATGGCAACGAGAAGGAGGTACGCAATTTCTTGCTTTTGTTCACTGATACTTATTGTGTTTTGGTTGCTTGCTGTGCAAAATGTTGATATGAACAGATTTTAAATATGTTACAACTATATCGCTTTAGTTGTATCGTTATCCTTAATTCCCTATGGCTTCATTCGGGTTTATTAAATGGGCATGTCACCCATTTTGCATTCTATTTCTTCTTATTTTCTGCTATGATATGCACATACTTTCTGGTAAAAATTTTAGCTGGTATTCGAGCTATGTTATCAAACCAATGGATTGACTTAGTGGTTACTGGATATCTTCAAAGCATTATTTTTAAAAGATATTAAGTTACAATTTTGACAATTTGATTCTAGTAAAAGTGCTACTTTGTGTCTGGAAAACACTTTATAAAACAATAAAAAAAAAGACCGTTAACTATTTGAATTTATCTTAAAGTGATGTCTTTACGCGCTATAAGTATAAAATTTTTGTTTCTTGAAAATAGTTTCACACTTTACATTAGTTTGCTATATTCACACTTTACTAAAATTATGTCTTTCAGATTGGGTTAGTTTTGAAGAAACTCTTTCAAGATAATGTGGTCAAAAGAGAAGATTTGTGGATTACCTCTAAGCTCTGGTTTGTCAACTGCCTTGATATCTATAGTTGTTTTGTATCATAAATATTCAGTTACTAATTTAATATTATCTGCAGGTGCCGTGATCATGAACCAGAAGATGTACCTGTTGCTTTAGACAGGACATTGAATGATTTGCAGCTTGACTATCTTGATTTGTACCTTGTATGCATGAATTACTTGATTCCAAGTGTTTGGATTCATGTTATAGAACTGATTATTCTTTTATTGCGACTTCAAGTCACCGTGATCAGTTAAAGATAAGCAGATTTGGATCATCTTATTATCTTCAGTTTTGGATAATGAGTGTCATACCAGCTGCAGTAAAGCTGATTATTGATACTACTTTTTCACAACCTTTTTCCCATGAATATCTTATATTATCAGTGTTTGCAAAACAGTCAAACATTTGATTATCGGATCATTACAACTTCAAACAGCAGTACCACTTTAAACACTAATTACCACAGCTTATTTTAGCATAACTAATTATCCGGTTTTGATTATTGAATATCACATAATCACTTTCAGAACACACATCCAAACACTCCTGCAGTTTTTGTATTCTTTTTGATACTTTTCTTGTTTATGTAATTAATTTGACCAATGAAGTTGCTTGTTTATTTTGAAGATCCACTGGCCTGTAAAGATGAAGAAGGGATCTGAAGGCTTTAATCCCGAGAATCTTCTTCCCGTAGACATCCCAAGCACATGGAAAGCAATGGAAAAACTATATGACTCTGGGAAGGTACGTGCCATTGGCGTAAGCAACTTTTCCACCAAAAAGTTGGGAAATTTGTTGGATGTAGCCCGAATTCCGCCAGCTGTCAACCAGGTGGAATGCCATCCTTCATGGAAACAAACTAAACTGAGAGACTTCTGCAAGTCAAAAGGCGTTCACCTCTCTGTAAGTTTTAATGTTTGGATAAGCAGATTTTGCCTCTTATTATATGGATATTTAGGGGTCAAATCACAAATGGTCAGTTTTGGATGTTAAGTTTCATACTAGCTGCAACAAAACTGGCTATCAAGGTTAAAAATTTAAAATAAAGTTTTATCAGCCTATCAGGGTTCTTGGCTCTCTTCTATTTATACTTGTATATTTTACCAAACAAATCATCTTAATAATATATCTCTTTTACCTTCACACACTCAAACAGCTAAATATCTGATCATTACAACTTTAGACAACATATGCACATCCAGACATTTACTATCTCTGGTTTTTATACCAGTTCATTTCCTGATTCTTATTAATCACAGGGCAATTGTTGAAAGAACCTACGGGCGCATCATTTAAGTTTTAGAATTCTTAATCATGCACAAATAACGTCTAGATCAAACTTATGTGCGGATTCAGTGAAAGTTCATAGAGTTTTTCCAACACACCCTATTCAAAATCACATCTATAACGTACTCATGTATCTAAGTATACTTAAACTTAACACCATAAGAGTTTGTCCACATCTGTTATATGATGTTATAGATCATATGCAACGCCATTTGTGACAAATTTAAATGAGTACTAGTTATACATATGATTTCTAACACTAAAAACTTATCAAAGACTATGTTCTCCATAATCTTTTGTAGGGATATTCGCCACTCGGTTCTCCAGGAACCTCATTCATCAAAAGTGATGTACTAAAAAATCCGGTTCTAGCTTCAGTAGCTGAAAGCCTGGGAAAAACACCTGCTCAGGTTGCTCTCCGATGGGGCCTACAAATGGGTCATAGTATACTTCCCAAGAGCACTAGTGAATCCAGAATCAAAGAAAATTTTGATGTCTTTGATTGGTCAATTCCTGATGACTTATTCACTAAAATCTCTTCTGAGATTGAGCAGGTATGCATGCTTTCTTTAAGTCTAGATGTGGGTCAAGTCTGGCAACAAGTCCCAAGGGGTTGGCTTGGGTTGACCAACTAACATTATGTTTGTCTTGCTTCTAAAGCTTATTGAATTATTAAAGTGGCAAATATCAATCTAGTAATAAATTTTTATGATGAATGTCGGAACCCCTCTCTCATTCGTTCAAGCTCCGCCACTGTAATTCTGTAAACACTAGATTATCATATCAATCATGAGTTCAAACAATTTACTTGTTTGACTTGCTGCCATCAAAGCAAATTAACCCCAAATCATCGTGTTTTTACATAAACGTATTAAAATTAATTGTATCCGTTAACTTCTTTTCAACATAAAATATTGAATTATGTATCCACTATTTGTAGGCTAGGCTGCTGAGAGGTACTTTCTTTGCGAATGAGACTCATGGCTCCTACAAGACCCTTGAAGAACTCTGGGATAGTGAAATATGACATAATAACAATGGTTAAACTTTAAATCAATGATGCTAATCAGTAATCAAGATTTTCATAAATTGTTTACTATTTTCCTATATGTCGTTACGTTGCATGGGATTGGATTTTAAACATTAAACTTTCTTGTTTACTTTATTTTTAGCGTATATTATATCATTATATTTTGTTATATGCTATCAACCAGCGTCCTATATATATAATATAATAATCTCCATCCATCATATCACTATATATATCTCTATCTACTGTGCTTATTCAATTAAAAAATTTTGAGTCGTTAAACTACCTAATTTGTTCGACATTATTCTCATATACAAGCAACAAGTATTTTATCCACTCAAATATAGTTATTTTATTTTAAATCTGTATTAAATAATAAGAATAATTTAGTGTTTTAAAAGTTATAAAGATCAGATTTATTCAATTAGAAACATAATATTAAATTTACCCATTTTAAAAAACTTATGATACTCATATCATTACTCTCCTCTCTCCCCAACTTAGCTAGGCATGAGAGTTTGAAATGCCTTAAGTTTATTATTAAGAAAATATGATGGTCTATGTTATAAAAGCATCTAATGAAATGTATACATATCAAATTTAAACGTTTTAAATTTGTATTTTTAATGTTATGGTTTTTATTAGGTAATATATATTATAAGAAGTCTGAATTTATATTATCAAATAGATCACAAATGACTCTAGAAATATAACTAAGCGGGTGGTCTCATATTAATACCTTAATACTAATAATATATTCTAATACTTCCTTGTAGCTGTAGTAGATGTAACCATATGCTTAGAATGAAAAAAAAAATATAAATCAATAATAATAAGATAAACATGCTTCGATTTACTCTAATATCCAAACTTTTATCAACAAATTAATAACAGGCATAATGTTGTCATTCATATTTTGGTTGATAATGCTATCCATAGTTTCTTGATAATTCATTGGTACTTGATTCCCAAAATGATAAGTCGATAACCGACGACCGTAGTTGTTGGGGATGCGTCGAAGCAAGCGGCAGCCTCTTGGATCCGTAGATCAAAAGATGAGACTGTAGGTATAAAAAAAACAAAGAAAGCAACGCTGCTGACTTTGGTCATGCGACAGTCACTTGGATTTGTGTATAAGAGATAAGATCTGTAGATCTAAAAAATAAATAAAATCTAATCAAACTGTAGTTTAAAATCGGTAGCCATGGACCGTAGTCTTTGGTTCGGTGAAAATACTAATAAATAATTAAAGAATAAGAAAAAGAAGTAATTGTTGTAATTTAGGAGCCGTAATTCAGAAACGAATCAAGAGAATGATGATGAATGAATCAAGAGAATTGAATGGATGCTAGGTTTTAATCTCTAGTCGATAACACGGTTTTATTCAACGGAAGCTTGAAACTAAAGAAGAAACGATATATAAAACGAAGGTGGGACTGGGTAGTGGCGGTGGCGGTGGCGGCAGCACATGCCCTGTCTAGGGTTTGAACTTGATGGTGATGTCTAAGGTTTTTTTTTTTTTTTTTTTTTTTTTTTTTTTTTTTTTTTTGTTGCGAAAGGAAAGACCGAATTCATGTGATTAAATAGTTAGGTCACAACGTAACTCTGAATATGTAACTACACTCGTGAGCTTATACTAATAGCTCTAATACTAATAGCATATTCTAAGATATAAATATTATACATGAAATTGTAAATAAAAAATAGTAGAATCATCAGAGAATGATTCGTCTTGTGTTGCGTTAGTCACAATATATTATATATTAACATGACATGGTTTCTGGTCATTCCTTATTCTATTTTTTATATATCTTGGTTCCAACATGAATTATATAATAATTCACCAGAAGACGCAAAACCACCGTAGCTTTGATGCGATTATATATTTATATTCCCATTATTGTTTCATACTATATTTTAAAAATCAGTATGAATGATACGTGCGATTAAGTCTTTTTAACAATTCTAGTGAGTTGGTGGGTATTTTGGAAGTAAGCTATGCATGAAAAGTGAATTTAAAGATGGTAGGTATATTTCTTCCTTATGATTGGAGCTTAACAAGACACCCTTTAATGACTTCAAGATTCATCTCAAGATGAATTATGATACCCTATGTCTTGTTAACATTATAGACAGTTACCCGTTAGGAAGTCTGTTGGTAGTCTGTCACAAATCAGTCAGAAATATTTCCTATATATATAACACACCATGTTTCTAAATATTTCAAACACTTACCGAGATAAATTTATTGTAAATAGCTTACATTGTACCCATCTTGTATCTCAAATCTATAAACTGTAATATATATCTCAGTATTTCAAAGTATGAGAGGTTGTTTTGTGGATGTCGTATGTAGATCTTTTTCCGAGGATGCATCAATGGGTTAAAGATCGTTGTTCGATACGAAATTGAAACCGGTGGTCTTGGAATTTAAATACTATCTTTTGGCTCTAGTCTGGCATGGCACATTGGATCGCTCTGGAGTTGATGTACTCAGAAAATGAATCCATTCCCAATATGCATTCATACTAACTCTTATGACGAAAAAGTTCTCTACAAGATGATTTCTATGGTTGTATCTCTTTAAGCTTGTTGTCATGACCAATGTTGGCCGACCAATACGGTCATTACTAGTAGATCTATTAGAGTCAATGTGTATCAATAACCATCATTGATGATCTTTTTGAGTTCTGATAGTTAATTAGGGTTATTAACGGTCAAGTAAAACTAATTATAGTAACTGATGGGCAATTAAACATACTATATAATCAATGTTGGTCAAATTAGGGTCGATGATAATCTATTAGAGTCATTTGATAATAATTTTGTATAATTGCTAGAGTATGCATTTTGATTTTTGACCGGATTGTTATTATATTTTGCATCACATTTTTTTAAAATTTTGTTTCAAATGCTTGTCTTACAATAATTAATTGAAATTTATATAATAAAATAATAATTAGTAACAGTAAGTGTAATGAAAACAAAAACATTGATAGCAATAATAATAATAATAAAAATAATTACAAGAGTAGTAATACTATGAATAATTGTAACAAAAAACATTAATAATATAACATTAATAATGATTGTTATTATTATAATCCGTCGAAAATTTTGTATCTAACGAACCGTCGGAAATAGAAGGTCAAAATCAATTTAAATTGCCCAAATTTTCATTTCCTCCTATCGTTTCTCGGCCTTCACCCCTCATCTCTCCCAACCGACATCATAGATTGACCACCATCGCACCATCAGCTATCGTCGCACCATCGGTAACCATCATCGCACCATTAGCTACCGTCATGTTAAAATAGATGCATTTAATCCATTAAAATCATTTTTGCTTGAATATGTTTGACCCATTTAACTAAAAGCTACTTCTTTTGATTAAGGATCATAAACCCTTCAAACATATTTACGTAGACACGTTAAATCTATAAAATAAAACTTAAGTCGATCAAACTTGCTAATTCATCATTTTGGTATTTTGTATCTAAATTGAAATAAAACACTATGACGCGCAAGGAATTGTGTCAAAAATGATATTTTTATAATCAACACTTTGAAATAACACCAGAATCCAGACTTACAATAGAAATAACAGAGTAAACAATAAAATAGAAAAGACAATAGACAGAAATCAGATCATCAACATAATGATCTGTAGAAGACGACTTTGTCAAGAACCTTCAAGAAAAGCAGAGAGCCAAACTGGAACAGATGAGCAACAAGGAAGATGAAGAATAATCGAGAGACAAAGTGTTGAACCCTAGCGGCTTCCCTCCTTTATATAGCGACTGTCTTTCATCCGGATCTTCAAAGGCAGCCCATGACCCGAATGACCCGCGAACATAGAACCGAGACATACACAAATGAAACACAAACAATTTGAATAGAACAATAAAATAGGAAATAAAAATATTTTTGGGGATAAAATTGAAATAATATGATTAATTGTTTATATTTTTAACAAATTGCTCTATAATTGAGTAATAAGAAGCGGGCTACTCCCAAAAATTCATCGGCCTAAGTTCATTTGTTGTTGGAGCTAAAATAATCCTTGTTTATTCCTATGTCATTTATTTTTTTCTATTTTGAAATGTCGTATTATTTCATTAAATTCTGTAATTTATTTATCTTTTCTGGATACTTGGTTGTGTTTGATGATCGATGTATTTCAACGTATGCACAAATCCTTAATTTTAGTTTAGGTGATGTAAGTTTTATTTACTGCTTTCAAGCTTTTTTTGAGATTTAAAAAATAAAATAATACATAAATCCTAGAGCTCTTATTCATCAGTTCAAGTTCACTTCATTTATTGTTTCGTTTTATTTATTCGTTATGATTTCTGCTTTTGTAATATATTTTTTATTTGACTTTACTATGAGCTCTGCTTGGAGTTTCTTTTTCCAAAAAGATAGTTCTTATAAAACTTACTTACCAAAAAGATGTGGGTTTAAAAATATTTATCAAAATTGTGTTTTTTTAATGAAATCCAATTAAATCTCACTTGTTAGTTTCTCTCTCTTAGTTTTAATGGATATTTTTATTTATTAAATATTTTTTTAATTACTTTAACACTATATAGTTCATTCATTTTTTTTATTTTAATAAAATAGTCTTTTTATCGATTTTAAAAGATATACTTACAATATTTTCTTAAGTGTTATAATTGTCTTTTCTTTCTTTTTTCTTTTCAAATCAGTTGCCTTTACACAACTATTTTCTAGGTTATCATTTTTTTATTTGTCAATACAAATGCTTTTTAAATGAAGTCCAAAACAATAATGATTATATCTTCATTGTTAATTTTTTAATACTTTGTGTTTTTATTTTAACAAATCAGTCTCATTTTTAAAAAAAATATATTTTTTAGCATTATGACCGATTAATTAAACAGATAATTAATTTTATGATGCTTTAGTGTGTATGATTTGATGGTTTACACTAATTTTTAGCTTATTTTTCAAAATATTTCGTATTAAAAAATTGAAATAAAAAGACAAATTATATGTTTTAAAAATGATAGATTTATTGAAAAAAATTAAAGGGTGGATTGATTTTACACAGTAAGTTGTTATTATATATTAATAAACTTATAAATATAATTTTTTTAGTATCTTTTTCCTATTGTATTTAAAAAAAACGTGGTTACTAAAAGTTAAACATAAATAGGATATTCTTTTGAAAAATAAATATGTTAAAATTTACCTATCGATGAAAAAACAATACAAAACGTTCCCATTAGAAAATAGTCTTGGAGAAATACTTAAAATTATAAAATACTACTTTTACAATATTCTAACATTCATATTCCACTCATGATGTGATAAATATAAACTTAAAAGAATATAAATATGATAATTTTTAAAACTTAAATCAATATAAACATAATAGTTATAAAATATTTGAATCTGATTATTAATTACTAAATAAATTGACTTTATCCAATATAATTATGAGAGAGATGCTAGCAAACGAGATTTTATTGGATTTTGCAAAGAAAACACTATTTTCATAAATATTTTTAGAACAAAATCTCTTTCGGTAAATAAGTTTTACAAATACCATTTGAGAACAAACTCGCTCTACTTGTGCTATTTGATTTTCTTTGAATGATTATTTTGTTAGTTTTGAAACTTATCTTTTTATTAGTATGATTTTCGCTAACGATATTAATACATTATTAATAGTATTAGATTATTCAATTTATTATATAAAATATTTTCATAGTTATAATAATAATAATAATAATAATAATAATAATAATAATAATAATAATAATAATTTTCATAGTTATATAATAATAATAATAATAATAATAATAATAATAATAATAATAATAATAATAATAATAATAATTATTATTATTATTATTATTATTATTATTATTATTATTATTATCATTATTATTATTATTATTATTATTATTATTATTATTATTATTATTATTATTATTATTATTATAAGTTAAATAATAAAACAACATTTTGTTATTCTATTAGTTACATTTTAATAGTCTGTTTTTATTATTTTATCGTAACTGTAATAATTTAATAGTTAATACCGTTAATCATAATATAGAGTTCTATATTTGATAGGATTTTTTATTCAAACGATTTTAATGTATTCGTTTTAATTGATATCCATGATTTATCATCATATGTTCCGGAACATTATCATAACGGTTTAATAATGAATCTCTAAAACATTTGTAGATGTCCACAAGAATTCAAATGTTTATATAATTGAACTCACCAAAACCAATATTACCTAAAGAAACTACCATTTTGACGTTTGCGTACACGTTCAAAATCAAACCATAAGGAAGCGCATGTCTAATTTGCTAGTATAGTGCGAAATAATCTAGGGAGGTTAATTAAAATTGTTTAGTGCAAAGTTGCAAATAATAAAACATAAGTATAACTAAAGAATAATAACTATTCTCAAATTTTAATTTTTTAAAAGGCATAAAGTCACGTCAATAATTGTTACATAAGCGACAACCATTAAGTTAGAATTTCAACTTTAGGCTCTTAATAATAACGTCAAAATAACAATAAACTATATATATGCCATTTCCCCATAAAAAATAGGGTCAAGAGACTGGTGATTATATTCTAAGTGAGATTATCTTATGAAAATTTGCAGTCCAGCAAAGAGTTGGAAGAAGGTAACATGTTGGTTTTTGGAATGAGGCTAAAGGTGTCTTCATTTAAATTTGCAGGTTTATAAATTTATTAATGACATGCATTTGTCTTTATACATACAAACAATTGATCGTCACAAAAAGATTTTGTTATTTGCCAAAAGATTCATAACACAAGTTGGAGAATTCAAATCAAAAGGCCATCAAAACTTTAGTTGTCATTATTATGTTATATATATTCTACAAAAATTTAGTTGAAAATATGATTTCTTATTGTTATATTGATATATGAGATATAATATTTATAATCTATGATTTCTTTATAGTTGCTGATGTGAGTTTCTTAAACCATCTAAGATGTGTTGTAAAGAGACTAAGGGAGTTGAAGTAAAGGAGGCATTTCCGCTAAAAAAGGTGATTCAAATGAAATTTGGTTAATTAATATACATTAGGAACACATCCTTACAAATCTACCCCTAAACTCTATATGCTATCTAAATTATAGAACTTGACTCGTACCAATTTGATGGAGATAAACATCCTTATAAATCTACCCCTATGATTGGTTTCTTTGACTAGTTAATTGCATATATTTAACACTTTTGATTGTATCTTAAACCATTAAACCGTTTATGTTGTTTACGACTATAAAATGAACTACTTGATTCATTTTCAAGTTTGGATTTCACTTCGCCGGCATTGTCAAAATTATTTATGAATAGGTTTCAACAATTTGAGGTACATGGACCCTACTCGTGTGAATCAAATCTTATTTCTAACCCTCATGAATCAATTTGAGATTTGTAATCTCATTAATGAGAGTAACCTCACTATTAAAGGCTTCACCATCTTCTTACAAGTTACACCAATATCTCCTTACACCACATCATTTTCACATTTTTCAAGTCTTTTACATTTAACATATAACTCAAGTAGATAGCATGCATTGTTTGACATCGAGTTACATCACCAAAAATCACATGATTTCACAAAAAACACATCATAAGGTGTTTAAATCAAGTGAATTGAAAACTTAAATGAATTATAATAAACTACGGTGAATTTGTAGGTGAAATTTGGGATTTAATGGTGTTAAAAAAGGAGTTGTTTGGTTTTCTGCTATGGGTTAGGCGTTGACCAATGATTGCGTGATGTTTATCCAGTGTTTTTAGCATTTAGTTATGAGATTACATATGTTTATTAGCATGGAACATATTTACTTTGAGTTTGTTATTGTTTGCATGTGTTAAAGAGGCTATACTTCATGTTTGAAAATCTTTATTGAAGTATAAAAAAGAAGTTGAGGGACTAAATGTGCAAATATGCAAAAGATGGAAACTAATCATGATAAATGTGTGCTCAATTTATGAAACACCCCCACGGGCACAAATATGGTGCCCATCGTACTAGAGGGCGTATTTGGAAGACTGATAAGAACTTCAACATCGTACAAAATATGGATTAGCATACCATATGGAGACGGGGTTGTATGGCTACTCTATATAAGACCAGTAAAACTCATGAAAGATTCAAGAAAAAATATACAAAAATGAGGGAGGGGGGATAGGGTGACAAGTTGTTCGGAGGTTGTGCTAGAGAGTTGATGTGAATCAAACTTAGAGGTTTGGATAAACTCCTTAGCACCAACGTATGATTTGCGCGTAACAAATTAGACTCCAGATTTTTTTTTTGGATTTTTCCCTGTTTAAAAATTTAACTCTAGGGCCAGCTGCGAATTATAATTTTTCACATCGATTTTTGGATGAATGTAGTGCGATTTAGAGATATTCTTTCACCACGGTTTCACCCGATATGATGTTTAAAAGTTTTCAATCAACTATTAAAGGTTCAACCATGCCAATGCGGTGCTAATTTGCTTGTAATCACTTCCAGGTGGACAATTTTTGTGAGTGAAGCATTAGACTTTGTTGAATCTAGGTTTTGGATTGTTTTCTTTTTGACAATAAGAATTCAATTGTATGTTTGGTATTATTTTTGGTTTAGTTATATGGTTCTTATCTGTTGTACGCTCATATTACAGTACTAGTCTCAAAGTTTAAAAATCATATCATTGGTCCCAAATGTTTGTCAAGTGGTAACATCCGTGGTCCTTACAATGGATGTCCGTTAACTTTACCAGTTAAGTTAATGTAAAATGACCAAAAGACTCTTATCCAGATTAAAATTTTAAAAATAATATTCCACTCACTTTTATTAAGTTAATTACATGTATATATTAAGTTAAAAACCCAACCATCCCATCCCCTCCCCTTCCCGTCTAATATTTTTTAGCGTATCGCGTCGACATGTAGTCGCCAATAAAGCCTTTAATGTCGACATGTTGATGCCAAAATTGTCAGACACTATTGCCTTGTCACTAAAAGTCAAAAAAGTCTACGCTGTAGATTGATCTTTTAGCATTAATAATTAGACGCCAAAAATGTAGAAGCAGTTTTTTGTTCTGAAAATTAAAAAAATTAAAAAATTAAATAAAATTTATTCTAGTGTCGACTTGTATTAATGTTATAGACCAATTAAGAAGAATGATATATACACTCTTTAGCGTCAATATGTTGACACAATAAGTTCCAACTATCTTTTTTCTCTGTTTTATATGACAAACAATATACAAATAAACTATAACATATATTTTACAGCCCAAAAATGCATCAGACTTAATAATTCAAACAAAGTACCATCAATACAGCTTAAATGTACCATCGCATAATAATTAAAAAAACTAAAACCATAAAAAAATACCACAACAAAACTAATACCGTACCATAAAGTAGCACCATAACAATTCAAAAACAAAAACTAAATTAAATTAAATATTTAACTGAAATCTGTAGAAAATAAATGAAAAATAAATATAATTTATTGACGCCAAAAAATTTCACTAGGCTGGCCTTCTTGAGGGTATTTCCGTCGAGGTCTGTCATGTCAACATGTCGATGTGATAACCTTAACTCGTCAAAATTTTTAGGATTCTCTATTGTATCGACATGTCGATGCCATATATCCACTTTTTGTGGCGATACATACCGACGCTAAAAGTGGTTAATGCCACATAACCCTTTTTTAGTAGTGGTGGTGATGGTGGTGGTACTGTCGTGGTGTGTGGTGGTTGGCGACGATGGTGATTGTGATGGTGCTTAAAGGTGATGGAAGTGGTATGATGGCGGGGCTGATGGTTTGAGAATTAACTCTATTAATATAAAGATGAGCAATAATAATTAATAATAATAATAATTAATATTTCAAGGATATAATTGTTATTAAAAAAACTAAAGTAAAAAACTAATGGCCATCTATTTTAAGGACCAACGATGTTACCATGTGTCATATAGTCACGACCAATGATGTATACTTTCAAACGTATATATGTTGGAACCATGTCAATCATGTAGCCTTAACTGAATACAATGATTCTCAACTTTGGTTGATTCTTCTAGCTGTAGAATCTGATGTGAAACCTTGCTACATTCTAGTATCAATATGAAATATGTATTGTACACAACTTGGGTTCAACAACAATATCATACGATATTATTTCCTATAAATAACAAGAACATATTTTTATTTTAAAGGATTATGGACTAATTTTCTAACACACATGTAACATCAATCAAACCACTTTTAAGTAAAGAACATGAGAACCACAAAACACATACACATATATATCTATTGTTTTAACCATAAAACATATACATATACTTTCTTTTTCTCTCTCCTATATACAATCAACACTAGATATAGGTGCTCATATGTTACATAGTTTATGATGTTTTTACTTTAAATTTGTTATGTATTGAAGAAATAGAAAAAAAAAAAGAAAATTAAAACTAATATCAACAAGGTAGGTCAACCTATGAAATAACTTAAGGATCATCTAGCAAATACAAAATTATGCGAAAATAAAAGAGGTCGATGAAATTAGATTGTAGCTATACATGATGGGTCCAGGGCCGACTCAACGATTCTAGGGGTCTAAAGCGAAATAAAAGTTTGAGGCTCTCGTCTATATATTGTTCTTAAACATCTTTGCTTTCGACCGACGACGTAAAGAAATTTATTTATAGTTTGGTAGAGAACAACTTATGGCAGATTACATGATAAACATGTAACAATATATTAAAGCGAAGAGAAAAATCAACTGCAATTGTAGATTAAAACCAAAAGAGACAACAATAGATTAAACTGACAAAAAAATAATAGTAAATTAAAATAATTGAGCATAAATCAAGATCAGAAAACAATAATAGTAGATTAGGTGATGGAATGCAAAAGATAGTTTAGAGTTGATTTAACTAAAAAAACTCTCAGCAATGAACAGTCGATAAACTTTTGAGAAACCAAGTTTCATAAGTTGATCTCAATGAACCAAATTTTGTAAGTCGATATCGATAAACCTTCAATTATTTTGTTATCCTTTCTTTATTTCTAAGAACACAAATATTGATTAGATTATAATATATATTTTAACTTAAAAAATATATAAACTTATTTCTTTTTAAATTTGGGGGCCGTTAAAATTTGGGTGCCTAAAACGGTTGTTTTAATTGTTTATACTGTAGATACACCTCTGGATGGGTCCTATGGCCACATTACTTTACAAAGATAGAGATTGACGCATTGAAGAATCTAACATATTCATAGTTCATTTGTTATCCTTATTCATATAATCACGCTAAAACTTAGGGGTGAACAAATAACCGACTTAACCGAACAGAATTAACTGAACCGACCAATTAACCGACGGTTTGGTTAAGACATAATCGATTAACTACACATTGCGGTTGGGTTTCGGTTTTGATGTACAAATTAACTGAATCAACCGAATGCCATTAATGTATAATAAATGTAAAATATTACTCACGATTTTACTAGAATACCATATGCTAACCATTTTAATTCATATTTATAAAAAAATATTATATAGTGGGATTTCCTTGTCTATATAATGAGTAATATTTTAATTTTATATAGTGGGATTTTTTTGTGTTTAAAAGAAACCCCCTAAACAAGCAGAAGCAATGCAAGATGCGCTTGCACATCATTGTATGCACACCCCAACTTCAATTTCGGCTTTGGTGGGGCCTTAAAAATAAGCCGTATCACGCAAACTCTTATAAGGTTAGTCCACATTATAATATTGGTTAATTAACCGAAATTAACCATAATCGGCGGTTAAACAAAGTGTGGTTAACCGAAGTATCGGTTGCGGTTTCGGTTGAAAAATGGTATTAACCGCACTTGTGGATTCGGTTCAAAAAATAGTGTTAACCGCACCGAACCGCACCGTGCACACCTCTTAAGATCATCATTTTTTTTATTGAGTTTTCAATTAAATAATATTTTTATACCTTTATTATCATTACCTTTTGTCTATTCTCTACTCACAACAACTTTTAAAAATATTTAAAAAAATTATAAGGATTCAACAATATTTTTTTAAATTTACAGATTTAACAGTAATATTTCTTTTCACTCACTTACAACCACTAAAAAATATTGCACATAATATAAGAATTATATTCACATATTTTTAAAGAACAAGTTGTGAGTGCTCTAAGAATAACCACAACAAATTATAAATCAAATAATTAATGAATAATCAAGTAGCTCTAATCTATAATCTATACTATTATATAATACAACTTTTTATCCCACAATGTAATTTCAATTTATTTTTTAAGACATTTAAGAAACTAGTTCTTGTATTTGATACAAGTGCTGTTGCATAACATATTACTCGTCATTCACAATTTTGTTTATATTGTGCGTGGTTTTGTGTTTGTGCATCTTCAAGAAAATGTTAAATTATCACCATTTGTTCTACAAACGTACTTTTTAAAGATTTTGTTTCATTTTGATTTTTACTGTTCAACTTTGATTCACATAGTCTTGTTTGATCCTGGTTTATCCGACTCGGAAAACCTACATTGATGTGCGCTTGTTGTGTTTGGTATTGTGTACTTTTTGAGCATGTCCTAGAAAAAGTTGATTTTTCACCATTTATTATACGGTCAAAAGATCTAAATCATTCATTTCATTTTGACATTTCCTCTTCACACAACCCAGTATGACCCCGATTCACGTGGTTTGGGAAAAATTGTCCGATTCAATTGAAGCCAGCTGAATACATGGTAATTACACTAGTGGCACTAGCGATTGCTGGTTAAACCGTTCAAACCGGCTGGTCTGGTCCGAAGTTCTAAACACTGAATGTACGTAAATGGAGTTAGTGTTATCCTGTCATGTACGGTGTACTCTATTATATATATGTAATGTAGGTCTTGGCCTACAAGCTAGAAATTTGGAACGATGCATGCTACAAAACCGATATATGCAACTTCAAAACAGATGCATGTTAGAATATCCAATAGTTAAGCTAGCATGGTTTACGCTCGGTAGAAAATGTTTTACACACACACACTCTAGGAATTGATATTCAGTAAACACTATAACTTGTATCTTAGAAATTCACACACTATATATGCATGTGGAATAAATAATTTACATCACTTTACCCTACTTTTGGAACACAAAATATGCTCTATGTTCGATTTAATTTCTATATACGGTCTATAAATCTGTCCCATGTGTTTACATCATTTTTCGTAGATATTTACTTTCTGTGCATTTCATCTCATTGTCGTCTTGCACCAACTTTGTGGAACCTAAAATAGTAAAATAAGAGATTGGTTGACCAAGAACGTACATACGACCAAAGCTTATATTATCTCAATCCTAGTAGTAATTTTTCATCATTACATGAATGATTTGTCGTACTATATAGATTATATGTATATTTAACATATGAAACAACACGCTCGTGATCGACCTATGTATGATCTAGAAAAGTGAAAATACTAGGCTTATTTTTGGAGATAAGACAAGTTAATAGTAATAAAGGAAAACACATATTTTGTTTGTATAATAGCTAGTCCCAACTATAGTATGTAATTTAGGGGGTTGTGCCAGAATACGATCTTTTTTCTGCTAGCTATGTTTGTTTTAACTAGAATACGATTGAGATTTATGTTTGTTTTCGCTAGAATACGATTGAGATTTATGTTTGTTTTCGCTAGAATACGATTGTGATTTTTGCAGGTATGTTCGTTTGCGATATAAAAGGGGAGAGAAGAGCCGGAAAGTAAAACGAGAGAGAAAATATTAAAGAAAAACTCTAAGACTGTGATACAAGAAAAAGATTAGTACATGTGAATTAAAACAATCATTACAAAAGTATATATATAGAGAAAATTGGCTAACCATAATGGGTTCAACCCTAATCGAAAGCATAACCGTAAATTACATACTATATTTATTACAAAATCGTGGATCATACCAGTTTAGATGTCACTTGTGCGCTTTAACAAACATGAAATTGAGTCCATTCAATCAACATATAGTCTCTAAAAGATAAATCCAATTTACAAAAACTTCAATCAATAAATATTCATGTAAATTACATGTATATCATGTTACAATCACATGGCTTGTTATCATCCTCAACAAAGAAGATATGCCCTCAAATCTTTAATCAAATGGACTAAAAGTTATACGAAAGAAAGAAATCAACAACAGATTTTAAAGATAGTTTCTGCACACATCACCTGATTAAGGCCGATCACCGAGCCTTAACTCAAGATCCAAGGTCTCTAAAGTAGAGTTTGTGCTACTTTCAAGTGGCACCACTGGTTCAACCACATCACCATCTCGCGAGTTACTATTTTCTGGAAAGAGAGATCGTTCACCGCCCTCTATTCGCCTTTTTTTAAAAATTATACCATCACGCGCGTCATCCTTTTCGCTAAAGATAGATGTACTCTCACCATCACATCTTCTTCTAACAAGTGAATTTAAGTCACTTGCTGAACGAACCTCAATTTGCTGATTATTCTTCTTCAAAGAGGTCGAATTCAATTCAAATACTTGTGTACTAACCTTATCTGGATTCCCCAAATCCGCAATATGATACCCTTTTTGAGGTTGATCAAACTTGGAGCATGTTGATATAGGGTTACTACCCTTTTGTTGTTCTTGACCAAAAGAGCAAGTGAAAGGATGAACAATCGAAACCCTCGAAGGCCTCGGGGAAGAAGATGAAAAGAGAGGATGATCCATATGATCCAAGTCAGAATTAGGGTTACAGATCTTATTAGGGTTTTGTAGCACACATATATCAAAAGATGTATGAGGTTCAAGAACTTGACTATTGTTTGAACTTGAAATCTTCTTGAGTCTAGCCCTATCTCTCCTATGCACGTTCATGTGACCACCAAGGGCTTGAGCCGACCGAAACTCGCGTCTACAGAAGCTGCAAGTGTAAGATCTTGGAGGCCATATGCACCCTCCGAGTGGCCCGGTTGCATCTTCTGCGAATGCTTGTTCTTCCCACGAATCGCCGAATGAAGATAAGACATGGGAATTCAAACAAGTTTGGTGCTTTTGGATCCAATATCTTGATTGATCCATTATTATTGATTGATCAAGAACCAAACAAGTAAAGAGGGACAGAAAGGAGGTGGGCAGTCTATATCTTAGTTTGAAGGAAAGTGAAAGGTACTTTAAGAATCTTTTCGGGAAGAGGGGAAGTGTAAGTAATAAGATGTGACAAATTCGTTTGTAATTAACAAATGGTGAGTTATCGAAGTTGAGGTGGAGTGTACTGAATGTTTGGCTGTTTTGTGTAGCAACTTTTTTTGGATTTTGTTTCAGCTTCAACTATGGTATAGTTCTTGTACCCCACTTAATAATTAAGCATTAAAGTTATCTTAAATCTAGAATATGATTATATATGTTACATGGTCATGTAGTTTTGTTCCAGTAAGCTGTAAATGAACCAAACTTTAGTGGAATTTGTTTATGTTTGTTTGTTTAATAAACAAACGACCATAACACACGTCCTGTATGTTTATTATATATGTTCGAGAAGTTTTTGATGTACGTTCATTTACGTTAGTTAATGTTTGTTCATTTACGTCTTTCTATATTTGTTTGTATCTGTTTGTTTATGTCAATATATATTCATACAAATTTATTTATTACTAACTTTATTTTAAAGCTTGTTTGTGTTTCTTACATAACAGGACTAAATATGTACGTATAGTTTCATTGTTGCAGGTAAATATCTTCGATTGATAATGGTGTATTGGTGATTTACAGATGGTGTTTTCAAGATTATTTTAGAGTTAATATATTTGAATTATGAAACGATATATGTTCAGACTTTAGTTCAGACATCTTTGTTTAATTACTTTTGGATTAATGTTGGATGTAATGAGAATAGTATTTAAAGTTCATGTTTAGATATTCACATTTACTTTTGATAGTTCATATACGTTCATATGCATTTATTTACGTTCCTTAATTTAGTGTTTGTTTATGTTAGCTTACGTTCGTTTATATTCGATTTTGTTCGCTCTTGCATCTGAATCGTTGGCTTAGAATATAGAGAAACATAAACAAACACGATCACGTTCATTTACTCAACAAACGAAAATGAACAAGAAAAACCATTCGTTTATTTGTCTGTGTTCATTTCTTTCCACAATTAAAGTTAAACAAATAAACATAAACATACTGTATTCATGTTCATTTGGTTTGTTTAACGACCTGTTAATTAATAATAAATTAAAATTACTACAAACTTACAACTAATGAAACGTCTTAATGTACGTCGGGGTTAGAGTAAGAATATAATATGACATGGTTTCTGTTCATTCCTTATTCTTTATCTCTGGTTCCAACATGAATTATATTTTAATCACAAGAAGTTACAAAAACACCGTAGCTTGCGCTTACAGCATAATGCAATTATATTCCCATAAATGTTTTAATATATATTTTAAATCACTATGAATGATCGTGTAGTCTATTTTAATAGAATTGATTTCACATAGTTGGTGGGTGTTTTCAAAGTAAGTTGTCCATTAAAAGTGAATTTAAAGACGACTCGGTATATGGCCTCTAGATGCTTTTAAGTTTGGAGCTCTAGAAACACTATAATATGGTCAAGTCAGATTCATATCAAAATGGGTAATATATGTAGAAGATGCAAGAGTTAACCATTGAATATTAATGTAGTATTTATTATATATTCGTTGTATGTTAAAAAATGTCCTATTAGTCTTTGAGTCTGGCTCGTGTTGTATGTATGTCCTTCGAGGTCAGATCCGTAGGTAAACTATATCTTCGAGCATACGTACATCTACAATAACCATGCACCTCCAAAAAGTAGTCGTAGCGATTAACCCTTAAATTTACGGTTAATTTAAATTGTTTAAGAGTGGTAGTGTATAGAAAACAAATATGTCCACTATAATATCACTCGTAGTAAGACTATCATAAAAGTTAGTTACGAGTGTTGTCAAACGTTAGTAAAATGACATCCAAAAGGGTGCAAAACAACCGATCTTAGTTCACAAATGCACGTCGAACTTATCTTATTTCTCCAATCAACAAAACTATAATTCAGTAGCTAGAGATCGACTTATAAGTTCGTATCATTATTCATGAGGCACTTTATTTAGAAAAAAACATTTGTTAAATAATATAAAACACTTTTTATATTAATTACAATATAAAAATAAGAGAAAGCAAGTATATTCTTATAACTGAAATAAAGGAAAAGCAAGAATAAGATGATAAATGATAATAAAAGTGGGTGCTTGTAGTTAATTAAGGAGTTGTGTTCAACATGTGACCCTTAAAACAAGCTTCAAGTCTGTTAATAAAACTCATTTGTTTTTTAAGATACAACAGAAACTAAATGTACTATCTGGGAAGAAGTACACTCAAAACTGCCTTGATAGAAGAACTGTAGGAATAAAAGGCAATTTTCTGGAAATAAATCTAGTTGTGTGAATTTAGAATTGTTATGAATTCTAGTGTGTTTTTCTACAAATTAGAATCACCTTGTATTTACAGTGAAAGAAAGTGAAAACAAATTCATCAAGAATTAAAACAAAATAAAAAATTGCATTAAACGCCTTCAATGAATATTAATTCTGTTTAATTCTTTAGATTGAAACTAATCTACTTATTATGCTCATCAGTAGTAGTAAGTACACAGATTAGTAGTAACTCAATCGCAACTGAGCTAATCGGTAGCAACTCTGTTACTGACGTGGGCGATGATGTTATTGGTGGCAACACAAATGACGTCATTCGTAGAAAACTTGGTCATCCGTAGCAAACTTAGTTGTCAATAACAAACTTGGTCATCGGTTACAAATTTAGTCATTTGTAGCAAACCAAGTGAAATCATGAGTAGAAAATTTGTTCATCTGTACTAAAGTGTCATAACATCATCACTAGCAACTCGTAACTTAATAGTTTCAAACCCGTATCTTCAAGTAACAATGTCTCATTTATTTTAACTTTGCTTTCTACACGATTTTTGGTCTTCACATAGAACAACACGAACTTGACAAGAAATAAATATATTAATTACAATTACATCTAATTATTTGTGTTCTAAAGTTGATGAAAAATCATTTTTACAACTTGATAAAAGCTTTTTTTCACCCATTTTCCAACACTAGACTTTAGCCATGTCCAATATTGGTGTGTCACAAATTCGTATCAGTGTCATTCAATTTCTATCGTTGAATTCAAATTCGTATTAGGTTCCAAAATAAGCTAGTTAAAAAGTTCCGAAGCCCGAACCATCTGATTAGGAAAAAATAAAAAACAAAACCCTACATGATGTACCCCTTAAGCTAAAGTGTTGCAAACTTAAGAAGTTAATTGACTCTTTTACCACTTGGTCCTAAGGAACATATAGCTCCCGCTTTTGTCTTCGTAGTCTTTCGTGAATTTAACTTTAGTTCTTTTAATTTTGATATCAAGAAAAAAAAAATACTGTAATTTTTATTAATTCATCATTCAACCAAAAACAAAGAATAAATAGGAAGCTAAGCCATAAATCACTCCCGTAATACTTCCGAAAAACTCTCCTCTAATAATGGTAAATATATTATTAGATAAAAGAAAATAATAGAGATCCTATAATTACAAAAATATCCTCCCCCTCAAGTTGGAGCGTGTAGGTTACGAACGCCCAACTTGCAAAGTAGAGTTTGAAGATGTTGAGCTCCCAAAGGCTTTGTAAATAAATTAGCGATCTGTTGTTCTGTATTGATATGCAATGGTAAAACATCATGGGATTCGACGCGTTCCCACACAAAGTAACAATCCATCTCAACATGTTTCGTCCTTTCATGAAAAACGAGGTTATTAGCAATGTGTTTAACTGCCAAATTATCACAAAAGAGAGGCATGGCTTGACCTTGAGTGGCTTGTAGGTTAGTGAGGAGCCATCGCATCCAAAGGACCTCGGTAACAGTAGTGGCCATAGAGCGATACTCAACCTCAGCTGAAGAACGAGAAACCACCGATTGTTTTTTTGTTTTCCAAGAAATTGGTGCTCCACCAAGAAGTAGTATATAACCAGTTTGTGAACGTCTTGTAAGTTTACAACCAAGCCAATCGGCATCACAAAAGGCAGAAAGATTTAATCCACCAAGTTTCGGTAAAAGAATACCTTGACCGGGACTAGACTTGAGGTAACGTAAGATCCAAATGGCAGCTGTCAAATGATCCTCTCTTGGATCAGAAACAAACTGGCTTAACAAGTTGGCAGAGTACGCGATATCCGGTCGTGTGGCTTGTAAATAAATAAGCCTACCAATGAGACGTCGATATTCTTGAGCATCAACTTTAGGGCTTTCTTCACATTGATCGAGCTTCAACCCTTGTTCCATGGGAAAAGGACTCGGTAGACAACCGAGCATGCCACTATCTTCAAGTAAATCTAATGTGTATTTGCGCTCGCTCAAGACTAACCCATCTGTGGTACGGGCAACTTCAATTCCCAAGAAATACTTGAGCAGACCAAGGTTCTTGATGCTGAATTTTTCATCGAGATATTTCTTTGTCTCTTGAATTTTAGTAACATTATTTTCGGTTATAATCACGTCATCCACATAAATAAGAATGGCCACAAAGGTAGCTCCATCCTTGAAAGTGAATAAAGAATGATCCGCATGAGATTGCTTGTAACCGGTGGCAATTAGAGAAGCTGTAAACTTGTGGTACCAATTCCGGGAAGCTTGTTTCAAACCGTAAAGGGACTTACGAAGTCGACAAACACGAGTGTCTCCCTTTTCAAAAAACTTAGCGGGAGCTTCATATAAATTTCTTCATCCAAGTCACCATGTAAGAACGCATTGTTAACGTCGAGTTGGTGGATCAATCATTCTTTCTTAACGGCAACCGCAAGTAGGGTGCGAACGCTAACTAACTTAGCGACAGGAGCAAAAGTATCATGGAAGTCAACACCTTCCATTTGAGTGTAACCCTTCGCCACGAGAAGAGCTTTATATCTTTCAATTTCACCATTCGGTTTGTATTTAAGCTTGTACACCCATTTTGAGTCGATTGCCTGTTTGCCATCTAATAATGTTTCCAATGTCCAAGTTTTGTTTTCTTCAAGAGCCCGGATTTCCTTTTTCATGGCTAGCTTCCAGTTTTCATCCTGCATAGCCTCGTGAAACGATTTCGGCTCATTATGTGTAGTAATGGCCGTTAAAAACGCTTTGTGTGAGTAAGAAATATAATGGGCTAATGGACGTGTTGTGGTGTTCAAAGGTTCTTGATTGGAAGCGAGTGTGCTATGGTTGATGGATGGTGGCAGATTTACCTGAAAATCATTGAGTCGTTTAGGTCGTGTTTTAATTCTTTGTTGTCTGCTTGGTTCTGGTTCCTCGACGTTCACCACAGTTTCAATTTGTTCTTCATCATGTGTACCATTTTCTTGTTGCATGTGGGTATCAGATTCATTTGTTTCATATGATATATTGACATTTTCAACATATGGGTTTTCATGTGGGTTTTGTAGGTTCGGCCCATATATGGGTTCTTCACTTGCATCTGAACTATTTTCTTGATGAGGGTTTTGTGGCTTTTGAATTTCAACTTCTTCATAATACCAAGAGGGAAAGCTAAAAAGTTTTTCATTCTCTAGTTTATTAATTCATTCCGAATTCTCATAAGGGAACACCTTTTCAATAAATTTCACATCCCTTGAAACAATTATTTTGTTGTTGATCATGTCAAATATCTTGCATCCTTTTGTTCCCCGTAGATACCCCAGGAATACCCCCGGACTCCCCCTCCATTCAAATTTATCACCCTTTGTGTCAGTGATTCGATAATAAGCAAGACATCCAAATACTCTCATGTGCTCATATTCGGGCTTTGTTCAAACAATATTTCAAATGGAGTTTTGTTGTCTATGGGTTTAGAAGGGAGACGGTTGATTATGTAAGCTGCTGTCAAGACACATTCTCCCCAAAATCTTTTTGGAAGATTTGCCTTTATACGAAGGGCTCGCGCGGTTTCAAGTTAGTGTCTATGCTTCCGTTCCACAACACCGTTTTGTTACGGTGTGTGAGGACAAGTGGTCTCAAGTATTATGCCCTGTTCAACATAAAAATCATTCATGCGACTTGAAACAAATTCTCCCCCGTTGTCACAACGTATCCTTTTAATCCTTTTTCCAAATTGAGTTTTTACCATCTTGTGAAAACCCATTAGAGCATCGCTTGCCTCATACTTGTGTTTCAACAGAAAAACCCAAACGGATCGACTATAATCATCCATAATTGTTAAAAAATAGTTCTTCCCGGTAAGTGAAGGGGTTCGATACCTCCCCCAAATGTCACAATGTATTAAATCGAAACACTCTTTAGTCTTGATGGTGCTCCTGGGAAAAGGTAATCTAGTATGTTTAGCTTTTGCACAAGAATCACAATCTTCAGTTTTAAAGGATGCCTTTTTTGACAAAATCATGGTGAGAGAGTTTGCTGCTAGAGGTGTGGCCTAGCCTCTTATGCCACACATACACGGTAACCACCATTGCACTTCTTTCATTCTGCCCCACTCTGATCCGATACAGTCCATTTATACATCTACCCACTCCAATCAATTCCCTCGAGCGCAAGTCTTGCATAAAACAAAAATCCAAATAAAAGGTTATGGAGCATTGATGCTCTCTCGATAGTTTGCTTACAGATAAGAGATTACATCTAAACTTTGGAACATGTAAGACATCCTTTACAATGATCCCGTTTGGCAAACGACTATTCCCTTTACCGGTGATGGGCACTGATTCACCGTTTGGTATTAAGACTAGTGGCTCACTGGTCGAAGCCCTTCTCTTATCAAGCCATTCGGTATATTGTGTTATGTACTCGGTACATCCCGAGTCCAAAATCCAATCATCTTCTTGATTTTCTTTCCCTGCAATATATTCTAAAAGAACATGATATTACTTAGAATTTAGGCCAGGTATCGGACTTACATTCGGATCCGACTCACTGCAACCGGCTTCTGGTTTTATTGAGAATTGCTTCTCTTTCCCAAGCCACCATTCTGGATAGCCAATTCTTTTAAAACATCTCTCCCTGTAATGACCATCTCTTCCACAATGATCACAATGTTCCCTTTTATCCCTCCTTGTTGTGCTCATCTCCTTGTTAATGGAAGAAAAAAAAGGATAGGTTGGTGATCAGATGCTAGGATTCATGGCTTGCTCTGATACCATTTTAATTTTGATTTCAAGAAAAAAGAATACTGTAATTTTTATTAATTCATCATTCAACCAAAAACAAAGAATAAATAGAAAGCTAAGCCATAAATCACTCCCGTAATACTTCCGAAAAACTATACTCTAATAATGGTAAATATATTATTAGATAAAAGAAAATAATAGAGATCCTATAATTACAAAAATATCCTTTAAGTTCTTCAGTTGACGAGACCCATTTTCTTTGGGTTTTGAAACTATATATAGCTCATATTGTACATAACTTAACAGAGGTTTTCTTGACCTATGTTATTACTTAGGTCATTCAATGGTGTGATGACCTATGTTATTACTTAGGTCATTCAATGGTGTGATTATACCAAGATGTCATTGTTGACAATAGAATAACTTAACGTACCCCTCTGTATTGAATTTCCATTGTAAATAATTACACAATCTAACACATTCTTTAAATGCATTCAAATTATAATATTTGTCAACATTATCTAGTCTATTATACCCCGTAGTCAAAGGAGGAAGTGAATAAATGTTGAGAATAGATCAGAAATATTCTAATTATGCCTAAGAGAGGCCTTTGGTGAAGATATCAACTAGTTGTAGCGTGATGACACAAGAAGAACCTGAACTGGGCCTCGGGCCTCGTTGTAATCTTTCCCAAAAATGGATATCCATTTCTAAGTATTTGGTCAACTAATGTTGTATTGAATTTTTATAGTCAAATAAGGATGCTTATGTTGTACTGACTTCTATAGGATGTTGGATCGTCGACAAATGCTTCAATTTAGCTGCCCAATATTTCAATTGTGATTGGTGTGGCTATGCGCTTGCATGTGGACATTTAGGCTCGAGTTATAATTTCTCTAGCGTATTTGTGTTGAGATAAGAAAAGCCCACTACCCGTTTCTTGTACTAGATCGGCTAACTGAAGTTATGTGAATGCATTGGCTGCTGTGAAGGGTAGCATTTAAGGCTTGCTTTGTCTTGCAAGTTTCTTGGATAATTAATTTTTAACACGTCTCATAGAAATCAAGAAGAGGAACCGTTTCACGAGGAAGCATTGTAGCATCGTCATATTGATCAGTTTGAGCAAAGAAAAGGTGAAGAACAAGTCTTTGATTTGACATTAAAGGCCCAACATTAGTAAGTTGATTAACGGAATCTTGAGGGCTTGGCGTTTAAATGTGATGTTGGAGAAACAATCGTATACAGTGTTCTTGAGTTTATGTTCAAGATGAACTGCATGAGAATTACACTTATCTTGCATAATGTTGGCGAGTGAATTCCACGCTTGAACCATGGTAGAGACCTTCTATAGTATAGTATGTAGAAGACTGCTGGAGATCGTACTATCAATCCATTAAAGGATGATTCGTATGACCCCATTGATCATTAGTTTCGCCTTTGTCTTTGTCCTTTTTGAGCGGAAAAGTAAAAAATGAGGACGCTTATGTAGCCTTTTAAGGGGGAAAAATATGGTCTAGCACGTGGAACACTCGACACTGAATCTTGAATACTCTGCCCATGATATGTATTGGTTGTTTCCATATCTACTTTGACAAGGATAAAGTTGTAGAATTATTGTCACACTCCAGTTTTCAACACTCCTGGGTTGTGTGATCTGTTGGTTTTGATTATTCGTCTTGTGGTTTCAACATCATTAACACAATGAAAATTTATGTCAAATTTATATTTTTTTTGTAAAATGTGTGATATTAATATTACATTAAAACTTTTGATATTTCATATATTTAAAAAGAGATTTAAAACCCTTTATATACAAACAAAACTTAAATTTACAAATATTAGTTACAAATATATAGTCACAATGACTTTATACGCCTATAGAGTCGTGATATTTTCAACAATTCATTTGGTTTGTATGTACAACTTTTTGGGTTACAAAGCCTAGGGAATCAACATCCTTTGGGTCCTAACCATAGCTAATATATATTACACGTGTTTACTTGTAAAAAGTTTCAAACATTTATCAGCAAAAACTTGTGAATACATGTAATTGACTCTAAAACATTTCAAACATACATGCTATTTAGAATCTCAATCATTATTTTCATAGGAAAGCTATAATTTAGCAGGTAACCTCAAATATGGAGTTCAACCTGCATATATACTAGTTTTATGACTCAAGCAGACTAGTTTTCAACAAGGATCTCCTAGATCTACACCGAAACCTTGACCCGCCCCATTAAGGGATTTTCACCATCCCTAATATATAAATTTGGCCAAACTATACATATATTTCTTGTCTAAATATCTTCATCATAGAATGCAGGTCATGATTTAAAGATTCATAATTACATGTATGTAATTTTCACAAATCAAGATAATCAACATTTTGAGTATAAAAATACAATGTATTCACCTTCTTATGAGTGATTAAGCCAATAATATCCTAGAAATAACAAAGGTAGCTCCTAAGCAAGCAGTACTTCAACTTAAGACTCTGGTTTCTTGTTCGTTTGCTTTGTGTTCTTTTTGTTTTTGATTGATTTTTTTATCACATTGGGAGATGTTACACCATTGAATGTGCCTATTCGAGAACAATTCGATGATGACAAAATTATCAAAGATTGAGATTTTTTATTTCGATTCAACAATGTATAATAGTTTCTTTATTTGGATTAAAGGATTCTTGAATCCTTGCCTTGGAATAGGAAGAAATGGAAGAAAACGGATTGAGATTAGCACGATCTAATCCATTCTCAGAGATCAATCCTAAACCCTGCAAATCGTTCCTTTTTGCCTATAATGTTCTAGTATGAGAGAGTGGTTAAAATGGGAGAGATAAGAGAGAGATCAAATATATTGATGTGTTTGAAACTCACCCAAGCTACCTTCTATAGTAAGGTTTTGGCAGCCGATGAGCCCGCATCACTAGGACAATGCGGGCCGCATCACTAGGACAATGCGGGCCGCATCACTAGGACAATGCGGGCCGCATCACTTGACGTGTTGCATATTTGACACATGTCACCAGATCATAGGCCTCGAGCCTCTTATAGCCGATGCGCCCCGCATTAGATATCTAATGTGCTTTGCATCGAAATACATGTATCAATTCTCATCCGTTAGTCATCAGACACATGTAGCCTCCACATTGATTCTGTAGCCTGGTCGATGCACCTCGCATCCCTTTTTGATGCCGGTTGCATCATCTCTGATTTTCCTAAAATTTATTCTTTCTTAAATTTTCTCCACTATTTATTTCTTCCAAGCCAAGGGCTTTGTCCTTTGAACCTCACTAGGTGCTAATGACCCTTGGGCCCTACTTTTAGTGTTACCATTCAATGGATACTTTGGGTTCGGATTTTCAGAAATGTTACAATATTGGTAATTGTAGAGGTGTTCAGCGGATCAGATAACATATTATTCGTATTTAAAAATTTCATGAACATAGAAAAAATCCGATTCGATCAAAATAAGAAATATCTCTATTTGATCCGAATCTATCTGAATTGAATTTGGATCAGATTCAGATAAATCTGAAAAATTCAAATAAACCAAATAATAACTTTTACTACTTTTTGTTCCTAATTTTTTTGTGTAGTTTTTTATTGCTAACATTTTATTAGTTTAAAATCATAATAAAACATAAAAAACAAGAAAATACAAATTTCTCTTAAACAGAAATTCAAATTTCATACATAAGGGTAATTGTATAAGACCCGGAGATTAGAATCTCTAATTTAGAATACCAGTTGATTATTGTGTAATTCTTTAGGATCAGAGGACTTGAAGGTGTCAAGACGCTTGAATATTAAGCTGAAAATATAATAAGCAGTTGGGTAATAAGTATCGAGCTAAAAACATAGTGGAATTCTTATTCAGTTTAATCGGATATCCGAATAAATCAAATGAAAAAGTTATGATATCCAAATTCCGAATCTGAAAAAGGAATTTGGATTCGAATGAGATTGGATACGAATATCCAAATAGGGAATCGAATCGGTTGTTTCGATTTCGCATAGGGATCAGATTACAGTTTTTTCAAGATTTTCATTTTTTTGGAAATAACCCTATGTAATCTATAGAAAAGATAAATAAAAGACAATATTACAGAAAATACCCTTTAAGTTTATATAAAGTTACAAGTGTCATCCTTTATATTTAAAAATTACTATAAACATTCTTTATGTTAATATTTTATAACAGATTTCGTCCTTTATAATAATCGTCGTTAATTTTTTTTGTTAAGTCAGGGGCAATGTGGTCTTTTTACTTCTAAGTGACTATTAATGTAACTTTTTCCAAAATAAAGGACTACTTCTATACTAACTATCAATACAAATTTTTGATGAAATGAATTTAATATGTTTAGAGGGAATGTGATTACCTTTTAAATGGTCCAATTTATTCTCTTCTCCTACGTAACAACTTTTTTTACAATAACACTCAATGGTTGATTCTATTCCCGTTCTCGTTACCGCATACCAAACACTAACTAGATTTCTCACAATAAATAATTAGAAGACCCTAACTAACTTAGAAAAAACATTCAAATTACGATATTTGTCAATACTTATCTAGTCTATTAATGGATTTGAAAATTTAAGAATTCTTTTGATAACTAGTATGTTCATCTGCGCGCATTGCGCGCGTGATCAACAAACTAAAACATTTTTAAACATAATAATCGTCATGCTTTGGCTCAGAACCGGCAATCGCTTGTGGCTGCTACCCGTAAACGGTAGCCATGCCAAAGCAACCGATACCACTCCGGTATGTCATCACTGCCCTTGAAATTCACTTGAACCAAGCACCAAAACACCAACATACCCAACAGAACTATCAGTTCAACAGGTTTTAAGCCAAATCAGTGTTAGACGAGCAAAAGGTTGTCATCATCGACATAGCAATGCTCATAAGCATCAATACAACGATACAACAAACATAACCGTAGCTTCAACCAAACCCGACATCGGTCTCATATGAAGCGATGTTCTTCATCATCATCGACATGTTTTTTTCATATAGATGTATCAACCAATTACCATCAAACAAAGGAAAACCAAAAAAAGAAACACCATGTGATGAACATCAAACCAACAGTGACAAACAACTACAAAAGTCTCAGATGAGTTAATCTTCATCATCATCGACAGAATACTAACCAAAAAAGCAGCTGATAACCCCAACGGAAAAAAGAATTCAAGACCGTTGGAGGAAACCAGACATGCCATATGCGGTCAGCCACAGCGTGGGCACAATAGGCAAACCCATCGCGCAATCATCAACAATAACATCTAAATGCCAAAACAGAGCACACTGGTAGATCTGAATATCTGAAAACCCTAAATAGGTACCGAAGAGGCACGACAACGAAGTGGTAACTATGGTGGTCGCACCACCTACGCCACCACCCCTGACCGGTAGAAGACGAGCATCCGCTCCACCTCAACCCCATAGAGGAGGCAAAGCGGCCACCAGATCTACCGCCGCCGCCATCACCACAGATCCGGCAAGACAGAAATGCCGGCTGGCGCCGTGCCTCCATCTCAAGCCTCTTTCTAGAACAAAAAAAAAATCCACCGACTCAGTGAGAATCACCGATCTATATAGATCTGAGACATGCAAGCCTAGATCAGTTCATCAGAGCTTTGCCAGAACACTGGGTTCGGTCGTCATCACCACCGTTGTAATCGGGTAAGGGTGGTCAGCAGAAGGTCATGGCCGGCACCACTCCGGTCATCACTTCCTCCCGGCGATCACGATGGAGACGGTGCGGTGTAGGCGGTGGCGGTGTCGGTGGTGATAAGAGAGAGTGCTTTATCTCTCTAAAAATGAAACGGATGGGACAACAGGGATGATTTCCCCTTTCTATCTCTCTAAACACAAAGGGGGTTAAAACGTAAATACCATAAACATGTGTGGCCAACATCAAAACCAAATAAAATCAACTATTCCTTCAAGTTTCTTTTTTAACATATAGGGTAATTGACATTTATTTATTTTTTCCTCGTATTCTTTTAGTGTTATATAATAATGGCTCTTCACACGTAGTTCTTAATTATGCAAACCCCCCCCCCCCCAAAAAAAAAAAAATCCACATACATATTACATATATGTAATCTTTAGCAAATGAGGTACATGCTCTCACATCGGCAAACTATAAGGGGTATTTTATGAAAATGAATTCATTTTCATTTAAATAAGAAGAAACCTATTTGTGCAATTTGAATTTTGCGTACTTCGAATGTTGAATTGAGATTTAATAAATGTGTAAATTATTATCTTACAATAATTGCATGTTGGATAAGTATCTTACTTAAGGGGCAGACCAAATAACCCTACTTATAGGACATAAAATATTTACTGTCTACGATTTAGTCTCTAGACAGGGTCTATAACCTGCCAATGTGTTTATATTATTTTTCATATCCTTATTGTAAATTTTGTGTCTCAATCATTATTTGATTTATTTCTAAGTAAACTTTAAATTGTATCTTAATTTAGTGACCCATTGTGTTTTATCCCATCAAGCTAGGAGAGGTTTATGTTTTACAAAACACAAAAAATAGATTTTTAGGAGTGGTTTTTAAAAGGAATATGTACTCGTTCTTAAAGAAAAAGAAAACATAAGCTAATATGTTTATCAGTTAGATCTTATTATCGACATCTTGCACCAAATTAATGAAACCTGAAAAATGGACCAACATCCCTCTACTTCTTTGGCACCGAATGCATGGTCGATTTTATTTACGAGACAACCAATTACATTAAAACTAGTTACCATGATGTTAACTCAGATGATATATTCAACATCACTTTTATCATATTTGACTTTCAAAACCACCTTAAAAAATAACAAGAGGATTTAAGAGTATTTGTAATAATTAAAAAAGTTCAAGAATGATAACAAATAATACCTAAAATCTTATCTTTATATCACTTCACCCACCACTGATAATTAAGGAATAGTGTTCAAATTTTTGGTTTTTTCTTTTCCAACAGTAACCACCAATCACGAATGGATTAGTGACAATTTTTAAATGTGTCTACTTGAAGTGATACCTTCAAATTTTGACATTATAGTAGGTCTAGCATACTCATATAATTATTCTTCTAAAACTTATACCTCAATTTACGGAAATAGATGATTCATGGAACATAATGGTCGAGTACTCTATAGATTCTTTTAATCCGAGGGTTCTATACTCAATACTAGATATTACGAGAAGACGAGCAATATAATAAGCAATTCATATTCTCAATCTTAGGATTTTTTATTTAAAATAAAACATAGTTATATAAAAGCAATGTTTATTTGTTTTCCCTTAAATTATTATTTTTTCAATATCCTTCACATGAACTAATATAACCTACATATATATAGGTAAACGGTTAACCAATGATTTTGATCTCAATGATTAAGATGTGGTATTCAAAGCATGTAAGTATGGGAAAATTTTGCGTTCAGTTCTCAATTTAAGCAAATATATTCAAGGTTGAGACAAAATGCTTTCTCGATTGTGGGTTTTTTTTCTGAGGGAGTTGTGGGTGCTGCCCCGACTTGCAAACATATTGGCAGACCAGATTATGATAACATCTATCATTTAAAACAGGGTCGTACATTTGCCGTTAAAAAAGTACGTTTACATTTAAAAAAATAAAAAGCCTGAAAAAAGAAAGAGTTTGATGATTTTTTATGTATATAAATATAAGCTTTTGTATGTTAAGAAGTGTGAACTTTGAAAAATATAAACCATTGATAAAAATTTAAATATTTAGATATTAATTCTCATAATAATTTCTCCTAAAGGAGACAATTGCATTGCTTCTATACTAGAATTCAAATGTTTAAAATCCACAATATTACATTACTACAGGTAAATTACGAACCGTTCTAATTAAAAAGAACAAAATAAACAAATTTCTAAAACAATTAATTTTTTTTTATTCATAAATAAATACTATGACTTTGAGCTTATAACCTCATACTCTCACGGCATTGCACATTGCATGGTATTATCCCTTCTTCAATTACATCCCAAGAGGCTTTAAATTTAACCTTCTAAAGCTTCGGATTCTTTAATCTTTGATGATAGGCATTCCTGAATGCATAGTATATTGTGAGATAATCTTAACACAAATAACACTCTAAATGTACAATAAAATTAATAAATTTTACCAATCATTGAAACAAATACATTTTCATCAATCTGTAAAGTCTGAAAATTATTGAATGAAAACTCATCTAAAATCTTATCTTTAAGATCTCCCTCAACATTGGAGATCTCAGCGACACATATTTATATTTTTTTGGATTTTGTTGGATCCATCGACCATCATTGATCTATTGGTGATCTCTATTGAATCCTTGGTAATAATCAATTTTCTAATAGTCAGGCTAGGGGTGTAAACGAGCCAAGCATTTGCTCTCCTAAGTTCAAGATTGTCTCTTTTAACTTAAGAGGGAGCTCGAGTTTAGCTTATTTAAAGCTCTATTTCTGAAACTTGAGCATAAATAACTTTTAGGCTTGAGTTCGGTTTGGGCTTGCTTCGATAATTTTATATTTATTAAAGTTATATATCTCAATAATATTTTTATGCACATTTATAATTATAGTTTATGTATTATAATATGTTGTTTAATTATTCTTAAAACATAATTTTATGTATACTAATTATTACTATGTAAATATATACTCAATATTTTAAATAACATATAAAAATAAGTTTATTTAAATTCATTAAGGCTCGTGTGTGTAATATAGATAAATTACATTTGAAGCATGGGTTCTTCTTATTGACCAATGTTATAAAAGTTACTAGGCGCGGTCAAGTCGGTTGTTAGTGAGTTGTGAGTACTCCTTCTAAGCGTGGTACTCGAACATAGTAAATTCTAAAGAAATTTTTTTTTTTGGAAAATTTTACATATATTAAATATCGTAAGTTCTATAACAAAATATGTGAATATCAATAAAAATCAAAAAGATAAATGTTTAAATATAAAAATTATTTAAAATTTGATATTTATTCTATAATATTATAAAATAAATCATTTAGTAGTTATTTTACAAAGTATGTATATGATTAACAACGAAAATCCAAAAAAAAAAAATCAATAAAAAATAGTGAAAATTGACGAAGAACGATGAAAATCCAAATTTTTCGAGTTGGGCGGTCTAGCTCCGTGTAGACCGAGTTGGACCGCCTAACTCCGAGTTGAACCGACTAACTCCGAGTAGTGGAACAGAGTTGAATAAATTCGTTTGAGTAAATGACCGAGTCCTGAGTACTCGGCTGAGTTGGCAGAGTTTTACAACATTGTTATTGATGAGCTCTAAAATACGCTCTGGTGTGTTTAAGCCGTCTCGACTCAAGTTTTAGCAAAATAATCTTGAGTAACTGACGATCAGCTCCACTCATTTACACATCTAATTTGAACAAAAAAAGCCAGTAAATATTACACGATCTTAATATGGGTTGTGATAAGTTGTCAAATGTATTTAACAAACATGAGCTATGCGATTAATTTATACATTTGTCTTGTTACGTGAACTTGCATTGAAATTTAGGAAGCATATCTTGTTTTGAATTGTACTGAATATTTTTGTAGGTAATAAATAAGTTTCTTGTAGATTATTTTATAAATTCTTCATTCATATTTTATTACCAGGATAATTAAAAATATGATATTTGAGTATTTTGTTAAGCAACTTTTTTGGAGTTTTGTTTCACTTCATCACTGACACAATTTTTGTCGTACCCCACTTAATAATTAAACACTGAAGACTTAAGTTATTTGGTATCCATCCATTTGTGCCTCGTTACTATCCTTCTTACTCTAAGTCGTGTATTTTTCATTGTCATATTTGTAGGGAGTATATGCACTTAAACCAAAAATTATAGTAATACTATTTAAGCATAACGATGGAATATAAGAAAATACTATAAACTGAATTAAGATTCTTAACAAATTTGTTATTATTTTATCTTACTATTTTAATAAAATGATAACTATAATGGACACATGGTAACACAACATTCATCATCATCAAAATTTTCCCGCTTCTCTATTCTATTAAATAATCACATTAATTACTAATAATATTATTTAATTTTTTTTAATATTAAAATATTTTTTTATTAAATTAAGAAAGATATCTTTTTATTAATGTTATTTATAAATTTAGAAATAAAATTTTATAAAGTAAGAAAATTTTCTAGAACATCAAAGTATTTTTAAAAATACAAAATATTTTAAAAATAATGTTTTTAAAAAGTAAAATTTTTATAAACAAAAAATAATTAAAATTGAGATTTATAATAAGAAAATTTTTAACATGACATATTTTTAAAACAATTGTCTTGAAATAAAAATTTTATTTTATTATAATAAGAAAGTTTCAATTATATGTTATCTTAAAATATCAATTTGTAATTAATAAATTTTCATTATGTTTAATATTTTTTATTCAACATATATAATACACGTGTTTACTAAAACTAGTATATAATAAATATTAATAATGCTTGTAATAGTTTTCTAGGTTAGATTTATTTAGTTGAGGTATTACATATAATAAGACCCATTACATCATATATAATAACTAGATGTTACTCCCATCGCGTTGCGATGGAAATTCTGCTACGATCTCAAATATCAAAAAACGGACCCCTAAACATGTAAAAATGAAAATCATTTCGAGTAGACTCTTACACATCAAGAAACGTGAATACAAACACAGATCATAATAATGCCTACACTCTCAAAAAACCCAAAAAATAAAAGAAACTAAAAGTGCATAAAAATCTGGATTGGATACCATCTAAGCCGGGTCGTCGATGGTGACACAATCCTAAGTATCAATACACAAATAAAAAAACATTTCGCAACAGTCTTCCCTACGCCATAAAACTGTAAAGCATATGCAGTCGTAAAAGTGAATGTCGCTCAGTCTTAAACCCCAAAAGTACACTATGTTATAAAAACCGTTCTCCATGGTAACTATCACTCCGTCGTAAAACTCAAAACGTATTCAGTTGTAAAAGTAAGCATCGAAAAAGCGACTGTGACTCTATCGTAAAACCCAAAAGCGTACTTTGTTGTAAAAGTAAGCGTCAACAAACCGGAATACAAACGCATGCAACGATTAAATTTAAAAAAAAAAAAGTTAAAGGAAAGTTTTCTAACCATAATGAAAACTTTTAAAGTTTTAAGGTTAAAATAGAAAAAACAAAACTTTACTATCAATTATCTTTCTCAATTCATATATATAATATAATATAATGTTCCTTCAATATTATAAAAGAAAACAGCCCATGAAAGTCTAGTACTCTAGTGTTAATATCATTGTTTATTGTGGCATTATCTTGCACTGTTAATTGTTTGTTGACGATTAGCTTCACTGCTAGAAAAGTTTTTTTCTAACCCATGTTTTGGATTGGAATTTAGAAAAATTTTTTGGTAGAAGATCTATAATAACAAAATTAAAATTAGCAACAAACTTTCCACAATATAGTGACAAAGAAAAAAAGTCGGACAAATTCCGAGTAATACGCTTTTAATATTATTATTACGACATTCGTCGAATGATTTGAAAATTTTCCACAAAATTTCGACCAACTTTTTTAATATTAGTTTAACTAGTATCACGAGTATTAAACTGGTTAAATAAATAAATATTAAATAGTTAGTATTGAAAAATTTATTAATTATAAAACAATATTTTGAGATATGATATTATTGTAATTACGTACAAGTAATTGCTTTGATTAATAAAACAACGATATCATTTTTTAAGCTTTTATTTTTCATTATTTTAATTTTTAAAGTTTTTTTAAATATTTTTTTTCAAAACAAACCGTTTTAAAAAATATTTTTTTTAGAATTTTTTTATTTTTAAAAAAGTTTGATGTTTTAGAAAAAATTTATATTTTATAAAAATATTTGTTTATTTGAAAATTGCATTTATAGAAAGATCTCTTTTCATAATTTATAAAAAAAAAATTATTTTAATCTTGACATAAATTAAATAAAATTATAGTAGTTAATGTTATTATTTATTAGGAAAGACAAGCGGGAAAACAAAATTTAGATGGTCTATAATTACGATATGTGTAACCAAAAAGATTTTTTTGTTAGTATAGATGGATATATTATTTACTGTTTATTATAATCATTATTATAGATATTGCTTAATTAATTATTCTCTTCATATTACTATAAAAGTAATAAAAAATAATAACATCTATCTATACTAATAGAAGAAGATTTTTGAAAACCAAATGACACAATTTTAGACCAATTAAATTTTATTTTTTCGCTTCTATCTCCTAATAAATATCACATTAACTACTAATGATATTATTTAATTATTTTTCATATCAATTTTTTATTAAATTAAAAAAGATATCTTTCTACAAATACAATTTTTAAAAAATATCAAACTTAAATAAAACAATATAATTTAAAGCCCGTGTTTTCTAAAAAAAAATTCTTATGAAACATAAATAACTAAAATTTAAAGTTTAAAGAAATTATTAAAAATGACACTTTCTTAAAAATAGTTTTTTTTTTTTTTTTCTGAAACAGTTTGTTTAAAAACCAATTTTTTTAAGAAAAACAAAAAAAATTAACAAAAGTTTAAAAAATGATATTGTACTTTTATCACTTGTACATAATTTCAATTATATCTTATATCAAAAGATCGTTTTATGATTCATTAATTTTTATTAATAACTATTAATAATTTATTTATTCAACCCGTGTAATACACGGGTATTAACCTAGTATATAAATAATAATAAGCAAATTGGATTTTAACAATCTATGGCTTATTGATCAATACTAATTCATACTATCAATTTGACCAATGATAATCTTAATTTTTATTTTTATTTTCAAGAGCAATCCTAGTATCATAATAACTTATTGATTTAAAATTGCTTTTTAATTAAGTTACACTCTAAATCAAATATAAATTGATTTATGTTTGTGTGTTTGGTACGTGTCCTTCTATTGTTTTAAAAAGGAGAACATTTTGATCATTGTGTCATATACGTTTATTTTATCAAATATCAGTTCATTGTGTCATATATATTATACATTATTTGTTAACTGTATTAATCATTGTGTTTTACGTTTTATATCATTTTGTGCTATTTTTGTAATTGTTTCTATAGACTATATAAATTGTTATCTATTATTTTGTTTTACAATTAAAAATGCATAATAATATACTTTCACTTATGTAATTATCAATACTCACAATGTTAAAAATAACATGCAGATCAAAATGAACTAAAACTACCAATCAAATTAATAGCTTCAACCAAATAATTCAAAACATAATCAATAATAATCCAAAACACAGACCATCAATACAATGATCCGTTGAACAATCTAATATACGAACAGATATCTGAAGATATTTGAAAATCCGAACCCGAATGCCTAACCCGATTAAACTCTACCCAAACCCGATTAAGGCGTAACCAGAAAAAACCAAACCCGATTAAAATCAAACCCGAACCTGAAATTCTTATTTAAATCGATCTTTGGGTTGTGTTTTGGCAATTCGGGTTGACCTGAATACCATATCGTCATGATTGATAATCCATATTTCATATTTTAAGATATCAATCGACACATGTATTTTTGACTTTTTATGAACTTGATCAATCGTTTTTTACTCTATTTTCAATCGATGATACAAGTCTTAAACTCGATCATTCCATTAGTCCATATTCTATATTAAACCATTTTAACCGATTACAAACAAGGTATAATAATCTCGTACTCGAGCATTCTCATGTATTTATTTAAAATATATGTTTGTTACTCTTTGTATGTCTGAGAATAATTATAAGCCTAGTAATGTGTTATTGTTTTACTTTTGTTCCAGCAATAATAGTTTTAATTAATGTTTGTATTAAACATATGTACGAGTAATATGTGAACTTAAAGGTTTATTTTGGTTTATTCCAACCATGACTACCAAACCTGCTTGTGAAGAGACACCAAATCCGATTACTAAAACTGAAACACTTTCAAATATGTTGCCTTTGTTTTTTAAATTTTCAAGTGGATCAACCCGATCACCGATTAATCCGACCTGAATACCAAAACCCAAACACCGATTAAATCTAGTTTATTTGGTTCGGTTTTCGGGTTGCTTTTACTACATTTAAAAACCCAAGTAACCCGAAACACGATTAAAAAACTCAAATGACACCTCTACACAGAAGAGAGGAAACGGGTCCTTTGTGACCCAAAACAGAAACCCATCAGCCTGAGCTCTCGTAAGGCCAAAACATCATTGAGCCCAGCACCTTGCAAAAAAAAAAAAAAAAGAAACGTTCACAACACGACAACAAAATATGACCCAAATAATGCTATTATTATGATATTGACCTTTAATGTTTAACCCTAGAATTCCAAACGTACTATACTTGCAGCGTTTTGAAAATTAGATGTACTGTAGATGTACTAAGTTTCAGGTGGCAACCGAGAGACTGAGTTTAACGTGTTTGTGCACATGTCAATATATGTTGACGTTCAATCACATTCAAATTGAAAAAAAGAAAAAAAAAAGAAACTTATTCAATTTAAATTGTTGGTTCACATGTGAAATCAAATTATAAAGACCTGATAAGTTAAAACAAAATCTTAAACAAAAATATATCAAGTGGGGTGTACTTGAAAATATATTAAACGTTTAATTTATGGTTTAATTTGTTGATTCATATAATAGGGGTATGATTAAGAATTTAAGATACTTTAGTTTGAAACGTTGAATTTAGTGAGTGGGTCTTCTTGTGTGCATACAAGAAAGGAGTCAAACTATGAAACTAATCAAATTAAAGATCCTTTTACACTTAACCTAGTTTAATTAGCACCTTACGATGCAAACTAATTAATTAATTGTTACGATTTGTATCCTTTTACATATCAAAACTAATTAATTTTGATATGAAGAGTAAAATTAGGGGGGAAAAAATACTTTGTATCTATTTAACTTTTTTGAAAATTAATAACAACTATTATGATTAATAAATCTATATCACACACAAATATTAAACTACAATATTTAAATTTTGATATAAATTAATAAAAAAGTTGTGATTTTGAGAGGTTTTAAATCTAAACTAAGATCCATGACAAACACATGCATGTATATTGGAGGTCTAGTATGAAAATTACAACTTAGCCATTAAAATGGTGTTACAATTAAGAGCTAGTGAATCGGCGAAGAAGTATATATGTATTTAAAGATTAAGAATAAAAACATTGTTAAATTAAAACTCAACTTTCTAAAAATTTAAACCCTTAAAATGGTGTACAATGAACATCTTTGAATCAAAATATTACAGGAATCGTTTCCTAAGAAAACAAACAAAAGGATTGGGGAGCCAAATTTACAGACTGTGAAATGATCTAAAATTAGTGACCGAAAACCAAATAACTGTAAATTCAATCGCCTTTTATAACAAGATATTACATAAATAGAAGAATTAAGTGTTTTTTTTTATTTTTGTTATTTTATAAAAATTGTTATTTGAATCCAAAAAGTTAAAATTTATCATTCGCATCCAGAGATTTTACTATATTTATCATTTGAATTCATTTAATTACACCTAATTTACCCTATTAATTTTTTTCCATTAACTTTCCTACATTATGGTATTTAGTCAAAACGACTGCAAAATAAAAAATAGCTTACATGAGTGGTTTTATGTGTTCAGTCTCTTTTGATAATAATTATTGCGATTTGAATCACTTATTAAATAAAATAAAATATAAGGAAACCATCTAAAAGTGACTTGATTTCTATCTTTATAAAGTATGCACCACAAAAGAAAAATAAATAAACAAACAAACCATATAAAATAAATTGTTTGAATCATAATCATAAAAACCCAAATCATCAGAAAAGTAAAAAAAAAAAAAAAACAATATGACATAAAAAGTCTAGGAATAATAATCATAAAACACCAATAATCATAACCACAATTAAAATTTAAACCAAAGAATTCTATGATTTAACAAAACGGGTATAAATAATATGACTACTAAAACAAAACCATTAAAAAGACAAACACAACAAAAGATTAATGTCGAGTCAAATCATAATCGCAGTAACCAAAAGAGACTGAACGCATAAAACACTCACGTGAAGCTGATTATTTATTTTGTAACTATTTTGATTAAAATAACCCTCATGTTAGAAAGTTAACGGAAAAAAGTTAATGGTGTTAGAAAAGGGTGGTCAAATGAATTCAAACGATAATGTTAGTGAAATCTTTGAATTCAAATTGTAAAACTTAAATATTTGGATTCAAATAATAATTTTTATGAAATCACAGGGATGAAAAAAACACTTAACTCAAAATAGAAAGCATCAGTCACAACAACGTAGACCTCACAATTTTAACCCATCCATTAAAAATGGGTTCAAATGGACTTTTAATATAAGGTAAGGAGTTGTTTTGGGCTCAACATATTTTCAAGGGGTCTAAATGGGTATGTTTAACAATAGAACAAAAATGCCACGGATCAAAATGGGTGGAAAAAAATATGTTACGGGTTAGAATGGGCGGGTCATCTTAATCTGCTTATTTTCACAACCTTAAGCTCTTCATGGCTTCAATCGCCACCAACAACACCACCGCTCCAATCGCCAACACCACCGTCGCTCGATTTCCTCATCTCCATTTATAGCATCATAATTGAAATTTGTGAGAACTGTTGTATTGATTCAAATATCTTTTCCTACTTTGTGTTGCACCCATTGAATATTTAAAGTTTTTGACCCAATCAAACAATTCTCATCTTCCAAAAAACTTCTTTTACTGCTCAAATTAACATTGTTAATCATCAATTCTTTTTGTTTATCTGAGGCCCCAACATTAATCATCATCATCATCAAATAATTTTTTTTATCCGTGTTTGAAAGCAACGCTCATAGAATAACTTCAATGGAAGTGGCAAGGATTAGGCCCATCGATTCTATCCGTACCCGATTAACCCACCCAACCTAATCTCACCTGTACCTGAAGAAATCCAATCTGAACAACCAGAAAACTGTGTATTATCCGGGTCGGGTTTCGGATAGACTTTATAACCGCAAAACCGGAATAACCCGAACCGATTAACCCGAAATTCGAATAACCCGACCTAATCTCACCTATACTTTGTTATGGTTTGTGTTGGAAAATTGAGAATTTTATAATTTTTGGATTTGACTAGGTTCTGAGCTGACCCATCCTGACCCATTTCTGACCTGAACCCATTTTGATCCGAACCAGTGTTGACCCGAACTCGTCCTGACCCTACACCTAACCCGACCCGACCCGCTCATTTTGCTAGGCCTAAAACGATCATAAAAGTTTTTTGAAAAATAGAAAGTAACTAAGAAATAAGACAGGTAGAAAATGTTTAAAAGATTTTAAAAAATAATATGCTGAAAAACCATCACGAACTTTATAAAAATTAAAAAAAAAAATAGCTCGTAAGATCGACCAAAATTATAATTAAGAAAAGAAAAATAAACTTTATGAAAATTGTAAAATAACTTGATCGCAAAATCGACCTAAAATTATAATTAAGGAAAAAAAAAATGTAGTGGCCACAAAAGAGTAGACATAGTCTTTTAGAAAAACAAATAAAATAAGTTAGCCGCACTTTTTTTAAAACTAAACTAAAAAAGGTAAAATAGAATAAATAATTATGTTGAAAAACATGTTTGAAATTTATTGAAATTTTTTGACTAAAATGCATAAAAAATGTGTATTATGCACTAAATTTTGCACTGTACATCAATTATAAAAGTGTGCTCTAAAGGGAGTTTTTTTATTAATTTGCAACATAATTATTATTAGTATTTATTAATATAATTATTATTTATAGGGTTTGTATTTTAGGATATGAGAGGATGATCACAACGAATTAAACTGTATCCAAAACAAAGCTAAAATGAATAACATAGCTTAAAGTTGGGCAATTGAAATACAAAACTATAGCATTTGAGTTTAGTGAAATATGAGTTATCTCACAATTAGAGGTGTGCAAGAAACCGCTTAAAGTTGGGCAGTTGAAATACAAAACTATAGCATTTGAGTTTATTGAAATATGAGTTATCTCACAATTAGAGGTGTGCAAGAAACCGAAATAACCGAACCGCAACCGAAATAACCGACCCAACCAAACCGAAAAAACCGAAACCAATAAGAAACCGATGGTTTGGTTTGATGATATTTTAAAAATAGATTTTTTCGGTTTGGTTTCGGTTTTGCTTGTAATAGAAACCGAAAAAACCAAACCAAAACCATCAAACCGAACTTCTAAATTTAAAGATGTATTTATACACTTATAAATATGACTGACCTATAAATTACTTATTAAACTTATTCTATCTAAAATAGATAGATATTTAGATTTCGAGGATAATATTTAGTTTGATAGATTAAATTGTTTATTAAATTTTTTGTTATTGTATTCTATTAATTGCAATTAATTTAATGTTAAGAAATTTATAAGAATATATAGATTATGTTTAAAGATCAACAAAATGATGTAAGCCCAAAGTTTCTAGCTTAAAAAAACTTGAAGCCCAAAAACAAAACCGAAAAAACCAAAACCAAACCGAAACCAAAGTGAAAACCAAAAACCAGAAACTGAAAAAACCAAAATTGAACGGTTTTATAAACCTTGAAACCAAAATATCGGTTTTTGATTTTTGTGTTAGACTAAAACCGTACTAAACTGACCATGCACACCCCTATTTACAATGGAGGAGTGGCAAATTCCAGAATGGTTTATAAGGGTGGACTTCTACAAGGAAGTGTTTCTATATGGTTATGGACATCTAGTGGCTACCAGATGGGTGCAAAGCACCCAACACACGTACGCTAAGTCCATTTGCTGAATGAAGGCAGTTTAGCAGATGATGCTGCCAAGTCCAACTACCGATCAGTAAGTACTTGTATCTACTGAAAGGCATAGTTCTATAGTAGTTTAACAGATGTGAGTCGTTCAGCTTCAAGCAATAAGTCACCTTTAAATCTAGCATTAACTCAGTACTAATATAGAGAGACCTTGAACTGATTGAGTTGTACCAACTCTAGAATCACTATATAAATACAATGTGTTGTGTGCATTGTTGAATATGCTACTTAAAATATATGTTTCACACATCTCATTTTGAAAAATTTCTAAAAACTGTCATTTAAATCAATAAATTTATATTTTGTCATTTACATCCAAAGGTTTCATTAAATTTGTCATTTGAATTCATTTCACTACACCTAATTAGCAGCTTTAATTTTTTTCGTTAACTTCCCTACATTAGAGTATTTTAATCAAAATGATTATAAAATAAAAAAAACAAACTACGTGACGGGTCTTATGTGTTCAGACTTTATTGGTAATCACTATCATGATTTGAATCACCTGTTAGATAAAATAAAATATAAGGATAACCATCCAAAAGTGACTCAATTTCTAGCTTTACAAAGCATATATCATAAGAAATATAAATATACAAACAAGTCATATAACACAAATTATTTAAATCAAAATCATAAAAACATAAATTATCGTAAAAATAAAGGAATAATGAAATAATATAACATTAAAGGTACAAAATGAGAATCATAAAACACCAATCATCATAACCCAATTAAAATTTTAAACCAAAGAATTCTGTAACTAACAAAAAGTGAAAAAATAACATGACAAATAAACCAAAAAACATTAATAAAACAAAACAATAAAAGACTGTTATTGAGTCAAATCATAATTGCACTATTTAAAATAGACTAAATGATAAAACCCTTATGTGGAGCTGGTTTGGTTTGATTAAAATAACCTTACATTAGAAAGCAAACAAAAAAAAGTTAACTATACAAGTTAGGGTAGTTAAATGGGTTTAAATGACAATTTTAGTGAAATTTTTGGATTTAAATGAGAAAATTTAAACATCTGGATTCAAATGATAATATTTATGAAATCACTGGAATAAAAAAGACACTTAACTCAAATTTCTATTATTATCGAGTAGTTTTTAAAATTTTATAAATGTATATAATATGTTGGTTGGATTTGTATTTTTATGCTTTTGTGAAGATTTGATCGATAAAAAACATATATATATATATATATATATATATATAGAGAGAGAGAGAGAGAGAGAGAGCGCATGAGAGAGAGAGAGATGGAAAAGTTATAGTAAAAAGTGTTTTTTTCGTATAAAACGTACGAAATTATCACACAAAAAGAAATGTTATGGGTGAAATTATAACGCAAGTGAAAAAAGTAATCACATAAAGATAGAATTATCAAGCAAAGGTAAAATTATTACGCAAAACAATATTTTTGCTTGATAATTCCATCTATGCGTGATAATACGAGGCGAGTGTAATCCGCATTGCGTAATTATTAGTTGTTCTTGCGTGATTATGACTTATCTTACGTGATGATCTTCCCCCCCCCCCCCCCCCCCCCCCCCAAAATATAAATATTTTTATTTTAATAACTTATTAATACACACTAAATTGTATGATTTCAGACATATTTTATCTTTAAATATAACGTAATAATTTCTAATTTCATTATTTGTTTAATTTTTAGATATTTGTTATGCTTTTATTTTACCAATAGCTAATAACATTTAGAAAATAAATTATTAATAAAACTAATAGTTTTGATATGTTTTATTTTTTCTACCCATGTAATACATAGGCTCTAAACTAGTTATTTATATCTCTTTGATTAAGTCATGTGAATAATAGTTACACCTTTTGTTAAGCGACAACCATCTGTAAATAATATAATAAAGCCAAGATAACGTGGTTTCTGATGAATATATTTCAAGTATTCTAACTGAGATTATCTAATGAATGAAGTCCAACAAAGTGTTATAGGGATGGAAGAACAATGCTGCTTTTTGGAATGAGGCCAAATGCAGTTTCATTTCAGTTTGCAGGCTTACAAATTTATTAATGACATATTTGTCTTTATACATACAAACAATTAATTGTCATAACATAACATTTTGATATTTTCTAAATGATTCATATAACAACTTGGATAGAAATAAAGTCCATTCAAACAAAAAGCCATCTAAACTCTAGTTGTCACTATTTTTTCTATCTCATATTTATCGTATCACAGTGTACATATGATTGTGTTATACAATATGATATGATATGCAAGAATTACGACAATAGATCTGAATTTACTCAAAATGAAGAGTAAATTATTATTTTAATTCTTGTGATTTGACGAAACTTACAATTTTAGAACAATAATTTATTTATTACACTGAATGTCCAACAGTTTCAATCTTTGTTTTAATTTCACCTATACCACTAACATTATTAGTGTTTGTTCTGTTAAACTAATGTAGAAAGACTTCTGTGCCCCTGATTGAGTAAAAATCCCACCGCATCCCAACCCAATCCCTATCTCTCTCTCACACACTCTCTATCTCTCCTCTCCTCTTTTCTATCTCTCTCTCTCTCTCACTCACTCACTCTCTGGGTCTGTTTGGTATGAGATAATGGAATGGACGAAGTTATGGAATAAATGAAGGAATGGAATAAATGAGAGAATGAAATGAATCATTACATTTCATTCTTTTGTTTGGTTACCCTAGTGAATGAATCATTACTTTATGTTGTTTGTTAGGTATGAAAAAACAAAGAAATGAAATATAAAAGTAGTTATGGTGGTGATGGCGGCCGGCGGTGGTTTCCAGCGGCGGTGGTGGCCGGCGGTGGTGGCCGGCAGTGGTTTCCGGCGGCGGTGGTTTCCGGCGGTGGTGGTTTTCGGCGGCAGTGGTGGCCAGCGATGGTGGTGGCTGGTGGTGGTTTCTGGTGGCGGTGGTGGCCAGCGATGGTGGTGGCCGGTGGCGGTTTCTAGCGGCTGTGGTGGCCGGTGGCGGTTTCCGGCGACAGCGGTGGTGGTTTCCGGCGGCGGCGGTGGCCAGTGGCGGTTTCCGGCGGCCGGGCCGGTGGCGGTTTCAGGCGGCGGTAGTGGTGGTCAATGGCAGTGGGTGGCGTTGGTGACTAATGATGAAATAAGGGATGAAATGAAAAAAAGAAAAGGGGATGGATGGAATGAATTTGAGGGAATGGAATCAACTATGTAATGGTTCATTCCATTACCTTCACCAACCAAACATGTATTTATTCATTCACCCTTAATGATCCATTCCATTTTGTCCCTCATTCCTGCGTACCAAACGCTACCTCTGTCTTTCGGGATTCCACTATCACCACCACCACCTCCGACGACCACAATTACTACCATCGCTCACCACCACCATCTGAAACTCGTCAACCACCACTAGATTTGGCCATACCACCCCAAAACCACATTCTATTCTACTCTCTCTCTATCTCTCTCACACTCTCTTTATCTCTAAACCCACCGGAAAAAACAAATGCCCCCACCTTCTAAAGCTTCCTGTCACCAAGAAAGATCACACTAGTCCGGCTACTTTCATTGCTCTCATGCTCTCTCTCTCTCTCTCTCACATGCACACACACATGCACTCTCTCTCTCTCTCTCTTTCTCTATCTTTCTCGTTGTCTAGGTGAAGTCAAGGCAAAAACTGAGAAAGACCACACCACCACCTCAAACGAATCTAAAATGTTAGGACTTTCTCAAATGTCAATGGTGGATATTGGTGATGGTGAACCCCCTAAACGAATCTAACTTGGAAACGGGAACAAAGGTTGGAAACCTTGACGAGAACAAAGAAGATCTAAAACTGACTAGACATGTGTCGTCGGTGAGTGTTCTTCAAAGTGTGGAACGGTGATAGAGGAAAAAGGGTTGTGGTGGTGGTGGTGGTGGATTGCGAAAATGATGGTGTTTGACCAAAGGTGAAGGAAAATGGTGGTGACGAAGATGAAACCCCCAAATCAAAAAGAAGGGATGCGATGGCGATGGTTTGAGGGTTCTTGGAAGATCGACAGATATGAACAATGATGGTGGTGGTGGAGGGTGGTGAGGGGGGTGGTGGTGATGGTGGGTGGTGGTGGGTGGTGACTAGGGGTGCAAACGAGCCGAGCCCGAGCTCGTATAGGGTCGAGCTCGGCTCGTGATGACTTAGGAGAGCTCGAGCGAGCTTGGTTCGTTTCGAGCTTTATTTTTAAAGCTCAAGTTCGGCTCGACAAATACTTTTTCAAGCTCGAGCTGAGCTCGGGCTCGGCTCGTTTTTTTATTTGAATATTATTTTTAATATTTTTATATTTCATTTTGATATATATATATATATATATATATATATATATATATATATATAATTTATATACTTTATATAGAACATTATTCATATTATTTAATTGTTTTTTATCATAACTTTATATATAATAGATATTATCTATATAATATATAAAATAAATTAAATAAAAATATATAAATAAAAAGCTAGTTTAGGCTCGCGAGCCGGCTCGAGCTCGATAATTAAATGAGCTTTTTTTCAAGCTCGAGCTCGGATCGGGCTCGATAAAGCTCGGCTCGTTTCAAGCTTTTTATCGATCCGATCTCGAGTAGCTCACGAGCGGCTCGGTTCGTTTGCACCCCTAGGTGACGGTGGTGGACTGCACAAATATGGGGCTAGATGATGATGGTATATGATGGTGATAACATTAGTTATAAACTTTTAAATTTAAAGCATTAGTAATAACTGAGGTGTAATAGATTTTTTTTTTAATTTTTATTCATCACAAGGGTAATATGATCATTTCATATTAACTTAATAAAAAAGTTATAATGATGTTAATGGCTTGGCTGAAATTGAAACGAAGCTTTGGACCTCAGTATACTATTGAATTGAGACTGTAATTTTCATTAAATATCAGGGATTAAAATAGTAATTTACTCCAAAAAAATTCAAAAAGCATGAGAGTTCAGAAAACAAGAACTAGGACACAAAGTTTTATACGTTCCCAAATATAAGATGAAGGTTGGTGATCTTTAATTTCTAAAGTAGTATTAAAGAAAGAATCCTTATTGAGTAGATATAATTGTAATACACTAAGGGGCTGTTTGGTAATATCTGAATGATTAAATGTTGAACCAATAAGATGTCTGAACCATTAAGTGCTGAACCATTAAAATGTCTGAACCATTAAGAGCTAGTATATCACTTAACTATTCAAAGGCAAATGTCTGACCAATTCAGATAAGAGTTCTTAACCATTCAGCATTAGACCTCTTAACCATTCAGCATTAGTATAATGCTTAACCATTCAGAGGCAAATGTCTGAACCGTTCAGACATTTGCTCGTGAAACAAACAATCTGAACCATTAAGTGCTGAATCATTCAGACATCTGAACCATTAAGAGTCTGATTAAAAGACTGCCAAACAACCCCTAATACTAACGTTTTCAATGATACGATTGTTTTGGGTTAACATGGCTTCTAAATAAATCATTAATTAAGATTTTGTCAAAAATTACTTTTTAATGCTGACCAGAACTCAATGGTGTAAATGTGCCAAGTCAACTTGTTCGTTAAATAAGTAGGGGGTGTAAACGAGCCGAACCCAGCCCGAGCTCGCTTAGGCTCGAGCTTGGCTCGTTTTGGTTTTAGAAAGCTCGAGCTCGAGCTTGGCACGCTTGTAGTTTTATTTCGAAAGCTCGAGCTCGGTTCCTCAGAAAATTTTCAACCTCGAGCTCGGCTCGTTTTCTTGTTAAATTATTAAAATTTTATTTTTTGTGAAGCTTATGTGCAGGTAAGTGAAATACCTGGTTGTCGAGTCATTCAGCGAATGTATGATTTCGCTAGCATTAGCGAGTGATGAGATAGCGTATGATCTGTGCGCTAAGCGAGCAAATAATTACTTTTATATTTATTTATAATTTATAATCATATATTTTATATATAGCATAATATATATTCTTAAATATTTTTTCATGATGATATATCTCATAATATGATTTATGTATATGTATATATATATATATATATATATATATATATATATTTTATATATTAAAATATGTAAATAAAAGTTATATAAAAAAGTCTCGTTTAAACTCGCGAGCCAGCTCGAACTCGATATCTGAAGCTCGGGCTCGAGTTTGTATAGGAAACAATCCGTAATGTGAGCTCGAGTTCGAGCTCGAGAATGTTTAAGCTCGGCTCGATTCGAGCTTTTTTCGAGCCGATCCCGAGTAGATTGGGAGCAGGCTTAACTCGTTTACACCCCTATAAATAAGCTTTAAGTTCTGACTTGGCTCAACTCCTGCTAGTTAAATTCTATATAAAATATAAATAAGCTTTTATTAAGTCGAACTTGGATAGTCTTTGAGTAGCTCGAATGCTCGATCATATTCTTAAGGGTTGGTGGTTAGAATCTAATTCACTTAACAGTTAGGAAACCAACTAAAATTGTTGATTGATAAATTGTTTTAAAGATTTTCATTAACCTCTTAACAGTAACTTTTAGGATTATATTTATGTAAATTCTGATATCTTATTAAGTTAATTAATAATTATTATTATTATTCTGACTAGTATAGTAGTATAGTGTATGTCAATTGTCAATTGATGAACTCGTACGGGCCCGTGAAGTACAGTGGGACAGATATGTTATTAATGGACTTGAGTTTCTATCAAATAAAAGTGGATAAGATATGAGTAATACGACTCAACCCAATTTAGTCAAGCTTCAGCCCAGCTATATACATACTAATAAATAGGCTTAATTAGTTTTTTCTTTCATTTCGTTGATATGCAAGCAAGATGGCTTTAGTAAGGAATATATATGAGTGACATGTTGATTAAAATGGCATCTTAGCTTCGTATATCATACAAGGTTAGTAATCGTACATTAGAAACTAATCTTTATATTATAATAAAATATTAACTAATGGGGACACGTGTCAGTACCACATTTATTCTCATCATAATTTTTCCGGTTCTCTCTCCTACTTAATAGTTACTATAATTACTTATAATATTATTTAATTTATTTATAGACTAAAAATATTTTTTAATAAATTAAGAAAGGAATCTTTCAATATTATTTATAAAGAAATAAATTTTTATAAAATAATCTTTTTTTCAAAAACATCAAACTTTTTTAAAAATATAAAATATTTTAAAATTCAATATTTTTAAAAAGTAAAATTTTTATAAATAAAAGATAATTATAAATAAATTTTATAAAACTTTTTGTTTTGAAACAAAATATTTAGTTTTTTTAAACAAAAAAAGTTTAAAAACTTGATATCATTATTTTGTTACCTATAGTCCTTATACATAATTTCAACCGTATTTTATCTTAAAATATCATTTTATCATTAACAAAATTTTATTTTATTTAATGTTTTATATATTCAACTTACACGGGTTATTAAGCTAGTATTACAATATTATGTTATTTTTGAAGAATAATATCTCTATACTAATAAATAAAAATAAATCCGGACACTTGTCACCATTCTAAGCCATCTAATAATTGGTTTTACCGCTTCTCTCTCCTATTAATTAATAGCTATTCACTAATTAATAACTATCCATAATTAAAATTTCAAATATATTAACTTCAAATTTTCAAATATGTAATACATGGGTTTATTCAATCAGTATAATACATAATATTTAAAACATAACTTTTTATATTATTAACCATGTAACAATAAATTTATTTAACCTGTGTATTACACGGGATTGTAACTTAGTAAAGTAATACATTAAAATCATTCTAATCTAATCTTTCTACTCTAATAAAAGAGTATCTTGGGATGATACGTGGCGGCACCACATTCATTCTCACCAAAATTTTCCCGCTTCTCTCTCCTATTAAATAATTACCTTAATTATCAATAATATTATTTAACTTTTTTTAGAACAAAAATATTTTTTAATAAATTTAAAAAAGATATTCTTATTAATGTTATTTCTAAAAAAATTTTTATAGAATAAGAAATTTTTACAAAACATCAACTTTTTTAAAATTAGTTTTTTAAAAAGTTAATTTTTTATAGAAAAAAATAATTAAAATTGAAATTTATAATAAGAAAATTTTTAAACATGCTTTTTTTTAATACGGTTTGTTTTGAAACAAATGTTTATTATTTTTTTTTTTGGAAAAAAAAGTTTAAACCAGAGGTTTAAAAAGTTGATATAATTGTTTTATTACATATCGTTCTTACTATACGTAATTTCAATTAAATTTTATCGTAAAATATCGTTTTATACTTGATAAATTTTTATCATATTTAATATTTTATTTGTTCAACCCGTGTATACACGAGTTTACTAAAGCTAGTAAAAAGATATATATGTGGGACAAGTGGCAGCACCAAATTTATTCTTATTAAAATTTTTCCGCTTTTCTATCGTATCAAATATTTACAATAATTACTGATAATATTATTTAATTTTTTTTAGATTTAAAATAGTTTTATAAGTAAATTAAGAAAAAGATCTTTTTAGTAGTGTTATTTCTAAAGAAATAAATTTTATAAAATAAGAAATTTTTTAAAAACATCAAACTTTTTTAAATATATTTTTTATAACGGTTTGTTTTGGAACAAAATATCTTATTTATTTTTGGGAAAAAAACAAAGAAATGTTTTAAAAAAAAGTTCAAAAAGTTATCATAATTGTTTTATTACTTATAGTACTTAATCATATCATATATCACAATATAGTATTAATATATTTTTTCTGTTAACTATTTTATTTGATCAACCCGTGTAATACATAGGTTTACTAAAGTTAATAAATTATAAAATTACAATTAAAACTTGAAAATTCATAAATGGGTAAATACTTCCTTGCAAACTATGTTTGTCATAACATTAGTAAGCTTATTGTCTTGATCAAAGATCAACAGTTTCGGTCCATCTCTACTCTTGACTCTCGATAATGGCACATATAGTTGACCATTTGTAAAAACAGGGGCTTTTAGGTACGGATCAACACTCAACAAAAATTGTCCTTGACTTCTTTTATTTTCATTGCAAAACAAAAGGCTATCAGGAAATGCCTTCTTTTAAACTTGAATGGAATTTTTTTGTCTGAATACGTCAAACTGACTGGAATGAACGTGTTGCTATCGATGTTGTTTCCAGATATAACTTCCGCCTCAATAACTCGATTGTTAATTGATGTCACCTTAAGTCTGGTCCTGTTACACAAACCATTTTCCAAGTTTATAAATATAAGGTTCATGATTAAAATCTGTTGCAGATTATTGTTCTCTAATGACGCATGTTGCATATAATGCATAAAATTAAGCAATATGATGTTAGAGGATACATGACATTTCGAAAAGCATTCGAACGTAATTCAGAAAAATAAATCAAAGAAACAATGAGACGTACCTGACAGAGGGTCAAGAGAACGTGTCCCGTTGATTGATTTTTAAAAAGCTTGATTGGTGAACATATGAGTATGAAATGGTATAATAAGTTTTATAAGAAACTTTATTTTTGAATATGAATGGTAAAATTATGCTGAAATAAGAAAGTTTTAATTACGATTAGGAATTAGGAAATTAAGAATTTGTTAAATGAGTATTAAGGAATGATTTTATGATTTAAAAATCCCTTAAGGAAGCATTCACTATAATTTTAAAGTAAAATACAATTCTATAATACACTAAGGAAGGTTTGAATAAATATTATATCACTAGGTTAGTACCATGTGTATTACACGGCTTGAATAAATAAAATACAAAATAATTAATTATAAAAATTTATAAATTATAAAACCATATTTGAACATAAAATATAATTATAATTGCATATCAATAGCTACTTTAAGTAAATAAATAAAAATGTATTTTTCTTAAACTTTTATTTTATAAAAAAATATGGGTTTTAAATATTTTGTTCTAAGAAAAATGAATTTATTTAAAAAAAAGTTTGTTGTATTTTGTATTTTATAAAACTTTTGTTTTTAAAAAGTTAGTATGATAAAACTTACAATTATGTCAAGTCTTATTTTAAATTTTTTTTTGTTATACATAGATATATATACAAATAAATTGATAGGTTATAAACCTGTTTGTTAAAAGGATTTTAGTTATTAATAAACACGAAAAGTTATAGCACGATATTTTAATATAAGATATGATTAAAATTACATACACATAATAGTTCAAGAAATAAAACAATTATACTATTTTTTTAACTCTCTTATCTAAATAGTTTCATTTTTAAACATTTGTGTTAAGATTTTTTTATAAAAGATTTATTGTTTATAAAAATTTTGTTTTTTAAAAACTCGGGTTTCTAATTATTCTGGTTTTTTTATAAAACCGCTTTTAGAAAATTTCATATTTTTTATAATTTTTTTAAAAAAGAACTGATTTAATATATTTTGTTTCAAAAAGGTTTAGTGTTTTAGAAATTTTTATATTATATTATGGTAATAAAAAAGATGTGGTACTTGATTTCCTTAATAAAATTTAATTTTAAAAACGTAGTTTGATTTTAAAAAATCTAGATCAGAGAGATAAATGTATCAATTGATAAAATTAATTTTTATTAAGAAAGAGAAATTAGTTTGAGAGAGAAATTAGTTTGAGTGTTTAAATTACTATAATACTATTTTACAAGAAAAATAAAGTGAGAATGTTTAAAAGAATAACAAGTATCAAAAAATACGATTTAAGTGAGTGACAATTGACAAAAGAAAACTTGTTTTATTAAATACTATAGATAGACTAGTTTTAATAAACTCGTGTAATACACGGGTTGAAAAAATAAAATATTAAATAAAATTTTTATTAATTATAAAATGATATTTTAAGATAAGATACAATTAAATTACATATGAGTAAGTACTATAAGTGATAAACAATAGCATTAACCTTTTATACTTTTGTTTTTAAACATATTTGTTGTTTTTCCAAGATATAAATTCAATATTTTTTTCAAAATAAATCGTATTAAAAAATATCATTTTTAAAATTTCCTTATTATAACTCCCAGTTTTAATTATTTATTGTTTATAAAATTTATACTTTTTAAAAACATAAATTTTAAAATATTTCATATTTAAAATGTTTAATAATTTAGAAAAATTTTACAATTTTTTTTATTTGAAATAACGTTATTAAAAATATTTCTTACTTAATTTCTTAAAAAAATATTTTTAATTTAAAGAGAAATTAAATAAAATTATTAGTCATTAATATATTAATTAATAGAAGAGAGAAGGAGGAAAATTTTGATGAGTAGAAATATGGTGGTGACACATGTCACCCATAGTTAGATTTTTATTAGAGTAAGAAGATATAAATATAGATATAGATATAGATGTACTCGTGTTTGTTAATTAAGAAATGTTTTTTTTTTTTATTTTAAATATGATATGTGTTCGACTGTTTTGAAATAAAGAGCATATCGCTGCTAATTTAACAATTAGATAAAATGTATAGTAATTAGATTCTTTGAAATTTTAAATAATATATATCGAATAAAGAAACTAATAATTTAATAACTTAGAAAGAAATAATATGAGATTTGGAATGTTTAAATTTAGAAATGGTTAATATCTATTAAAGCGAATATAATACTTTTAAAGATCCGAGTGTCGTAATCGTAAATTGTAAACATTGTATATTTCGAATTAGATTTAGTAAACCCGTGTAATAAAAAATATTAAATAGAATAAAATTTTATTAATTATAAATCAGTATTCTATAATAAGAGATGATAGAAATTTTTTTTATAATAAATAAAATAAAATTTTTATTTCAAAACAAACGTTTTAAAAAATGTCATAGTTAAAACTTTTTTCTTATAACTCTAAATAATTATTTTTTGTTTATAAAAATTTTACTTTTTAAAACACCAAATATAAAATATTTTGTATTTTTTAAAGTTTGATTTTCTAAAAGTTTTCTAATTTTATGAATAATTATTTTCTTAGAAATAACATTAGTAAAAATATATTTTACTTAATTTATTAAAAACTATTTTAATCTAAAAAATAAATACTATTATTAGTAATTAATGTGATTATTAAATAGGAGAGAGAAGCGGCAAAAAATTATTTAAGATGAATATGATGTTGACATATGTCTCTGCTAAATAGCTTTTTATTAAAATAAGGAGATGGGCAGGAATACTTGAATTGAGGCCTCATAAATTTGCAAAGTGGCAACCAAGGCCTTAGAAATTTGTTATGTGACAACCTTAATTACCTTTTATTAGAGTAGGTAAATTTTTCATCTAAATTCATTTAATAACTATCTATATGTTTAAACTTCATGAGGAGAATAGTGTTTTTCAAGTTATTATAGAAACAAGGTGCAAGACTATAAAACATGGATATGATATCATGCAGTTACTTCACAAAACCTTTTCTTTTTGCGCATTTCATTGCCACCACCTTCTTACTTTTATTTGGTATACATCAGCGCTCAATGATGATTCAGGGTAGTGGTAGTGGTGTTGAAATCTCCTGATCCCGGCTAGCTCTAACTAATATCCTTATCATCTTTAGCGTAGGCCATCACCATCCTTGTCTCTGCTAGATTTTTTTCTTCGTATTCGATTCTTTCTCATCCGGTATATTTTCTTTGATTTTATGTCATCAATTGGATGTTTGTTTGTTGAATTTGATTTTTGATCCTACGTATACAAACATTGATAAAATAAGGGTTTAGGGTTTAGTGGTTAAAATCTGCTCATCCACCGTCTCATTAGGGTTTTGATTAGCCTAAAAATCCGGTAGTTCAAGGTAGTGGTGACCTTTCTCTTCTTACACTTTCCAATCCTAACCCACCAATGCGAGATGGTGGTGATTTGGGGCTTCCCGGTGATTTGGTCTTTAACACGGTTGATCGGGTAAGCTAAGAGAGGTGTTTACAGTTTGCTTAGCAATCACAGTTTTTCCAAAATTTTTAGTTCAACTTGAAGTTGCTTGGTTAACAGTTTGATGGATTATTATAACAAACCAGCTTTTTTTGAACATGCTCTCTGGACTCAAAGGTTTACTCACGTTTTTTGGTTGTTATAGTTATGAGATGGTAGACCTTACACAGTAAAATTAGTTTTCTTTGATGTTTCAACATGACAATGGTGTTATTTGAAGCCACACTAAATCAACATGTAATCATGAACAGTGTTTTACTTTTATGCTTTTGTGTTAAATGTGATGTCCAACACCAAAATTGTATATCGTATATATTTAGGGCTATGATCATAGGAAAAAGACTATCAGTAGTTTTGGCTTAGAAACTATTTATAGTTTGTAGTCACAACAGATTATTAATTATGGGCCTTAAAAAATCCATTTATAAAACCAATATGAGTTGAATAAAAAAATATTAAATTGAATAACTTATAATCAAGATTTAGAAACTCCTATGTTCTGGCCGATTCCTTCGTCGTGTGTCGGATTTTATTTTCTTGCTCTAGCTTTTATGCCAGATTCTTTTTTCTTGTCTTTTAAAAATTTTTTTTAAAACTTTAAGATTATGAAAACTTAATTTTATAAAATATAAACCAAAAGTTATTTATACTTAACATTAAATAAAAATGAAATTGATTGTTTTAATGAAAAAAGTCAAATTAATTATTTTTGTGATTTTACTTATTTAATAAGACTAAGAGGTAGGAAAACATAATTTTTGAGTTCCTAGAAATGTTTCATGTGTCCTTTAAGTTGTTTACTTTTAATGTAGTATAGATTTTGGGATTTAAATTGTTTTGGGGCACGTTTAGGTTAAATTATGTTTAGCTTACTAAAAACCCTAGATCCGAATTGACCTTTAAACATAGATTTGAACTTTTATGTTTTAGATCTTGAAGCGAGATTTGTGGTCCCGAGTTTCATATATTGGCATTATACGGGATTTTGGCATGTATCTTCATAATTAAACTAATGCTTTTTCTGATGCTAAGGAGTTGAATGGGTATAACATGTATTTACATATGCATTAATGTTAATAAGTCTAAAACACGAGTCACATAAGGTCGATAAGGCTACTCACGAATCAAACTGAATAGAGCCAATGTCAACTTGAGCTTAATTATATTATAAACTGATTCAAGCTAAGCCGCATTGATTACAACCGAGCCAATTTCAAATAAGCTTCGAGCTGGAAGCTATTTGAACATCCAAAGCTATTTGAACGTCCAAAGATTAAAACAATAGAGAAGTTCTGAGAAGTTGTTTAAAATGAGTAATAGATGAAACAGGGCACAAAACTTCACCTTAAAACACTTGAACCAAATACAAGGTTAATAAATAAGTCAAATAATAAAAAATGATAACCAAGTTCGTAACCAAATCAATAATTAGTTTGCTAATATTAGGATTAGACCCTTAGGCTATATAATTTAGGGTTTGAAACTTAGGCTACAGATACAAGGTGAGAAAGAGTAAAAATAAACTATGATATAAAACATTTAAGCCTAGGCAAACTTAGATGAACTGAACAAGCCATGGAATGAGGGTATTTAAAACTACCCGTATCCGAAATCGAATCCAAAATATTTAAAAATTCGAATCCAAAATATCCGAAATTTTGGATATTTGAAATTTTGGATATCCGAAATTTCGATTTTGGATAGTGTTTATGAGGATTTTCAGATATTGGGATATCCGAATTATTCGAAATATTTTTATAAAAATTATTATATAATAAATATTAATTAGAAATTTCGAACATTTTAGGGTATTTTGGAATTTTTTATAAAAAATTGGGATATCCGAAAACTTTTTTAATAAAAGATATTGTATTTTTATAAATATTATTAAAAACACATATTTTTTTAGAATTCAGATATCCGTTCGTATATCCAAATCCGAAATTTTAAATTTCGGATTCGGATAGTATAATCCACTATTCGAAAATTTTTGGGTATTCAAAATTCAGATATCTGATTTTGAATACCCCTATTATGGAGTTGAGTAGGTATGACATGCATTTTTGTATGTATTATTAATAAATTCTAAAACACAAGTCACATAAAAGTCGATAGTACTACATGTGAATCGATCCAAATCGAGCTAGGCTCAGGAATTTAGCTCGTTTATATACTGATCAAAGCCAAGCCAGATTGTTTACAATAGAGTTAATTTCAAAAGAACTTCGAGCTTTAAGCTGTTTGAACATCCCTAGATTAAAACAAACAGGGAAGCTTCAAGAAGTCGATGAAGATAGAGCATCAAACTTCACATTAACAAACACGAGTCAAATAATATGTCAACAACTAAGTTAACTAATGAAAAAAAAAAAAAGTAACTAGATATATCACAAGATCAAATCACGTATAAGTATACAAATGTTGGGGTTAGTCATTTGGGCTATACATTTAGGGTTTTCAAACTTGGGCTATGAAATATAATGTGAGAAAGAGTAAGAATGAAATATGATATCAACATTAAAATTTAGCTTTTACTTCAACGAGCTGAATCAAAACAAACAATGCCAGCTAAACTCGATTCATTAACAAATAGAGCAGCGCCGAGAACGCTCGTTTACAACCGACTCAATTTCGAGCAAGCTATTTTCAAATAAATTTCGAGTTACGAGCTATCTGAACAACCTGAGTCGTGACTAGGATTCTAACATTCCTACTCTAATAAAAGAATAACTATAGGGGACACGTGGCGGCATCACATTTATCTTCACCAAATTTTTTCCACTTCTCTTTCTTATTAAATTATCACATTAATTATTAATATATTATTATTTAATTTTTTTATATTAGAATAGTTTTTATAATAAATTAGGAAAGAGATCTTTTTATTAATGTTATTTCTAAAAAAATAAATTTTTGTAAAATAAGAATTTTTTTATAATATACTTTTTTAAATATATGAAATATTTTAAAAATGGTGTTTTTATAAAGTAAATATTATAAATAAAAAACAATTAAAATTGAGAGTTATAATAAAAACTTTTAAAAATTACATTTTTAAAAAACGTTTATTTTGAAATAAAATTTTTTTTTCTATTTATAACAAAGAAAATATCAATAATAAACTATTTTAAAATATTATTTTTTAATTAATATTTTTTTATTTTTTTATTTGTTAAACTCGTGTAATATACGAGTTTAGTAAAAACTACTAATAAATAATATTATATCCAATAAAATCACCATTTTCTTAATTTTCTGTATATTTTATTTGATATCTAGATTAGGTTGTGACTCAAAGGATAGATTAAACGTAAAATTAGAACAATAGATGTAAAATCGCTCAAGGGTTCTGTAGATTACTTTCCGAACAATTTTTCGCCGGAACTCAAGCAATCAAAGTTAAGGTAATCTCTCAAACTCTTAGATCTCAATGGCTTTTTCTTCAATTTGTTCTCCAAATCTGACCCTTAAACACCTTTTTCATCTTTGATTTTGCTTTTATCCACTCCGTTTACACCTACAGATCACCGCTTCTTAATTCGTTTCAGATCTTTGTTTTTTAGATATTGAGCTGTTGATCTTTAGTTTCGCGTTGATTGTTTAGGGTTTTTATTTGTTTTAGGGCTTTTTGTCATGTTTTTTAGGTTTAATTCTGTTTTGCTCGCTAAAACCCTAGATCCGAATCGTTTGTTAAACGTAGATTTGAACTTGCATGTTTCAGGGGTCCAGTTTGAAGCGGAATTTGTGGTCTGAGATGTCATCTTTTGGCGTTATATGGTGGTTTTAGCAGACAATCGTTAGTTTCAAGGGTGTGAATTAGGTTAAAGTTTGGATTTTTATGTATTAATCTTCTGGTAGTTGTGGTTTTGTTTGGGGGATTTTGGTTAAAATTTGAAGACCGGTGTGTTTCATTGAGTTTGATGGAAGATAATTTAGGTTCGGATTCGGTTCCTTCTGGTCCTATTGACAAGTCTAGGGTTATGACTGTTAAGCCGTTGAGATGTCTTGTACCGATTTTTCCTTCACACGCGAGTTCTTCTGCATCACCACAAGCTCCACCTTTTGCATTTGGTGCTCCAAATGGCCCGTTTCCCCCTGGGGCGGCACAGTTTTTCCCCTTTTTTAGTTCAAGCGAGCCCCCGAGACCCATTGAGGTACCGGATCAAGGAAGGTCTAATGCTAATGCTAATGCTATCCCATCACCAGTCCCTTTGAATTCATTTAGAACACCCGCCCCGCCAGCAAATACTAGTGGCAGAGGGAGACCAAGAGGGAGCACCAAGAATCATGAACCATATGATGATGGGTATGCACAAACTGATAGTTATGAAAATGGGTTCACTGTGGATACGGAGGACAGCAGTGATGTTGTCAAGAGAAAACATAAAGCCCGTAAAATTGTGAAGGGCCCACAAGCTGTAGCTATATCTAATTCTGAAGTTGACATTGATCAACAGGTTAATCATCTTTTAAGATGTTTTAATCTTGTGGATATCAATACAACTCTTCAAGCTGATAGTGATCGTGATTTAGTCCAACGTGTGATTATGGTTTACAATTTACTTAGGAGAAAAATCATGCAGCTTGATGATGCAAAAGGGGTTATTCCGGGTATATCTAGACGGGCTGATTTACGGTCAGGTACAATATTGATGAATAAAGGAGCCCGGGCTAATGTCAAAAGACGGGTTGGTGCAGTACCTGGTGTGAACATTGGTGATGTTTTCTTTTTCCGAATGGAGTTATGCTTAGCTGGACTTCATGCGCCAATCATGGCTGGGATTGATTATTTAACTTTCAAGGTTAGTGGGGATGAAGAGCCCATTGCTGTTAGCATTGTTACATCTGGGGGATATGATGATGATGGAGATGACGGTGAGGTTTTAATTTATACTGGTCAAGGTGGTGTTCAAAGAAGTGATAAATTAATGAGGGATCAAAAGCTTGAAAGAGGTAATCTTGCTTTAGAAAAAAGTTTACATAAAGGTAATGAGGTACGGGTCGTTCGTGGTGTTAAAGATGGAACAAGTGTAACTGGGAAAATATATGTTTATGATGGTGTTTACAAACTCCATGAATCATGGATCGAAAAAGGAAAGCTGGGTTGCAATGTTTTCAAGTACAAATTGATTCGGGTTCCAGGTCAACCTGAAGGATTTATGTTATGGAAGTCAATTCAACAGTGGAGAGATGGTGTTACTACACGTGTTGGTGTTATTTTACCTGATCTTACTTCTGGTGCAGAGAATTTACCGATTTGCCTCGTAAACGATGTGGACAGTGAAAAGGGCCCTGCTTATTTTACTTATTCTTCGAGTTTAAAATATGCAAAACCGTTTCGTTCACCAAAATCTTCAAGCTGTAAGTGTGCTAATGGATGTCAACCCGCCACTAACTGCCCTTGTGTTGAAAGAAATGGTGGTTATCTTCCATATTCAAGTGGTGGTGTTCTTTTAAGTCACAATTCAGTGATTCATGAGTGTGGGCCTTCTTGTTTATGCCCTTCCACCTGTAGAAACCGTATTTCTCAAACGGGCCTCAAACTCCGTTTGGAAGTATTCAGAACAAAGAATAAAGGTTGGGGTCTTAGGTCATGGGATCCGATTCGGGCTGGAGCTTTTATATGCGAGTATGCAGGTGAAGTGATTGAAAGCGGAAGTGATAGTGACGATGATTACATACTTGATACAACTCGATCTTTTGACCCGTTGGAGCCTGTTCCTACTGATGAGCCCGTTAAGCCCCCTTTTCCTTTAATTGTGAGTGCCAAAAATAAAGGAAACGTGGGTCGATTTATGAACCATAGCTGCTTGCCTAATGTTTACTGGCAGCCAATATTGCGTGAAAGTGAAGAGGAATCATATCTTCATATTGGGTTTTATGCAATCAGACACATTCCTCCCTTGCATGAATTAACATTCAATTATGGAACTCCACGGGCGGAGAAGAAAAGCGGACCCCAGAAAAAAAAGTGTTTGTGCGAATCGACCAAATGCAAAGGCTACTTTTACTAAGTTATGCACATGAAATTGGTGAAGACTGAAGATGATGCTGCATGTCAAATGTTTTCTTGTAAAAGGTTAGGGATCTGTTTTTTTAACCTTTAGTATGTGTTATTTAGAGCATGTTTTTGTGTTGCTGCTGTGTGCTAATTGTAGGTAATCTGAACTTGGAACTTAATATGTTACCGGATATGCTTAGTTTTCATTCCCAGAGCTGAATTCATCTGTAATTTAGTTGCTTTTTACAAGTTTGTTTACTATGAGTTTAGGCTGTGTTATAATACATCTGGAACTTGGTTTGAAAAAGCACGTCTTACGGCGATGGTGATGGTGATGGTGATGCTTCAAAGGTGTTGAGGCAAGGTATTACAGGAGGCTCCGTCAGGCGTCTTCTTGTTCTGGGTTGAAAAGTTTGGTCCGGTGACAATGGGGGGTTAAATCGTGTGACGCGCTTATAGGGCACCTCCCACCTTCGAGTTTTTTTTTTTTCTTGAACAGCAAATTTTATAATATTCTTATTTTTAAATTACTTCAAATTAATTTACATCATGTCTGGATTTGAATCCAAAAACTCTTGTCTAGGGCTTTGGGGCTTGAATGACGCTCACGTTTTTTAAAGCCCGGAATTAGGTATAGGATTGTTATTGTGTTGTCATAAAGTGTGATTTTCCAATAATTACTATACCATTTATTCTTGGTGGACTAATTATAACTTCTATGAAATAATGTGGGAAATCCACTACACGCCTATTCCTTTTGAATAAGAAGCAATCATTGTTGACTAAACATTTTTCTAAAGTTGGGTTATGATTTAAAAAAAATATATATATAGTTAGTTACATGAATGGTCTTTGTGGTAAGGTTTATTTCAAAATTGATTCATTGTTGACTAAACATGTAAATTTGTATTAAATTTGTCTCTAACTTTGATGGATGTTAACTTATCTGTAAAGTTTTTAATATGACCAAGATGCTCCTTAATTGATTAATTCTCATGTGATTCAGATGTTTACGGGTGTCAAAGACGTTAACTATAATATATACATATAAAGCCATGCAACTCGAATACGACCCGTTGTACATGTTTATTAAAACGGGTTCAGGTTGGCATGTTAGAGTAGTTTGGGGCTGGCTTAAATGGATCATAAATAGGCAAGTGGGTGTAAATGTGTAATAAAGATAGTTAACAGATTGAACTTACATGTTTTAAGCTTTATATACTAATTATTAACGAATTGATGAGCCACTCACCACCCGCTTTTGCGGTAACAATCTCCAACGGCATGCCGTTGATTGGACGTTGTTAGTTTTTGAGTGATGGTGGCAGTAACAACATTGTACAGGTATTATTGTCTGACTACAATGAATCATTATCAGATCATTATAAGTTCTTTGCCCCTTTTTATGCCCTTTTTAGGATTCTGGTGGTCTTTTAAAGGGTTGTTGTGAGTCCTCGACCATGGATTAAAACTAGCCTCGTTGTCTAAACGAGCAATGGCACGGATGTATAACATTTTTTTGGAAGGGGACAGCCATGGCATTTTTATTACACGATGTATAATATTATTTACATTACAACCATTGTAAGAAAGGAAAAAACTAAAATATATCATGTTAGGAACACAAATGTCATCACAAGTTGCATATATTTTGATTTAGCATACCATACGTATAAAGATTCAAGAATGGGTGGGTCGAAGATAAGACACCTAATGGGCTTGTATATATTGGGCTGATTAAAAAGTATGATTTTTATATCATTGACCCAAATTTATGAGGGAACCCGACCCTCTAATCCTATAAGATGTTAGATGTCACTTTTCTTATATGAAAAATGTTTGATTGTAAAAAGATTATTGCTTATTTGACAGATGATTAGACACATCTTAGTTTATACGTCAACAACGTGGCTTGAGTAGCTTAATTATATATAATAAAGCTAACGAATGAAAGTATTGTAAGCTATAGTATTTCCATTTCAAATTTGACACATACATTTAAGAGTTACAACAAATAACCGAACCACCTAAACTAACCTCAATCAACCGGTACTTGAACCAAACAATAACAACCAAAACTGCAAATCTGGTTCTTACAGTTGTTCATCAAATACATCACCACATTGAAGGCACATATACCTGTTCTTTCAAGTTTTGCGTAGCACTTTCCGTCGGAAAACCTCTAACCGCCCCTATAGTCCACTGCGATATAATCCCAGCAGCAATAGCAAACCGAAGCTGTCGTTCCAAAACATCTTGGTTCTCAAACATTTCCGGGTGACTCGTCAGTTTTCTCAAAATACCCGCAACAACCGCATCACCGGACCCCGTTCTGTCACAAGTGAACGGTGTTATTAACACATCCTCTGTCCCCACGACAACCCCGTCAAGCAATGGTGAATAGTAATGAAGCCGAAGGGTGCCATCCGTCACGAATAAGAACTTTAGATTATCATGCCATAATGGGGCGATCTCTTCGCGTGTGTAGTGATAATAATCTTTTCCCTTTTCTTTTGTTTCGTCAAAGGATTCTGCGAAGTATTGAGGGATGTAGTTTCTTCTTCTTTCATGGTAGTGTTCGTCTAGAAGGAACTCGAGTTCTTGTTTGTTGACCTCGATGATGTCAGCCTGCTCCCATGCTTTGTTTATTATTTTTCGTGTCTCGTGACGGGATTTCCATAGGGGTAATGGGAGATTCATGTCGAAGAATATAAGGCTGCCGAACTTTTTTGACCATGAGATTGCTCTGAATAAAGCGGCTTGCATTGAGTCGGATAAAAGGACCTCGGAATTGAAGTGGAAGATTCTTGCCTGTATCAGAAAACAATGTGATGTTCAGGAGATATAAAAAAAAGAAAGTTTTTCTAAACAAGAAAATGTTTATTTTGTTGAGCTTAAGATTGAGTTTTAACCAATTTAACACCCAAAAGTCACATGTATGGGTTACAATGGGTCTGCTCAGGTTTGAGTTACCGCGTTGAAATAAAAAGGTAAAACGGGTACTTTTCTGTACGGGCTAAAACAGGTCTGGTCAGGTAAACCTGCAGAAACTTTTTTTCTTTATGAATTTTTTCATACATAGCTAACTCACTGATTATGATCACAAAAACTATCTTATCGAAGCGAATCTATTTTGTTTAATGAAACGATGTAACCTTTTAACTTATACTTTGGCCAACTTTCAACCTGTACAAATCCTTTGACCATTTTCAATTTAGCAAGATTTTCTTTTACCATTCGACACGTTAGAGACAAAAGTCGAATGTAGTCTTTTCTTGTAATGGAAAGGTGGTGGTAAAATTACAATGTTATCAATCAACAGTTAAATGACCACGTAATCATATACACATTAACATACGTCTAATCACCACTCACCAGTTTACTGGCATCTCACTAATATAAGTTATTATCAATAAACAATTGACCATAGCATCAAGAGCATTCTAAGCACTGATATTCTTTGATGAGCTCTGAGTTGACTATAGCATCAATTAACCTCAGTCCCACACACAAAATAGTGAGGGAGGATACAGAGACTACGGTGTTCACAGTCTGGTTTGGTCGGTTTTGACTGCAATTCTGGGTCAGAATGCAAACTACAGTTTTAAAAAAGAACAAACCAAACCAACTAGGCTGGTTACGTTGGCCAAACAAGCCGGTCTAGACAATTTGAACCATTGTTTTATTTTTTTTCCAAAGCCCAAGTTTGCATTACTTTTCTTAAATGATGAAGATGGTTCATGAATATAATATATTAAAATGTATGTATAAGTTTATAACTTCATATTCCTAAAACTAAAAAAGAAATAATAAACGTTAATAGTCAATTCCAAGTTCTTAACCATAAACCACCAAAATCATACCAGGACCCGAATCATATACATTTCAACTAATTTGAGTCAGTTTGGCGGTTTATGAACACCTCCAATACAGAGTGGTGAACAGATGACTGATGTTATCAACCAAGTTTTTGTTTTGAACCAAAGTGACTCAAGATAAGTAATCCACCCAAAATGAAGCTGGTATTCTTTAAAATTCTAATTACTTACCTACAAAACTAGACATAATTACACATTTAAACTGCTTTTGAGAGTGCTTACAGATTCACATTCACTTAATGTTCTCTAAATCTGCACATACTTTCCTTCATTTCTTACAAAATACCTAACCAAGAACAATCTTTCAAACCAAAATACAAGAACCAACAATTGTTATGATTACCAAATAAATTCTATATAATCTTTATAACATATAACCTTCAAATCATCATACCAATGATCATAACCATCAATAAAAACAGCAAAAATTACCTCTTTAAGAACTGCAAGATTCAACTCAGAGCTCATCAAAGAATCCTCAGCAGCATCTCTAACCTTCTCAACCTTCATCTTCCCCTTTTCATCAAACCCAATCTTCATATAAGCACAGCCAGTTCTCCCATTATCATCAATCTTCACACCTCTAGTCTGCACCTTCTCCTTATTCATCATCAACACCAACTCCTGCCCAAACTCATCACCTCCAACTTTCCCCATGAACGCCGCCCTACCGCCCAGCCTCACGTGGGCTATCGCCACGTTCGACGGGGGCCCGCCGGGCGCACGTGCGAACTCCGGTGGGTCCCACTGCAGCATCTTCCACTCGGAGTACATGTCGGGGTGCATTTGTTGGTCGGAAACCCTAACTGTGGGGACGAATTCCTTCTGTGCGGCTCCGAAGCAGCAGATCAGTGGAGGGTCTTCGTAGGGGAAGTCGATTCCGTCGTCGAAATCATCCAATTCGTCTTCGTGTTCGATTGATTGGGGTTTGGTCTTGCGGTTTGAGGGTTTGGCGGCGGTGGTGGTTGTTGTGGTGGACTTTTTCCGGCCGCGGCGGGAGGGTTTGGGTGGGGAGGAGGTGGTGTGGTCGCCGTCGATGGTGGCTTTGGGTGTGTAGGTTTTGGGTGTGGGGCGGAAGGAGGGTGTTGAGTGGAGAGATGGTGGTGGCGGAAGGAGATGAAGAATCGCCATTAACGGTGGTGGTGGTGGTGGTTGTTAGGGTTTAACCGGTGGTGTTGTGGGTTTCCGATAGGGGTTTCCTTATCAGGTAAGAGGATTCAAATTAAGTTTTTTTTTTTTTTTTTTTCCTCCTATGATAAAAATAAATTGATAATTAAAGAATTACACAACATGATAAGTTATAAATTATAATTGATCCAATTTGTTTTCGAAATAAATTTACTTCAAAAAATGTATTGCATTTGAAGTGACTTCAAATTTTTTAGTAAGATAATATAGAATTTTATATAAAATTGAAAATTACATGTTAAACGCTCTATAATAACATGTTTATTCATATGTTCTTTATTTATTCCAATTTTGTTATCTATTTGTGGCACTTGCAATAAGTGTTTCTCAGCCATGGTTGTTGGCAAGTTTGTTTGACTCATTTCACGACTCGTTTGTGATAGATGATTAATTACATTTTTGTTATAGTTTTCTTCCATGGAAAACATATATAGAAAGTGACATCCAAATAAGAAGCAAAAATTTGTAAAAAAAACACAAGGAAGCACCACCACACCCCCACCACTATCGGATTACGAATTGGAGCATCGAAGACCTCATAAGATCTGAAAGTCAAATCTTTCATTAGAACAAGTAAACGGGAAAATCAAGTCCTCTAAAATGCTATCCGCAGTGTGTAAGTGGAAACGTGGGCCTTATTTTTAGACCTTCTTCTTCATCTAAGAATTTGGAATTTTCAAATATGTTGTGGAAGCTTTCTCGAGTTTCATCTTCATTTCACAATTTTATTCTTAAAGGTCATCCATGTTTTTTAGAGAGAGAGAGAGGGAAGAGAGATGCGTTTGTGATGAGGCCGAAGATTGCAATCTATAGTTGAAATCACGCCGGGAATGCTTAAAAGAGGAACCATGCATCATCAATTTGTACCTTAAGCTTTAATAATTGTACTATGATGTGGGCTTGGCAGCAAGAGTGGTGGTTGCTGGAAAAAGGGAGAATGGGAGGCTCGACAGTACGTTCTCGCTAATGTTGTTAGTACATAAGCATAAACATGTGTCCTATTTGCTACAATAAAGCATCTCACAAAGAAAAGTTGCTATTTAATATATATTACAAGATCTGGACAACAGTGATGGGTTGGCCAAATTCTCACAAGTGGAAGAGCATAGCATACCACCTCACCCTCCTAGAAGTAGCACATCAAATATTTCGGTGGATCCAATAACTGATGTTTCGGGACAACAGTGGCATGCCTCACAGGATACATCAGTTGTAGATTGTATATTAACATGCTACAAATTATACATATAAAATATATCAATTGCATATAAAATATTTCCAAAACTCTTGCCAAAAATGATTATTTGATACTAAATCCTTTAAATTGTATTTTTTGGCTTGAAACAAACTAAGATGGACCAAGGAACTTAAATAAGAAGGAAATTGAAGAAAACCAAGCTCTAGAGATCATGCATAAGCTATGCCCCATGAAGCACACCCCATGCCCAGCCTAAAACACGCCCTTGTATTAAATTTGGCACACCGCTGTGTTCATCAGTCAGATGGGACAAAATTAATATTTCCCGTCGTGAGACACGTGCCGTGCCCAGCCCAACATGGGGTCGCGTTCCATCAAACATGAGGTCGTGCCTGACGACCTGATGCCTGTACAAGCCGACCAATGTTTACATACATCATACTAGCACAGGGTCGTGCCCCGCACTATAGAGATGTAGTGCTGCTGGTTTGGTCTCAGGAATTCAACTTTTGAAGGTCTATGAAAAGCATGAGAGCTCCATTCAACACTTAGAAGAGTTCGAGATAGTTTAACATCACCAGTATAACTACTCTAATTTACCAATAATATTAATTATATCTTCTACTTTTATTGTTGTGTTCAAGCTCATTATGAGCTAAATTCTTAATATTATTATAATATGATAAAACTTTATGTAATTTATGGCAAACTAATGGTGGTTTATATCGTGTTAATTTTATGGTTATATTGGGTTAACTTTTATGTGCTGAGGTGGATTGTGACAAGGTGTGACAATATTGTTAACGCTATTGTTGCCTTGTGGTTTTATGCTTGGCGCGATGAAATTGTGTTCGTTCTACACATCACTAGCTGCTCATATTTTTCTTACTGTTACACATCTTTTACCTTTCCCAAACTACGAGTGTTATGGGTCAAAGGCCAAACCACCCTGGACGAAATTGGCCAACACGAAACCAATAAAGTGAAAAACGCAGGTTGAGAACTTGACTAATTTTGTGTGTTACGGGTCATTCAAGGTTTGGTTTCAATGGTTTTCGCGGGTTGGCATATGAGATGTTTACTTTTCAAGTGATCATAGGTTAAAGATCGGGACTGACATAGAAACCGAACAAAAGGGATAAAGAGGGACCGAGGACCGAACAATTTTGTGTATTTCGGGTTGGTCTTGTCCAGTTCGATTCATCGATTTTCTTGGGTCGGCACACAAGATGCTCACCTTTATCCTAAACGGTTACAACAATAAGAAAACAATAATAACATAAATTATATTTTTACATCTTTAAATACCATGAAAAAATACATACTTTTTACACACTTCTAACTTTATGTTAGATATGTTAGTGTAATTAGATTGACTAACGACCAATTTGATCATAATATCTATTAAACATATCTGGAGGTGCGGAGTGCATATTTGTTTGAGTTTATCATGATCTTCCAAATCGAAAACCTGCTTAGGGGCGAAGCCCTTAGCAACGGGGGTTCTAAGAGGGCAACGTCCCCTTGGCGGGGGCCGGGGGTAGGGCCCCTGGGAGCGGGGTCCAAGGGGCGGCAGCCCCTAGCGGTGTCCAAGGTGCAAAGCCCCTGGTTGGGGTTGAGCTGACCTGGTCAGCCAAAAAATTTTTTATTTTGATAAACATTGCTTTATAAAAAATGAACAAAAAATTGATTTTCTTGAAATTTCACATGTGAAAATTTGGGGTAAAAAGTGTAATTTTCATATATGAAAACCGCCTCTTGCAGTTTTCATCCCTTTCCTGTAAATGTTGATTTCGGGATAATCTTGGTCATTCTACTACAATCTTCTTAGTTCATGAATTCTCACATACATATCATACTTGTTCTTGAAATTGAGTTTTATCCAATTGAAAATTTGGTGTGAACCCAAATAATTTAATCGAATAGCGTTTCGTGACTCTCAATTTATCACTAATCTCTACATTTTATACTCTTCTCCTATACAATTTTTCAACAATAAATCGTAACAACCCATTTGCAACGAACATTACTTGTCGCTCGTATCTTGTCATATTTAATTGCACCACCGTAATTAACATTTGCAGGGAACCAATACTCACAACCACCCCTAGGGTAACAATAAACTGCAACATAAACTGATCACCATCCGATTCCCAACTCGCACTTAATACCCAAGCACAAATCGCCCCTAAAACTCAAGATGATTCATAAACAAAGGCGAGGAAAAGAAAAAGTAACAATAACCCGAGCGGTTCAACAACCATTATATATACAACAGTTGGTGGTGGAGGATCCAATAACCGCTATTAGATAAATTTTAGTTGTTATTATTAGTTATTTTAAAATTTTATTTTTAAACATTGAAGAACATGATGAACAAGTTTCACATGGCTATGAAACGCGACAAATACCAAACGAATCATCAATGAACTCCAAACGGAGAGATGTAAATAAAAGATTGTTGAAGTTCAATGTTATAAACACTTATCTATACAACAATAAAAGTGAAATGAATGACGTGGATGTATTGAAAGCACACAACAATAAATACCGTATTGAAATTAAGGGAAGACGATTAACCAGTAGCGGATCTAAAAATATATTTAAGGGATAACGTAATTTAAATTTTTTTTAATGCATCTAGTTTACTCCAATTACAAAACCCTTCACTTGAACTTGAAAAAGTATCTCTTTCACATTGATTGCCAACCTTTTTTTTAAACAAATAACAATATAAGCAATAAGCTTTGTCCACTTTAGTATTATACTCTAACCACGGATATGCATCAAACCATTTTACATTAAAACGTCTTTGCCCACTAGAATACTCTTTGAATGAAAATTTATAATTTCGTGGTTGAAAAACCTTTTTAACAAGATAGTGTCTTCTTATGTCATCCATTTGATTAGAATGATAACTAGCAATAGGAGGCCTATCAAATGGATCAGAAGTAAGATCATTCAAATCAAATCTATTTCGGATCGAAGGAATTGAACCCGAAGGAATTGAAACCGAAGGAATTGAACCCGAAGGAATTGTTGATCCAATATTATCATCATTGTTAGAACCAAAATCTTCCTCTTGAAATTTTCTTTTAAAAAAATTGCCTATAAGAACTTGTTTTTTCATCTTCCAAATCCCTAATTTTATAAGAAATAACACAATAATCAATCTTCTACTCTAGAAATAACACAATTCAAATCATAAAATTTTAATATCAAATCCTTAATTTCAATTTCAATCTTCTACTCTAGAAATCTTGCAAATAAATCAAATAACAATACAAATCCCTAATTGTCAATAAAACCTAAACATTAAATCAAATAACAATTAATCAATCTTCTACTCTAGAAATCTTGCAAATAACACTTAAACCTAGAAAGTGAAAAATTACCTTTAAGGCTTCAAAGTTTGAACAATCAAGCAGCAGGTTCGATTTGAGCTTCAAAGTTAAAGATTACCTTCAACGCAGCAAGCACTCAAGCAGCCAAATAGTGAAGCAAAAGTTACGCAGCAGCCAGCGGCCCAGCAGCAAGGTCGCAGGCTCGCAGTCCGCAGCCCGTAGGGAGCAAAACGCAGTAGCAAACAATCAGAACGCAGCAGCAAACAAGCAGAACGCAACAATCAGCAGCAGCAGACGCCAGGCAGCAGCAGACAACAGTTCGATTTGGGGGTGGGGGGCCAATTTGTGTTGTTTTAGTGTTAAACGGGTTTTTGAGTTTTTTAATAAATTGAGCTTTCTAAATTTAATTGGGTTTTATAATAAATTGAGCTTTTTAAAATTAATTGGGTTCTAAAATGAATTGGGCTTTTAATGTTAATTGGGTAATTGGGTTTTATAATGTTTTTATAAAAGTTAATATTTTTTATAAAATATTAGACTAATTTTTATAAAATTTAAAAATTTCTATAAAGTTTTGAGTTTAAAATTTTTTTAGGGGTAATGTAAAAACGTAAAAAAAAATTTTTTTACATAAAAAAGTAATTTTTTTTACACTACGCGTAAAAAGTTGAGAGGTAGCGGAGGCTACCCTCCAAGCTATGTAGATCCGCCCCTGCGATTAACTAATTTGTCACTCGAGAAATTGTTTGGCACTATCCTAAGTGGGCGCTAGTTACCTAAATGAATCGATCAAATCTCCTTTAAATAGTCAAAAAAACAAAAAAAATCCGAGTCCAACGACTATAGCTTGCGAGCAACTCGATGTGTAGCTAAGGTGAAATGAACCACTGCACTAAGTGAAAGTAGGGCTGTTTTTAAATTTATGTTTCCAATTCAAGCTATATTATATTAGTTATATTCTAACATTTTGTATTTTCTTTGTGTTTGAGGTTTGATGTTAACATGATCAGAATGGGGTTTATAAAGGGTTGTTCGTGTGTTGCTTGGAAACAAGAAGGGCTGAAGCTCATCATTGAGAATTCTGCTTACTATATATATTCATCGCTTGAGTTTAGGGTTAATAATCAGTCTCTCTCATTGCTACTGTTGCTCTCGAAAGCTCATATTGTGTTCTACATTGTTCTAGGGTTTTGGTTCAAATCTGCAACTTATCGTTGCAGATCTATGTTCTAGTGGTTGTAATCGGTTTAGTTGTGTCTTTCAATCTTTCGGTTTCGACTTTCTTCAGAATCAAGTTTGTCTGTATACTTGATTTCTGGAGATCATAGTTAGTACTTTGTTTCGTATTCTTCGACTATTAATCTGCGATGAATGTCTATTTTCATTTCTAAACAAGCTTACAACTATTTGACAGCTGTTCACGAGTCGAGCCGAAATGAGCGGATCTTTGCTCGTGCTTGGCTCGTTTACAAACTGAACCGATCCAATCGGCTCGTTTACAACCGAGCAGAAAATCGAACGAGCATTTTTCGAGCGTCAATTTTTCAATCAAGAGTCGAGCGAGCGCAAACGAGTGGCGAACAATTTGTACAACTCAACTATCTAGTGTGTCGTCCGATTTATATTGTAATGAGAGACGATAACAATATTGGGTCTTAAGTTTTAATAACTTAAAAAGCAGCCACATTTTATAACATAACATTTTTAGAATAACAATATGTTGTGGCTATCAATTAGGTTAAAACTGTAGCCGATGAGGCAGTGAGCATATTATAGATAACGATACATGAAAGCGAAAAATGATCGACTAAAAGTAAAAGTAGGATCAAAATTTTTATTGTAACGACTTAAGGATTCACTTTTATGCTTAGTGTTGAATTTTTTATTAGGTGAATTGATCTAATATGTATAAATATAATTGTATATTTGTATATAGTGGGTTAAATCTACTACAGTATTATGTATAATCTATATATATATAATATAAAATAGTTCGATCCGAACCGAGCCAAGCGGACCTTTGCTCGTGCTTGGCTCGTTTACAAACCGATCCGATCGGCTCGTTAATTTACAACCGAGCATAAATTCGAATGAGCATTTTTCGAGCAAATTTCGAACGATCGTCGAGCGAGCGATAAACGCTTTGAATAGCCCTAAGTGAAAGTGAAAGGCACTAATGTGCGGCTGAGATGGACCAATAGAGGTGATGTGAAAGGAAACCACTAAGTATGGTCTAATCCGTCTATTAAATCTTAATATTATAGTTCTTTTCTATAACTATAATATTTTACATTAAGTTAAATAAATTCGTCTCAATAAAATTATCCTATTCTACTATACGACAATATGTATGCTGACAAGTTATTGGAAACAATTAACACAAGTGAAATAGAAAAAATCACACAAATATTACAAATCAACTAGATATTTAGAAAACTTAATATTTTTTTACTGTATATCTAGCACTTGATGTTGATGTCTATAAATGTATGTTTGTCTAAATTCTAATTAAAAAAATGTAATGTCATGTTTATTAGGTGTCAATGTGTTATGTAACATGTTAACGAATTGTTTAGATTTTATGAATACACAAATAAATCATAAGAAGTAAATTGCATATTGCATATCCACATCTTACAAATAAAAGTACATTACATTTTCAAATTTTATAGATAACTCACAAAACATTTCACATCTAACATGTAAACTATCCTTACATTGCCCATAAGACCTCATGTCTCCACACATGGAACATAGTAAAAAAAAGTAACATTACATGTGCGTGTGTTTATGAGTAATAATTCACACATGAGAAACCAGCCCCATCATATGGTTAACGTACAGTTAAAGGAGCACGAGTCCCAATGACTAGACGTGACCAATCCATTACCGTATACGAACTATATAAAGATTAGTAGATAGAATTATTCAAATAGTTTGTTAGCTTAAATTTAGCTAATAGATAGACTCCTATTCTAATGTGTTACTTATTTGATAAGGTTAGATTAGTATAAATATTCATGCATGGGGTTCATTGTAATCAAGTTTTAAGTAAAGTTTCTTGGTTATAATAAAGTATTTTGGAGTTGCCAAATCTTGTTTTGCTTTCTAATCTTGAATTGGTATCAGAGCCGGTTCAAGATTTGGAACTCTAAAACAAACACAAGGCTACCAAGGATCGTAACCAAATTACAAAATAGAATTAGCCAAATCTTGTTTTGCTTTCTAATCTTGTTTTGAGTAAAGTTTCTTGGTTATAATAAAGTTTTGAGTATTTTGTGATCTTCGAGCAATCGTAACCAAGATCAGGGTTGCCTTCGCTAGCTCCCCCTCCCTAATTACAAAACAAAGCTACGACCACTGCGTGCAGCCTTGTAGATCGATAGAAGCCTGGAACGCGCTATAGTTCTCACGTACACCCGAAGAAAGAAAACTATGGCAGGCATAGGAGTATCGACGACTAAAACCAAGGAACACAATCCAACCGCTGTTCAATGCCCGATGCTATCACGCACCAATTACATAGTGTGGGCGATAAGGATGAAGGTAGTCCTAAAAATCCACAAAGTTTGGGAAGTAATCGAACCAGGTTCAATCGACCTAGAGAAAAACAATCTAGCCATGGGGTTATTATTCCAATCGATACCTGAATTCTTGATCATGCAAATAAGAGGTCAAGACACAGCAAAGAAACTATGAAATGCAATTAAAGCCCGTCATGTAGGAGCGGATCGAGTACGTGAAGCCCGGTTGCAAACATTGATGATCGAGTTTGATCGATTGAAGATGAAAGACACTGAAACAATAGATGACTACGCCGGGAAGCTGTCCGGAATAGCATCTAAATCAGCCGTATTAGGAGAAGTGATTGAAGAATCAAAACTTGTAAAAAAGTTTCTCAAAACTCTCCCACATGCAAAATACATCCAGATAGTCGCATCACTTGAACAAGTGCTAGATTTGAAAGCCACAGGGTTTGAAGATGTCGTAGGACGTTTAAAAGCCTACGAGGAAAGCATAGATGAAGACAAGACCCAGGGACGTAACCAATCTAAATTGTTGTTCAATAAAGTTGATGTTACTAATAAATCTATTGATCGCAACCATAGCGGACGAGGCCGTAGCAGTAACTCATCTCGTAGCCAGGGAAGGGGAAGGGGTTTCGGACGAGGAAAAGGTCGAAACTCCGACCCAAACGGGTCCAACGAACAAGAAAAAAAAGGGATCGCTCTCATATTCAATGCTTTCGTTGTGACAAGTTTGGTCACTTTGTATCACAATGCCAGGAACAGAAACTTAAAGCTCAAGCTAACCTTGTTGATGTAGAAGAAACAAAGCCAAACACCTTGATGATGATTCAAACATGCAGTGAAGATGTATACCTTAATGAAGAAAATTGCAATATACGAAGATATCAAGAAGACACCAAAGATAACAATACATGGTATCTTGATAACGCGATGAGCAATCATATGACCGGGGAAAGATCATTCTTCACTGAATTAAATGAAAACACAACCGGACAAGTAATGTTTGGTGACGGTTCTCACGTAAAGATCGAAGGGAAGGGAACAATCCTTTTTCTATGCAAGACGGGTGAGCAAAAGATGGTTCGAAATGTTTATTTCATACCAAGTTTGAATTGCAACATACTAAGTCTTGGGCAAGCCACGGAAAACGGGTGTGAGGTAACAATGAAAAAGGAATATCTTTGGCTTTATAGTAGTGATGGAGAAGCTATAATGAAAGTAAGGAGGTCTCAAAACCGAATGTACAAAATTCAATTGCAAGTTGCAAAACCAATGGGCTTACTTGCTAACCTAGATGATCAAGCATGGGTTTGGCACGCGAAGCTCGGGCATGTCAATTTTGAGTCTCTAAAACTTATGTCAAACAAAGACATAGTAAGGGGACTTCCTAAAATAATTAAGCAAGAACAACCGTGTGATTCATGCATATTCGGGAGACAAACCAGGAACCCGTTTCCTAGAGAAGCCGCATACCGAGCAAACGAACCACTTGAGCTTATACACGGAGACTTGGGTGGCCTGATCGATCTCTCCACCAACCTTAGCCGGTAATAACTATATGTTTTTACTTGTTGATGATCTTAGCAGATACATGTGGACATTCATGTTGAAAAGAAAAGATCAAGCATTCATCATCTTTAAGAATTACAAGGCTATGGTCGAGCTCGAAACCGGAAAGAAAATAAAGGTGTTTCATACCGACAGAGGAGGAGAATTCAATTCATAGGAGTTCAATGATTTTTGCAAGAGGGAAGGGATAAGGAGACACCTCACGGCTCCATACACTTCTCAACACTACACGCTCGATAATGAAGGCAAAACAAGTCCCTAAGGGGGGGTTTGGTTGGAAGGAATGGAATGGAATGGAATTGAGAAACTAGTATAATTTTCAAGTAAAATTGTGTTTGAGTGTGCAATTAAAAGTAAACCCAATGAAATGTTTCACCTCAAATTCCCTTGGTTGTGGGATTTCAAAATCCTTCCACCTAGAGAGGGAATTTGAAATCCCACAACCAAAGGAATTTGAGGTGAAACATTCCCTTGGGTTTTACATTTCATTACCCATTTAAACATAATTTTACTTGAAAATTATACTAGTTTCTTAATTTCATTCCATTCCATTCCATTCCTTCCAACCAAACGCCCCCTAAATACCTATGGGGGAAAGGTATTTGCCATACAACGTACATTCTAAACCGACTTCCTACAAAAGCATTGGAAAACAAGACTTCATATGAAGCTTTTAAAGGATACAAACTAAACATCGAGCACTTAAGGATTTTTGGTTGTATAGCTTATACAAGGATACACGATGTTATCCGGAAGAAACTTGACGATAGGAGTGCACAACTAGTGTATCTTGGAAAAGAACTGGGAGCAAAAGCCTATCGTCTTTTCGATCCAACTTCTAAGAATATCATGGTGAGTCGAGATGTTATCTTTGAATAAAATATGGGGTGGGACTGTTGAAGTAATTCTAATAGTCTATTTATTTATCTATGTGTGTGTTATGGTTGTTTACGTGCATGTATGCATGTTTGGTGTCTTTATTTGTCTTTTACTTCAATTAAGGCAGTTACTGCCATGATGTGTCCATGTAGTAGTGGGGTAGGATGTGATGTTTAGTGGTGTCAGTTCTTTTTTGTCTTTCTGAATCATGGGTCTGTACTAAGACTTTAAAGTCTTCTTTTGCTTAGTAATATGTGTGGTTGAAAAGTGTGTTGAAGAAACCTCTTTTTCTCTGTACGATTACATAGAGTGTGTGAGGCATAATCTCTTTCTGATCCAATATCTGGTATCAGAGCCAGGTTGGAAATCTTGTGGGTACAGTAGTATCAACCATCAGATGGCGAACAATGGTACTAATCAGCCTTTACCCCCTCTTCCGATCTTCAAAGGGGAAGGCTATGAATACTGGAGCATTCGGATGAAGACGATCCTGAGATCTCAAGACCTGTGGATGTATGTGAATAACGGATTTGATGAACAAGATAATGATCGTATCCGGCTAAAAGAGAGTCAAAGGAGGGATGCACGTGCTTTGTCTTTGATTCAACAGGCGGTTCACGATGATGTCTTCTCTCGCATAGCGGCCGCTACAACATCTCAGCAAGCCTGGACTCTTCTCCAAACAGAGTACCAAGGTGACTCGAAAGTTCGTACTGTTAAACTACAAGGGCTGCGGAGAGAATTTGAAACTCTCCAAATGAAAAAAGGTGAAGGAGTTGCAGAATTTTTATCAAGGGTTATGAAGAATGTGAATCAGAAAAGAAGCTATGGTGAAACAGTTGGAGATCAGATCATTATTGAGAAGGTGCTACGTAGCCTACCACCTCGGTGGGATCATGTAGTCACAGCGATAGAAGAGTCCAAGGATCTAACCACAATGTCTTTCGATCAACTTATGGGTTCATTACAGGCACATGAAGGAAGGGTGAACCGTGGAATGGAAGTGGCTAATGAAGAACAAGCACTCCAAGCAATAACAAAAGATGAGGTCAGATCCGGTGGACGTGGAGGAACATTTGGTAGAAATGGGGTCCGTGGTTGAGGACGTGGACGAGGTTTCGGGAGAGGTAGAAGCAGCATACAGTGCTATAACTGTAACAAGTTTGGTCATGTCCGAGCTGATTGTAGGAATGAACCGCAAGCTCAAGCTGCGGTTGAGAACGAAGAGGAGGAAGATGAATATCGTCTATTTATGGCGATCGGTTTTGAAGGGAATCATGAAAGGAATGTGTGGTTTCTAGACAGTGGTTGCTCTAACCACATGACTGGCAGAAAAGAATGGTTTAAAGGAATAGATGAGTCGGAAAAGTCACAAGTCAAGATGGGGAATGGTAACACCATTCATGTAGAAGGCAGGGGAAAAATGAAAATAGAAGTAGAGGATGGAAGATGTAGGACACTTGATAGTGTTCAATTCGCTCATGAGTTGGATTACAATCTGATAAGTGTGGGACAGTTGATGAAAGGTGGCTATAAGTTGGTGTTTGATGAAGACACATGCACAATTACTCATAAACAAACAGGAGAAGTGGTGTGGGTAATTAAAGTAACAGCAAACAATATATTTCCTTTGGATATGAACAATCTGAAATCATATTCAAAAGGTCTAGCAACATTAAGTGATGATAATTCATTCATGTGGCATTGCAGATATGGTCATATGTATGAACAAGGGTTGCGCCTTCTCAGTGAAAAGAATATGGTGTATGGAATGCCTCAAACAATTAACTCATGGTCCACGTGTGAGAGCTGTGCACTTGGTAAGCATGTCAAGAAACCATTCCATAAGGGAACACTACGGGCAAGTCGAGTGTTAGAACTCATCCATGCTGATCTTTGCGGACCTATGTCAGTCAAGTCATTGGGAGGAAGCTTGTACTACTTCTTGTTGATTGATGACTACAGCCGAATGTCATGGGTGTTCTTTTTGCAAAACAAATCAGAGGCATTCTCGAAGTTCAAGATCTTTAAGGCTCGGGTTGAGACAGAGTCGGGGCAGAAAATTAGTACCCTGAGAACTGATAGGGGAGGAGAGTTTTACTCAAAAGAGTTCAACAAGTTTTGTGAAGAGCAGGGTATTCGGAGAGACCTCACCGCTCCATATACACTGGAGCAAAACGGGGTGGCGGAAAGAAAAAATAGAACTGTAATGGATATGACTCGGAGCATGATAGCAGAAAAAAATCTGAGCAAAGTTTTTTGGGGAGAGGCTGTAGCCACGGCTGTATATCTTCTCAACCGTGCTCCAACAAAAGCTCTAACTGATCGAACACCATATGAAGCATGGACCGTAAGAAAGCCTGCTGTTCATCACTTGAAGGTATTTGGTAGTGTTGCTTATAATTTAAAACCTCATCAACTTCGAAAGAAGCTTGATCCCAAGTCAAACAAATGTGTGTTTGTGGGTTATAGTACCAGCTCAAAAGCTTATCGTTTGTTTGATTTGGAAAAGGAGAATATTGTTATTTGTAGAGATGTCTTATTTGATGAACATGCAAAGTGGAAGCTAGATAACCAGAGTACAAAAGGGTTACCTACTACCATTATGCAGGCTACTCAAGAAAGCAACATTGATTGTGATGGGTCAGTAGACAATAACACAAGTCAAGAGTATGGAAATAGTAATGTTAACAGTGAAAGTTCTCCAAGTACTCCTATTCAAAATGAAAATAATTCAGACAATAGTGGGCCCACAAATGGTGAAAGTAATGTTGCAAGCTCACCATTCAACACTGGATCATCGAGTAACTCAACCACCAGCTCACCCACTCCGCGTGTACTACCTCTCAACAGTATCTATGCAAATACAGTTCCTATGGAAGACTTTGACTACTCATGTCAATTTGCCTTGTCCTTGGTAGAGCTTATTTCATTCAATGAAGCAATTCAACAGAAAAAATGGGTGGATGCTATGAAAGATGAGCTTCAATCATTGGAACACCACAAGACATGGTCACTATCTGATCTACCAAGTGATAAGCAAGCCATTGGACTGAAGTGGCTTTTCAAAGTAAAGATGAATGCAGATGGGCAGATTACACGATATAAAGCACGCCTGGTAGCCAAAGGTTATGTACAGGAGTATGGTATAGACTATGAAGAAACTTTCTCTCCAGTTGCTCGGTTTGAGACTATCAGGCTCATTTTGTCTCTAGCTGCTCAAAGGGGGTGGAAAGTATACCAGTTTGATGTCAAAATAGCGTTTCTAAATGGTGTTCTGCAAGAAGAGGTATATGTTATGCAACCACCTGGGTTTGAGGTAAAAGGAAAAGAACAGAAAGTGTATAGATTGCACAAAGCGCTGTATGGACTGAAACAAGCTCCAAGAGCCTGGTATAGCCGAATAGACAAATTCTTCACCAATAATTGGTATGAAAGAAGTGCTAACGAGCCTACTATGTACTTCAAGAGAATGAGTAGTGGTGAATTCATGGTAATATGTCTTTATGTTGATGATATTATCTACACTGGCTCATCTCAAAAGTTAATCGATGAATTCAAACACAACATGGTGAATGAATTTGAAATGACTGATATTGGAGTTTTGAAGTATTTTCTGGGTTTGGAGGTTCTACAAAGGGCAGATGGAATATTTGTGTCTCAGAAAAAGTATGCAAAGGATTTACTTGGTCGCTTTGGTATGGTGGCATGTAAAACAGCCACTACACCTATGAATACAAACGAGAAATTTCATATGGATGATGGGGGTACAGCTGCTGATGGTTTTATGTATCGAAGCCTTGTAGGTGGACTCATCTACCTAACCCACACTCGCCCAGATATTAATTTTGCTGTAAGCACTGTGTCAAGGTTCATGCATCAACCCTCCATTTATCATCTTGGTGCAGCAAAACGAATATTAAGGTATGTAGCAGGCACATTGGAGTATGGATTATGGTATGGTAGAGGTCATGATATCAACCTTGCTGGTTACTCTGACAGCGATTGGGCAGGCTCATCACCTGATATGAAAAGCATTTCCGCCTATGTGTTTCCCATTGGAACAGGATCAGTATCATGGAGTTCTAAAAAACAGGCTGTTGTAGCTTTGTCAACAACAGAAACAGAGTATATTTTTGTAGCAGCAAGTGCTTGTCAGGCAGTCTGGCTTCGAAAGATGACGGTTGAATTGATGCACCAGCAAAGGAAAGCAACTCCTATCTTATGTGACAACCAATCTGCGATTTTCTTGAGCAAGAATCAAGCTTTTCACAGTCGCACAAAGCATATAAGTATCAAGTATCATTTCATTCGCTCGCTAACCGATGAGGAACAGGTGGAGCTGAAACCAGTGGATTCGTGTGACCAGGTTGCAGACATACTCACGAAGGCACTCGGAGCTGAACAATTTTGCTACCTACGAGAGCGACTGTAATCACGACTATTTGAATTACGGGGGGATGTTGAAGTAATTCTAATAGTCTATTTATTTATCTATGTGTGTGTTATGGTTGTTTACGTGCATGTATGCATGTTTGGTGTCTTTATTTGTCTTTTACTTCAATTAAGGCAGTTACTGCCATGATGTGTCCATGTAGTAGTGGGGTAGGATGTGATGTTTAGTGGTGTCAGTTCTTTTTTGTCTTTTTGAATCGTGGGTCTGTACTAAGACTTTAAAGTCTTTTTTTGCTTAGTAATATGTGTGGTTGAAAAGTGTGTTGAAGAAACCTCTTTTTCTCTGTACGATTACATAGAGTGTGTGAGGCATAATCTCTTTCTGATCCAACAGGGACTGGAACAGTCATGCTCAAATAGCATATCAAGCAAAATAGGAGACCTTTGTGATAAACTGGAATGAACCAGGTTCGGGATCAAACCAAAACTCAGCAGCCCCGACCCAATCAGCCCCATCCGTAACTGCTGCAACCGAACCCGTGACAGATGCAGACCCAGGCACCCAGTTTCAGTCACCTCAGGCCCACAAAGCAGCCCAGTTTCAGCCCATTTGGGCCCACAAAACGCAGCAGCAACAGGCCAGAAGTGAACTTTTATGGACCACCCGAAATACCCAGTCAAGCTCCCCAAGTTGACAATAATCAATCGGTGTTAAGACGTTTAGAACAGGCTCATGTTTTACCAGAAAAATTTAGAGACTTTATCATGTTACAAGAAGACACGAGCCTTAAAGAAGTACCCAAAACCTTCTTGCAGGCAAACTCAAGTAAAATTGGAAGGAGGCCATGGAGAAGGAAATAAGATCAATTGAGAAAAATAACACATGGTTCCTCACAAATCTTCCAGCAGGTACTAAACCCATAGGCCTAAAGTGGTTATACAACCTACAAGGTCCGTCTAGTGGCCAAGGTATACGTACAAGAGTTTGGGGTGGATTACGATGAAGTTTTCGCTCTCGTTACGAGAATAGAAACAGTCCGATTGATCATAGCCATTGCTGCACACCGTGGTTGGGAAATTCACCATTTAGATGTGAAGTCAGCCTTCTTACATGGTGACCTTAAGAAAGACGTATTCGTAACCCAACCGAAAGGTTTTGAGAAACACGGTGAAAAACATAAGGTCTATAAACTTGTTAAGGCTCTCTACGGTCTCAAACAAGCCCCGAGGGCATGGAACACCAAGCTAGATACTTGCCTTAAAGAACTCAAGTTCAAACGGTGTCTACACGATCATGCGGTATACACAAGGTCATTCTCAACAACCATTCTAATCATAGGCGTCTACGTAGATGATTTAATTGTCATCGGATCATGTAACAATGAGATAAAGTACTTCAAGCAGCAAATGGCGAACATATTTGAAATGAGTGATCTAGGAAAACTCTCGTTTTACCTAGGCATCTAAGTGTCACTGAAACTGGATGGTGTTTTTACAAAACAAGAAAGCTATGCAAAGAGGCTTTTAAAAGAAGCTGGATACGAGTCTTCTAATATTACTGCGTGCCCAATGGAGCCTGAAATAAAGATTGATAAAGATGATAATGGGAAAGAAGTTGATGCCACGAGTTATAGACGATTAGTCGGATGTTTAAGATATTTGCTTCACACAAGACCCGACTTGGCCTACTCAGTTGGAGTAATAAGCAGATATATGCAAACACCCAAGCAATCACACCATATGACTATAAAGCATGTTCTAAGATATATAAGAGGAATAGTGGGCTTTGGCCTAAAATATATATAATGAAGTCCTAAGTGGATTTAGTGATAGTAGTCACAATGTGGACAAAGACGATGGTCGAAGCACAACCGGTCATGTGTTTTACCTTGGAAGATCTCCGATTACATGGTGTTCACAAAAGCAACAAACGGTGGCTCTCTCGTCATTTGAAGCCGAGTTCATGACAGCCACTGCCGCCGCTTGCCAAGCTATTTGGCTTCGTGAGCTAATTTCCGAAGTAACCGGAAGTCCACTACAAAAGGTAAACTTGATGGTTGATAACATGTCGGCTATGGCACTTATGAAATTTCCAGTCTTTCATGGACGTAGCAAACACATCCATACTTGATATCACTTCATTCGAGAATGCGTGACACAAGAGCAAGTCGAGATTGAACACAATTCTTGTGACCAACAAAAGGCTGATGTTCTAACCACACACTACCAATGTGTATTTCTCAGACCGGTTTCACTTGAAAATTTTGAGCTAAAAAGAAACTCATGCAAATGATGTGTCCATCTTCTCAACTAATTAGGTCTTACACATGATATAAAAAGTCTAAAACTCACTTTGGTATAGATTAATTGCAAGACCATGAATTTCAACATAAAATTTAACTCAAAATTAGTGAAAATTAAAAATGTATGTGAAAAAGAGAAACGTTCGAGGAGATAATAAGTATTTTTGGCTACGGTTAGTATTTATATGAAAAAAGAAGATTACATCAATGGTAAAGATGAGGTTTCACTAGATAGAAACCTAACCTACGGATAGGGACACCTACGACGAAAACTTATTACACTGACAACCCTCTGAAGAGCTTGCGCAACTTATGCAATTAGATTTTATTAAAATTCTTACTGTACTTCACAAATTATAGCACCGTTGTGTCATCTTGGTTATATTATCAATTTCAACCGAGTAATATATGTTGGTTCAGGCCCCAAAATCAGACAAGGAAAACTAACGCATAAACAGGTTATTTTACCGTTAGAACTCTCACTCTTCACTCTTACTCAAAAGCACCATATATAGTTACAAGACTGCTCGTAAACAAGATGCTAATAACTGACCCATACAACTTAAGAAAATTGCATAAAAATAAACTGCATAAAAATACCTTAAAATCGTTGCTGACCCGTTGGACTGGACTGACCCATCATACATATTCACCTACAATGTTAACCCACTTGTAGCTTAAACCATAATTAACATCTAAATAAATTAGAACTATGGTAGAATATTGTTAGTATGTCACTGTTAATAACTTGCAAAACACTCATACTTAACACGTACACACATATCTCACACTTGGACTTTTCTTTTGAGAAAAAGAATCATGAAACATATAATATCTTTTAAACACCGAGTACGTACAAGCATACATAAAGATTGGAGATCTTGTTTCCAATGCTCAAATGAACTAACGCACCAAAATTGGATTATGAAAATCTATGATCATGAAAGGGTCCTGCTAAACATACGCCACGTACCCTCTCTAACAGCACACCCAAACAGGCGTTTGCATGGACAAACAAACGTCCGTTTGTTATCTTTGACGACCATGACATAAGCTCTCCAACCAAATCGCCGTCTGCTACGCCCCTAACGGCCGTTTTGGCCTCCATATTTGCTAAATAAGAGCTGGCTCACATGAAAACTACGAAATGTTTGTTTGCAGGTGGTGTGAGTTTAGATTTCAGGCGGTGTGTGGTTAACTAGACCTCATGAAAACTTCTTGCTTATTACCATGCAAGAGATTTTGAACAAGAAGGCAATATCATGGATGCAAATTAAAAAGAATAACAAAAGTGGTTACTATATAAAAACATATTAATCAAAGACAGACTTTAGGTTAAAAGAAGAGCATCTTTAATTAACAAGAACTGAACCTGTTTTCATGTAATTCTCTAGCTAGTCTCTCACAACATGATCTCTTGAATTCGTTTCAGCGTTCATCCCTAATCGAAGCTCGAGGTCCACTTCAGTCGACGAAGGTGATAAAGAAGAAAATCTATTCGACCTAATGCTCGAATCACTTGCAGCCGATGGCTCGACCCACAAAGATAACTGCAGTGTTGGTTTCTTGAAACCATACCCCCTCTTAGGTACACTTTCATCCTTATCATCATCCGATGACTGCACTTCAAGAACCTCGATTGAATTCGAATTCGAATTCGAATTCAAATTTATACCCTTTGTGGAATCTGTTGTAATTAGGGTTTCTTGGATTGATTCATGTAACATAGCTCTATCTTTTCTATGAACATTCATGTGACCACCTAATGCCTGTGCATTAGAAAAGCCCCTTTTGCAGAAGTTACATGTGTAAGATGATCTACTAATTTCTTGACCAAAATCGCCATTGTTGGTGCTTACAAGCTCTTGTGAAGGTCTTGTTGTTTCAGGGGTTTTAATCTCCATAAGAAATTAATTTATCAAATAGACGTTGAGTTGAAGTTGGAAGCTTATATATTCGCCATTGACGTTGCTTGTTTTCATTAACCAAAACAAAACAGTGGACTTTTGGTTATTTAATTATGGATTGTCTGCCATTAGGGCGCTTGCATGCGCATGATTTCATCACCATGTTCGTATGCATTTCTAAATAAATAATACTATAAATTCTTATGGATCAATAACAACTATACAATTATATAATCCAGGCCTACGAAAGATCATTTCTCTTATTTTTGCCTACGTACGAATTTCGAATATATTCTTTTCAGAGATGGGTTAAATAGAGAGTTTGATGATGATAAGCGGGTTGTTTTTTGGGAAGTTTGGAAAAAAGGGTGTACCATCATATAAAATTTGGTTGTTGTGTTGTTAATTTTTGTCAAAAATTGTTGATGTCGGATTAATTTTTGTCATTTTATTGTTGATGTCGCAACTTGAGTTGCGACATTACTCAAAAAGATGGCGACATGAGCTTTTTAGAGTTGAAGACGTCATTTAACTTAACGACAATAAGACGAATTTCGTACTACTAGAAAATGGAAATTTTTGCTACAAACTACTGCGACAAGTTTGCTACAACATTATATATGTTTGCCCATAATATTGTGACAATCTTCCTAAAATGTCAAAAAAGAATATTCACGCAAATTTTCGACAAAGTAGTACCAAAACAAAATGTCGCCGCGAAGTCGATCGTCTAAAAAATTAAAATTTTTCTACCAATTTATCGACAAAAAACGAACAAGTTATTAATTCTAAATATTCGTAATATAAAAAAAATTAAAAAATTTAAAAAATAAGTTTTTGTAGCAAACTTGTTGCAGACTTTGCAACACTTGTGATAATTTTGTGCAAACACGTGTTTTATTATTAGCTTTTGGCTAAAACGTCGGGAGCGACAAATTTGTAACAACACATGTATAATTTTATTATCTTAATCTAGTGATTCACATATTGATAGAGGTCGCTAGTCAAGTCTAATGACATCAATAAATGACAAGAAACGTGAAGCTTCACTGACTCAATCTTATTGATTTTAAATTTCAAGAGAGTAATGACACCATGAAACTGATAGAGATGAAACATCATCGCCCATAGGTCAAGAAACCCTATAACGATGACATCTCGTAGCAACAGCCTAAGGAAAAATCATCGCGATATAGCTATCTTTCTTCTAGTGTTGGGTATTAACATACCCCATTTTCATTCTTTTCCAAGAAACAAACTTGTCATCATCAACTCGTAAACTAACTCATCTTTTAAAGAAAACTAGATTTACTTGCATAATCATTGGCAAAGACATAATTGATCGCTAACCAACTAAAATTTGGTCTCTCAAATAAGGATAGGGGCAAGGTCAGTATTTTATAATATTGTCTCAAGTATCCTAACAAATTTCTTAAACATCAAATTGCACATGTATATTTCAAGTTCATTGAACTTATACCAACAAAACCAACAATAATAAAAACAAAACAATAATAGTAATTATAATAATGATAATTATAATAATAATATAATAGTATATAAGTTTTATATTATTAGAAAATTCTAGCTAGTTAGCGTCAAGTATGAAATAGAACTATTATATTTAAACATTATTTGTTATCCTTACAATGTTATCAACATTTATCAGAATATGAAAACACTAATTTTATTTTTAAGCCTAATATATCATCATGATATAAAAAAGGTAAAGAAGTAGTTATCATAACTGTGTACGTTTAACCAAATTGTAAGTTAACAAAGAAAAGTTAATTTGTTTTTATCGCGTGTTATTATTAGAGTATTTAGATCATACTTAAACCTAATTGTAGGTTATTTAAAATAGATTATTAGAAGTTACAATTTTAACATCACTTGTTATAAAAATTTAAAAATATTGGTTGTTTTTTTACAGAGAATAAACAAATGAAAGCAATAAACGAATAATTATTCTTTAATAACAAACAATGTCAAACACCCCTTAACTAATATATTAAATCATATTTAAATGTTAATTTAGGTAGATCGTGTGTAATTGGAAGCTAACCAAAACAAACATGAAGTGGCACCATATGAGGTGTACAAGGATCTAGCATGATGGAATGACGTTATAATATGCACTTAAGGAAGATAAAAGATTATTAATTATTAGTATCGTATTCAAACTTTAGTAGTTTATTATAAGCATGCTTCTCTTACTCATGCGGCCTTTACCGTCCAACTGAATAAAAGCCAACGAATGGCAATCAAATTAAACCTACATGTGTCATGGGTCACTTATATTATAAGTATTATATATTATATAAAATAGAAATCGTAACTTGATTGTATATTTAGAAGGGAGATTTTATATATTTATATATAGGTAATTTTATTGTTTATTTGCACTATTTGAAAACTGAGTGCACGTCACTAATGCATTATTATCGTCAGCACCTCATCCACTAATCATGCGTGTCAAGAATTCAAACGATTTAGAAATATCCTAAGAAACAACCAGAAAGGGTACAACTTACGGATTCCATAGTGAATCTGTGATTAATCAAATGCTAAACCCAGTGAGATTTACAAAGAACAAAAACTAATATTAAAGACCATCGATGTGATACAAGCTCGATTCAAGAAGACAATTAATCTATATGAATGATTAACAAAGAAACTAGATACACCTAACTCTAAACCAACAAATGTAGGAGTGGTTTGAAGAAGATAACTGGAAAAAACATAAGTGCAACATCCTCTATTATAATTAGAGGCTATAAGCTATTGACGTACGGTTGAAAACCCTAAATGAAAAAGATGAAGATGAATACATAATGGTTAGAATTAGACTTTTAATGATGAAGACTATATCCCCTTCCTTTTCTTATTGAAAAACTTCCTCTCCCTCTTTATATTGGTAAGTGCCCTATGTTCTTCTATATGTGCAACATAGGTAATAAAGCCAAATACGAGCAATACAAGCACCAATCCACGAGAAGCTCCCAGCTAATAAAGCTCCATAGTCCAATCTCAACATGTACATGCATAAAACATAAACCATCATTAAAAAACTGCAATATCTATTTGTTTGATACTGAATTGGAATTATATATAACAATGCGAAAAACCAAATAAAGTAAAGAGGCAAAAGTATAATTATTTATCAAGGTATTTCGGTGATTAGTGTTGTATCATAGATGAACAACAAAAACTAGAAATTAGAGATTTAATCTTGAATTTTTATAAAAGACTCAGTTGAAAATAATTCTAACAGAAAATCTTAGGTTATTAAAGACAAAGAGACAAAGTTGGCATATTGAGAAAGGAAAATGACTTGATTGTTACGGTGAAAAGAATGGGGCACCCCTAATCCCCTATGCCCATTCTGACCCTTATTTATTTTTGAGTAAAATATTATTTTCGTTTCTTACGTTTCGTTGAATTTGTCATTTCAATCTAAAAATTTTTTTTTGTCATTTCAGTCACTATAGTTTACCAAATGCTGCCATTTTCATCCACTTCACTAACACCATTAAAATTCGTTAAAACTCTGTTAAATATGAGGGTATTTTAGTCTTTTTGAACACTCTATTTATCCAATTAAAATAAATTAATCAATTAATATTCAATTAAAACTACAAAACACATGAAACGACTAGTGAGATCAGAAGCTTCGATTTAAAAGCTTCGATTAACTCTAAGCAATATTGTTCGATTGAGGTCTACTGTGTGATTTCAATTAATCTTCACGTTTGTTCGAACGTGTACCGTTATTTGATTGAGGTCTTTGAACGTGACAATAGTAGACCTCAATAAAACAAAACGTGACAACTGTAGATCTCAATCGAACAACAGTACACGCTCAAACAAAACGTGAAGATTAATTGAAATCTCACAACAGACCTTAATCG